>CM077078.1:170744999-171420732 GCA_039513925.1 Platanthera zijinensis
GTCACGGGCGTGACAGGGTCATGAGGCAAATTCTACGCTCGGCGATCGTCGCGCTGAGATCGATGATCGCCGAAGGGGGTCACGCCCTTGGTTACGGGCGTGACACCTGGGTCACGGGCGTGACTGGGCCGGGTCGAAAATTCTACGCCCGACGATCGTCTCCCTGAGATCGACGATCGTCGAAGGAGTCACGCCCTTGGTCACGGGCGTGATGGGTCGGTCGCGGACGTGACCAACCCGTGACCCGAAATCTTGGTCGATTTATTTCAATTTTTGGGCTTCCTAGGGTTCCGTCACAACCAACCGATTCCTAGGGGTATAGCCGGAAATGGGATGTTACAAATCCCAATAAACAAAACAAAGATTTCGTCCCCGAAATCAAGGTTAGGCCTATGGGACTCTAATTGGGAAAAGATGCTTGTAATATCCCATGAGAATTGAAAGATTACATCTCTACGTTAGGTTTGTTGTGTGCATTTTTGATTCTAAGACCAATTCATCCAACCGGCAAGGGATATACCTCAATAAACAAAGGATTAGCCCCTATTCTTGAAATTTCAGTCTTATTGGTTTAAAATAGGAATACAAATTGATTGTCCAGAGGGGTTGTGAGGTATACCTGACCGAAAAGTGGAGTGCTCTGGTGGCAATCTCCAGCCTGTAAGCTAGGACCCCGATTCGCTCCAGGATCCTCTAAGGCCCCATATACCTAGGACTGAGCTTCTTGCTCTGACCACGCACTCTTGAAACTCCATGCATGGGCCGGATCTTCAAACAAAAACACTCGGTCCCCCTCCTGAAACTCCACCTGACGATGTCGGGCGTCATAATACTTTGCCTGTCTACTCTGCGCTTCTAACATCCTGTCTCTGATTGGTCTCATCTGAGCCTCGACGTCTTCGACAAAATCCGATCCCAACGCCTTCGGATCCTCGTCCTGAATCCAAGAAAGCGGGGTCCTTCATCTCCTTCCATACAAGTCTTCGTAAGGCGCCATCCTGATTCGGGACTGGTAGCTGTTGTTATAGGAGAACTTGATCAAGGGTAGGAGCTTCTCCCATGGTTCCCCGTGGCACAAAATGCATAGCCTTAGAAGGTCTTCCAGCGTCCGATCGGGGAAGTCCATGAATAAAATCCATCGGGATGTCCTCAAATTTCCACTCCGGGGGTACATCATCCTTTTGATGATACAACCTAGCGATTAAATCTTTACCATTCTCAGATATCCCGAATCTTGTTACCCGTCACCTAATTTCACGTGATAACAGTTAATTCTCGTAATTATTCCGTCTTATTACCTTGTCATTGTCTTGGTAACGCTACGGGTAATCATTCCAACCATGTTTGTTACGACACTTTCCCAAACTAGGTCCAAGGGAACCCAAGCCAATACTAGTTTGCCCAATAAATAAAAGTTTAGCCCCCAATAAACAAAAGATCAGCCCCTACCTATCTTGGGCTAAGTATCTTTGATATTACCCTGTTACATCTGTCCTAGCTGGGTGCACATTCCTTAGGGCATCAATCTTCGACTTGGGGTTCCACCCTGAAACTCGTTAATATACTCCATACTTTAAACTCTCTGAGTCACATCTACAACAACCTTATCTGGGTCAAAATGTTCCCAATCCCAAATGGGTATCTTCCGAACTCGAATTACTATCCGACCCTCAGTGTTTGTCTCGGTGGTTGCCTCCAGGTAATTTTTATTACCGGTATCGAGGGTTAAGACTACTTGTTTTTTACCATTCTGCTAATGTATTATTGGTCTCAATTCTCCTTAAAGTAGTCTACCGCTTTGAGTAATCCTTGATTGGGATAGTAGGGACACCTGAGTTTACGTCTTAGGTAGTCATCCTCGTGCTAAACTCCTTATTCTCATTGTGTATCTCTGCACCTTAACCAAGTTCATACCCATGGTCTATTTTGAACTAGGGCATACTATAAATGGTCATGGTTAGTCACGAGTCCTAGTTGGTTGAGTCTAAGTCGTTGGTTAGAGGATGATAAGACGAGATCTTCGCAGCCGGAGATGTTCCCTGCTGGGGGCAGGGTTGGTCAAAGGCTACAAAGAAGGATTCCAATTAATGATGAAGTGGACTTTTACATGTGATTTCCCTTATGGTCACACCACTGCTTCCACTGCTTAGTTTGTCCCCAAACTAAACTCGAGCGGGGGTGACCCAGGGTTAGTGGACTGCTACTTTTCCGATCGAGGTTTGCCTCTGATACCACTTGTAAGACCCCCTTTTTTTTCTTTTAAAAACCCGGGGTCTTAGGCCCAGAATCACCGCTTTGCGTTGACACCTTCACGTCCTGAAGGGTCATCACCACAAGGCGCCGATTCTGCCGGCCAATTCGATCACAGAAAGGCAGCACAACAATTGAAGTAAGAGCAAGTCCACTGAAAGTAAATCACATATATAGAATAAAATCTCCACGAAGGGAGTGTCCACAAAGTACAATAATCAGAGTACTATAAATGTGGGCATATGCCTGGTACATCATATCCTCATTACAAATCTCTCATGCGGAAGCAAAAACAGAAACTACTCAGGGCCGAGACTCACGGTCCTGGCTGTATGAACTCTGGAGCTAGACTTCCCCATCTCCAAGCACACCGGTCTCTGGGGCTGCTCCTCCATGCTGGGCTCCACGATCCCCAAAATGATGCGGTTCGAAAACCGTTAGTCATAAAGACTAAGCCCTATCATCCCCTACCCCTTCCCCCATGGCTCCTAAGTACCGAGCGGAGAGGAAGAAAGGGAAGGACATGAAGGTGGAGATTTAATCAAGAAACAGATGGCAGCGGAACTAATCTAGCAATTCTATAATAAATATGGCAGAAACAAGAAAGTACGAAAGGTAACCTTAACTTATGTGCGAAAGCGCTTAAGCCAAGGGATCTTCTGCAAGGCTCCCATCGTATAGAGTGTCCTATACCACTTATACGTTGGGGTGTCGGTTATCAAACAACAGCATATGTTTATATTAAAATTAAACTTAATTTATAAACTTGCCCACACAAGCTTATAGACCAAGGGGTCGTTTTGTAGGTCCTAATGTATAAGCGTCCCATACCACTTATACTTTAGGTGTCAGGGTTAAATGAATCGTTTATGCTATGACATGCAAGTGGGTATGATGAAACATGCAAGTGCAACTCAGACACCCGACTCTGTGCACACAGACCTTTAGTTCCCCCATTCAGAGCCGTTACCTCCCAGGATACCTTCGTAGTGGCAGACGGAAGCGGTGGGTTGGGCCTCGCCCACCTCTAAACCAGTAAAGCACTACCGGTCAAACCTAGCATATGCCTCAATGCTTGGTGCACTAAGCGGACGCCTGCGTACTCTTGCCGGCTGGCACACCGGACTTCTGTTGGCGAAGTGCTAACCACACTTGCCGAGTCAGCGTATTGGCGTCGGTGCATCGACCGTCCAATACCAAAGACCCACCACCTTTCATTTTCATTCCTTTTTATGCACATGCAGATTTAATCGTAAACACACAAAAACCGAGCCGAAGCTCCCGGACAAAAATGTCCGTCTCTTAACCAACCGAGTCGAAGCTCTCATCAATCTTCCTGTGCCACACAGTGTTTGTGAAAGGTGCAGCCCTAGTTACTAAGTTACTCTTGACAGTTTGTCATTACAGTTTACGTTAACCTTGGACTGCCCCCGGCATACCCCGTAAAGGGCTCTCAAGGGGCACTAGGACCCAAGACGGCGGCATTACGGCCCGAAGTTCCCTTTCGCAAGGCACTTATTGTTATTGGTTGATCTCCCTTAACCCGATCCCCTTTTAGTTACTTTATATCTAATCCTAGAGTATTAAGACTCTTCCATTCCTACCCGGGGTGGACGAACTTTTGTCGTACCCGAGCACCTCTTATCTCTAGCTATCACTACTTCTCTCTACTCTTCATATCTTCCTATTGTGATTTCATCCACAATTGTCCACCTAGACAAAATGACTAACTCCAATGACTTTCTCAGATCATGTCCTATTGCAATTCACAAATTTGCTATATGCAGACCAACCTAGACTATATGTCGAACCGGTTATGCAATGATCCCAAAACTCGTCCAAATGCCCTAAAATATTAACTGGGGATTTATCATGATATAAATGACCTAAATCTAGAGTGTGGGAATTTTCCTAATTTATTTGTCATTTAATTAATTTCCTCGAAAATCCCAAGAGCTACCGGTTTGAACATGAACTACCCTAAGTTCTCATGCAAGATGTCCAGCAAATTTATGATAAATAGAAGGTTATCTCAATAGGTTGAATCCAAAGTATCATAATTTTTCTATCATCAAAAGGGCAACAAAACTATTTTAGCAATATTTACTATCTTCCATTATTTATGAACCAAGTACAGAGAATAATCTTCCAAAAATTATAAATAATTTATGACATGCAGATAAAGGCCTAAAATTAGCACTGGCCCAGTTTCATAATTTTTCAGTAATAAAATCATCCCTAAATAATTTTTCAATCATAGAACCCCTTTTTTAACTTTTGTGAAGGAAGTACTGGATTTACACAACTACAAATTATATAAAAATTCAGGGGTAATCATTCTATCCTAAAATATAAATTTCCAAGATTTCATGAGATTCCCTTGAATAGAAAGGTACAAATAATCAAAACATCAATAGGGGTTAAAATCAACTTTACAAACGAAGTGATAGAAATAAACATCATAAAATTCCAGTAAAATTTCTATAAACTCTACCCACTTCAAAACTAACACTACCCGAGTTTCACAGCCTTTAGATAATTATTAGTGATGGAAGGTGCTTAATTAGTATTTTAACCTAAAGCTAAGATTAAGGTTTTGAGGCATCTACTTGTCTCCAAATTCTCCAAGGTTCCATCCAGACGATTATTATCGTGCTATTATCAGCTCTACAGAGTTTCAAGGTAATACAAGAGCAATTGCCACCATATCCTTCACAACCCTCAAAACCCTCCATTTAGGGTTTGAGTTTGGATCCTAGGGTAAACCAACCCTAAACCACACCATTTTCTCCAAGTGGGTTATAATAACCCTTCCAAGTCAGTGGTCAAGATATCAGCCTCAGTTGAGGTGATATGACCGTTCTAACCTCTCGTGCACTTTTTACCCAAAAGTGCCTCACTTTGCCTAGTTAAGAATAGGTGACTCCCTATCCAAAACTCATCCAAAAGAGTTGAAAATTTGTACAGAGTTAAGTTTTATAGCCAGAGACCACTCACCAAAATTTGGGAGGGTTTGGAGGTTATTTGGCTACATAAATAAATTCCTCTATCTTTATTAAATTAAAACAAAAACTTTAGGCAAAGTGTCTCCAAAAATTCCCATTTTTGGAACGCCTTTAGATATAGCTAAGTTTAACCCCCGCCCAAATTTCAGGTCATTTGGACAAGGGACAAAGAGTGGGCATCCATTTTAATTTCTGCCCAACTCTAGGTACAGCCCCCACTAAAATAGGTGCAACGGTCAAACCGCTTACCCAAATGAGTTGAAACTACTTTTAAATTAATTTAGACTCGAAGGGCTACGACTTTTGTGACAGGTAATATTTCCTAAATCGGCCTCTAAGTGCCTCATTTTGCAGTCTAAAGATATACTCAGATAATATATCTTTTCCTTAAGTATTATATACATAATTTATATATTATAAAATCTATTTTACTGTTCATCTTCTACATGAAACCGAAAACAGAACTCAGAAAACCATTTTTCCTGTAACCTTTTCGTGATCCGTCGCCGGCCATCCGGTCACTTCCCTGGCCAGCCACCACCACCACCACCTCCGTCGAGGCGATGGCTAGCGGTCGGCGGTGGTTTGGCCGCCGGAGGTGGTAGTTTCCGGCGAACTCGAAACAATACTTTTCCATAGTTTTCCATGAAAAAATGTGGTAGGTCCGGCTCCTTTGAGCACGAACTTTATTTCTAAGATCCTAAGATCTACCCATAAGAGAAGAAGTAGAGGAGGACCTTATTCATGGTTTGACGGCGAGATGAACGACGGTTGACATGGCGCGGTGGTGGCGTTGCTGAACTTCTCCTACAGCAAGGTACAAGGCTTCAATCCGTTGGTCAAGAGAGTAAACCTCTCATCCTGCTCTAATGGGGCTTTTATAGATCATCAAGTGGGGAGGGTAAAGGGTAAAGCCTTAATGGCCATGAATGTTCTCCCCTTAATGGTGTTTCGGTTATGGTAGGGGTAGTTGAAATACTAGAAAACGAAGAGGTGTTTGCTAGGTGGTGATTTCCTATTGGACCAACACTTCCACCTTTTATTATATAATTACAGAAGGAAAACGGCCCATAATTACTCCTGGTGTAACTTCCCACACCAGCATTTATTACCATGCGTGTTAGAATAATTTCGGGCCTGAACTGTCGTTTCGGTCAATGACACGGGCGTGACAGGCCCGGGTGGCCAATTTTGGGTTCGACGGTCGTCGAACTGAGGTCGACGATCGTCGAAGGGTAGTCACGCCCTAGGTCACGGGCGTGACACATGGGTCACGGGCGTGACAGGCCCGGGTGGCCAAATCTGGGTTCGACGACCGTCGAACTGAGGTCGACGATCGTCGAAGGGTGGTCACGCCCTAGGTCATGGGCGTAACACATGGGTCACGGGCATGACAGGGTCATGAGGTAAATTCCGCGCTCAGCGATCGTCGCGCTGAGATCGACAATCGCCGAAGGGGGTCACGCCTTTGGTCACGGGCGTGACACCTAGGTCACGGGCGTGATAGGGCCGGGTCGAAAATTCTGCGCCCGACGATCGTCTCCCTGAGATCGACGATCATCGAAGGAGTCATGCCCTTGGTCATGGGCGTGACGGGTCGGTCACGGGCGTGACCAACCCGTGACCCGAAATCTTGGTCGATTTATTTCAATTTTTGGGCTTCCTAGGGTTCCGTCACAACCAACCGGCTCCTAGGGGTCTAGCCGGAAATGGGATGTTACATAAAGTATTCCAAATGTCAGTTAAGTCAGCTTTTCTGAATGGAAACTTGAAGGATGAAGTATATGTACAACAACCATCAGGTTTTGTTGATTCTCACTATCCCAACTATATATATAGGCTTAAGAAAGCTCTATATGGATTGAAACAAGCCCCTAGGGCTTGGTTTGAAACTTTGTCTGCCTTCCTTATTGAGAATAAATTCTCAAGAGGGAAAATAGACAGTACTTTATTCTTTAGGGAATCAAAAGGTAAGATCTTCCTACTCCAGATTTATGTTGATGACATTATCTTTGGTTCTACTGAAAATAACATTTGTAGTAAATTTGCCAAACTTATGCAAGGGAAATTTGAGATGAGCAGCATGGGTGAGCTGAAATTTTTCTTGGGACTCCAAGTTAAACAGACTGATGATGTATTGTCCATATCTCAGTCTAAGTTCACCAAGGAGTTAATTAAGAAATATGAGATGGAGTCAACCTCCACCATGAAAACTCCAATGGGAACAAGTATGCTTATAGGCAAAGATGAAGTAGGAAAACCTATTGATGAGTCTTTATATAGAGGGATAATTTGTCCCTACTTTACTTGACTGTTAGTACATCTGACATCATGTATGCTACATGAGTCTGTGCTAGGTACAAGGCTTGCCCAAAGGAATCTCATTATACTGTTGTCAAGAGAATTTTGAGATATCTTAAGGGCACACCTAATCTAGTTCTTTGGTATCGTAAGAATAGAGATTTCTTACTAACACGTTTTTCAGATGCAGAATTTGTAGGCTGAAAAGAAGGCAGAAAAAGTACCACTAGAACGTGTCAATTCCTAGGTGGTAGGCTGGTGTCATGGAGCAGTAAGAAGCAAAAAAGTGTGGTTATTTCCACTGCTAAATCAGAATATGTAGCTGCAGGCAGTTGCTGTGCTCAGTTATTATGGATAAAACATCAACTTGAAGACTATGACATCAAGGTAAGTAGAATTCCATTATTTTGTGATTCTACTAGTGCTATTTCTATTGCTAAAAATCCTATTTCACATAGTAGAACTAAGCATATTGAAATTAGATTTCATTTCATCAGAGAACATGTTGAAAAGGAATACATAAGTCTAGAATTTTTCAACACTAACAACCAAATTGCTGATATATTTACAAAACCTTTGGATGAAAGTAAGTTCAATTATTTTAAAATTGAATTAGGTATGTTGAACCAAGAATAAGGTGATAGGTCAACACAAAATTTTTCAAGTGGTATCAATAAGTCCAAAATTTCTCAAGTAATTTTGTCTAAGTTAGAAAGTTGTGTCGACACATGCAAACTGTGTTGACACTATCATTAAGATGTGTCGACAAAAAAAAAATCAATGTCGGCACAATCTATCGAGACTTTAATAGTATACGTCGATACTGGCAAAAGTATGTCGACACATAGACGTGTTGAATACAATGATGTTTTGTCAAGACCTAGTTCATCTCCGTCAACACATAAAATTTGTCGACTAGTAAATTTCCTAAGTGGGGTGGGTCTATTGACCTACCCTTTACAAGTACACTATAAATAGGAGAAGACAAAATCTGGTCAACTGTGCTTTCAAAATTCTTGACTCTAGACTTTGTGTCGACAAAGAAATTCTCCTGTCGACTCTCTTATATTCTCTCTCGTTCATCAATGGCGCGGCAACATGACGACAAGGTCAATGAGGGATACGAACTGGTACGTAAGGCGTTCGAGACTGCCTCGCCAGAAATCAAGGGTGTGATTACCCTAATCATAGAGAATGGCTAGGAGTATTTGGTCTCTGAACCGTCACTTCAACTCCCCAAGGTTAAAGAAGATGATGAAATTACTCCATCCATGACAAAGGATGGACTCAGATGGTGTAGGCTAGATCCAAATACCAAGATGGGATCCTTAATTATCAGGAAGGGAATGAATTCCCAAGGTAAATTTCTATCAGAGATTATAGGCAAAGTAATTCTCTACAAGATAGGAGGAGATGATAGAATCTCTGCCTACATGATCAATCTTATGATCAGAGTAATATTCAAAGTGAAAACAGACTGGTCATCTGTAGTTTTTGACAAGATTCAAGAAAGTGTTAAGAATCATAATCTGGGTAGGATATTGAGCTTGTATCTGGCTTCTAACATCCCAGATGTAATGAAACAAATTCCAGGATCTAAGATAAATCACGTGAGGATAATGGACTTGAGAATTCTATCCAGATGAGATAGAGTCATAACCAAAGAAGTTTCCACCCCACTGAAATCTGTGAAGAAAGATAAGAAGAAGAAAACTACTAACCTGGAAGCAGAATCCTCCAGAGATTCTGAAGAATTGGTTGTCTTCAGCTTGGATGAAGAACAATAAGGAAAATCTCCCACACCATAACAAGATAAAGAAGCTCAAGTTCAAGGGGAGAGCAGTCGACTACCAGAGAACCAGATAGTCTTCACTCTAGGGGTAGACAACACACATACTACAATTATTCATGAACCTAAACAATCATAACTGCCTGTTCAAGGAGGAGGTATTACTGAAGCTGCACTAGAGAGTGAAAATGCCACTGATACTGTTATGGAAATAGTATCAGAAATTAATAATAAAGTACAAGTCAATACTGAGAAAGAAGCACTGGATGTGCAAGTGTCACACCAAGCTCAAGATGATCATGTACACTTCTCCAGTTCTGAGAAGTCCCTGGACAAAGATCTTGATGTCCAGGGAAAACCATTAGTTCCAAAAGATAACCTTGTTCCTCTTGTTCAGATGCAGCAAGAGTTCATTTTGGAAGAACTATTCCCTGACTTCAATTAAACAAGGACTGAGGGGGAGCAGCAAAGGATTGAGAAAAAGATACAAGGAACTTAGGGGGAGATGTCTCAGCATGCCCCTACTGATAAGGGAACTGTGAATATACAATGCTCATCACAATCTTCTGATGATAAAGAAGCCTCCATGGATAAGAAAAGGAAGTTAGTTGCTATCAGAAAAAGGAGCACAGGCTATAAGAAAGCCTTACAAACTTTCTCTCAACCATCTACTGAGGGGATGGACTTCAGTTCACTGATGGTACAACTGCAAGTAAAGTTAGATGAGCAAAGACAATCTTTAGAGAAGTATGTGGATGAGATACATAAAGAACTGCAGTTCCAGCTAGCTCAAGAAATTAAATCCATCAAATTAGAAGTAAACTTAAATAAGAAAGAGATGACAGATTGCTTTCATAAAGGAGATAATGATGTGGTTTACCTGGCCAAGCAACAACAGGTGATAAAGACTGAAATTGAACACATTGTAGTCAAGAAAGAATATATTTTAGAAAATCAATTCAGATCAAATGAAAATCTCAAGGACTCACATGATGAAATTCTCACTAAAATTGGAGGTATAACCACTGATGTTAAAGCTGAACTTTCTAAACAAATAAAAGATCATCTAGCTGCTATCCACACAGCCATTGAAGCTTCTCAAAAGGCTATTTTTGATCACCTGAACAAATTCAGTGCCTACTACAAAGAAGGTACTAAATATCTGGCTGATCAATTAAGGTTTCAAAAGAATAATCTGAGATATCATATAGCCAGAGAAGTCATAAAGGGGGAGAGGATATTAGTCAAAGATAGCTCTGATCATTCTAAATGGGTATCTAATACCATCAGAGCTACCTATGATTTCCACCACTGTGTGATGAAGATAACATTGCTTAATCTTGTGATCAACCCGCTCATAATGAAAGTGTTCAGTCGGAAGTTGCACAGGTTATCTATCCTCCAGCAGAGTTTGAAACAGTACAGCAGGGAGTTCAGAACATGTATAGCCCTCCATAGGAGGCACAAAATGTCATCATTGACAAAGTTGAAATGTTTGTAGTAGCTATGGAAGCTCAGAAAGAGGCCCAGCTTTCTAAGAAAATATTTAGAGAACAAGCAGAATTGAAGCCTGACTTTGAGCAGTGGAGTCCTACTTCTAGGAACATTATTCTTACTGCATGGAAAGCTGTGGAAGATAAGATGCATGATAGAGGCAAGTGGCACTCTGAACTAGAATGGAGCAAGTATCAAAAGAGGAAAGATGCCATACATCAGCTCAGAAAGGATATCAAAGCTGGAAAGTTACCTTATAACTCTGTGGAGCCTAGCAAGTACTTTCCAAAGCCTTTTCTTTACTTTGAAAGGCAAAAGATTAAGGCTGAAGAGCTAAAAAAGAAAGATCTGAAAGGGAAGAAACTAGTTGAAGATTCTGAAGCCAATTTGCAAGCTAAGATCAAGTATGGAAAAGGAATTGTGATTAAGGAGCCTAATCAATCTTAGGATAGATAGGCTAGTGTTAAGACCTATGTAATTTTCTGTTCCTTTAAAAATTCTGTAAAGCTACACTACTTTCTGATTAATGAAGATATCATATTCTATGATGATATTAATTATTATAAAATGCATAAGCCTGACATTACTAACATGTATTTTATGATCAACGATGGTTGTTGCTGTTACCTCACGATGCCTTCCAGGCATAAAAATGCATGTGCAACTTATCAGCGTATGATGGAATTTGTTTTTTAAGAACAAAAGGGGAGAACTCTTGAAGTCTATGTCGATGATCTCATCATCAAAAGTTAGTTCTTTTCTTTGCATTTACAAGATCTCACAGAGACGTTCGCTACTCTATGGAGGTTTACAATAAAGTTGAATCCTTTAAAAGATGTCTTTGGAGAAAGTAAGGGGAAATTCCTTGGCCATCTCCTTACTCCCGAAGGCCTTTCTCCTAACCCTAAAAAAGTAAGAGCCATTCTTGATATGACACCTCATCATTCTCCCAAGGAAGTTTAATAGATAGGAGGACGGCTAGCAGTCTTAGGAAGATTCATCTCAAGGGCTTGGGACAAGAGTGCGTAATTCTTTAAGACTCTTCAAGGAGCGTCTAAGTTTGAATGGACCGAAGAGTACAATGAGGCCTTCGAGCAACTCAAAAAGCAACTAACGTCAACTTCGGTGCTTCAGAGCCCTCGTGTAGGGGAAATGTTGTATATCTATTTGGGAGTTGGCCCGGAGGTAGTCAGCTCAGTTCTTGTCAGAGAAGAAGGAGAAGGTAGTTACCAATATACTATGCCAGTCATATCCTCAAGAATGCTGAGACGAGATATCTAATTTTGGAAAAATAAGCTTTAGCACTGGGTATGTAATCATGAAGGCTCCGCTTGTATTTTAAGGCACACTCGATTAAAGTGGTGACTGATCAACCTTTGAAGATCGTTTTAGAGATGCTAGAGTAATCATGATGATTAGCCAAGTGGAAAATTTAATTAAGCATCTTTGAAATTTCTTATGTGCCCAGAACCGCTATTAAGGCACAAGTACTCGAAGATTTCTTGGTGGACACAATAGAAGCAAATCCTGATCAAGAAGAAAGATCACACTTCGCTTAGACTATTTATGTAGTTGGAGCTTAAGGGAAAAACTACTCCAGGTAAGGTATAGTTCTTATCAATCCCAATGGGATCAAGCTAGAAATATTTGTAAATTTTTTCTTTCCAACCACTAATAATCACGCTGAGTATAAAGCACTCTTTGCCATCCTAAGGCTTACAAGGGATCTTGGGATTGAACCTGTGCATGCCATTAAAGATTATCTGGTAATGGTGTCACAAGTAGTTAACAACTTTGAGAACATATAGCCAATCCCGAAGAAGTATCTTATACTTGTCAAAGTAGTGATTAGAAAATTCAAAAGCTTCACCATTTAGCATGTCCCGAGAACTGAAAAATGAATAAGTCGACGCCTTAGCTAAGTATGATCTTTCTTCAGTAGGAACTACTTTGGAACTCTTCCGTCCAACTGTGGAAGAAGTGGAGTTGATGCAGATTGATTAGCATCCATCTTGGATGGATCCATTCATACTCTATTGGTCAATGGGAGAGTTCCACCAGTCTATCAAAGACAAGAGGAGGTTAAAGATTAAGGCCATGAACTACTATCTAATCTCTTGTATACTTTACAGGAAAAAAAAATTCTCGCCTATGGCAAGTTGCGTTTAAGAAGAAGAAATTCCTACCGTTCTTCAGGATATTCACTCTGGTGAATACGATAGTTATTCAGGATCGAGGTCCTTGGAGAAAAGAATTTTACCACAAAGGTATTTCAGGACCATAATGAGAAAGGATGCCTAGGATTATGCGAAGAAGTGTGTTCAACGCTAAATGTTTGCTGCGCTTCGGCTCCAACAACCTTAACTGCTCAAGTAAATCGCAATACCATGGCCCTTCACAGTTTGGGGGATAGATCTTTTCGGTCCTTTTCACATGGCAAGTGGGCAGTGGTGTATCATCTTAGTGATGATTGACTTTTTCAGTAAGTGGATTGAAGCAAAGACATTGGTAAAGATGACTACTCAGGTATTAAGGAACTCCATTTGGGGAGAGATAGTCTACATACATTGAATTCCAATGTCCATCATCACTGATATTGTGCCTCAATTCAATAATGAATAGATGATCCATTTCTACAAGCAAATTGGAATAGAACTCATGTGGTTCTCATTAGTTCATCATGACAGAAGCAATGGCCTGGTGGAAACAACAAATAAGCGAATTCTTAATTTGCTTAATAAAAAGGCACAAAATCTCAAAGGTAGTTGGGTTGTCCAAATACCATTCAATTCTTTGGACTTTGAGAACAACACCTTCATCAGCAACTAGGGAAACCCCATTTAAACCCTCCCATGGTTTGGAGGCCCTCATCCCAGTAGAGTTTGATGTTCCAATGCTAAAAGTCTTGCTTGCTAGATAAAGTTGGGAAGATTGGTTGGAGATCAATGATGAAAGGATGAAATACAGCTTGGATAAAATTGAAGAAATTCAGGATGATGCTGCCATCAGATAAGAGGAGGTGAAAAGAAGGGTATCCAAGTACTTTGATAAGAACATAAGGATCAAACACTTTCTGGTGGGAGACCTTGTTCTAAAAAAGGTCGATGTAGCCGCAAGAGCTGGTTCAGTAGGAAAGTTGAATCCAAACTTGGCTGGCCCATTTGTCATCAATGTAACGCAATGAAACTCAAAAGTAGAACGGGCAGCGTTTAGAGCCAAGTTTGGGCCATGGTAAGGGTCACACGGCCTGGGACATGGGCGTGTCCTGAGGCCGTCTCATGTTCGGGTTGCACGATTTCCCGTGTGGTTGACGAGATGCAGTCAACAATCGTAGAAGGTTGAGAACACGGCCTGAGACACAGGCGTGTCCAGGGCCGTGTCTTGCTCGGACTGTTTGTCGGGCTATGTGGAGAGAGTTACACGGCCTAGGAAACAGATGTATCCTAGGGCTTTTCTGGCATATGTCCTGTGACACGGGCGTATCACATGTCCCTTTCCTCTTAAGGATAATTTTGTCCTGTGTCGAGTGAGAAACACGCCTCGCAACACGGGCATGTACTGTTTGACACAGGTATGTCAATTGTGACACAGGAATGTCTAATCCTGTGTCCTATTCGGGACGCGGCGATTTTAGCGCTGATTGAGGCACACGGCCCATGACATGGGCGTGTTCATGGGTGATACAGGCGTGCCACAAGCCGTGTCACAGGCCATGTCCTATTATATATTTTCTGGGTTACGACGAGTGTGGAACACGGACTTGGACACGGGCATGTCACAAGCAGTGTTCGGGCCAGTAAATTTATTTTAAGTGCGAATCATGGCCATTCCTTTCCTTCTTTTGGGATCCAATGGCCCAGGCTGGTCCTGTAACATTCCATTTCCGGCTAGACCCCTAGGAGTCGGTCTGTCGTGAGAGAACCCTAGGAAGCCCAAAAATTGAAATAAATCGACCGAGATTTCGGGTCACGGGTTGGTCACGCCCGTGACCGACCCGTCACGCCCGTGACCTAGGGCTTGACTCCTTCGACGATCGTCGATCTCAGGGAGACGACCGTCGGGCACAGAATTTTCAACCCGGCCCTGTCACGCCCGTGACCTATGTGTCATGCCCGTGACCCAGGTGACACGCCCGTGACCTAGGGCGTGACTCCTTCGACGATCGTGGATCTCTGTGAGACGATCGTCGAACTTGCAGCCCGGGCATGTCACGTCCGTGACCCAGGTATCATGCCCGTGACCTAGGGCGTGACCCCCTTCGGCAATCGTCGATCTCAGCGAGACGATCGCCGATCGCGTAATTTACATCTTGACCCTATTATGCCCGTTACCCATGTGTCACGCCCGTGACCTAGGGCGTGAACATCCTTCGACGATCGTCGACCACAGAATTGGCCACCCGGGCCTGTCACGCCCGTGACCTATGTGTCATGCCCGTGACATTGACCGAAATGACGGTTCAGGCCCAAAATTATTCTAACACGCGTGGTAATAAATGCTGGTGTGGGAAGTTACACCAGGAGTAATTATGGGCCGTTTCCTACTGTAATTTCTTAATAAATTAAGGAGTTGTGGTCCAGTAGGAAACCACCAACTGGACATACCTTTTTATCTTCCACCGTTTCTTATCCCTTCACCGTAACCGAAATGTTATTAAGAGGAGCCTTCATGACCATTAAGGCTTTACCCTTTCACCTCCCCACTTGCTGACTTATAAAAGACCCCTTAGAGCAAGATGAGAAGGTTACACTCTTAACCAAATGGATTCAGATCTTTGTTCTTGCTGTAGGAGAAGTTCGACAACGCCACCACTGCGCCATGGCACCCCGTCATTCATCTCTTCTCCAAACCGCGAACAACGTACTCCTCTGCTTCTTCTTTCATGGGTAGATCTTAGGATTCTTAGAAAGGATGTTCGTGCTCAACGGAGCCGGACCTATCTCTCGTTTTCATGGAAAACCATGAAAAATGTATTTTTGAGTTCGCCGGAAACCCCACTGCCGACTGAGAGTCATCGCCTCAACGGAGGTGGTGGTGGTGGTGGCCGGCCAGGGAAGTGACCGGACGACCGGTGACGGTTCGCGAAAGAGCTACAGGATATATGAGTTTCTTTGTTCTGGTTTTCGGGTTCTGTAGAAGATGAACAGTAAAAACTGTTTATAATATATAAATTATTTAAATAATTTGTAAGGAAAATATACTTAGTTGAGCACCTTTTGATGATGCAAAATGAGGCGCCTAGAGGCCGTTTTAGGAAAAAAAATACCAGTCACGAAAGTTGTAGCCCTTCGAGTCTAGTTTAATTTAAAATTGATTTCAACCCGTTTGGGTAAGCGGTTCGACCGCAGCACCCGTTTTAGTGGGGGCTGTACCTAGAGTTGGGCTGAAATTAAAATGGATGCCCACTCTTCGTCCCTTGTCCAAATGACCTGAAATTTGGGCAGGGGGTTAACCTTAGCTATACCTAAAGGCAGATCAAAAATGGAATTTTTTGGAGATACTTTGCCTAAAGTTTTTGTTTTAATTTAATTAAGTTAGAGAAATTTATTTAAGTGGTCAAATGAACTCCAAACCCTCCTAAATTTTGGTGAGTGGTCCCTGGCTATAAAACCAAGATCTGTACAAAATTCCAACTAGTTTGGAGGAGTTTTGGGTAGGAAATCTTCTACCCTTAACTAGGCATTAGTGAGACATCTTTTAGTAAAAAGTGCTCTAAGAGTTTGGAAAGGTCAAATCACCTCAACAGAGGCTGATATTCTGACCTCTGACTTAGAAGGGTGTTATAACCTTCTCGGAGAAAAATGGTGAGGTTTAGGGTTGATTTGCCCTAGGATCCAAGCTCAAACCCTAAATGAAGGGTTTTGAGGGTTGTGAAGGACATGGGGGCAATTGCTCTTGTATTACCTTGAAA
Source organism: Platanthera zijinensis (assembly GCA_039513925.1). Taxonomy (NCBI): domain Eukaryota; kingdom Viridiplantae; phylum Streptophyta; class Magnoliopsida; order Asparagales; family Orchidaceae; genus Platanthera; species Platanthera zijinensis. The sequence continues at coordinate 170,761,750 of CM077078.1, forward strand.
CTCTGTAGAGTTGACAAAAGCTTGATAAGAATCGTCTGGATGGAATCTTGGAGAATTTGGAGATAAGTATATACCTTAAAACCCTAACCTTATTTTTCGGATAAAATATCAAATAGGAAGAATCAGTCACTAAACCATACTTAAAAGCCGTGAAATTCGGGTAGAGCGAGTTTTGGATCAGGTAGAACTTGTAGAAATTTTACTGGAATTTTACGTTGATTATTGCTAGCACTTCATTTGTAAAGCTTGCTATGGCCTTAAATGATGTTTTAATAATTTAGAAATTTCGGTTCATTGAAACCTCATGAAATCTTGGAGGTAAATGTTTTAGGTCAGAATAGTTTCCCCTGAATTTTTGTATGATTTTTAGTTGAGTAAATCTAGTACTTCATTCACAGATGTTAGAAAGGGGTTTTATGGTTTAAAAATTAATTATGGATGATATACTTGCTGAAAAATTATGAAACCTAGCCAATGTAATTTTGAAGGCCTTATCTGCTTCGTATAATTAATTTACAATTTTTGGATGGATATTTTCTGTACTTGATTCATAATTAACAAAAGATAGTAAATATTGCTAAAATAGTTTTGTTGCCCTTTTGATGATAGAAAAATTATGATACTTTGGATTTACCCAATTGAGATAACCTACTAATTATTATAAATTTGTTGGACATCTTGCATGAGAACTTAGGGTAGTTCATGTTCAAACTGGTAGCCCTTGGGATTTTTGGGGAAATTAATTAAATGCCAGATAAATTAGGAAAATTACCTTATTCTGGATTTAGGCCATTTATATCATGATAAGTCTTCAGTAAATAATTGAGGGCATTTGGATGAGTTTTGGGATCGTTGCATAACCGGTTCGTCATATAGTCTAGGTCGGTCTGTATATAGCAATTTGTGAATTTCAATAGGACATGATCCGAGGAAGTCATTGGAGTTAATCATTTTGTCTGGGTGGACAATGGTGGAGGAAATCACAATAGGAAGATATGAAGAGTAGAGAGAAGTAGTGATAGCTAGAGATAAGAGGTGCTCGGGTACGACGAAAGATCGTCCACCCCGGTGGGAATGGAAGAGTCTTAATACTCTAGGGTTAGATCTAAAGTAACTAAAAGGGGATCGGGTTAAGGGAGATCAACCAATAACAATAAGTGCCTTGCGAAAGGGAACTTCGGGCCGTAATGCCGCCGTCTTGGTTCCTAGTGCCCCTTGAGAGCCCTTCACGCGGTATGCCGGGGGCAGTCCTGGGCTAACGTAAACTGTAATAACAAACCGACAAGAGTAACTTAGTAACTAGGGCTGCACCTTTCACAAACACTGTTGGCATAGGAAGATTGATGAGAGCTTCGGCTCAGTTGGTTAAGAGACGGACGGGATGGTCCGGGGAGCTTCGGCTCGGTTGGTTTGTAGACGTACGTTTTGGTCCGTGGAGCTTCGGCTCGGCTTTTGTGTGTTTATGATTAAACTTGCATGTGCATAAAAAGGAATGAAAATTAAGGTGGTGGGTCTTCGGTATTGGAGGGTCGATGCACCGACGCCACTACGCTGACTCGGCAAGTGTGGTTAGCACTTTGCCAACAGAAGTCCGGTGCGCCAGCCGGCAAGAGTACGCAGGCGTCCGCTTAGTGCACCAAGCATTGAGGCATACGATAGGTATGACCGGTAGTGCTTTACTGGTTTAGAGGTGGGCGAGGCCCAACCCACCGCTTCCGTCTGCCACTACGGAGGTATCCTGGGAGATAACGGCTCCGAAAGGGGGAACTAAAGGTCTGTGTGAACAGAGTCGGGTGTGTGAGTTGCACTTGCATGTTTCATCATACCCACTTGCATGTAATAGCATAAATGATTCATTTAACCCTGACACCTAAAGTAAAAGTGGTATGGGACGCTTATACATTAGGACCTGCAAAACGACGCCTTGGTCTATAGGCTTGTGTGGGCAAGTTTATAAATTAAGGTTAATTTCCATATAAACATATGCTGTTGTTTGATAACCGACACCCCAACGTATAAGTGGTATGGGACACTCTATACGATGGAAGCCTTGCAGAAGATCCCTTGGCTTATGTGCTTTCGTACATAAGTTAAGGTTACCTTTCTTACTTTCTGTTTCTGTCATTTTATTATAGAATTGCTAGATTAGTTCCGCTGCCATTTGTTTCTTGATTAAATCTCCACTTTCATGTCCTTCCCTTTCTTCCTCTCCGCTCGGTACCTAGGAGCCATGGGGGAAGGGGTAGGGGATGATAGAGCTTAGTCTTTATGACTAACGGTTTTCGAACCGCATCATTTAGGGGATCGCGGAGCCCAGCATGGAGGAGCAGCCCCAGAGACCGGTGCGCTTGGAGATGGGGCAGTCTAGCACTGGAGTCCAGACTGCAGGGACCGTGAGTCCTGACCTTTAGTAGAGTTTTAGTTTTGCTTCCGCATTGAGTGATTTTGTAGTGAGAACTTGATGTACCGGGCATGAGCCCTTATATTTCTAGTATCATTGTACTCTGATGTTTTCTGTGGACACTCCCTTCGTGGAGATTTTATTTTATATATGTTATTTACTTTCAGTGGACTTGCTCTTACTTCAATTATTGTGCTACCTTTTCTTTGTTCGAATCGACCGGCAGAATCGGCGCCTTGTGGTGATGACCCCTTCAGGACGTGAAGGTGTCACCGCAAAGCGGTGATTCTGGGCCTAAGACCCCAGGTTAAAAAAGAAAAAAAAAGGGGCTCTTACAAGTGGTATCAGAGGGAAACATTGATCTGAAAAGGTAGCAGTCCACTAACCCTGGGTCACCCCCACTCGAGTTTAGTTTGGGGACAAACTAAGCAGCGGAAGCAGTGGTGTGCCCATATGGGGATCACATATAAATTGTCTACCTTTATGTAGTATTTGAACGTTTTGTCAGTCTATGTTTTTGTTACGCAGCCTCCAGCACAGCCTATGCCACAAGGTGGAGTTCAACAGGCTCAGGATGTTGCACCACAACCACCGGTCCCCACTCCTTTCCTTCAGTCAGACATGGGACAGACTCTGACTGCCATCTTAGAGGCTTTCAGGGCCCAGCAGGTTCCGGTCCCGCAGCCAAATCCGGGGGCCAACTGGCTGAGCATCTTCCGGGGTCTTTCTCCCCCGTCCTATTTAGGGACAGAGTCAGCGGTTCGGACGGAAGAGTGGCTGGATATCATGTACGAGATGCTGACCGGGATACGGTGTCCCTGGGAGGAGAGGGTGGCTCTGGTTGTCTCTTGCCTGGAGTCCCATGCAAAGAGGTGGTGGAAGACGCTATTGGACACGACATTTGCCGATAGGTAGGTTGCGGAGGTTACCTGGGAAGAGTTCAGGGCCGCACTGCTGGAGCATTTCGTTCCGCAGTCGGCCAGGGATGAGTTGGAGGATCGGTTCTTACAACTGAAGCAGGGCACCCGGACCATGGTGGAGTACCATCGGGAGTTCGACCATCTGGCTCGATACGCAGATTCCTACCAGCTGGACGAAGCAGGGTATATCAGAAGGTTCTATAAGGGCCTGCGGGAGGACTTGAGGGAGGCTTTGTTGTTTGTATCTGATGGGCCTATCTCCCGGATTTTGGAGATGGCAAAAAGGATTGAGGCAGATTGGCACGCCACCCGGGGCCGGAAGCGGTCAGCAGAGGATCAGGGATAGAGAGTCAGAAATGACCAACGACGAGGTGCTATACCAGAGGGGAGGAGGACAGAGGACCAGCCTTGTCAGGAAGTGAGGCAGGAGCCGAGGGAGCAGGTGATATTTGCCCCTCAGCCTCTTCGTATGCAGGAGATGCCGAGACCCGGGCGAATGGCATATCCCCCACCAGAGTGCTTCCTTTGTCATCAGATTGGGCACATCCGGAGAAACTGCCCGATGAGGGGGGCACCAACTCCAGCACCACAGGGTGGCCCACCAGCTCAGCATTACGGAGGACGAGGACGCGGCCGCGGTCGTGGATACCAGGAGGGAGACCGTAGATAGGGAAGAGAGCAGGTATATACTTTGGACCTTGTGCAGACTCGGAATCCGGAGCAGGTCATAGCAGGTACGCCGCAATGCTTCTTTATTTTCATAAAATTTCCCTTTAAGTTGTTAAAACTTAGAACCACACTAGATTGATTAACAAGGAAAGAAAATTCTTTATAGAACCCTAAGATATCAAATCACCCCAGGTATAGTCTTCATCAGCGGCAAGCCAGCCCGCACGCTGTTTGATACTAGAGCTACTCACTCCTTTGTGTCGGAGACGTTCGTAGAAGGACTGGAAGGCGTGGAGCGATTCACGAGCGCGAGGATGAGGGTGCGACTACCGGATGGATCTGAGCTCCTTACCACGGATCACTGTAATATGGAGGCAGAAATTGGCGGAAAGGCATTCGAGGCTCCAGCGACGATTTTGAAGCTGACGGATTACAACCTGATCCTGGGCATGGTATGGCTGCACTGGAACCATGCCCAGATTGATTGTCAGGCGAAGAGGATCACCGTGAGACACGGGGACTCTTTCATTATCATCGAAGGTATAAGACCTGTATCTCGTATACTCTTATCTTCGGTACAGGCCGTTAAGGCCCATCTGCAGGGAGAGGAGGTCTATCAGATTCTATTTGAGATGGCGGAAGTTAAGGAATCGGTGACTGACATCCCGGTGGTGTGAGATTTCGCTGACATCTTTCTAGAGAAACTGCCAGGACTACCTCCACACCGAGAGCAGGACTTTCAGATACAGCTTGTGTCGGGGGCCAAGCCAGCATCTAGGGCCCCTTATCGGATGGCCACAAAGGAGTTGGCAGAGTTTCGGACTCAGTTGCAGGAATTGGTTGAGGCAGGATTTGTTAGACCGAGTTCCTCGCCATGGGGAGCACCGGTCCTGTTCGTGAAGAAGAAGGATGGGACACTTCGCCTGTGCATCGATTATCGAGCACTAAACAGGCTGACCGTCCAGAATACCTATCCGCTCCCACGGATAGATGAATTGTTCGATCAGCTAGAGGGGGCCCATTATTTCTCGAAGCTAGACTTGAGGTCAGGATACTACCAGCTGCGGATCCAGGAGGAGGATATCCCAAAGACGGCCTTCAGTAGCAGATATGGCCTGTATGAGTTCACCGTGATGCCCTTCGGGCTCACGAATGCACTGTCGGCGTTCATGAGCCTCATGAACCGGGTTTTCGAGGCCTACTTGGATGTGTTCGTTATAGTATTCATAGACGACATCCTGATCTACTCTAGGATGGAGGAGGAGCACACTCGGCATCTGGCACTCACTCTAGAGAGGTTGCGGGAGCATCGTCTTTATGCGAAATTCAGCAAGTGTTAGTTGTGGTTGAAGGAGGTGGCTTTCCTAGGCCACATTATCAGCAGAGTTGGGTTGGCAGTGGATCCGGCAAAGATTCAGGCAGTTCGAGATTGGCCGCAGTTGAACACAGCCACCGATGTACGAAGTTTCGTGGGACTTGTCGGTTATTACTGGAAGTTCGTGGAGGGGTTCTCTCAAATTGCCCTCCCCCTAACTTCTTTGACGAAGAAGGAGGCACCTTTCGTTTGGACCCCGCAGTGCCAGGCGGCTTTCCAGGAGCTGAAGGATCGACTCATCTCAGCCCCTATTCTGGCCCTTCCATCTGGAATGGAAGGATTCCAGGTGTATACCGATGCATCATACCAGGGGATGGGAGCAGTGCTGATGCAGAACGGACACGTCATAGCATATACCTCCCGTCAGCTGAAAACCCATGAGAAGAACTACCTAGTGCACGACCTTGAGATGGGAGCGGTCGTTTTTGCTCTGAAGGTCTGGCGCGATTATCTTTATGGAGTCCACTGCGACATCTACTCCGACCACAAGAACTTGAAATACGTGGACACACAGAAGGAGCTGAATATCAGGCAGAGGAGTTGGGTGGAGTTCTTAGCAGATTATCAGTATGAGATGCACTACCATCCAGGGAAGGCAAACGTGGTGGCCGACGCATTGAGTCGGAGAGTTGCCACTTCCGAAGCTGGGCCCCAAGTTATGTCCATGGAGCTAGTCCGGTCTTTCAGAGATATGCAGATATCCCTAGTGTCCGAGGATGATCCAGCTCTGTATAGGGAGTATCTGGCATCAATAGTGGCCATAGATGATATTCGGGATCGCATTCGGGACGGACAGAGGACAGATGCATGGGCAGAGCCGATATTCCGAGCCTTGGAGGAGGGTTCGACAGGAGATTATTCTCTGAGAGATGGATTGCTACATTTCAGAGGCAGAGTATATATAGCCGCAGGAGGCCAAATCCGAGAAGATATTATGACGGAGGCGCATTGCAGTCGGTACTCTGTGCACCCGGGGATCACAAAGATGACCGCTAATCTGAAGAAGACGATGTTTTGGTCGGGCATGAAATAGGACATTACGTACTTCGTGACCCATTGCGAGGCGTGTCAGTTGGTGAAGGCGGAGTGCAGGAACCCCGCAGGGCTGTTGCAGCCACTCCTGGTGCCGGAGTGGAAGTTTGATGATATAGCTATGGATTTTATACATGGTCTTCCCCAGTCTCGGATGGGGAATGACTCGATCTGTGTGATTGTTGATCGGTTGACAAAGGTGGCCCGCTTTATACCGATCAGGAAGGATGACTCGGTGGGAGTGCTGGTACGGAGGTTTGTGGTGCAGTATATCCGATATCATGGCGTGCCCTGGACGATAGTGTCAGACCGCGATGGACGGTTTACATCCAGGGAGTGGCGGTCAGTGCAGGCATATCTGGGTACCCGATTGACTTTTAGCAAGTCCTTCCACCCTCAGACGGACGGGCAGACAGAGCGCACCAACAGGACGTTGGAGGATCTACTACGACTGTGTATACTGGACCGAGGGGAGCCGTGGGAGAAGATGTTACCGTTGGTCGAGTTCTCCTATAACAATAGCAACTAGTCCAGCATCAGGATGGCGCCTTATGAAGCCTTGTATGGAAGAAAATGTAGGACCCCGCTTTCTTGGGTTCAAGACGAGGACCCGAAGGTTTTGGGATCGGATTTTGTTGAAGACACCGAGGCTCAGGTGAGACTGATCAGAGATAGGATGTTGGAGGCGCAAAGCAGACATGCTAAATACTATGACGCTCGACATCGTCAGGTGGAGTTTCGGGTAGGGGATCGAGTGTTCTTGAAGATCCGGCCCATTCACGGAGTCTCACGAGTTCCCGGTCAGAGGAAGAAGCTCAGCCCTAGGTATATGCGTCCTTACCGGATCCTTGAGCGGATCGGGCCCCTATCCTACAGGCTAGAGTTGCCACCAGAGCTGGCAACTCTACACGACGTCTTCCACATTTCTTCGCTGAGAAGGGCTCTACTATGCCCGGAGCAGCGGATTTTGACCACCGAAGGGCCGGTAGCTTCAGACCGATCTGTTCACTTGGAGCCGGTTCGGATCGACGACAAGGGAGTACGGATCTTGCGCCGCAAGAAGATTCCCTTAGTCAAGGTTCTGTGGAGAAACCACGGTCAGGAGGAGCACACCTGGGAACCGCAGGACCTGATGAGGCAAAAATACCCGGAGTTGTTCAGTCAGGTATACCTCACCACCTCTTGGTATACTATAAATTACCTTCTTGTACTAAACCGGTAAGATTAGATAAAGAAAATTAAGAACCTAGATATGCGCAGGAAAGTAGGGGCTAATCTTTTGTTTATTGGGGAGATTGTCTTCGTTTATCAAACGAGTAGTCGCTGGAACCCAATAGAAAAAAATCGTATGGGATGTTACCAGTTTAGTTTATTTAGGTAGAAATCCCCGTAGGCTCAACCTCAATTTCGAGGACGAAATTTTTGTTTTGTTTATTAGGATTTGTAACATTCCATTTCCGGCTAAACCCCTAGGAGTCGGTCTGTCGTGAGAGAACCATAGGAAGCCCAAAAATTGAAATAAATCGAACGAGATTTCGGGTCACGGGTTGGTCACGCCCGTGACCGACCCGTCACGCCCGTGACCTAGGGCGTGACTCCTTCGACGATCGTCGATCTCAGGGAGACGACCGTCGGGCGCAGAATTTTCAACCCGGCCCTGTCACGCCCGTGACCTATGTGTCACACCCGTGACCCAGGTGACATGCCTGTGACCTAGGGCGTGACTCCTTCGACGATCGTGGATCTCCGTAAGACGATCGTCGAACTTGCAGCCCGGGCATGTCACGCTCGTGACCCAGGTGTCACGCCCGTGACCTAGGGCGTGACCCCCTTCGACGATCGTCGATCTCAGCGAGACGATCGCCGATCGCGTAATTTACATCTTGACCCTGTAACGCCCGTGACCCACGTGTCACGCCCGTGAGCTAGGGCGTGACCATCCTTCGACGATCGTCGATCTCGGATCGACGATCGTCGACCCCAGAATTAGCCACCCGGGCCTGTCACGCCCGTGACCTATGTGTCACGCCCGTGACATTGATCGAAACGACTTTTCAGGCCCGAAATTATTCTAGCACGCGTGGTAATAAATGCTGGTGTGGGAAGTTACACCAGGAGTAATTATGGGCCGTTTCCTACTGTAATTTCTTAATAAAATAAGGAGATGTTGTCCAATAGGAAACCACCAACTGGACATACCTTTTTATCTTCCACCGTTTCTTATCCCTTCACCATAACCGAAATGTTATTAAGAGGAGCCTTCATGACCATTAAGGATTTACCCTTTCACCTCCCCACTTGCTGACTTATAAAAGACCCCTTAGAGCAAGATGAGAAGGTTACACTCTTGACCAAACAGATTCTGATCTTTGTTCTTGCTGTAGGAGAAGTTCGGCAACGCCACCACTACGCCATGGCACCCCGTCGTTCATCTCATCTCCAAACCACTAACAAGGTCCTCCTCTGCTTCTACTTTCATGGGTAGATCTTAGGATTCTTAGAAAGGAAGTTCGTGCTCAACGGAGCGAGACCTATCTCTCGTTTTCATGGAAAACCATGAAAAATGTATTTTTGAGTTCGCCGGAAACCCCACCGCCGACCAAGAGCCATCGCCTCAACGGAGGTGGTGGTGGTGGTGGCCGGCCAGGGAAGTGTCCGGACGACCGGTGACGGTTCGCGAAAGAGCTACAGGATATATGAGTTTCTGTGTTCTGGTTTTCGGGTTCTGTAGAAGATGAACCGTAAAAGCTGTTTATAATATATAAATTATGTAAATAATTTGTAAGGAAAATATACTTAGATGAGCACCTTTTGATGCTGCAAAACGAGGCACTTAGAGGCCGTTTTAGGAAAAAAAATACCAGTCATGAAAGTTGTAGCCCTTCGTGTCTAGTTTAATTTAAAATTGATTTCAACCCGTTTGGGTAAGCGGTTCGACCGCAGCACCCGTTTTAGTGGGGTTGTACCTAGAGTTGGGCAGAAATTAAAATGGATGCCCACTCTTCATCCCTTGTCCAAATGACCTGAAATTTGGGCAGGGGGTTAACCTTAGCTATACCTAAAGGCAGACCATAAATGGAATTTTTTGGAGATATTTTGCCTAAAGTTTTTGTTTTAATTTAATTAAGTTAGAGAAATTTATTTAAGTGGTCAAATGACCTCCAAACCCTCCCAAATTTTGGTGAGTGGTCCCTGGCTATAAAACCTAGATCTTTACAAAATTCCAACTAGTTTGGAGGAGTTTTGGGTAGGAAATCTTCTACCCTTAACTAGGCATTAGTGAGACATCTTTTAGTAAAAAGTGCTCTAAGAGTTTCGAAAGGTCAAATCACCTCAACAGAGGCTGATATTCTGACCTCTGACTTAGAAGGGTGTTATAACCTGCTTGGAGAAAAATGGTGAGGTTTAGGGTTGATTTACCCTAGGATCCAAGCTCAAACCCTAAATGAAGGGTTTTGAGGGTTGTGAATGACATGGGGGCAATTGCTCTTGTATTGCTTTGAAACTCTGTAGAGTTGACAAAAGCTTGATAAGAATCGTCTGGATGGAATCTTGGAGAATTTGGAGACAAGTAGATACCTTAAAACCCTAACCTTAGTTTTAGGATAAAATATCAAATAGGAAGAATCAGTCACTAAACCTTACTTAAAAGCTGTGAAATTCGGGTAGAGCTAGTTTTGGATCAGGTAGAACTTATAGCAATTTTACTGGAATTTTACGTTGATTATTGCTAGCACTTCATTTGTAAAGCTTGTTATGGCCTTAAATGATGTTTTAATTATTTAGAAATTTCTGTTCATTGAAATCTCATGAAATCTTGGATGTAAATGTTTTAGGTCAGAATAGTTTCCCCTGAATTTTTGTATGATTTTTAGTTGAGTAAATCTAGTACTTCAATCACAGATGTTAGAAAGGGGTTTTATGGTCTAAAAATTAATTATGGATGATATACTTGCTGGAAAATTATGAAACCTGGCCAATGTTATTTTGAAGGCCTTATCTGCTTAGTATAATTAATTTACAATTTTTAGATGGATATTTTCTGTACTTGATTCATAAATAACAAAAGATAGTAAATATTGCTAAAATAGTTTTGTTGCCCTTTTGATGATAGAAAAATTATGATACTTTGGATTTACCCTATTGAGATAACCTACTAATTATTATAAATTTGCTGGACATCTTGCATGAGAACTTAGGGTAGTTCATGTTCAAACTGGTAGCCCTTGGGATTTTTGGGGAAATTAATTAAATGCCAGATAAATTAGGAAAATTACCTTATTCTGGATTTAGGCCATTTATATCATTATAAGTCTCCAGTAAATAATTGAGGGCATTTGGATGAGTTTTGGGATCGTTGCATAACCGGTTCGTCATATATTCTAGGTCGGTCTGCATATAACAATTTGTGAATTGCAATAGGACATGATCCGAGGAAGTCATTGGAGTTAATCATTTTGTCTGGGTGGACAATGGTGGAGGAAATCACAATAGGAAGATATGAAGAGTAGAGAGAAGTAGTGATAGCTAGAGATAAGAGGTGCTCGGGTACGATGAAAGATCGTCCACCCCGGTGGGAATGGAAGAGTCTTAATACTCTAGGGTTAGATCTAAAGTAACTAAAAGGGGATCGGGTTAAGGGAGATCAACCAATAACAATAAGTGCCTTGCGAAAGGGAACTTCGGGGCGTAATGCCGCCGTCTTGGTTCCTAGTGCCCTTGAGAGCCCTTCACGGGGTATGCCGGGGGCAGTCCTGGGCTAACATAAACTGTAATAACAAACCGATAAGAGTAACTTAGTAACTAGGGCTGCACCTTTCACAAACACTGTTGGCATAGGAAGATTGATGAGAGCTTCGGCTCGGTTGGTTAAGAGACAGACGGGATGGTCCAGGGAGCTACGGCTCGGTTGGTTTGGAGATGGACGTTTTGGTCCGGGGAGCTTCGGCTCAGCTTTTGTGTGTTTATGATTAAACTTGCATGTACATAAAAAGGAATGAAAATTAAGGTGGTGGGTCTTCGGTATTGGAGGGTCGATGCACCAACGTCAGTACGCTGAATCGGCAAGTGTGGTTAGCACTTTGCCAACAGAAGTCCGGTGCGCCAGCCGGCAAGAGTACGCAGGCATCCGCGTACGATAGGTCTGACCGGTAGTGCTTTACTGGTTTATAGGTGGGCGAGGCCCAACCCACCGCTTCCGTCTGCCACTACGGAGGTATCCTGGGAGGTAACATCTCCGAAAGGGGGAACTAAAGGTATGTGTGCACAGAGTCGGGTGTGTGAGTTGCACTTGCATGTTTCATCATACCCACTTGCATGTCATAGAATAAATGATTCATTTAACCCTGACACCTAAAGTATAAGTAGTATGGGACGCTTATACATTAGGACCTGCAAAACGACCCCTTGGTCTATAAGCTTATGTGGGCAAGTTTATAAATTAAGGTTAATTTCCATATAAACATATGTTGTTGTTTGATAACCGACACCCCAACGTATAATTGGTATGGGACACTCTATACGATGGGAGCCTTGCAGAAGATCCCTTGGCTTATGTGCTTTCGCACATAAGTTAAGGTTACCTTTCTTACTTTCTGTTTCTGTCATTTTATTATAGAATTGCTAGATTAGTTCCGCTGCCATTTGTTTCTTGATTAAATCTCCACTTTCATGTCCTTCCCTTTCTTCCACTTCTCTCGGTACCTAGGAGCCATGGGGGAAGGGGTAGGGGATGATAGGGCTTAGTCTTTATGACTAACGATTTTCGAACCGCATCATTTAGGGGATCGCGGAGCCTAGCATGGAGGAGCAACCCCAGAGACCGGTGCGCTTGGAGATGGGGCAGTCTAGCACTGGAGTCCAGACTGCAGGGACCGTGAGTCCTGACCTTTAGTAGAGTTTTAGTTTTGCTTCCGCATTGAGTGATTTTGTAGTGAGGACTTAATGTACCGGGCATGAGCCCTTATATTTCTAATATCATTGTACTCTGATGTTTTCTGTGGACACTCCCTTCGTGGAGATTTTATTTTATATATGTGATTTACTTTCAGTGGACTTGCTCTTACTTCAATTATTGTGCTACCTTTTCTGTGTTCGAATCGGCCGGCAGAATCGGCGCCTTGTGGTGATGACCCCTTCAGGACGTGAAGGTGTCACCGCAAAGCGGCGATTCTGGGCCTAAGACCCCGAGTTAAAAAAGAAAAAAAAAGGGGCTCTTACAAGTCCTAGCTGGGTTTAAGCCCGGGAATAGGGTTTTCAAACTATCATTTCACTTGGAGCATTCTCTTTCTAAGGTTTAGAGAGAGAGGAGAGCAAGGAAGAAGGAGAAGGTCAACACATGCCGCCGGTGGAGCTTCGGAGCCCCGATTCTCGATTCGAGTCCGGATCTAGGAAGGCGAGGCCGATATGGTGCTTTCCATCTGACAAGATCTTCATCGCACTGAAGAGAAATGCTAGGGTAACGAATCTCTTCTCGGACATGTGAAGTCCTCTTTCTTTTTTGCATAGGAAGCCCGCTCTCGCGAGTATGCGATGAGTGTGAGATGTTCCTTTGGGTAGACATGAATAGTTCCGGTTGTTTTGCATGTAGAGTCCGAAATCGAAGTACGGACATAGGCATGGTGTGTGAAGCTTACCCGGACAAGTTAGTCTAGATCGGTGATGTTCCATTATGCATGAATGGTCGGAGAAGACTCCATGTCGATGGTTGGCCTAATACGGCTCCCACCGCGAAACTACTCGCATCGCACATTATCTCAAATGGAAGGTCCCACACCGGAGCTATCATAATCGGTGCGTTAATTAACTTTTCTTTTATTGATTCGAAGGCAGAAAGACAAGAGTCATCAAAAATGAATTGGGCATCTTTTTCTAGAAGATGGGTAAGGGGCTTGGTGATCTTGGAGATGTCCTTTATGAAGTGGCGGTAGAAACCTGCTTGACCTAAGAAACTTCTTATAGCTTTTAAATTCGTAGGCGGCGGCAGCTTCTCGATAAATTCTATCTTCGCAATATCTACCTCAATACCTCTTGCAGAAATTTTATGACCCAAAACTAACCCTTCCCTCACCATAAAAAGACTTTTTTCCCAATTTAGGGCAAGGTTAGTTTATTCACATCGTTCTAAGATTTTTTCGAGGTTTTCTAAACATATATTAAAGGAATCACCGAACATGGAGAAGTCATCCATAAATACCTCCATAATGCTTTCTACGTACTTGTCAAAGATAGCGAGCATACATCGCTGGAATATAGCTGGTGCATTGCACAATCTAAAAGGCATTCTTCGGTAGACGAAGGTGCCAAAGGGACAAGTAAACGTAGTTTTCTCTTGGTCCTCGGGTGAGATGGGAATTTGAAAATACCCTGAGAGGCAATCGAGAAAATAATAAAAGCTATAGCCGGATAATCTTTCTAAAATCTGATCGATAAATGGCAAATGAAAGTGGTCCTTGCGGGTGGCGTCGTTCAGCTTCCTATAATCTATACACATACGCCAACCCATCACTGTCCGTGTCGGGATTAATTCGTTATTTTCATTACTAACTACCATTATCCCTCCCTTCTTTGGTACTACCTGAACAGGGCTCACCCACTTACTATCTGATATAGGGTAGATAATTCCTGCATCTAATAATTTCATAACCTCACCCTTAACTACTTCTTTCATGTTCGGGTTTATACGGCGTTGAGGTTGAATGGAGTTACGCGAATTATCTTCCATTAAAATTTTATGAGTACAAAAAGATGGGCTTATGCCCTTGATATCGGAAATTTGCAAAGCAATAGCTCGGCGATTTTTAGGTAAAACTAAAAGAAGTTTTTCATTTTGGACATCCGTGAGGTAGGCCGAAACTATGACTGGCAGCTTGGAGTCTTTTTCTAAGAAGGCGTACTTGAGATGTTGAGGAAGTTCTTTAATTTCTAGGGTAGGGGGTTCTTCATAAGAGGTTTGAGAAATTCTTTCTTTTTCAAATACTATATCTTTATAGATTTTTTTGACGGAAGATTAAAAGGAGTAAAGGTGGTGGCCACGGCGGCTTCTTGCAGCGATTCAGTTTGAAAGGTAGAAGAGGAACAAAAATCGAAAATTTCTTTTTCAAAATCAGCTAGAAGAGAAGAGGATTCTACACTTTCTTGTAGTGATTTAATTGGAAGAGAAGAAAAAGAACAAAAAGCAGAAAATTCTTTTTCAAATTTGGAGAGGCAATAGGAGGATTCATCACTTACGGCGTCTACAAAAAAAACAAGAGTCATCATTTGCTAAAGTGTTTTTCATTGAAGTGGTGATAGGGAAAGTGACTTCGTTGTCACCTACTCGAAGGAAAAGCTTACCATTGCTTACGTCAATAATGGCTCGGGAGGTGGCAAGGAAGGGTCGGCCAAGGATCAGGGGAACCTTCACATCTTCTTCGATGTCAAAAATAACAAAATCCACCGGAAAGATGAACTTGTCGACTTTTACGAGAATATCCTCCACTATTCCAAACGGGTACTTAACGGATCTGTCGGCGAGCTGGATGCTCATGCGTGTGGGGTTGAGGCAACCAATTCCTAACTTTTTAAACAATGAGAGGGGCATTAGGTTAATACTCGCGCCTAAATCGGCTAACGCGTGCTTGACAAAAAGATCACCGAAAACACACGGGATAGAAAAACTACCCGGGTCACTAATTTTCTTCGGCAAACCGTTCATCAAAACAGCGGAGCACTCATCATTTAACGTGACATGCGAAAGGTCCTCTAACTTTTTCTTGTTGGTCAGGAGGTCCTTAAGATACTTGGCGTACTTCGACATCTGTGAAATTGCTTCAAGGAAAGACAGATTTATATGGATTTGCTTGAATATCTCTAAGAAACGAGAGTACTGATCGTCCTGACGTTGTTTATTAAGTTTGGAAGGGTAAGGTGGGGTCGGATTATTTTTAAAGATGGTTGGTGGAGTGAGATCATTTTCTAATGTGGAGAGAGGGGTGATAACTTTTTCGGCAGAGGGTGGAATTTTTAACACGGGAGCGGAGCTTTGATTTTTAAAAGCGGGAGTGGAGCTTTCCTCGGGCTCTTCACTTACCATACCGGGGACTTTCTTCCAACTCCGAAGAGTTATAGCTTTTTGCTTGCTATCTCGGGTTGGGCTCGGTATTGGAAGGAAGAGACCCAGCGGGTTGCTGAGAAATAATTTTAACAAGCTGTCCTAGGTTATTTTCAAGACTTTTTACTGATCCAGTTAGGGTCCTTATTGTAGCGTCATTTGTGGTGATATATTTGGAAAGTAACACCTCCACACTTGGAGGTTTTGTGAAATTTTTAATAGGTAGTGGTGGTGGTGTAGAAAAACCATTTTACTGTGGCAGGCGCATAACATTCGATGGATTACACCATGAAAAGTTCGGATGATTTCTTAAGGCAGGATTATAACTATTCGGAAAATTAAAACCAGGGGGATGAAAATTCGCAGCAGAAAAATTATTAAAGGCATTCCTAGGCATGTTGTTAACAAAATATAATTGTTCTGGGGCAGAAGTTGCAGATTCCCATACCTGAGGGGTGGAGGCAGCAGTCATCCTTGTTATCTTTTTGCTTAATATTTAAACTTAAAGCACGAGATGGGAGACGTTGTCTACTTCATAGATACCTACAGGCTTGTAGGGCGGGACCTAGGCACATTCCACTGATAAGTGTTCATGGCCATCCTCAAAAAGCTCAAGAGCTTCTCCCAGGGTCTTATGATTTAAAGTACCGCCAGAAGCTGCATCTATCATTTGCTTTGTGTTTTGATTTAGCCCATTATAGAACGTCTGCACCTGTAACCATACAAGTAGCGCATGATGTGGGGATGATCTTAATAATTCTTTAAATCGTTCCCAAGTTTCATATATGGTTTCGGAATCTATTTGTCCAAAGGCAGAGATGTCGTTCTTAAGTTTTGCAGTTTTTGTTAGCGGAAAATACTTCGCCAAAATTTTTTCAGTTAATTCATTCCAGGTGGTTATGCTATTGTTAGGTAGAGTGTTCAGCCACTGCTTAGCTTTAGTTCTCAAAAAGAAAGGGAAAAGTCTTAGCCTGATTGCATCATTTGTGACACCATTTATCTTGAAGGTATCACAAATTTCAAGAAAGCTTGTTATATGTGCATTCGGATCTTCATCTTAAAGTCCATCAAATTGCACATACTGCTGCACCATTTGAATTATGCTAGGCTTTAATTCGAAGTTATTATTTCCTATAGCAGGTCGGACTATGCTTGATTCTGTTCCCTCGAGATTCGGTCTCGCATAATAGGACATAGTCCTTTGCAAGGCTTCATCTACGTTGGGTTGCTCCATTCTTAGATTAGAGAATGACTCAGTGTCCTTAACCGGCACTTGGATAGTAGGATCTTGAAATCGCAATTTCTCTGAAGAGTATGCTCAATTTCGTTGTCCAAGTCAAAAATAACCGACGGACTCCCGCGGGTCAGGCACTAAAAGAAGAGAAGAGAAGAAATAAAATAAAAAATATATATTTTAAATAGATATTTTTTTATAGATTAACTCCCGGACTTCCCAAGGGCTACCCGGTGAAGGGTTCGTAAAGTACTAGATAAGATAGCGGCACTTAAAGCCGCTTTGCCCGAGAGAATTAGGTGGCGTAGAAAAATTTGTGAAGTTGGTTACTATTAAGAGCGGTAATAAATTTTTTTATTATTTTTTAAAAATTTTAAGGAGGATGAGAAAGCGAAGAGATAAAATTAATAGGTTCGTGTTTTCAATATATCAACGAAAGTTGTGTTCCCCAACAACGGCGCCAAAAACATGATATGCAAAACTAAACTTCGAAAGAAATAAAAGAAACTGAACTAGCAATCCAATGAGGCAAGTATACCTATCGAACTATAGCTAGGGGACATAAGTGTCGTATTGAAATCCGAGAACTGTTGAATAAACTTACTCATACGAAGACTATTATTTTATCGACGGAAAAACTGGGTTTGAGAAACTATTTGCAATAAAGGAAAGAAGGCTAATGGTAGAAAGAGAACTACCACAATTAATTAAAGTGCTATTAAAAGCGATAACATCAACATTGTGTAACTATGAAATGGAAGAGCACTCGATCAAGAATCACCTAGGCAAGCGTTAACTAAGAAATGTGATAAAAATAAACCTAAACTTAATAGGGTAAATGTCCTTGGCCGTGGAGGTTCCTAAAACTTAAACACGCTTCTCTCGAAGTCGTGCCCAACTGAGTTTAGCAAGGTCCGACCGACTTTCGTCTAAATCGTAGGCCTAAAGCTCGATTTACGTGGCGAACCCCACTATTGGATCTTACTCCAATCCGGGAGATTTGGATGTATGCCTATCTCGAGGGTTGCGTACAACTCCCTTTACTCTCGAATGCTCACTTGATTCTATCGGCCTCTCGGCTAGCCCTGAATGAAAGCATAGGCGGAAAATATACATTGACGATATACCTCCAACCCGTGATAAATCAAGAGTAATCCAAGGTGTTAAACCTAAAAAGATAAAGTAAATTTTCAAGGCATCATAACTTAATCGCTCGAACCTCTGATCATCAAGATCAAGCACAAGGAGGATTAGTTACTCATGGTGTAAAAAAAGAAAATTATATTAAGACTTTGAAAACTGGCAGCGAGCAGAATTGAAAGAGAAAACGAGCTATTTTATTTCTTAGTGAAGAAGAGTCAAGAGGAGGGCATACATATACTATGAGAAAAGCTTCCACCAAGAATACAAGTACAATAAAAAAATAATACAGAAAAGCTACAAGGATTTGCATGGAAACTAAATAAATAAAAAAGGCTAGAAACGAGGAGGAAGAGAAGAGCTTGAAACTATAACAACACTAAATAACAACACCTCTCCTCCCAAGATCTGGATGACCCAACCCTAGATGATGATCGCTATTTATAGATTTCTTTTCTGGCTGGGTCACGCCCTATGATATGCCCATGGAGGGCGTGACCATAGGGCGTGTCTTTTCCGGTGTGACATATGGAGCGTTGGAATTAAAGTCTGGCGCAGTTTCTCGGTTACACACCCCTCACACACGTCCATGGAGAGCATGACACCTGGGTGTGTCGGATTCGGCGCGACTTCAGTGTGTTAAAATTAAGTGCTGCACTCACTTCTCGGGATTTGGCGGGACACGCCTAGCAGACACGCCCGTGGAGGGCGTGAGCATAGGGCGTGTCTGCTTATTTTTTTGGGAGAATGACTTCAGACGGCTTCATTCCACTGGGTTACACGCCCTTGGTACACGCCCGAAAAGGGCGTGACCAGGGGGCGTATCACAGAAAATGTAACATCCCATTTCCGGCTAGAGCCCTAGGAGTCGGTTGGTCGTGACAGAACCCTGTGAAGCCCAAAAATTGAAATAAATCGATCGAGGTTTCGGGTCACGGGTTGGTCACGCCCGTGACCGACCCGTCACGCCCGTGACTTTGGGCGTGACTACTTCGACGATCGTCGATCTCCGCGAGACGATCGTCGAACTTGCTGCCCGAGCATGTCACGCCCGTGACCAAGGTGTCACGCCCGTGACCTAGGGCGTGACTCCTTCGACGATCGTCGATCTCCGTGAGACGATCGTCGAACTTGCAGCCCGGTCATGTCACGCCCGTGACCAAGGTGTCACGCCCGTGACCTAGGGCGTGACCCCTTCGACGATCGTCGATCTCCGTGAGACGATCGTCGATCTGGTAGCCCGGACATGTCACGCCCGTGACCAAAGTGTCACGCCCATGACCAGGGGCGTGACTCCTTCGACGATCATCGATCTCCGTATGGAGATCGTCGAAATTGAAACTCGGGCCTGTCATGCCCGTGACCTAGGTGTCACGCCCGTGACCTAGGGCGTGACCACCCTTCGACGACCGTCGATCTCAGTTCGACGATCGTCGAGCCAGAATTAACCACCCGGGCCTGTCACGCCCGTGACAGAGGTGTCACGCCCGTGACCTAAGGCGTGACCACCCTTCGACGACCGTCGATCTCAGTTCGACGATCGTCTACCCAGAATTAACCACCTGGGCCTGTCACGCCCGTGACCTATGTGTCACGCCCGTGACATTGGCCGAAACGACGGTTCAGGCCCGAAATTATTCTAACACGCGTAGTATTAAATGCTGGTGTGGGAAGTTACAGAAGGAGTAATTACAGGCCGTTTTTCCTTCTGTAATTATATAATAAAGGAGGAAGATGTGGTCCGATAGGAAACCGCCAACTGGACACACCTGTTCATCTTCCACCGTTTCTTATCCCTTCACTGTAACCGAAATGTTATTAGGAGGAGCCTTCATGACAATTAAGGCTTTACCCTTTCACCTCCCCACATGCTGACTTATAAAAGCCCACTTGGAGCAAGAGGAGAAGGTTACACGCTCAATCAAACGATCAGATCCTTGTTCTTGCTGTAGGAGAAGTTCAGCAACGCCACCACCGCGCCATGGCACCCCGTCGTTCTTCTCGCCTCCAAACCGCGAATATGGTCCTCCTCTGCTTCTTCTCTAACATGGGTAGATCTTAGGATTCTTAGAAAGGAAGTTCGCGCTCAACGGAGCCGGACCCATCTCTCGTTTTCATGGAAAAACCATGAAAAGTGTATTCTTGAGTTCGCCGGAAACCGCCACCTCCGGCGGCCAAACCACCGCCGACCGATAACCATCGCCTCAACGGAGGCGGTGGTGGTGATGGCAGGCCAGGGAAGTGACCGGACGACCGGTGATGGAGCGCGAAAGAGCTACAGGAAATATGATTTTCTGTGTCTGGTTTTCGGGTTCTGTAGAAGATGAACAGTAAAAACTGTTTTTAATGTATAATTTATGTAAATAATTTTGTAAGGAAAATTATACTTGGAAGGGAACATTTTAATGCTGCAAACGAGGCACTTAGAGGCCATTTTAGGAAAAGTGACCAGACATGAAAGTCGTAGCCCTTCGAGTCTAGATTAATCTAAAATTGGTTTCAACTTGTTTGGGTAAGCGGTTCGGCCGCAGCACCCGTTTTAGTGGGGGCTGTACCTAGAGTTGGGCAGAAATTAAAACAGATGCCCACTCTTCGTCCCTTTTCCAAATGACCTGAAATTTGGGAAGGGGATTAGCCTTAACAATACCTAAAGGCAGACCAAAAATGGGAATTTTTGGGGATACTTTGCCTAAAGTTTTTGTTTCAATTTAATAAACTTAGAGGAATTTATTTAAGTGGTCAAATGACCTTCAAACCCTTCCAAATTTTGGTGAGTGGTCCCTGGCTATAAAACCTAGGTCTGTACAAAATTCCAACTAATTTGGAGGAGTTTTGGGTAGGAAATCTTCTACCCTTAACTAGGCATTAGTGAGACACCTTTTAGTAAAAAGTGCACTAAGAGTTTGGAAAGGTCAAATCACCTCAACAGAGGCTGATTTTCTGATCTCTGACTTAGAAGGGTGTTATAACCTGCTTGGAGAAAAATGGTAAGGTTTAGGGTTGGTTTACCCTAGGATCCAAGCTCAAACCCTAAATGAAGGGTTTTGAGGGTTGTGAAGGACATGGGGGCAATTGCTCTTGTATTGCCTTGAAACTCTGTAGAGTTGACAAAAGCTTGATAAGAATCGTCTGGATGTAATCTTGGAGAATTTGGAGACAAGAAGATACCTTAAAACCCTAACCTTAGTTTTAGGGTAAAATATTAAATAGGTAAAATCAGTCACAGAACCTTACTTAAAAACTATAAAATTCGGGTAGAGTGTGTTTTGGATCAGGTAGAACTTATAGCAATTTTTCTGGAATTTTATGTTGAATATTGCTAGCACTTCATTTGTAAAGCTTGCTATGGCCTTAGATGATGATTTAATTATTTAGGAATTTCTGTTCATTGAAATCTCATGAAATTTTGGAAATATAGATTTTAGAACAGAATGATTATACCTGAATTTTTATATAATTTTTATTTGAGTACATCCAGTACTTCCTTCACGAAAGTTAATAAGGGGTTCTATGCTTGGAAAATTATTTAGGGATGATTTTATTCCTGAAAAATTATGAAACTGGGCCAGTGCTAATTTTAGGCCTTTATCTGCATGTCATAAATTATTTGTAATTTTTCGAAGAATATTTTCTGTACTTGATTCATAAATAACAAAAGATAGAGATTATTTCTAAAATAGTTTTAATGCCCTTTTGATGATAGAAAAATTATGATACTTTGAATTTAACCTATTGAGATAACCTACTATTTATCATAAATTTGAGGGACATCATGCATGAGAACTTAGGGTAGTTTATGTTCAAACCGGTAGCCCTTGGGATTTTCGAGGAATTTAATTTAATGCAAAATAAATTATGAAAATTTCCATTTTCTAGATATAGGTCATTTATATCATGGTAAGTCTCCAGTAAATAATTTAGGGCATTTGGATGAGTATTGGATCATTGCATACCGGTTCGACATGTAGTCTAGGTCGGTCTGCATATAGCAATTTGTGAAATGCAATAGGACATGATCTGAGGAAGGCATTGGAGTTAATCATAATGTCTGGGTGGGCAATGGTGGAGGAAATCACAATAGGAAGGTATAAAGAGTAGTGAGAAGTGGTGATAGCTAGAGTTAAGAGGTGCTCGGGTTTTGGCGAAAGATCGCCTTTTCCCGAAGAGAGGAAGGTTAAAAATCACCCTAGGATAGTCTATCGTAATATGAGAAGGGAATCGGGTTATGGGATATCAACCAATAACAATAAGTGCCTTGCAAAAGGGAACTTCGGGCCGTAATGCCGCCATCTTGGTTCCTAGTGCCCCTTGAGAGCCCTTCACGGGGAATATCGGGGGCAGTCCTGGGCTAACGTAAACTATAATAACAAACCGACAAGAGTAACTTAGTAACTAGGGCTGCACTTTTCACAAACACTGTTGGCACAGGAAGCTTGATGAGAGCTTCGGCTCGGTTGGTTGGAGACGGACGTTTTGGTCCGGGGAGTTTCGGCTCTGTTGGTTTGGAGACGGACGTTTTGGTCCGGGGAGCTTCGGCTCGGTTGGTTTGGAGACGGACATTTTGGTTCGGGAGCTTTGGCTCGGTTTTTGTGTGTTTACGATTAAACTTGCATGTGCATAAAATAGGAAAAGTTATGGTGGTGGGTTTTTCGATATCGGGGAGTTCGATTGCACCGACACCGATATCGTTGACTCGGCGGGGTGATTAGCACTTCGCCAACAGAAGTCCGGTGCGCCAGCCGGCAAGAGTACGCAGGCGTCCGCTTAGTGCACCAAGCGTTGAGGCGTACGATAGGTCAGACCAGTGGTGCTTTTACTGCTTTTGAGGTGGGCGAGGCCCAACCCACCGCTTCCGTCCGCCACTACGGAGGTATCCTGGGAGGTAACGGCTCCGAAAGGGGGAACTAAAGGTGTAACACCCCAAAAAGCTCAAAATTGGATTTGAGGTGCAGGTTGATTAACACGCCCTGGGACACGGGTGTGTCCCAGGGCGTGTCGGGGTACACGGCCTGGGACACGGGCGTGTCCCAGGGCGTGTTCAGGTTAGTCGACGATCGGAGGTCGACGATAGTCGAGCCTGGGACACGGCCTTCGACACGGGCGTGTCACTCAATAAAATGCCGTATCGAGTCAGAAATGTACACGGCCCGGAACCAAGCCTTGCACACGGCCGTGTCCGAATTGACACGGGCGTGTCCAAGGGCGTGTGCCTACCCGTGTACTGCTCTGGCTGGATTTAGCGCTCGTTGAGTACCGTGTAACAGGTGTGACACGGGCGTGTCACATGACCGACACGGGCGTGTCAGGTTCGACACGGGCGTGTCGATACCCGTGTTCTGGTAATTTTTAGTCGGTGCGAGCGCCGCGTGTGCCGCTTAAGGGTACACGGCCTGTGACACGGGCGTGTCACAGGCCGTGTCGGCCAAAAAGTATAATATTATGGGCAGATCTTGGCCGTTCATTTTCCTTAAAGGAGATCCTGTGGCTGGGGCTCATTCCTGGGCTGATAAGGCCGGGAAAGGAGGAGAAAAGGGCTCATTTCTAAGTTCTACTCTCTTTCTAACTTTTAAGAGAGAGGTGAGAGCAAGGTGAGGAAGAAGAAGTGGAGTCCGGCTGCCGGTGGTGCTACGGTGGTTCAAATCGCGAGCCGAGTTCGGATTTGTGAAGGCAACGCTGCTGCGAAGGCTTTCATCCGTCTCAAATTTCTCTCCATGGCTCCGAAGCGAGTTCCTAGGGTAACAATTTCCTACTTGGACATGTGAAGTCCTTAATTCCTGCATTGCATTGGGAAAACCCTTCCCCGCGAGTGTGCGGTGGGTTGTGGCGTCCCTTGGGGTAGATATGTGAAGTCCCCCTTGTTAGACTCCGGAATTGGAGTACGGATCTAGGCATGCTGTGTGAAGCCCTTCTGGACATGGTCTGGATTGGTGATGCTTGTTTGCATATCGGAGAAAACACCGTGATTCTTGCTTGTAGGCATGATGGATAAGGTACTGGAGGAAGTCCAGGAAAATATGAGAGTTGGACTCTCTTGTAGCCGTGAGTTGCTACTTTGTATGAGGTTGAGCCGTGGGGCTGCAACTAGGAAAGGGTGGAACGGGCAAGGTGAAGCTGTACCCGCGTCAGTCCAGGCGTGAGTCTGACGATTTGAGCAACGGGAAAGGTGGATCTGTACCCGCGTTATGGTTGTCTAACCTTGGGTGCTTAAGACCCTGTTAGGATCACATAGCGAGAGTCGACGGCCTATGAGCCGATCAGACTAGAATGCTCATATTGAACCGTTATGTCTGGGACCTCTGAACGGTGGTGTGTCCGTGGAAATACGGAACACCGATAATGTGCCCTGAGTGCACGGAGCGTCGGGCCGTCGGGCCGGCATTTGTGATATGTAACTGTGCGGGCGTGCACGTCTTGCTTAAATTGCTATATATATCATATTGGAAGATTGCTATGCAGGGATGGAATTCCGCTGCCCCGTGCCAGGGGCAGGGTTGTTATAATTGGTCAGCTGAATGCTGACCGTTGCCCTATTTGCCACCGCTTGGTGGATTGGTTATTACAGGTACTAGAGGTGCTGGTCCGAGCGGGACTTAGCGGGCTGAAGCCCAAAGCTGCGCTGCTGCCCTCGAAGGCATTGTTTTGTTTCTTTTGTTCATGTGTGGCCGGCCTGCGTGCCGATGTCTGTAATCCACACTCTTGTTAAAAGAAATTGTTGTAAGGCCTTAAGGCCAGACTCTTGTGATGTTTTGATATATTCCTAAGTTTTAGTGGACAATGTTCATTATCTTGAGTTCAATTATTCAACCGTGAAACTTCCGCTAGCATGCTCTGTGTTAGGATGCGTGGTTATGATATTATTTCGTAGCGGCTCCGCCTGTTTGTGGAGTATGGTGTGGGGCCCCGGCCGGACCCTCTATTATATTCTTCTTGACGGGTCGAGGTGTTACAATTTGGTATCAGCTTGTTGGTCGATCTCTTCCGAATTCGCGGACGAATTCTTTTGAGAGGTGGCGAGCACGTGTTCGTGCCGTCGTTATAACACTTAATTTGAACTCAAGATTGTCCACTTAGGATTGCAAATACACTTGTTTGTTGAACTTGTGTATTCTTTTTGTATGGTTGCCGGTTTTATTGGTCGTTAACCTGTGTATTTTACACATATAGGTGACCAGAAGTGTTGCAGTTCAATCCGAACCACAACGTTCTGTTGAGAGTGCGGCACCAGCCGAGGTGCCCACAACTCCTCCATCCGCTGAAACAGTCCGTCTCATCACGGAAACGGTACTTGCAGTGATGAATGCTCAGCAGGCTGGGCAGGCACGTCCTGCAGTGGTGCCAACGCAAGCTGGGGTACGACAAGAACCGATAGAAGCTGAAGTTGATCCGCGGGTAGCAGATCAACATTGGAAGTAATTCTTGAGCTTCAACCCTCCGCAGTTTCATGGGGCGGGTACACCGGCCCAAGCAGAGGATTGGCTTGCAAGAGTCAAGAGGATTATGAGAGCTATCAAGGTTGAGGAGGAACAGAAAGTTATGTTAGCCACTTTCCTACTGGAAGGAGAGGCGCGATTGTGGTAGGATGAGATTGAAATGCATCACTTGGCCGGCAGGTAACTGGCAGAGGTTACAATGGAAGAATTTTCTCGATTATTCTTAGCGCAACATCTGCCGATGCAGCAAAGGATATTGATGGAAATGGAATTTCAACGGTTAGCACAGGGAGATCGAAGTGTGGATGACTACCTGCATGAGTTCACCCGTTTGGGAAGATATGCGTGCACGATCTTCGCCGAAGAAGAGCGTAAGACTAGTCGGTTTTATGCGGGACTGCGAGATGAGCTGCGGTATTTGCTCTCGAGTTCTGTGAGTCAGGGATTCCAAGCCTTAGTCTGTACGGCTCGTTCTTTGGAGACGGACATGAAACGGGGGCAAGCAAAGGGAAACTTGGCGGTTGTGAAGCCAGAGTTTAAGCCGCCGCGTCCGGACAAGTTTGGCTACCGAAAGAGATGGAATAAGAAGTCTAAGTCTTCTGGACAAGCTCCTTCTGCGACTGTGACGGATACATCTGGGTATGGATCTCGTGCTTGTTTTACGTGCGGGAAGGTTGGACACTTCGCACGTGAATGCCGATTTGGTCCTCCAAAGGGTGATAAGAAGACGGGAGCATCTTATGCAGAGAAGGGGAAGGCTGTGGTGGAGTCTTCTGCCTCGCACGCGCAGCCCAGGGTCTTCAACCTTGGACAACAGGAGGCCATTAAGCAGGCGGATGTCGTCACAGGTGCGCGTAGGTTTTAATGTTCTTGTTTTGATGTGCTGTGCTTGTTTTAATTGTAATGTTATAGGGTTTGTCCTTATACAAGAGTATTCGGCGCGAGCACTATTTGACACAGGTGCTTCACATTCGTTTCTGTCTGAGGACTTTGTCTTTCGTGTTAGGGTGCCGATCCGGACCACGATAGACAGTGTAAAGGTATTGTTGCCTAACGGATGTTTGATGTGCGCGGATCGATCTTGTGGTCTTGAGGTCACGATAGGAAGTCGGGAGTTCAAGGTGGAAACATTAGTATTGCTGATCAAAGAGTTTGATATAATCTTTGGTATGGACTGGCTTTCAGAGCAGCGTGCCTGTATAGATTGCACTTCAAAAGAGGTCACACTTGGGCAAAATACCGAACAAGAGACCAAGTTCATTGGTATGCAAGGGATGAGTGGGATGTTGTTATCCGCTCTCCAAGTTGTTAAGGCAGTTTGGAAGGGTGCGGAGTTGTTCTTCACACTCATAGAGGCGGTGGCGCCGAAGGCCAGTGTGAGTGAAGTGCCGATTGTGTCGGAATATGCGGATGTGTTTCCAAAGGACCTTCCGGGGTTACCTCCCCAAAGGGAAATCGACTTCGCAATCGAGCTGGTGCCGGGTGCGAAACTCGTGGCCCGTTTGCCGTATCGGGTAGCGCCAAAAGAAATGGCCGAACTGAAAGTTCAGTTGCAAGAGTTGTTGGAGCAGGGATACATACGCCCAAGTATGTCACCTTGGAGCGCGCCTGTTCTTTTTGTGAAAAAGAAAGACGGTGGTTTGCGACTATGTATTGATTATCGCGAACTAAACAAGCTGACGGAGAAAAACAAGTATCCAATTCCACGGATCGATGACTTGTTCGATCAGCTAGCAGGCTCAACCGTTTATTCGAAGTTGGATTTGAAGTCCGGGTATTACCAGTTGCGGATTAGGGAAGGTGACATTCCCAAGACAGCGTTTGGCACACGCTATGGTCATTATGAGTTCACAATGATGCCGTTCGGCTTATGTAATGCGCCTTCGGTATTCATGGATCTCATGCATCGAACGTTCCGCGAATACCTGGATCTGTTTGTGATTGTGTTTATTGATGATATCCTTGTATATTCACAATCGGAGGAAGATCATGCAAACCACTTGCGATTAGTATTGCATACCTTGCGAAGGAATAAGGTGTATGCCAAGTTCTCTAAGTGTGAGTTCTGGCTCTCGTCGGTGGCTTTTTTAGGCCATGTGGTAAGTGGAGAGGGCATAGCGGTGGATCCGGCTAAGATAAGTGCCATTCGTGATTGGCCAGTGTTGTCTTCGGTGGCCGAGGTCAGGAGTTTCCTTGGACTGGCGGGCTACTATAGACGGTTCGTGGAGAACTTCTCCCGGATTGCTTTGCCTCTGACTACGTTGACGAGAAAGGATCAGAAGTTCGTTTGGACGTCGGAGTGCGCACGAGCTTTTGATGAGCTGAAGAATCATTTGACCACGGCGCCCGTTTTGACGTCGCCATGTGGTACAGATGGATTTGAAATATACAGCGATACGTCAGGAAGCTGCTTAGGCTGCGTTCTCCTACAGTTTGGCAAGGTGATCGCTTATGGCTCACGTCAATTGAAAGTGCATGAGCGTAATTACCCCGTCCATGACTTGGAGTTGGCGGCGGTGATCTTTATGCTAAAGTTGTGGCGGCATTATCTTTATGGCGTGAAAGTGGATATTTATACAGATCATAAAAGCTTAAAGTATCTGCTTGATCAAAAAGAACTGAATATGCGACAAAGGAGGTGGATGGAATTCCTTGGGGATTATACCTTCGACATTCACTATGTTCCCGGAAAGGGAATTGTGGTCGCTGATGCCTTGAGTCGGTGGACTCCGGTACGGGCAAATTGGTTGTGGATACATGATGAGCGGTTAATCCAGGAGTTGGAAGCTTTGGAGATATCTTGTGTGGAAAGAGATTCTTCGACTGTTGCATGCGTGAACTGGTTGGAGGTTCAATATAACCTTGCTGACAGGGTTCGGCGGGCAACGGAGTTGGATGAAAGTCTCCAACGCTATGCAAAGGAGGGGTCTGGTGATCAATTCTCCTTGGATGACGGGTTATTACGGAAAGATGGCCGATTGTGCGTCCCTAGTGCGGGTAAATTGCGAGAAGGATTGCTATATGAAGCACACTTTACAAAGTACTCAATTCACCCTGGGAGCACAAAAATGTACAAGGACATGAAGAAACTGTTCTGGTGGCCTGGTTTAAAGAAGGACATAGCCGCGTATGTGGCTAAATGTCGTACTTGTGCTTTGGTAAAGGCAGAATGTCAACGGCCGAGTGGTTTCCTGAAGTCGTTGCCGGTTCCGCAATGGAAGTTTGAGGATATTTCTATGGATTTCGTGCACGGATTGCCGAGATCTTAGCGTGGTCATGACTCAATCTGGGTGATTGTAGACCGGTTGACAAAGGTGGCTCACTTTATACCGAACAAGCGGGACGATTCAGTGGAAACGTTGGCAAAGCTCTATGTGGAGCAGATTGTTCGATTGCACGGTGTTCCCTGGAGCATCGTAAGTGACCGAGATGGGCGCTTTACCTCGAAAGATTAGAGAGTAGTTCATCAGATGTTGGGCACGAAGTTAGCATTCAGTACGGCCTTTCATCCGCAAACGGATGGCCAAACTGAACGAACCAACAGAACGATGGAGGATATGCTCCGTATGTGCGCCCTGGACTTCGGTAAGAATTGGGAAGAACATCTTGTTATGGTGGAGTTTGCCTATAATAATAGCCATCAAGCGAGTATCGGCATGGCCCCTTTTGAAGCGCTGTATGGTCGTAAGCGTCGTACACCGCTAGCTTGGGCAGAAGCTGGTGAGACTAAACTTTTAGGCAAAAAGGAAGTCGAGGATGCTACCTCAACAATACGCTCTATTCGAGAGAGGCTACTAATAGCCTAGGATCGGCAAGCCAAATATTACAATGCTAAGCACCGGAACGTGGAGTTCGCGGTGGGTGACTGGGTCTATTTAAAAATTAAGCCTTTCAAAGGCATATCTCGGATTCGGCGGTTGAAAAAGCTAAGTCCGCGATACCTTGGTCCGTTTGAAGTGGTGGAGCGAGTTGGGGAAGCTGCCTATCTGCTAGCTCTTTCATCGGAATTGAGTGGATTGCATGATGTGTTTCACATCTCGGTGCTACGCAATGCAGTCAAGGATCCAGCTCAAGTAATTGACAATGATCGAGTGCCGGTTGAGTATGGGCTAACGACAAAGGTGAAGCCTATATGGATCGAGGATCGAGCTGAGAAACAGTTGCGGAACAAAGTGATCGGGATGGTCAAAGTCCGATGGGACAATTATGGTCGAGAAGAGCTAACATGGGAGCGAGAGCAGACCATGCAAGCCGAGTTTCCCGAATTATTTTCGTAACTTGTTTGCTCGTTATATATGTAATAGAAACATATAATGTTTTGTTATTTTCTCCCTACTGTCTTCAAATTTCGGGACGAAATTTTATTAAGGTGGGGAGGATTGTAACACCCCAAAAAGCTCAAAATTGGATTTGAGGTGCAGGTTGATTAACACGGCCTGGGACACGGGCGTGTACCAGGGCGTGTCGGAGTACACGGCCTGGGACACGGGCGTGTCCCAGGGCGTGTTCAGGTTAGTCGACGATCGGAGGTCGACGATAGTCGAGCCTGGGACACGGCCTTCGACACGGGCGTGTCCCAGGGCGTGTCACTCAATAAAATGCCGTATCGAGTCAGAAATGTACACGGCCCGGAACCAAGCCTTGCACACCGCCGTGTCCGATTTGACATGGGCGTGTCCAAGGGCGTGTGCCTACCCGTGTACTGCTCTGGCTGGATTTAGCGCTCGTTGAGTACCGTGTAATAGGTGTGACACGGGCGTGTCACACGACCGACACGGGCATGTCAGGTTCGACACGGGTGTGTCGATACCCGTGTTCTGGTAATTTTTAGTCGGTGCGAGCGCCGCGTGTGCCGCTTAAGGGTACACGGCCTGTGACACGGGCGTGTCACAGGCCGTGTCGGCCAAAAAGTATAATATTATGGGCAGATCTTGGCCGTTCATTTTCCTTAAAGGAGATCCTGTGGCTGGGGCTCATTCCTGGGCTGATAAGGCCGGGAAAGGAGGAGAAAAGGGCTCATTTCTAAGTTCTACTCTCTTTCTAACTTTTAAGAGAGAGGTGAGAGCAAGGTGAGGAAGAAGAAGTGGAGTCCGGCTGCCGGTGGTGCTACGGTGGTTCAAATCGCGAGCCGAGTTCGGATTTGCGAAGGCAACGCTGCTGCGAAGGCTTTCATCCGTCTCAAATTTCTCTCCATGGCTCCGAAGCGAGTTCCTAGGGTAACGATTTCCTACTTGGACATGTGAAGTCCTTAATTCCTGCATTGCATTGGGAAAACCCTTCCCCGCGAGTGTGCGGTGGGTTGTGGCATCCCTTGGGGTAGATTTGTGAAGTCCCCCTTGTTAGAGTCCGGAATTGGAGTACGGATCTAGGCATGCTGTGTGAAGCCCTTCTAGACATGGTCTGGATTGGTGATGCTTGTTTGCATATCGGAGAAAACACCGTGATTCTTGCTTGTGGGCATGATGGATAAGGTACTGGAGGAAGTCCAGGAAAATATGAGAGTTGGACTCTCTTGTAGCCGTGAGTTGCTACTTTGTATGAGGTTGAGCCGTGGGGCTGCAACTAGGAAAGGGTGGAACGGGCAAGGTGAAGCTGTACCCGCGTCAGTCCAGGCGTGAGTCTGACGATTTGAGCAACGGGAAAGGTGGATCTGTACCCGCGTTATGGTTGTCTAACCTTGGGTGCTTAAGACCCTGTTAGGATCACATAGCGAGAGTCGACGGCCTATGAGCCGATCAGACTAGAATGCTCATATTGAACCGTTATGTCTGGGACCTCTGAAGGGTGGTGTGGCCGTGGAAATACGGAACACCGATAATGTGCCCTGAGTGCACGGAGCGTCGGGCCGTCGTGCCGGCATTTGTGATATGTGACTGTGCGGGCGTGCACGTCTTGCTTAAATTGCTATATATATCATATTGGAAGATTGTTATGCAGGGATGGAATTCCGCTGCCCCGTGCCAGGGGCAGGGTTGTTATAATTGGTTAGCTGAATACTGACCGTTGCCCAGTTTGCCACCGCTTGGTGGATTGGTTATTACAGGTACTGGAGGTACTTGTCCGAGCGGGACTTAGCGGGCTGAAGCCCAAAGCTGCGCTGCTGCCCTCGAAGGCATTGTTTTGTTTCTTTTGTTCATGTGTGGCCGGCCTGTGTGCCGATGTCTGTAATCCACACTCTTGTTAAGAGAAATTGTTGTAAGGCCTTAAGGCTAGACTCTTGTGATGTTTTGATATATTCCTAAGTTTTAGTGGACAATGTTCATTATCTTGAGTTCAATTATTCAACCGTGAAACTTCCGCTAGCATGCTCTGTGTTAGGATGCGTGGTTATGATATTATTTCGTAGCGGCTCCGCCTGTTTGGGGAATATGGTGTGGGGCCCCGGCCGGACCCTCTATTATATTCTTCTTGACGGGTCGAGGTGTTACAATTTCAGCTCAATTGGTGATGAAGGTTGAAAGAACTCCATAGTTAAGCGTGCTTGGGCGAGAGTAGTACTGGGATGGGTGACCTCCTTGGAAGTCCCCGTACGGCCCAACTTAACTGTCGAGTTCGCTCATCAAAGGGAGGCTGTGGCCACCAACAACCCGCCTGTGGAGGGAGAGGGGTTGGGGTGCTTGGGCTGCAGCCCGGTAGCGACGCCTAGAGCGGAGCCGTGGCACTGCCACGTTGGATCGGCTAGGGTCGTTACAAAAGGTCTGTGTGCACAGAGTCGGGTGTGTGAGTTGCACTTGCATGTTTCCTCATACCCACTTGCATGTCATAGCATAATCGATTCATTTAACCCTGACACCTAAAGTATAAGTGGTATGGGACGCTTATACTTTAGGACCTGCAAAACGACCCCTTAGTCTATAAGCTTGTGTGGGCAAGTTTATAAATCAATGGTTAATTTCAATATATAAACATATGCTGTTGTTTGTTAACCGACACCCCAACGTATAGGTGGTATGGGACACTCTATACGATGGGAGCCTTGCAAAAGATCCCTTTGCTTATGCGTTTTGCACATAAGTTAAGGTTATTTTTCTTACTTTCTGTTTCTGTCATACTATTATAGAATTGCTAGATTAGTTCCACTGCCATCTATTTCTTGATTAATCTCTACCTTCATGTCCTTCCCTTTCTTCCTCTCCGCTCGGTACCTAGGAGCCATGGTGGAAGGGGTAGGGGATGATAGGGCCTAGTTTTTATGACTAACGGTTTTCGAACCGCATCATTTAGGGGATCATGGAGCCCAGCATGGAGGAGCAGCCCCAGAGATCGGTGCGCCTGGAGATGGGGCAGTCTAGCTCCGGAGTTCATACTGCCGGGACCGTGAATCTCGACCCTGAGTAGTTCCTGTTTTTGCTACCGTATGAGAGACTTGTAGTGAGGACATTTTGTACCGGGCATAAGCCCGCATTTATAGTACTCTGATGTTTTCTGTGGACACTCCCTTCGTGGAGATTTATTTTTATATATGTGATTTATTATTGTGGACTGCATTGCTCTTACTACTATTATTGTTCTACCTTTCTGTGATCGAATTGGCCGGCAGAATCGACGCCTTGTGGTGATGACCCTTCAGGACGTGAAGGTGTCACCGCAAAGCGGCGATTCTGGGCCTAAGACCCCGGTGGTTGAAAAAGAAAAAAAAGGGGGTCTTACAAGTGGTATCAGAGCGAAACATCGATCTGAAAAGGTAGCAGTCCACTAACCCTGGGTCACCCCCGCTCGAGTTTAGTTTGGGGACAAACTAAGTAGCGGAAGCAGTGGTGTGCCCATATGGGGATCACATATAAATTGTCCACCTTTATATAATATTTGAACATTTTCTCAGCATGTGTTTTTGTTACGCAGCCTCCAGCACAGCCTACGCCACAAGGCGGAGTTCAGCAGGCTCAGGGTGTTGCACCACCTCCACCGGTCCCCACTCCTTTCCTTCAGTCAGACATGGGACAGACTCTGACTGCCATCCTGGAGGCCTTCAGGGCCCAGCAGGTTCCGGCCTCGCAGCCAAATCCGGGGGCCAACTGGCTGAGCATCTTCCGGGGTCTTTCTCCCCAATCCTATTTGGGGACTGAGTCGGTGGTTCGGACGGAAGAGTGGCTAGATATTATGTACGAGATGCTGACCGGGATACGGTGTCCCTGGGAGGAGAGGGTGGCTCTGGTTGTCTCTTGCCTGGAGTCCCATGCAAAGAGGTTGTGGAGGACGCTGTTGGACACGACGTTTGCCAATAGGGAGGTTGCGGAGGTTACCTGGGAGGAGTTCAGGGCCGCACTGCTGGAGCATTTCGTTCCGCAGTCGGCCAGGGATGATTTGGAGGAGCGGTTCTTACAGCTGAAGCAGGGCACCCGGACCGTGGTGGAGTACCATCGAGAGTTCGACCATCTGGCCCGATACGCAGATTCCTACCAGATGGACGAAGTAGGGTATATCAGGAGGTTTTATAAGGGCCTGCGGGAGGACTTGAGGGAGGCTCTGTTGTTTGTATCTGACGGGCCAATCTCCCGGATTTTGGAGATGGCAAAAAGGATTGAGGCAGATTGGCACGCCACCCGGGGCCGGAAACGTCCA
Source organism: Platanthera zijinensis (assembly GCA_039513925.1). Lineage (NCBI taxonomy): Eukaryota > Viridiplantae > Streptophyta > Magnoliopsida > Asparagales > Orchidaceae > Platanthera > Platanthera zijinensis. The sequence goes on from CM077078.1 coordinate 170,795,604, forward strand.
GCAGAGGATCAGGGACGGAGAGGTAGAAATGACCAGCGGCAAGGTGCTGTACCAGAGGGGAGGAGGACAGAGGACCAGCCTCGTCAGGACGTGAGGCAGGAGCCGAGGGAACATGTGATATTGGCCCCTCCACCTCTTCGGATGCAGGAGATGCCGAGACCCGGGGGAATGGCGTATCCCCCACCGGAGTGCTTCCTTTGTCATCAGATTGGGCACATTCGGAGGAATTAGCCCATGAGGGGGGCACCACCTCCAGCTCCACAGGGCGGCCCACCAGCTCAGCATTACGGAGGCCGAGGACGCGGCCGCGGTCGTGGATACCAGGAGGGAGATCGTAGACAGGGAAGAGAGCAGGTATATGCTTTGGACCTTGCGCAGCCTCGGAATCCGGAGCAGGTCATCGCAGGTACGCCGCAATGCTTCTTCATTTTCATAAAATTTCCCTTTCAATGGTCAAACTTTGAATCGCACTAGATATGTTAGCAAGGAAAGTAAAACTCACTATAGAACCCTAAGATATCTAATCACCCCAGGTATAGTCTTCATCAGCGGTAAGCCGGCCCGCACGCTGTTCGATACTGGAGCTACTCACTCCTTTGTGTCAGAGACGTTCGTAGAAGGACTGGAAGGCGTGGAGCGGTTCACAGGCTCGAGGATGAGGGTGCGACTACCGGATGGATCTGAGCTCCTTACCACGGATCACTGCAATATGGAGGCAGAAATTGGTGGAAAGGCATTCGAGGCTCCAGCGATGATTTTGAAGCTGACAGACTACGACCTGATCCTGGGCATGGTATGGATGCACTGGAACCATGCCCAGATTGACTGCCCGGCGAAGAGGATCACCGTGAGACACGGGGACTCTTTCATTACCATCGAAGGTATAAGACCTGTCTCTCGTATACTCTTATCTTTGGTACAGGCCGTTAAGGCCCATCTGCAGGGAGAGGAGGTCTATCAGATTCTATTTGAGAAGGCGGAAGTTAAGGAGTCGGTGACAGACATCCCGGTAGTGCGAGATTTCGCTGACATCTTTCCAGAGAAACTGCCAGGACTACCTCCACACCGAGAGCAGGACTTTCAGATACAGCTTGTGCCGGGGGCCAAACCGGCATCTAGGGCCCCTTATCGGATGGCCCCAAAGGAGTTGGCAGAGTTTCGGACTCAGCTGCAGGAATTGGTTGAGGCAGGATTCGTTAGACCAAGTTCCTCACCATGGGGAGCACCGGTCCTATTCGTGAAGAAGAAGGATGGGACACTCCGCCTGTGCATCGATTATCGAGCACTAAACAGGCTGACCGTCCGGAATACCTATCCGCTCCCTCGGATAGACGAATTGTTCGACCAGCTGGAGGGGGACCATTATTTCTCGAAGCTGGACTTGAGGTCAGGATACTACCAGCTACGGATCCAGGAGGAGGATATCCCGAAGATGGACTTCAATAGCAGATATGGCCTGTATGAGTTCACCGTGATGCCCTTCGGGCTCACGAATGCCCCGTCGGCATTCATGAGTCTCATGAACCGGGTCTTCGAGGCCTACTTGGATGTGTTCGTCATAGTATTCATAGACGACATCCTGATCTACTCTAGGACGGAGGAGGAGCACACTCGGCATCTAGCACTGACTTTGGAAAGGTTGCGGGAGCATCACCTTTATGCAAAATTCAGCAAGTGTCAGTTTTGGTTGAAGGAGGTGGCCTTCCTGGGCCATATTATCAGAGGAGTCGGGTTGGCAGTGGATCCGGCAAAGATTCGGGCAGTTCGCAATTGGCCACAGTTGAAGACAGCCACCGATGTACGCAGTTTCTTGGGACTTGCCGGTTACTACCAGAAGTTTGTGGAGGGGTTCTCTCAGATTGCCCTCCCCCTCACATCTTTGACGAAGAAGGAGGCACCTTTCGTTTGGACCCCGCAGTGCCAGGCAGCTTTCCAGGAACTAAAGGACCGACTCATCTCAGCCCCTATTCTGGCCCTTCCATCTGGAAAGGAAGGATTCCAGGTGTATACTGACGCATCATACCAGGGGATGGGAGCAGTGCTGATGCAGAACGGACACGTCATAGCATATTCCTCCCGCCAGCTGAAGACCCATGAGAAGAACTACCCAGTGCACGACCTTGAGATGGGAGCGGTCATTTTTGCTCTGAAGGTCTGGCGCCATTATCTTTACGGAGTCCACTGCGACATCTACTCCGACCACAAGAACCTGAAATACGTGGACACGCAGAAGGAGCTGAATATCAGGCAGAGGCGCTGGGTGGAGTTCTTAGCAGATTATCAGTCTGAGATGCACTACCATCCAGGGAAGGCAAACGTGGTGGCCGACGCGTTGAGCCGGCGAGCTGCCACTTCCGAAGCTGGGCCCCAGGTTATGTCCATGGAGCTAGTCCGGTCATTCAGAGATATGCAGATATCCCTAGTGTCCAAGGATGACCCAGTTCTGTATAGGGAGTATCTGGCATCGATGGTGGCCATAGACGATATTCGGGATCGCATTCGGGACGGACAGAGGACAGATGCGTGGGCAGAGCCGATGTTCCGAGCTTTGGAGGAAGGCTCGATAGGAGATTATTCCCTGAGAGATGGATTACTATATTTCAGAGGCAGAGTATATATACCCGCAGGAGGCCAGATCCGAGAGGATATTATGATGGAGGCGCATTGCAGCCGGTACTCTGTGCACCCGGGGATCACAAAGATGACCGATGATCTGAAGAAGACGATGTTTTGGCCGGGCATGAAGAAGGACATTACGTATTTCATGACCCATTGCGAGGCGTGTCAGTTGGTGAAGGCGGAGTGTAGGAACCCCGCAGGATTGCTGCAGCCACTCCCGGTGCCGGAGTGGAAGTTCGACGATATAGCTATGGATTTTATACATGGTCTTCCCCGGTCTCGGACGGGGAACGACTCGATCTGGGTGATTGTTGATCGGTTGACGAAGGTGGCCCGCTTTATACCGATCAGGAAGGATGACTCGATGGGAGTGCTGGTACGGAAGTTCGTGGAGCAGCATATCCAATATCATGGAGTGCCCCGGACGATAGTGTCGGACCTTGATGGACGGTTTACATCCAGGGAGTGGCGGTCAGTGCAGGCATATTTGGGCACCCGGTTGACTTTTAGCACGACCTTCCACCCTCAGACGGACGGGCAGACAGAGCGCACCAACCGGACCTTGGAGGATTTACTACGACTGTGTATACTGGACCGAGGGGAGCCGTGGGAGAAGATGTTACCGTTGGTCGAGTTCTCCTATAACAATAGCTACCAGTCCAGCATCAGGATGGCGCCTTATGAAGCCTTGTATGGAAGGAAATGTAGGACCCCGCTTTCTTGGGTTCAAGAAGAGGATCCGAAGTTGTTGGGATCGGATTTTGTTGAAGACACCGAGGCTCAGGTGAGACTGATCAGAGATAGGATGTTGGAGGCGCAGAGCAGACAGGCTAAAAACTATGACACCCGGCATCGTCAGGTGGAGTTTCGGGTAGGAGATCAAGTGTTCTTGAAGATCCGGCCCATGCACGGAGTCTCACGGGTGCGTGGTCGGAGGAAGAAGCTCAGCCCTAGGTATATGGGCCCTTACCGGATCCTGGAGCGGATCGGACCCCTAGCCTACAGGCTAGAGTTGCCGCCAGAGCTGGCAGCTCTACACAACGTCTTCCACATTTCTTTGCTAAGAAGGGCTCTACTACGCCCGGAGCAGCGGATTTTGATCACCGAAGGGCCGGTAGCTTCAGACCGATCTGTTCACTTGGAGCCGGTCCAGATCGACGACAAAGGAGTACGGATCTTGCGCCGCAAGAAGATCCCCTTAGTCAAGGTTCTGTGGAGAAATCACGGTCAGGAGGAGCACACCTGGGAACCGCAGGACCTATTGAGGCAAAGATACCCGGAGTTGTTCAGTCAGGTACATCTCACCACCTCTCGGAATACTATAGATTGCCTTCTTGTTTTGGACAGTTAAGACTAGATAAGGAAAATTCAGGACCTAGGCATGCGCACTCAATCAGAAAGGTAGGGGCTAATCTTTTGTTTATTGGGGAGATTGTCTTCGTTTATCAAACGAATAGTCGCCTAAACGCGATAGAAAGATCGTATGGGATGTTACAAGTTCAATTTATTCCGAGAGAAATACCTGTAGGCTCAACCTCAATTTCGGGGATGAAATTTTTGTTTTGTTTATTGGGATATGTAACATCTCATTTCCGGCTAGACCCCTAGGAGTCAGTTGGTCGTGACAGAACCCTGTGAAGCCCAAAAATTGAAATAAATCGATCGAGGTTTCGGGTCACGGGTTGGTCACGCCTGTGACCGACCCGTCATGCCCGTGACTTTGGGCGTGACTACTTCGACGATCGTCGATCTCCGCGAGATGATCGTCGAACTTGCTGCCCGAGCATGTCACGCCCGTGACCAAGGTGTCACGCCCGTGACCTAGGGCGTGACTCCTTCGACGATCGTCGATCTCCGTGAGACGATCGTCGAACTTGCAGCCTGGTCATGTCACGCCCGTGACCAAGGTGTCACGCCCGTGACCTAGGGCGTGACCCCTTCGACGATTGTCGATCTCCGTGAGACGATCGTCGATCTGGCAGCCCGGACATGTCACGCCCGTGACCAAAGTGTCACGCCCGTGACCAGGGGTGTGACTTCTTCGACGATCGTCGATCTCCGTAAGGAGATCGTCGAAATTGAAACTCGGGCCTGTCATGCCCGTGACCTAGGTGTCACACCCGTGACCTAGGGCGTGACCACCCTTCGACGACCGTCGATCTCAGTTCGACGATCGTCGACCCAGAATTAACCACCCGGACCTGTCACGCCCGTGACCTAGGTGTCATGCCCGTGACCTAGGGCGTGACTACCCTTCGACGACCGTCGATCTCAGTTCGACGATCGTCGACCCAGAATTAACCACCCGGGCCTGTCACGCCCGTGACCTATGTGTCACGCCCGTGACATTGGCCGAAACGACGGTTCAGGCCCGAAATTATTCTAACACGCGTGGTATTAAATGCTGGTGTGGGAAGTTACACCATGAGTAATTACAGGCCGTTTTTCCTTCTGTAATTATATAATAAAGGAGGAAGATGTGGTCCGATAGGAAACCGCCAACTGGACATAAAACACTTTTTAATCACTTTTTAATCTCTTTCAAATCACTTCAAATCCAAAAAATTCCATCATAAAACACTTTTTAATCACAAAGGACTTTCCAAAATGCAACCAAAATAAACATCTACAAATATTTTAAAAAAAACCATCAAGATTACCTTGGATTCGAAGCTTTCACCAGCAACACAAAAGGTTTTCGCGATAGGGCTTCTGGAAAAGAGGATTGCAATGAATTCCTCTATAAAAATTCGCTTTTATGCAAAAAATTTATATCGCCATGCGATATTGCTATCGCTCGCTATAACGAATTTCAATATCATTCTTTCAATTTTTAAATACCCTCTTAATTCCTATGCATTTCACATATTTTTGACATATTTAAAGTTGGGTTATATATTCTAGAAAGTCGTTCAATATGATATTTGTTTTTCAAGTTTCATCTGACATTGTGTACATTTTTCCATTCTTCAAATATATCCTTTTTATAATGGTTTTGTGGTTAGTTAATGTTTCAAAAATTTTTTCATGCCTCTAAGTATGAATAATATTTTATACATGATAATGACTTCACACTTATACATTTTGGTACAGTACAAGTGTTTAAAAAAGAATTTTTAATCTACATGAATGTGTTTATATTTCACATTACAAATTTGATATACATACCAACACTTATTTATCATCAAATCTTGCACAATGTTTTCTTACTTGACATGGCATTAAAAATTTATGTTATGCTATACAAGTGGATTTAAAGTTTTGAATGATAAGAAAAAGAGAAAAAAAACACAAATGTGATATAATTTTTTTATTATTCTTGAAATAATATGCTCAGGATACTCCACCAAGCACTAGTCACCCTCCTAATAAGTCTTAATGAACATTGTGAGGTTCAGCACCTTGGAAAGAATCGTAAAGTACCTTATGCACACTCTATTGGCCATTTTCTTTTCTCTATCATGCAACAGATTCATCCATGAACACAAAGTTTTCTCTGTATAGTCATTGTTATGTGTTTACATTTCACATTTTCATGAGATTTTTAATTACCTCGCATGTTATTTTCTTCCAAAGCACCGTTGTAGACATCATTATCAATTATAGAATTTATTCTCATGAGAATTGGACTGAAAATAATTTCCATATTTGTATATCACATTCCATCCTTCTTTTAGATATTTTTTGCATGAATCTAAAAATGTTTTTATCATTACTTGAAGCTTTATATCATACATATTCTTCACTTTATATTTAATTCCAAACACACATTTTATTGTCTATTTATGTCAAGTATATTTATTACTCCGCTTATCATATGCTTTCTTTTCCAATTCTTCCTAAACTTTTATCTCACATTTTTGCTTGCATATCTTTTGCTAATAACCAAAGGGGGAGAATATTTAAAGAACTCTATTATTATTGGTTGGTAGATTACATTCAGGGGGAGTAATTATTTACATCTTAACTCTATTATTAATGGTGGGTAGCTTATATTAGGGGGAGTAATTATTTACTTCTTAAATTTCATGACATGAACATATTAATATGACACGACTAATCAATTTAGGGGGAGTATATGCACTTCAAGTACTTATGTTGCTTATCATATAATATACACCTTATTATAGATCATAGATGATTTCTTTCTGAGAGGATTTTTATTATCAAAAAGGGGAGATTGTTGGAGCATATATTCTACACTCCTTGGTTTGAAAATTACAAATCCCGAATATATTTTATTATAGCGTGCTTGTGGTGCGCAGATATAACAGGTATAACATTCTGATAATTTTGGATGGGTGACGTACAACAATTTTTACAAAGTTGAGATATCGCAGGCGATATTTACTACTGCCTCGCATTAGCGTGATGAAGTCAGTTATAACGTATGCTATAATTCCAAATGGTTACCATGATGCAAATTATAAGAGATACCGCTAGGTGATATCGTGCTATCACGGCGCGACAGTCCCACGACCATACATGATCTTCATCATCTGGGAACGATTATTACAGAGTGAGTCACGTGACAGCCATTAGAGATATCGTAGGGAATATCGCACCATCGCTGCACGATAGTGGAAAAACTATAAAAGGGCTAATATTCGGGAATTTTATGTTATACACCTCCGAGAGCGTTGATCCCGTGTATCTCCAACCAGATAACTCCATGGAACCAGAAAAACACTTTAAGAATTCGTCAAATCTAAATAACGAAGAAGGGACTATTCACGCTTCTCATCTCCAGCTATCTTAAAAAGGATTTTCTGGCCTCTTCAGCGCTCAAGACCTGAGGGAGTTTTTTTCTCAGATTTATTTTTGTTTTTAATTCACTTTGTAATCGGTATAGAATTCGCCGCCTTATGAGTGGTGACTAGGCCCGCGTGTAGTTTAGAGGGAAATCATCGTCGTGTGTTCAACAATTAGGTTGTTGTAAGATCTAGGGGGCGACTAGTTGTTGTATCTAGGGAGAGATAGGCTTTAACCGATCGGTCCTTGAGAGAAGGACTAATAAATTCAAAAAGGAGTTTTTTCAGCACAGCCTCGATTTCAAGCTTTATTGAAATATTTTGTTTGTTATAGTCATCACTTATGAAATAAATATGCATTTCAATTTTCCCATTAATTTCTAAGCGCTTGTTATGAATTTTTGCTTGTAGAAAAGTTCACATGTTTTTTATGATAATCTGTCTAAGTAAATTGTTAGGCGTAAAATTATAATTTGCCCTTATTCACCCGCTCTAAGGGCGACTCAAGATCCAACACTTTGTATTAGAGCTAGGTTTCTCCAAAATGGATTTACCACTTGGAGAAATGGCGCATAACGTTCACGCATTTTTAGAGGCACAAGGAATTAGCAAATCTCCTTTATTCAATGGCACATATTACCACTATTAGAAAGATCGAATGTTATGTTTTCTTATTACATTAGATATATATGCCTAGGGAATGGTAGAACAATGTTACAATCCACCAATAATGGTAGTTGGAAGTATTACTAAGGAAATATCGAAGGATAAATGGGATTATCTAGACAAACTTTGTTGTACAAAGAACGCTAAGGCCAGTAATAGTTTATTTTGTTCATTAGATAGAACTGAATTTAATAGAGTTTGAATATGTGAAATTGCTTATGATATTTGGAATTTACTTGAAGTTACTCGTGAAGGTACATCACAAGTAAAGGACTCGAAGATGTTTAAATTATAGTCAGGATTTGAAAAGTTCTGGATGGTGGTTGACAAAGACGTTGATTCTATGTACACAAGGTTTATAAAAATCGTCAACGACTCCAAAGTCCTTGGAAAGAATTTCTCTAATGGAGATTTGGTATGAAAGATTTTAAGATCACATCTCCCGAAGTTCAATCTGAAGGTTACTGCCATCTCAGAATCACATGATCTTAAAACTCTTCAAATTGAGAGCATAATCGTAAATCTTAAAACCCATGAAGTAGATTTGAAAATTCAACAACAAGAGTACATCTTGGAGCAAAAGAAGAATGCATTGGCGTTGAAGTGTTAGAGAGAAGTGGGGAGTGAAACAGATGAAGTTGATGAGAAGAGTATGTTTATAAGGAAATTTAAGAGGTTTATGAGTAATCAAGAGAGGATAATTTCATTCAAGAAGTACTTTAACAAAAAGGAGTCTGGAGTTAAGAAAGTAGAGGAAAAGTAGATGTTGAGGAAGATGAAGAACGTCTGCCACTAGAGTGCTATCATTGTAAAAGGATTGGTCATATTAGAATCAAGTGCCCAAAGTATCTGAAAGAACAAAAAGATAAAAGGAACAACAAGAAGAACAACAAAAAGGTTTTGAAGGCAAAAATTTGGGATGATTCATCATCAGAAGGTTCAAGTGGTTCAGGTTCATGAGACAACAAGGAAGCCAACATTTGTTTGATGGGAAAGAACCAACCAAGATGTCTTTGCTTGGATAGTAGAAGACATTCCAGGAGTAGATCCCAATGTGGCTTGCCACCACCTCAACATCGATCCCAGCTTCAAGCCTATTCAGCAGAAGAAGATGGAGGTGGCAATCAAGCTTGCAGAGCCAATCAAGTAGGAGGTCTCCATGCTCTTCAAGCAAAGTTAATTCATGAAATCCAATGTCCCGCATGGTTGTCAAATGTTGTAATGGTTAAAAAACTAAGGGGTAAATGGTGCATGTGTGTATATTTCTTGAAACATAAAAAAGCGTGCCCCAAAGATTGTTACCCCTTACCTCAGATAGATGCTTAAGTAGATTCCGCGGTTGGGTATCCTTGCATGAGTTTTTTGGATCCGTTTTTTGGTTATCACAAGATTAGAAATCATAAGCCTGATGTTTCTCACACGTATTTTATGATGAACGATGGTTGTTATTATTACCTCGCGATGCCTTCCAGGCTTAAAAATGCATATGCATCTTATCAGCGTATGATGGAATTTGTGTTTTAAGAACAAAAGGGGAGAACTCATGAAGTCTATGTCGATGATCTCCTCATCGAAAGCAAGTTCTTTTCATTGCATTTACATGATCTCACAGAGACATTTTCTACTCTATGGAGGTATAAAATGAAGTTGAATCCTTTAAAATATGTCTTTGGAGTAAGTAAGGGGAAATTCCTTGGCCATCTCCTTACTCCCGAAGGCCTTGCTCCCAACCCTGACAAAGTAAGAGCCATTCTTGATATGACACCTCATCATTCTCCCATGGAAGTTTAATAGCTAGGAGGAAGGCTAGCAGGCTAAGGAAGATTCATCTCCAGGGTTGGGGACAAGAGTGCTTCATTCTTTAAAACTCTTCAAGGAGCGTCTAAGCTCGAATGGACCGAACAGTACAATGATGCCTCCGAGCAACTTAAAAAGCAACTAACATCAACTTCGGTGATTTAGAGCCCTCGAGTAGGGGGAATGTTGTATATCTATTTGGGAGTTTGCCCGGAAGTAGTTAGCTCAGTTCTTGTTAGAGAAGAAGGGAGGAGGTAGTTCCCAAAGTACTATGCAAGTCATATCCTCAAGAGTGCTGTGATGAGGTAACTAATTTTGGAAAAACTAGCTTTAGTACTAGTAATGTCATCATGAAGGCTCCACCCATATTTTCAGGTATACTTGATTCAAGTGGTGACTGATCAACCTTTGATGAGCGTTCTAGAGATGCCAGAGTATTCACGAAGATTGGCCAAGTGGGAAATTGAATTAAGCGTCTTTGAAATTTCTTATATGCATAGAACCGATATTAAGGCACAAGTACTGGCAGATTTCTTGGTGGACACAATAGAATCAAATCCTGATCTAGAAGAAAGATCTCACTTAGCTTGGACTATTTATGTAGTGGAGCATCAGGGAAAAACTCCTCCAGGTCAGGTGTAGTTCTTATCAATCCCAACGGGATTAAGCTAGAATAATCTGTAAAGTTTTTCTTTCCAACCACTAATAATCACGCTGAGTATGAAGCACTCTTGTCCGGCCTAAGGCTTACAAGGGATCTTAGGATTGAACATGTGCATGCCATGAAAGATTATCATATAATGGTGTCACAAGTACTTAGCAACTTTGAGAACATAGAGCCAATCCCGAAGAATTATCTTAAACTTGTCAAAGTAGAGATTAGAAAATTAAAAAGCTTAACCATTGAGCATGTCCTGAGAACTGAAAAATTAAGAAGTCGATGCCTTAGCTAAGTATGATCTTCTGTAAGTAGGAACTACTTTGGAACTCTTCCGTCCAAATGTGGAAGAAGTGGAGTTGATGCAGATTTATTAGGATCCATCTTGGATGGATCCATTCATACTCTATTTGTCAATGGGAGAGTTCCACCAGTCTGTCAAAGACAAGAGGAGGTTCAAGATTAAGGCCACATACTATTATCTAATCTCTGGCATACTTTACAGGAAAAATTTTCTCTCGCCTATGGCAAGTTGCGTTTAAGAAGAAGAAATTCTTATCAATCTTCAGGAGATTCACTCTGGTGAATACGATAGTCATTCTGGAACGTGGTCCTTGGAGAGAAGAATTCTACTACAAAGGTATTTCAGGACCATAAAGAGAAAGGATGCCAAGGCATATGAGAAGAATTGTGTTCAATGCTAAATATTTACTGCGCTTCGGCTCCAAAAAACTCATCTGCTAAAGTCAATCGCAATACCATGGCCCTTCACAGTTTGGGGGATAGATCTTCTCGGTCCTTTTCCCATGGAAAGCGGCTAGTGACATATCATCTTACTAATGATTGACTATTTTTGTAAGTGGATCGAAGCCAATACATTGGCAAAGATGACTACTCAGGAAGTACGGAACTTAATTTGGGGAAAGATAGTCTACAGACATGGAATTCCAATGTCCATCATCACAGATATTGTGCCTCAATTCAATAATGAATAGAAGATCTGTTTCTGCAAGCAATGTTGAACAGAACTATGGTTCTCATTAGTTCGTCATCACAGAAGAAACGGACAGGTGGAAGCAACTAATAAGCAAATTCTTAATTTGCTTAATAAAAAGGCGCAGAATCTCAAAGGCAGTTGGGTTGTCCAAATACCCTTCAATTCTTTGGACTTTGAGAACAACACCATCATCAACCACTGGGGAAACCCCATTTAAAATCTCACATTGTTTGGAGGCCCTCTTCCCAATAGAGATTGATGTTCCAATGCTAAAAGTCTTACTTTCTAGATAAAGTTTGGAAGATTGGTTGGAGATCAACGATGAAAGGATGAAATACAACTTTGATCAAATTGAAGAAATTCAGGATGAAGCTATCATCAGACAAGAGGAGATTAAAAGAAGGGTATCCAAGTACTTTGATAAGAACATAAGGATCAAACACTTTCTTGTGGGATACATAGTTCTAAAAAAGGTTGATGTAGCCGTAAGAGATGGTTCAGTAGTAAAGTTTAATCCAAACTTGGCTGGTCCATTCATCATCAATGTAAAGCCCTGAAACTCAAAAGAGGAACGGGCAGCATTTGGAGCCATGTTTGGGCCCTGGTAAGTGTCACACGGCTTGGACACAGGCGCGTACCGAGACAGTGTCATGCTCGGGTTGCACGATTTCCTGTGTGGTTGACGAGATGCAGTCAATGATCGAAGAAGTTTTAGAACACGGCCTAAGACACGGGTGTGTCAAGGGTCGTGTCCTGCTCGGGCTATGTGGAGAGAGTTACACGGCATGGGACACAGGCATCTCACAGGGCGTGTCTGGCACATGGCCTGTGACACAGGCGCATCACATGGTCGTGTCCTCTTAAGAATAATTTTCTTCTGTGATGAGTGAGGAACACGCCTCGCAACACGTGGGTGTACTGTATGACACGGGCATGTCAATTATGAAACGGGCATGTCTAATCCCGTATCCTATTCTTGACGCGATGGTTTCAGCGCTGATTGAGGCACACGTCCCATGACACGGACGTGTCCATGGGTGACAAGGGCGTGTCACAAGCCGTGTCATAAGCCATGTCCTATTCTGTATTTTCTGGGTTACAGCGAGTGTGGAACACGGCCTTGGACACGGGCGTGTCACAAGCCGTGTTTGACCAAGTAAATTGATTTTAAGTGTGAATCATGGCCGTTTATTTCCTTCTTTTGGGATCCAAGGGCCCGGGCTCGTCCTGGCTGGGTTTAAGCCCGGGAATAGGGTTTTCAAACCATCATTTCACTTGGAGCATTCTCTTTCTAAAGTTTAGAGAGAGTGGAGAGAAAGGAAGAAGGAGAAGGTCAACACCGGCCGCCGGTGGAGCTTCAGAGCCCCGATTATCGATCTGAGTCCGAATCTACGAAGGCGAGGCCGATACGGTGGTTTCCATACAACTAGATCTTCATCGCGCCGAAGAAAAATGATAGGGTAACGATTCTCTTCTCTGATATATGAAGTCCTCTTTTCTTTTTTCATAGGAAGCCCGCTCTCACGAGTATGCGGTAAGTGTGAGGTGTTCCTTCGGGTAGATATGAATAGTCCCCGTTGTTTTCCATGTAGAGTTCGGAATCGAAGTATGGACATAGGGATGGTGTGTAAAGCCTACCCGGACAAGTTGGTCTGGATCAGTGAAGTTTCATTATGCATGAATGGTCGGAGAAGACTTCGTGCTGATGGTTGTTTTCGAGTTTTCTAAGTGGTATATTGCAGTTGGGAGCCTTGGAACCTAACCCAAAGGTGTACCCAAAAAATTAGGTAGAAGCGTGATTCTGCTATCTTGGTGGCCTGGGAGCCAACTTGCCCATAACTGGGTTATGTAATTTTTGTGTGATCAGTTTGGGACTCGGGGAAGTTTGACACATACATATGGCTTAAATTAACGTTGCGGTGTTAGAAAAGGGTTAGGAGGAACCGTACCCTCTCTATGTGGTTCGGTTAAAGAGACCTAAGGTATATGGTACTTACCGTTGGCATAGATGTAGGGTCTTAGGATTAGGCCGGAAAGAATATAATGCTCACGAGATTTCCCTTCCGGGAGGCGGTGGTGAGGCCACGGATTTTTACCGGGTTCATCGAGTAAGTGCCCTAATAGCATGGGGTGTGTGCCTGTGTGGGCCTACATCTGTGGTATTTTATGCAAATGTTGTATTTTCCCTTTTATTTGTTGGATTTTACTAATGCAATGTAGGGAAGGAGCACCTCCACCCAAAGAAAGGGGTGGGGTCATTATAATTTTGCCAGCTTTAGCTGACCGTTGCTTTTGTTTGCAAACGTTGCGGTGGATTGTTGCTTGCATGTGTTGCGTAGCCTAGCGACAAGTAGCAGGCTGAAGCATTGGTTGCTGAGCCGGCCCTCGAAGGCCATGCAAATGTTTACTTGTTATATTATTGTGTGTCCGGCCCGCGTGCTAATGTTGGGAAAACACTATTTATTTATGTAAACCATTATAAGGCCATAAGGCCAAGTACTTTGTGTAATTGTACGCTCATTCCAATTTTGGTTGTTAATGGACGTTCATGTTGTTGGCTTGGTTTCTTCTCTTTGCAACTTTTAATTGCTTCCTCTAGAATGTACTCTTAGTAGGACATATATTATTAGTTGAATGGTTTCATTTCATAACTCACCGGTCTGTCTGTGGTATATGGCATCGGGCCCCGGCTGGACCTACTACTATATGCTATGTGACGGATAGGGGTGTTATAATTTGGTATCAGAATACCTGTTTCGGTCATGCTTAAATGAATTTGTGGGAGAATTCTTTTAAGGGGTGGTGAGCACATGTGTGTGCGTCATTGTTATAACATAAAAAGAACCCATGAATGTCCCCTTAGGAATGAAAATACACATGTTTGAGAAACCTGCGTGTTCCTACAATTATTTTTTGCAATATTGTTCGGTCACCTAACAGTGTTTTGTATGTCTATAGGTGACTAGGAGTAATGCAGGGTCTTCAGAAAACCCGCATTATGAGACAAGTAGCGCACCGAATGATGTGCCTGCAACACCTCCCTCAGCAGAAACCATAAGATTAGTGGCTGAAGCAGTATTCGCTATGATAAATGCCCAGCCTGCAAGGCAAATACAGCAGCCTGCCCCTACTATGGAGCAGGTACCGATTCAAGCGGTGGAACCTAGAAGGGTGGAGCAGGTGGTGGTGGATCCATTGGTACCTAGGAGAGCAATTGAAAACCAGCTCAAGCATGTTATGGGATTCAATCCTATGGTATTCTTGGGTACTGGAACCCCATCTCAAGCTGAGGATTGGCACTCCTGAGTAAAGAGATTCTTGACAGCTACGGAGACAGAGGAGTGGCAGAAGATGACCATAGCCACTTTCTTGTTGGACGGCGATGCAAGGTTGTGGTGGGATGGTTTAGAGCTACACAATTTGTGGGAAGGCCACTCATTGATGTCTCGATGGAGGAGTTTTCAAGACTGTTCTTGGCAAGGTACCTTCCCTCGGCTAAAAGGATTGAGATGGAGAATAAGTTTTAGAAGCTGGTGCAAGGAGAGAGTAGTGTGGACGAGTACCTCCAAGAATTTACACATTTGGGTCGGTATGCAAGCGCTACATTCGCTGATGTGGAGCGAAAGACAAACCGATTCTATGAAGGTATAAAAGATGACCTAAGGCTACTGCTCTCGCGGCCTATGACGCAGGTTTTTCTAACCTTGGTCAACACATCCCGGTCTTTGGAGAAGGATCTTAGGAATTTACAGGCGAAGAAGGACTCTAGTTCTAAGAGTATATAGTTCAAGGTGCTGACTACCTAAAATTCTGGTAATCGTAAGTTAAAAAAGAAAGCTAGGACTTCAGGTCCAACCCCATCTTCTTGTGCTTCGGGGACAACTACAGGTCAAACCCCGGGCGCATGCTACAACTGTGGGAAGCGGAGGCATTTTGCCCGTGATTGCTGGAACGAATGCCCAAATTCCAAAAGAAAGCCTGGAGCCACCTATGAAGAGAAGGGCAAGGCGGTGGATTTCACCGCATCACATTATGATACAACTCAACCGAGAGTCTATAATCTTGGCCAGCAGGAGGCAATAAAGCAAGTTGATATGGTGACAGGTACGGTTTAAATTTATAGTAATTTGTCTTTAAATACTTGGTACCTTGCGCATGATAGCTTATTATTGCTTGTACTAGGCTTCGTTTTTATTTTTGATAATCCGGCAAGAGCACTATTAGATACGGGAGCTTCGCACTCCTTTTTGTCAGAAGGAATTATATCGCGCATCGGAGTACCTTCTTCGATGGCAAAAGACAAACTGGATGTATTGTTTCCAAATGGGTGTTTAATGCGCGCGGATTGAGTCTGTTGCGTAAAGGTACGGATTGAGAGTCAGGAGTTCGACTTATATGAGTCGTTACTGCCGCTGGTAGAGTTTGACGTGATTTTTGGTATGGACTTACTCGCAGAGCAGCAGACATACATTAATTGTAATCGCAAGGAGGTCAAGTTTGGAACTGGTCGTGAGACGACATTTGCAGGCTTGAGAGTGTCGAGCAAGACGTTGATGTCTACTCTTCAGGTGGTTAAGATAGTTCGTGTGGTGCAGAGCTGTTCTTCACACTAGTGGAGGCTTCAAAGTCTAAGCCTACTTTGGACAGTATCTCGGTTGTGTCTGAGTATCCTGATGTGTTCCCTGACGATCTCCCTGGAGCCCCACTGCAGCGAGATATTGACTTCACAATTGAGCTAGTGCTAGGTGCCAAACCTGTGTCACACTCTCCATATCAGTTAGCGCCTAAGGACATGGCGGAACTGAAGGTTCAAATTGAAGAGCTATTGGAACTGAGTTATATGTGTCCAATTTTGTCGCCTTCGAGAGCTAGGTCCTTTTTGTTAAGAAGAAGGATGGATTCTTGAGACTTTGTATCGATTATCGAGAGCTGAACAAGTTAACGGAGAAGAATAAGTACCCGATCCCAAGGATTGATGATCTGTTCGATCAGTTAGTCGGTTTATTGGTGTACTCGAAATTGGATCTTTAGTCCGGGTATTATCAGTTGAGGATAAGAGAAAGTGATATCCCCAATACAGCTTTCACCACGAGGTATGGGCATTATAAGTTTACTGTCTTGCTGTTTGGGCGGACTAATGCGCCATCCGTGTTCTTGGATCTAATGTACAGAACATTCAGAGAGTACCTAGACCACATCGTGAGAGTCTTTATCGATGACATATTGGTGTACTCGCAGTGCGAAGAGGATCACTCCATGCATCTATATTTGGTGATAGAGACACTGAGGAAGAACCAACTCTATGCCAAGTTCTCCAAATATGAGTTTTGGTTGTCCTCGGTGGCATTCCTTGGTAATATAGTAAGTGGAGAAGGGATTGCGGTGGATATAGCGAAGATAGTTGTGATATGGGAGTGGCCTGTGTTGTGTTTAGTAGCAGAATTCTGGATTTTTCTGGGACTTATCGGCTACTACAGGCGCTTCGTAGAGAACTTCTCGCAGATAGCGTTACCCCTCATGACTTTGACGAGAAAAGATCAAATGTTTTTGTGGTCGCCGGAGTGCGCGCAAGCTTTCGAAGAACTAAAGAGTCGGTTGACCACGACGCCTATTCTATGTTCTCCGGTTGGAACCAAATGTTTTGAGATCTAAAGTGATGCTTCGGGCAGTGGTTCGGGTTGTCCTACTACAGCATAGGAGAGTGATAGCTTATGGCTCGCGCTAGCTGAAGGTGCATGAGAGAAATTATCTGGTCAATGACTTGGAGTTAAAGGCCGTGATATTTGCTCTAAAGCTGTGGAGGAATTACTTGTACGGTGTAAAGGTCGATATCTATACCGACCACAAGTGTCTGAAGTACTTGTTGGACCAAAAAGAACTAAACATGCGGCAGTGGAGATGGATGTAGTTCCTAGAGGACTACACATTCATGATTCACTATGTGCCTAGGAAAGGCAATGTAGTTGTTGACGCTTTGAGTCGCAGGGCCCTTGCACGGGGAAACTGGTTGTCGATTCATGATTAGCGGATTGTTCATTATTTGGACGCATTGGAGATCTCTTGTGTGGACAAGCAGACTAGTGTCAAAGCACAGCTGAATTGGACAGAAGTTAAGTATGACATGGCTGATCGGATTTGGCAGGCTCTAGATTTGGATTGCAACATGAATCAAGTCATCGATGAGGCATTGGATGGGTCAAATTCCCAATTTGATGTTGTTGATGGACTGTTATGGAAGGACAGTTGTCTGTGCGTCCCAAATGTGGGGAAACTATGGGAGGAATTGATGTACGAGGCTTATCATACCAAGTACATGATTCACCCGAGGAGCATGAAAAGGTATCATGATATGAAGAAGTTGTTATGGTGGCCAGGACTGAGGAAAGATGTGGAACTTTATGTGAAGTGTCAGACGTGCTCCTTGGTGAAGGTGGTGTGCCAGAAGCCCGGAGGTTTCTTGAAGTCCTTGCCTATCCCGAAGTGGAAGTTCGACGATATTTCAATGGACTTTGTGCATGGGTTGCCAAGGTCATAGAAGGGAAACGACACAATCTCGGTGATCGTAGAATGATTGACGAAAGTGCCGCACTTCATTCCGAATAGGAAGGATGATTCAGTGGATAAACTTGCAAAACTCTATGTGGATATCATTGTTCAACTACACGGTGTTCCCCGCAGCATCGTGAGTGACCGAGATGGGTGGTTCACGTCCAATGACTGGAGGTTGGTGCAACAAATGTTGGGAACAAAGCTGAGTTTCAACACGTCCTTTCATCCGCAAATGGATGGTCAAACGGAGAGAGTCAACAGGATGATGGATGACTTGCTTTGCATGTGCGTCTTAGATTTCGGGAAGCAGTGGGAAGATCTCCTGTATATGGTGGAATTCTCTTATAACAATAGCTACCAAGCGAGAATCCAAATGGCGCCCTTCGAGGCCCTTTATGTTATGAAATGTCGCATGTCATTATAGTGGTTGGAAACATGTGAGTAAAGATGTACAAACGGCAAGAGGTGGAAGATGCAACTTCGTTGGTATGAACTATCCGAGAACGATTGATGATCGCTCAGGACAGATAGGATAAATAGTATAATGCTAAGCATCAGTACTTTGAGTTCGCTGTTGGCGACTAGGTGTATTTGAAGATTAAGCAATTCAAGGGTATCTTACGGGTGCGATGCTTGAAGAAGCTGAGCTCGAGGTACCTTGGACCGTTTGAGGGCCTGGAGCAAATTGGTGAAGCAGCTTATCATTTGAAGCTATTAGTGGAATTGAGTGGTCTACACGACGTATTCCACATATCAGTGTTGTGGAAGTCGGTGAAAGAGCCATCACAAGTGATTGCGGTAAATCAAGAACCGTTCGATGTTGGGTTGACGATGAAGGTCAAGCCAGTGTGCATTGAGGACTCGGAAGTCAAGAGACTGCGTAACAAAGACATCAGGATAGTCAAAGTCCGATAGGACAACTGCGGTCGTGAGGAGCTTTCACGGGAGAGAGAGCAGACCTTGCTCGAAGAGTATCCCGAGCTCTTCTTCTCAAGTACCATTTAAGTTTGAGTACTTTCTTTTCCTTTCTGTAATTTCAGGGCGAAATTCATATAAGGGGGGGGGGGGGTGGGGGGATTGTAACGCCCCGAAACTAAAAAGAGGAACGAGCAGTGTTTGGACCCAAGTTTGGGCCCTGGTAATGGTCACATGTCCTTGGACACGGGCGTGTCTTGGGGCCATGACATGATCGGGTTGTACGATTTTCCCGTGTGGTCGATAAGATACAGTCGATGATCGTAGAAGGTTGAGAACATGGCCTGAGACACGGGCGTGTACAGGGATGTGTCCTGCTCTGGCTCTTTGTCGGGCTGTATGGAGAGAGTTACATGTCCTGGGACACGGGCATGTCCCAGGGCATGTCTTCAGGATAATTTTGTCCTATGTCGAGTGAGGAACAAGCCTTACAACACGAGCATGTACTGTCTAACACGAGCGCGTAAATTGTGATACGGGTGTGTCTAAGCCCGTGTCTTGTTCGCGACTCGAAGGTTTCAGCGCCGATTGAGGCACATGGCCCATGACATGGGTGTGTCCATGGGTGACACGGCTGTGTTACAATTCGTGTCACAGGCCATGTCATGTTCTATATTTTGTTGGTTACGGTGACTGTGGAACCCGGCCTTGGACACAGGCGTGTCATAAGCCGTTTTCGGCCCATGAAATTGATTTTAAGTGTGAATCGTGGCCGTTCGTTTCCTTCTTTTGGGATCCAAGGGACAAGACTGGTCCTGGATGGGTTTACGGCCAGGAATAGCATTTTCAAACCCTTATTTCACTTAGAGCATTCTCTTTCTATGGTTTAGAGAGAGGGTAGAGCAAGGAAGAAGGAGAAGGTCAACTCCGGCCACTGGTTGAGCTTCGAAGCCCCGATTCTCGATCCGAGTCCGAATCTATGAAGGCGAGGCCGATATGGTGCTTTACATTCGACTAGATCTTCATGGAGCCGAAGAGAAATGCTAGGGTAATGATTCTCTTCTCGGACATGTGAAGTCCTCTTTCCTTTTTGCATAGGAAGCACGCTCTCGCGAGTATATGGTGAGTGCGAGGTGTTCCTTCTGGTAGACATAAATAGTCCTCGTTGTTTTGAAAGTAGAGTCCAGAATCGAAGTAAGAACATAGGCATGGTGTGTGAAGCCTACCCAAACAAGTTGGTCTGGATCGGTGATGTTTCATTATGCATGAATGGTCGGAGAAGACTCTGCGCCGATGGTTTTTTTCGGGTTTTCTCAGCGGTAGATTGTAGAAGGGAGCCTTGGGGACTAACCCCAAGGTGCACTCAGAAAACTGGGCAGAAGCGTGATTCTGCCATCTTGGTGAACCCCACATATGGCTTAAATGAACGTTGCGGTGTGAGCAACGGGTTAGGTAGAACCGTAGCCGCTCTATGTGGTTTGATTAAAGAGACCTAAGGTACATGGTACTTACCGTTGGCATAGATGGAGGGTCATATGCTTAGGACAGAAAGACTATAATGCTCACGAGATTTGCCATCCTGGAGGTGGTGGTGAGACCACAGATTTTTACCGGGTTCACAGAGTAAGTGCACTGAGAGCACAGGGTGTGTGGCTGTGCGGGCCTTTATCTATAGTGTATTGTGCAAATGTTGTACTATCCCTTTAATTCGTTCGATTTTATAAATGCAATGCAGGGAAGGAGCACCGCCACCCCAAGAAAGGGGTCGGGTCGTTAGAATTTGGTCAGCTTTAGCAAACCGTTGTTTTTTTTCCACCATTGCGGTGGATTGTTGCTTGCAGGTGCAGCGGAGCCTAGCGGCAAGTAGCGGGTTGAAGCCCTGGTTGCTGAGCCGGCCCTTGAAGTCCATGCGAATGTTTACTTATTATATTCTTGTGTGTCCATCCTGCGTGCCGATATTTGGAAAACACTGTTTATTTAAGTAAACCATTGTAAGGCCATAAGGCCAAGTACTTTGAGTAATTGTGCGCTCATTCCTATTTGGGTTGTTAGTGGACAGTCATGTTGTTGGCTTGGGTTGTTCTCTTTACAACTTTTAATTTCATCCACTAGAATGTACTCTGAGTAGGCGTATGTTATTGGTTGAATGGTTTCATTTAGTAACCCTGAGTCTTTCTGTGGTATATGGCGTCGGGCCACGGCCGGACCTACTGCTATATGCTATGTGACGAATAGGGGTGTTACAATCATGGAGGCACAAAAGATTGGTGCCTATTGACGGTAAACTTATAATGGGGATGACATCTCCCACACTGTGAGTGGGGATGATCTTAAGCGGTTTTATTCTTGAACAATTTTTCCTTCCTTCATTTGTATTCATTCAATGATTATATCAATGAAGAACCTCCTACTGACACTTTTAATTATCAAGTGATTCTTCTCTCTCTCTAGGAAACTTTAGAATAAGGATCACTAAACCAGGAGACCTCGCTGGGTTTAGCAAAATCCCACAGATGAATCGTTGTCATTGGCATAACACCACAATGACTACGTGTTGCGGGGAGATTTCACACAGTGTAGTGGGAGCTTGTAGATTCTTACGTGGAGGACTTCTGGATTGCAGATCCCAGCTGGTATCTAACCCACCTTTGCATTTTTGAGGATTAGGGTGGTTGTTAGCTCTACCATTCATCATAAGGGATACCGTTAAAACTTTGATGATCTTTTTGGGAAAGCAATGCTGCTTTTTGCGGCGCATATATGCCCAACTCATCAACTTAGCCTATGATCCTCGAACACTCCTTGGTAATCTCAAGCAGTTCCTATAGGGGACCCACAACTAGGTTGATCTCTCTGAGGAAAGCAATACAGCCCTGAACGCACCTTCCCAATTGATCAACTAAGTCTGTATCCACAGGTAAGAGAGCAGTGTACACCTTTATCTAATATTGTTGAGTTTATAGCTTTTGTGACCTTGCTGAGGAAAGCAATGCATCCCAATGTGCACCTGCCCACTTGGTCACCTAAGTATGTAGCTATTCTTCTTTTCTTTGTAGATCAACATTATTAGTCTCTAGGGCCGCGATGTCTACCTATTTAAGTTTACAGCTTTTGTAACCTTGCTGAGGAAAGCAATGCAGCCCTTTACGCACCTGGCCACTTGGTCACCTAATTATATAAACTCATTTTCTCAAGTATGCCAATATTGATCTTTCAGGTCATAGTATCCACCTGAGGTTTATAGATCTAGAGATCTCTCTGAGGAAAGCAATATATCCCAACACACACCTACCCATTTGTTCGCCTTAGTCTATATCTCTCAAGCATGGATAACCTTTCTTATCTGCACAGGTCGCTTCATCAGCATCTTATATGGCAGTTAAAGTTATATGACAAGATAATTGAGGACAACTCTAGTGTATCTAGACTATGGTTCGTCTTATACGACATGAGATATTAATTGATACGACCTACAATATAATTCTACTCAGCCCGCTCACATGATTAGTTCTATCATTTTATGCGATCTTTGTTATTAAGTTGATTAATTCTTGCAGCTTGGAAAGTGAATTCATGCGAACTATAATGCCTTCTCTTAGACTGGTTGATTGTCTAGATTACTTTCATCATTTTATGCGAGATGCAATATCAATTTGTGTAGCATTCATTATTTTTCTATTCGGTTAGCTCACAAGCCGATGTTTTAAAACAATCATGTGGCCTGTGATATTAAATTCATTTGTTCATGCGGCCCAACAAGTCAATTCAAGGGGTCTACAATGCCTTTTCCTAGCCCGCGCGATTGTCTTAAGTTCCATCATTTTTATTAACTTATGCGGTCTGGTTTTCACCGCAATTTCCTCATTCACATATATTTGTTATGTATTTCATGTAATGACATCATAAATCATCTCATGTAAGGATCATGGTTACTGTAGATAAAGCATTTAACAAGTTTCAGACTACGATAGAGATCTTAAAACTTAGTTAGCCTCAATCTCAGGAGTTGGTTATCAAGGTAAACTAATAATATTTCTGATCGATCCTCTAAATACAATATGATCAGACCTCCAGCATGATTAGAACATCCTCCATAAGTCATGTGAGTAAATTAAAATGTAAAAACAACAATAGGGAGATGGTAAAAGTATCCTTGTTTCTTTATATTTAAAATTCATTTATATTGTTGAACTTGCGCGGTTTTCAAATGGAGCCGCCAAGCCTTTGCAAAATAAAACTAGAATTACATCATTGATCTAAGGACACTTTAAGTTTTTTGGTTGCCGGAATTCCATCATGACTCACGGATCTGTCGACATCATCCATGGTTAAATATCCTTCTGAACAGTTGCTAGTTCCATTAGTGCTTTCACTGTCATCATATTCGCTGGGAGGATTTCCGTCATCAAAACTGGAGCCCTCTAACGTGAAATCCGCGAACTTATTTTCCTATTCGCCGTTGTTGGATCCTTCAGCTGCTGTCTCTTCAACCGCGATCTCCTGTTCTCCATCCTACTCTTCTTATTTGACTTCTTCTCCTTCATATTCTTCTTCATCCTCCACTCTGACCTTGGCTTTACCCTTTACTGCACGCTCCATCGAAGCAGCCTTCAACTCTGGGAAGAGCTCGATAAAAGGAACATTCTCGATGCCCTCTTTAGCATAGTCGTGCTTGATGAACCGATGGATTGTGGTTCGATGCTCTCCTTCGCGAAAGGCATCATACCGTCTTGGAAGACCGAGTTCTCGATAATATAAGCCATCTGCAAACAAAGTAAAATTAGACAGTGCAGTCAAAAATTCCAAGTTGTTGTGAGTACCACTCTTACTGACTCTTTTTCCTTCAACTGCGTGACTTTGGCCCCTAGCCGCTTATTTATACCTCGGAGTTGTTCGTTTACCTTGGTCATACACCTCAGTGCACAACCCATGAAGTGGCTTGTGACCAGGCTATTCACATGAGACTACATAGCTAAATAAGGTATATCGACAATAGGTACCGCTTGAAGCTCTCCTTGGTTTTGCTTCCCGTATATGGCAGTACTCAAGACATAAGCGTGGCAAGTAAGCTTTGCAATCTTACAGGAAGGAAGCGCGATCAAGATGCAAACAAGCTTGCTCTTTTGATGCCATTGCGTCATCCAGTTTCCACGAAGATCTTTTTGGTTTATTCTAAAGTAATGGAGGTTGAATGTTTCTGAAGAAGAATAGTCCTCCGCGCGATCTTCTTCCTCTCTTCTCTTCTTAACTATATCTTACTTACTTTCCCTCTGGGTGAGGGTTTTCCTGCCTAGAGTTTGCGGATGGTTGGCAAGAATGACCAAGGTCGATGTGAAAAGAAATCAGTTAGCTTGGAGGAATAATAAAGAAGATGACAAGAATTGAAGACCATAAAATTTACTCACTCTCCTGGAAGGCTACGACATCTAAGCTCATCATAAGAGTAAGGTAGTGATCAATGTCAAGTCGAGAGCCTTTCAAAATGTCGACTATCTTCTCCTCCTTTCCAATGAGCTTGACGCTTTTGAAATCTCTATCTGCCCGTTCTTGTGGATAAGTATGTTCCAAGCCCAGGTTGTCTTTGAACATCAGATAGTGGGAAGTCAAATTGTGGACTTTTTTTGACATGTTGACCATTTTCATTCACTTGCAGTAGAAGTAGATAATCCCTCTGTATGTTTTGCTACCGGAAGAGGTAATGGAGCGGACAGAAGAAATCTTCCTGAAGACATTAAGGGAAAAAACAACCCACTAAGTTCCCAAGTATGAGAGGTAGTTATAGATCGCTGCTATGGTATTGAACGTGAGCTGCCCTAGAACCACCCCGTAATGCTGAAAGATCTCCGTGATCTCCCACAGTATGGGAATCTTGAATTCACAGGCAAAATGACCGATTGGGATTGAGACCTGGTTCGACAGGGAAAAGTTGATTCTTTTGTAGTCTAATGGGAAACAGACATGAACTAACGAGTTCACCAAGTATCCCTCGATGAATACATTCAGATCAGTCTTGATCAACTTGCATTTTTTGTAATCAGCAGTATGGAAGCTTCTGCAACATCGGTGTGTGTGGACACAATTTTATCAGACTGCAAGGACTTCTACTTCGAGCGCATTTCCTGTAATGAACATAGGATGAAGACCTATTTACAGAAAATCTGGCCTGTATGTAACCAGCCAGACCAGGCGGATTAATCTAGTAATCAACATAGTTTAAAAAGTACTTCAAGCTGCAACAAAAACCCATGGTTAGCATTGTCAATTTCCACAGCCTACAGAAACAAGTGTAGCAATGAATTCACAAACAAGTAAAGTAATTTAGACAGTTCGTAGCATTTCATAAATAGTTTGCAAGGAAATGAAAATCAAATCAAATCAAATCAAAGTGTCAACCAGATTGTTTTAAACCACCACATCACAATAAATATCAAAATTATATTACAAATAATTAAAATAATTTTATCCATTATCAATGCAGTCATGACGATCTCGGTGGTCAGAATGCTCATGTCGCTCCAAGCGGTCTTTGCACATATGCACTACTTGATCGCTGCATTAGAGGATCATTTTATATAGATGTTGTAAATGGTAGAGCATTGTGTGGAAATTCTGATGTACTCGAGATGACTCATAGTTCACACAAATTAGAGGAACCAAGTGCTCAATAGGCGGTGTCGATGCATCAGTCGTCGCGGAATGCTCCCTTCTTTTAGTAGGATGCAATGTCTCACCGGAAGCCACACGATTTGGCAATCACGACTACTTGTTGTTTCCTTTAACAGTACATCTATTTTTGGTCTCTTGGACCAAGATTAAGTATTTTTCTTTATAGAAGCGGGCATCGTCGTAAGATTGCCACCTTTCCTTCTTCTCTTTCACAAGGGAAATATCAATGTTCGTAATCTAATCCTGCAGCGCTATTTCCCTTTCTTTCTTCACTTTCTCTAACTCAGTTCACAGGGATTCTTTTTCATCTGCAAAGGCCCTCCTTTCCTTCTCCATCGAAGCCACTAACATAGCTAAATTCTTGTTCAGGTTGGTTGTTTCCTTTTGGAAGGTAGACACGCCAAGAGTAACCTCACTAAGAGATCACAAAGGAGGAGGAGGTGGTAGTTGTGGAGGCAAGAACTCACCTGATTTATTGGAGGCCGGCGGCAGTTCATTCCTGAAAGAAGAATATAATGTCAGGAAAAATCAATACAGGTCGCAACGATTATAAATTACAAAGAATAAGACCGCTAGGTACCAAGCGGCCTCTTTGGGTAATCGCTACAACAACTTGACGTCTATTACAGAAAGGTTTCCTATTGCACTCTAAGTCAAAAATACTTATACATTTTTTCTAGTCTCGGTGAGCCTTTGCTCTCTTCTCGATCGCCAAGCTGGTGGAGATGACAGTATCATCGGTCTCCATAATGATCTTTATCGGTTTCGACTTTCGTGGAAGAGACTTGTAAGGTTGCAACCACTTAATTTTCCAGGGTGCCGGTTTGAGTTTACCTGATCGCCAAAGTTCAGCCGTAGATAGCAAATCCAAGTCTTGCTTGTCCGCCCTTTCCTTCTCTAAGTATGTCTTTTCCTTTTCTCAGCTACAATCCTCTCCCTTAGCTTCCTTTTTTTTATCTCCTTCCGAAGCAGAGGTAGAAGCTTTCTCGCCTCCCTTGACCCCCAGCATAATGACTTCATCATCTTTGGTTGATGAAGTATTAGAGGTGGGATAAAAAACCTCTAATAGATATTGGTTTATCTCTTCAAGCTTCTCACTATCAATGCTTTGGATCATCTCATCGATAGAAAGACTGACCAGGGACAAAAAATTTTCACTTCTTGGAGCTGGGGTCTTAGGATTAAAAAAGTCAGGCCAAGGAGTTACGTAGTCATTCTCAAGGGCCTTTTTATTTCGTTGTCTGAAATGTAAGCTCGCTACTTTAGTTCGCACAATGACGTGTTGCTCCTTCATTGTACGAAGCCTCTTCACGATGCATTGAAAACAGAGGGCTTGTCCCTTTTCTTATTCTTCTAAGAAGAGCCTTGTTGACCTTTCCGCTCCTTGATGTTCGTTGTGGCCTGGCTAAGGCGCTAAATCACGTCGCGAATAGAATCAACATTAATGGTGGTTAGAGCAAGGGAGTTGGCGATCTGGCTTTCAGTTCGCCCCCCTTTTGGCGGCTCTTTTTCCTCAGTTCGCATCTCTTCAACGAACTTTCCCTTCTCTTAATCCCTCTCTCTAGAGAGTCCATCAACGGGCAATTGAGCCTTAGGGGATTGGACCTCTCCATCTAAATTCAGACACAACATTATTGTCCTAGGTGAAGACGGGGACATGTCCATGTCTGAAGGAATATTTGTAGTGACCTCTAGAGGGTCGATCACCACTAGCAAGCTAGGTAGCTTGTCTGCATCCCAAAAGGGAGAGGTTATCATTGGAAGAATACCTATTTCCGTGGATCCCAATTATAATATTTATCTGTAAACTGGGCAGAGGATTCAAGGGTTTTGCCCTTGCTAGACTCCCCTGTGGTGCGGACAAGCATTTCAGTCCTCTTAATAACCTTTTTCGTCCAAACTCACGATTTGGATTTTTCCTCTCTTGCCAAAATATTGGAGATGAGCTTTTTGATTCTGGACATGGCAGACTGAAAAATGTAAACCGCAAGAGGTGAGTATCGACACGTAGTGCTGGAAGTTTTATTAGAACTGAAGAGTTTTCTGGGATATTTATAGCACCAGCAATATTAAAGGAAGTTGGGTCTCGGCATTTAAAACAATATTTTCGAAATTTCTTGAAATTTTAAAATGTACGAAAATTATGTTAACCCTGGAGTCTTCAACATATCCTAAACTCAGTGGCTAGGTCTTCGTGATCTCACATATTCTACCGCACAGGTAGCCATCTCGATCTCAAGTTTTAACCTCAAAGGTCGCCTTTTAGCCTTGTGGACTATGCAGGTCGCCTTCATCAGCGGCGAACAAAAGATCCAGTTTTCCTAGGTCGGCCACTTCCCAGACCCTCTGATCGACAAGGACTCACGTCCGCCCACCTTTTGGAGGACTTGTAGGTTGTCTCTTTTTTATTTTCCTTTGTATCTCGTCTAACCTGCCCGGTTCTCCTGTACCCCGGGCAGGAGGTTATTTTAGCCCTACATATTTGGGCAGGCTCCCAAGACTATAAATAGGGAGGAGTGGCACACCCAAAGCACGCTGACTCAAACCCAGGAGCCCTCTTGTTAAAGGTTGCAGACTCGATTCTCAAGGTTTGCGGTCTACTTCTTGCACATCTCTCCTCTTTCTCCTTCTCTCTTTAATTTCACCCCCATTTTTGAATCAAAGAAAAGCCCATCGCAATATAGGGATTTGACGTGACGGGCAAAGTCTGGTGCTGTCGTGGCCCATGACACTGGTTGTTTCTTTTCTCTTGACTGCCAGTAACTAGCTACTTGCAGTTTTCTCCACCTTTTCTCCCCACAGGTTCAAAGGTGCATTTCCTACATCAACACTATTCTCGCCCTTCGATATTATCAAAAATGGGTCACGGAAGAGCTTAACTATATTGTGTTTAAATAGAGAAATGCAGTTTTACTAAGCATACACAAAAGCATGGGATAAACATTAACATGAGATATATAGGAGTCACGAAAAACAAATCAGAGAATTTAAACATTCAGATCGAAAGTATGAGCGTAGCACAAATACCATAGGACTAGACAACACGAGAAGTAAAAAAAATGATTTGTAGACTTGTAGAGCAGATGAAAATTGGATAAAGCACACGAAACTAAATACACTAGATTTATCGTACAATGTTAGGTGATTGATAGAGTTAATACACTATAACATTATAAGCGTTATGATTAGTAATCATGCACTAGTATAATTATGCAATAAATAGGAAATATTGTTTATGTCCAATTCTTATGAATGAAAGAATTAGATAAAATAATGATGGGTGGACGTGTAACATCAAAGAAAAGTATCAAGTAAAAATAATCAGTAATACATTCTATATCTTAGTAAATCTATACACTGACACAAGAGTGATGAAGTGAAAAATCATATCAAATTTTCTATCTACATAATACCAAGAATAGTATAAAGTTCAATAACTCATTTGTTTTCTTATGCACAAGATCGAAATGATTCAATAGACAAATATGCTCATTCTCAGAATGCTCATACAATCTTTTTAGGTGAAATGAATAACGCTTGGGGGTATCCTTGACATATATTTTGATTGCATGTATATAAGTTTTCATTTTTTTACTTTCAAATTTATACTAATTAATTATTTGTATCCAAGGTCTCTAAATCAATCAAAATCTACCCATATAGATAGATAAACTTTAACTTGTATACAAAGACCTTACTCAGATTATTTTGGGGCAACGTTCTAACCTCTCTATATTAAAATGAACAACATGATATTGATTTTTCAAGTCATTCCTAGCATGTTAAACGTACACTGTCCTATTAAGTCACACCCAATGGCTAAATTTTAATAGATTAGACAAATCATAATAAATACATACAATGTTAAACAAAGATTAGCAATCCTAAATTAAACATTGGACGTAATCTTTATGCTTTCAGTTCTAGTCATTCATGTCTCAATAATGATAATGTCATTTTATTGCATTTTTTTAATTTTTATGTTAAATGAAATAAACAAAGTAAAGATAAAAAAAATCATATTTTTGTGATTTTGGGCTTTTAAATTTTTTTTAATAATTTTAAATAACACACAAAAACAAATAACAACAAACACAAGCAAAAAATCAAAAAAACATGTCTTTCTGGTTTTGAAATTTTCAAAATTTTATGTGACTTTTTTAAATTTTCAAAACAAACTTGAAAGAAAACTACCTACGAGTAGACGAATAAGAAGACTAAAGAAGTCTAAATAAGAAAAGAAAAATGAAGTGCACATGAAAAACACTTACCGCCAGCGCTAATGCAAATGCACGATGGTAGCTCACAGAGACTCGATTCCACGAAAAAATAACCCAGATTTCGACAATTTTTGCTTCCAATTTTTTGAAAACACTTGTGTTTTTTTTTAAAAAAACATCACTACTAAAAAATATATAGTATGCAGAAGACACATGGTTCACATGTTCGTGTGGGCCAAATATGCATGAAATAGTGGATCGTGACCTTTAGTGAGATAATTGTCATGCATATGATATGATATAAGCGTGTCCAAGATTATAACTACCCATGTTATGCATCTACACCCTAGACCTGTACTAAGTGATTGATGGGCAAGAGGAGCTGCAAAAACGTCATAGGTTGGGGTGTTAATCCAATTTACATACACAAGAACCTGCTTAACCTAACACTCTTCCCCCTAGTGCATTTTAAGGCCCCACTGGAACCATCCCCGGTTAAGGACAAGACATGGTTTATAGGTTAGCATCTCTAATGCACATAACCCTATGCCCCCGCTATAGAAACAATGGGTGAATGCTCATGGTCAAACTTATGCATTTTGTTCCTAAAGATATATATATATATATATATATATATATATATATATATATATCTAATTATTACTACTATTCTTTTTCAAAGAATTGGCATAGCATGCCACATAGTGCCTAGCATAAATATTCAATTTAATATACACGATATGGTGATTTAAAGTGATGAGTACGAATACAAAATGCTGTGTTATGCTCCCAAAAAAAGAATTTATTTATATTATAAATATGTTGCATATATATAGTATAAATATATTTTATAGACCAAGAATGATGTGATAAAGTGTAACAGCCTCCGCAGCCCATGGCTAAAAAGGATGACTGTTGGCACCCCCCAGCACCACGCTTAAAAGGGTTTAGGCTCAAATAGTCTACAGACCATGTACCCCAAACCCTCTTCAACCTCAAAGGGTTATTGGAAGTCACAACCTCCCTTTGATGAGAGTTGATCCAGTTAAGCGCCCATACGGGGACTTCCGAGGTGGTCACCCATCCCAAGACTACTCCATACCGAGCACTGGTGATCGCTAAGCTTCGAAGAAAAAAAGCAATTGAACTAGCAATCCAATGATGCAAGTATACCTATCAAACTATAGCTAGGGGACACAAGTGTCGTATTGAAATCCCGAAACTGTTGAGTACACTTACTCACACGAAGGCTATTATTTTTTTGACGGAAAAACTACGGTCTAGATAAACTAATTGCAATAAAGGAAATAAAACTATGCTAGAATGAGAACTACTGTAGTTAAATAAATAGCTATTAGATACGATTACAACAAAGGGTTTAAACTATGAGATGGAAACGCACTCGATCAAGAATCACCTCGGCTTAAGTCGATAAAGAATTGTGATAAAAAACCTAAACTTAATAGGGTAATAGTCCTTGACCGTGAAGGTTCCTAAAGCTTGAACATACTTCTCTCAAAGTCTTGACCAATTGAGTTTAGGAAGGTCTGACTGACTCTCGTCTAAATCTGAAGCCTAAAGCTCGCTTTACGCGGTGAACCCCACTATTGGATTTTACTCCAATCCGTGAGATTTGGACGTCTACCTCTCTCGGGGGGTGCGTACAACTCCCTTTACTCTGGAGCGCTCACTTCAAACTATCGGCCTCTCAGCTAGCTAAGAATAAAAGCAAAGGTGGATTATATATATCGATGATATATCTCCAACCCAAGATAATTTAAGATTAATTCAAGGTCTAAAACCCTAAAAATAAAAGCTAGAATTATAGCATCATAACTTATTCACTCAATCCTCGGATCATCAAGATCGAGTACAAGGAGGATTAGTTATTCATAATGGAGTGGAGGAGGGGGGATGAGTAGTAAAGCATAATAAGAAGACAAGTAAGAAAAGAGCACTTTTATTAATAATGAATGAGAGCTACACTACTTGAAATGAAAAATTACACTTGCACGAAATTAAAATCCTATTCTAGCCCTATAATTATCTACTAAAATAAGTGCATAAATTATAATAAAAGCTATTACAAAGGATAAAAATAAACTAGGGCTAAGTGAAAACATAAAATGAGAAAGAGAGAGAGAGGAGAACACTAAAAAAGAACAAGAAATAAAGGGGCAGCACCTACCCTCTCAACCCAAGCTTGCTGAAATGGAAGGGGGGTCTGAATTTTTAGGAAAAGTTCACGTGTTTGTCACGCCCATCGACACGACCTAGGGGGCGTGTTAGGGGGAGTGATAGGTATGGGGTTGACCTCAGGCTCTGGATTTTGGCGGGAAGTATGATTGCTTCTGTACGTCGGTGGACACGCCCTGGGTCATGCCTGAATAGGGTGGGCATGACACGCACGTCTCATCGAAATCATTGGTCAGAAATCTGTTAGTCTTCAAAAAATGAGGGTTCATGCCCTGTGGGACGCCCATGACTGGGGGCGTGAGAGTACTGTTGGCGTGTTAAGGCAAAATAGCATTTAATGCGGCGGCAGGCTTCGGGCAGAGGGCGACATGCCCCGTGTCACGCCCGAGGAAACGCCCGGGGAGTGCGTGTCAGGGGGGCGTGACAACCATTTTTCCTGGTATTTTTTCTATGTCATAAGGCTTCATCGGGATCGGGCGACACGCCCTAGGTCAAGCTAAGGGAGGGTGTGATAGGGGGGCGTGATAGGTCATTTTTTGCCAAACTTCTGGAAACCTGCAAAAAGACAAGAAAATGTTAGTGGTAATAATATTTACATAAAAACAATAAACAAAATAAACTAATAAGACCTTATTTGTACATTATGAACTAGAAAATATGATAATAGTTTAGGCTACAAAACTTATTATCAAATTCCCCCAAGCTTAAGCTTTGCTTGTCCTCAAGCAAAAAAATAAAAACTAGATAATCCTAAAAAGGACTAATCAAAAAGTTCTAATTATGCCCACACAAGTACGATGCAAAATTCTAAGTAGGGAAAAGGTGAAATGTAAATCTAAAACAATTATTTAGGTATGGTATAACTTTTATAAACTTTACTTAGTAAAAATAAATCATCCAAAATTTTGACGAAATTCTTTAAATAGATTTAAGCAAGACAACGAAAATGAAAAAATGCATTGAGTTGTTACTAGATCCAAGCAACGCAATATAATTATATCGATTCAATAACAAAAATCTAAGTTTAAATAAAAAACTAAAACTGATTTACTTTTCTTCTTTTCTTAGTTATTAAATAAAATTCAAAAGTCGTGAATCAAAAGGACTTAAATATGACAGAAACGTTTGGTTTAGGAATATGATTAGGAGTGGAATTCAAAGATAAACGTGAAGGCTTAAAATCACACTAAACAAAAACAAATTGTTTAAAAATATTTCATTTAAAATAAAAATATTTTTTTCTTTCTTTTTCTTCATTTTTCAAAATTTTTTCCTTTTTTTTGAAAACAAAGGCCATAAATATTTTTATTTTCATTTTGAATTGGCCAAAAAAAAAACAAACATATCTTTTGAGCATACTTTTTTTTAAAACCATTATCCCCAAAATATCACAAAATAACCTATCATAATCATGGAAAATTTTTTTTATGAAACTCAAAAAGGCTTGTGTGATTAGATAGGTTGAAAATTTTGGCTTTGGTGAAAATGAAATGAAAAGAGGAGCTATCAAATGAAATCGGAAAAAGGCTTAAAAACGGTTAACTAGTGGTAAAAGTTTTTAGGTTGGCAGGAAAGCTCAAACGAAAACAAAAATGGCCAAAATCATATTCATGCTTTTAAATTTATTTAAAACATAGATTTGAAAATTTTCAAAAAGCAAGTTCTAGATAATAAAAGCAGGTTGATGAAATTAACTTGAAAATAGAAATAATAGGTTACTTGGATCATTCACATCTACTACACTATTCAAAAGTTGACCTTACAAAAATTATCCAAAAAAGAAAAGGAAAATAATGGATGATGAATTTTTGAGAAAGTAAAGGAAATAAAGAACGAAAAACCATAATAGAAATGCGAGTTTTAGAAAAATATTTCACCTTAACATGCTACCATAAATTAGAAACACAGCATTACCAACATTTTACTTATGAAACATAATTAAAAAGGACGATTAGAAATATTATAATTAAATAAGTTATTTATAGGGAATTTTGAGTAAAAAAAACAAAAACTAAGGGTACTATTGAGATACCAAAATGTCTACATTATTAAAGTAAGAACAAAAAAGCAAATATTTTTCTTTTTTTGGAATTTTAAGATAGTCAATTTTTTTTGGGTTTTTTGAAAAAAATATACAAAAAAAGAAAAAAATATTTACACTAAGCAAAAAGAAGGAGGAAGTCCTCCCCCAAGCTTAAAATGGACATTGTCCTCAATGGCAAAAGAAAGGGATTGGAGAAGGAAAGAAAATTAAAGTATAGAATTGAAAGATAGAATTGAAAAACAGGTACTTCCCCGAATTCATTTGCTGCGAAAGCTGAGTGATGCCGCTCCCCCAAGCTTCTCATTTGGACTTCGTGATGGATTCAACAACATTGTAGCAGGCGATCGCAGAAGCTTCAGCTTATCGGAGCCGTCCGGGGAAAAAATTGTAATATAAAGAAAACAAAAAAGATTACTTGGGTTGCCTCCCAAGAGCGCCCTTTGTTTAAAGCGTCGTTTGAGCTCGACGCATCAAAATAATATTGTCAAAAAATATTCTGTATAGAATAATAATTAAAGTTTTAAATAAAATAAAATAAAATAAAAGTTCGAAGTTAGAGTTCATGCAACAGATACTTAATAATGTTTGGACTGACATCATCATCACCAGAGATATAAAGTTTAAGACGCTAACCATTTACTTTGAAATTACCCTTATTAGGGTGAGAAATCAAAATAGTACCATACGAAAATACTTATAAAACAGAAAAGGGCCCAGACCAATGAGATTTTAATTTTGCAGGAAATAAATGCAAACGAGAATTATATAAAAGAATTTGGTCACCCGGCTTAACGGTTTTCGGATGCCTTAAGTGTTTATCGTGCAACGCTTCGTCCACTCTTTATAAAGTTTGTTATTTTCATAAGCGTAAGAGCGCACTTCGTCGAGTTCATTAAGTTGAAATTTTCTAAGGTCACCGACAGAGTGGGGATCGAAGTTTAAAAATCTTAAGGCCCAAAAAGCACAGTGTTCTAATTCTACGGGTAAATGGCACGATTTTCCATAGACCAGCCGATACGGCATACATCCGAGGGAAGTTTTGTACGCTGTTTTGTAGGCCCATAGAGCATCGTCTAATTTGGCTGACCAGTATTTCCTATAAGTTGAAACAGTCTTTTCTAATATTCTTTTTATTTCTCTATTCACTACTTCGACTTGTCCGT
The DNA here is from genome assembly GCA_039513925.1 of Platanthera zijinensis. Taxonomy (NCBI): domain Eukaryota; kingdom Viridiplantae; phylum Streptophyta; class Magnoliopsida; order Asparagales; family Orchidaceae; genus Platanthera; species Platanthera zijinensis. The sequence continues at coordinate 170,830,845 of CM077078.1, forward strand.
TTGATTGGGGGGGGGGGGTACGCAGTTGAAAGTTTATGTGTAACGCCGTATTTAGTAAGAATTTTAGAAAATTGTGCGTTATAGAAATGGGAACCCCTATCGCTAACGATGGCGTGGGGCGTACCGAATCGAGAAAATAATTTTTTCAAAAAGGTAACTATTACTCGGGAGTCATTCGTAGGAAGAGCTTGGGCTTCAGCTCATCGAGAGACGTAATCAACGGTAACTAAAATATACTTTTTGTTGAAGCTAGAAGGAAGGGGCCCGACAAAATCGATCCCCCAGAGGTCGAAAATTTCGCACTTAAGGAAATAGTTTTGTGACATCTCATTTTTATTAGAAATGTTGCCTGACCATTGGAAACTATCACACCTACTCATAAAGGCTTGCGCGTCTTTAAATAGCCTAGGCCAGTAAAAACCCGTGCAAAGCACCTTGTGAGCGGTGCGAGCAGCTTGATAGTGCGCACCAGTCGGACCTTCATGTAAGTGTTTTAAAATATCAACTCCTTCTTCATAAGAAACACATCTCCTTATAAATTGGTCCGCACAGATTATGAAAAGATGCGGGTCTTCCCAAAAATAGTTCTTCAGCTTAGAAAAGAATTTCTTCTTTTGCTGAGAGGAGAAATCTTTTGAGAGCACCCGAGCCTTTAAATAGTTGGCGATGTGTGCGAACCACGGAGAAGTAGATGTGTTAATTAAAAGCATCTTCTAATCAGGAAAATAATCATTAAAAGATTTTTCATCTAACTTTTCAATAAAAGGGTTATTAAGACGGAAGAGATGGTCGGCGGCCAAGTTCTCGGCTCCTCGCTTATCACAAATCTCTAAGTCAAACTCCTTGATGAGTAAGACCCAACGAATAAGACGCGTCTTGGCATCCATTTTAGAAAGAAGATATTTGAGGGCCGAGTGGTCCGTAAAAACAATAATTTTAAAAAGTGTAATATAAGGACGAAATTTATCAAAAGCGAATACTACAGCTAGGAGCTCCTTCTAAGTCGTGGTGTAATTTTCCTGTGCAGATGTGAGTGTCTTACTTGCATAATAGATGGGGTGGAAGTTTTTAGATATGTGTTGACCTAATACGGCTCCCAACTTGAAACTACTCGCATCGCCCATTATCACAAATGAAACGTCCCACACCGGAGCTGTCATAATCAGTGCGTTAATTAACTTTTCTTTTATTAATTCGAAGGCAAAAAGACAAAAGTCATCAAAAATGAATGGGGCGTCTTTTTCTAAGAGATGTGTAAGGGGCTTGGTGATCTTGGAGAAGTCCTTTATGAAACGGAGGTAAAGACCAGCATGACCTAAAAAACTTCTTATAGCTTTTATGTTTGTAGGTGGCGACAGCTTCTCGATAACTTCTATCCTCACAATATATACCTCAAGTCCTCTCGCAAAAAATTTATGACCCAAAACAAACCCTTCCCTCACCATAAAATGGCATTTTTCACAATTTATGGTAAGGTTAGTTTCTTCGCATCGTTCTAAGACTTTTTCTAAATTTTCCAAACAATTGTGAAAGAATCGCCGAACACGGAGAAATCATCCATAAATACCTCCATAATGCTTTCTACGTAATTGTCAAAGATAGCGAGCATACATCGCTGGAATACAGCTGGCGCATTCCACAATCCAAACAGCATTCTTCGATAAGCGAAGGTGCCGAAAGGGAAAGTAAACGTAGTTTTCTCTTGGTCCTCGAGAGAGATAGTATTTGAAAATACCCCGAGAGGCCATTGAGAAAACAATAAAAGTTACAGCTGGATAATCGTTCTAAAATCTGATAGATGAACGGCAAGGGAAAGTGGTCCTTGTGGGTGGCCTCATTTAACTTACGATAATCTATACACATTCGCCACCCCGTCACCGTCTATGTCGGGATTAATTCGTTATTTTCATTACAAACTACTGTTATCCCTCCCTTCTTTGGTACTACATGAACAGGGCTAGCCCACTTACTATCTGATATATCGTAGATAATTACTGCGTCTAATAATTTCATAACCTCGCCCTTAACTACTTCTTTCATGTTGATATTTATGAGGCATTGAGGTTGTTTGGAGTTACGTGAATTATCTTTCTTTAAAATTTTATGATTGCAGAATGATGGGCTTATACCCTTGATATCGGAAATCGGCCAAGCAATAGCTCGGCGATGTTTACGTAGAACTAAAAGAAGTTTTTCATTTTGGACATCCGTGAGGTAGGCCAAAACTATAACTGGCAGCTTGGAGTCTTTTTCTAAGAAGGCGTACTTGAGATGTTCAGGAAGTTCTTTAAGTTCTAGGGTATGGGGTTCTTCATAAGAGGTTTGAAAAATTCATTCTTTTTCAAATACTATATCTTCGTAGATCTTTTTAGACGGAAAATTAAAAGGGGTGAAGCTGGTGGCCAAGGTGGCTTCTTGTAGCGATTCAGTTGGAAGAGTAGAAAAGGAACAAAAATCAAGAAAATTCTTTTTCCAAATCAGATAGAAGATAGGAGGATTCTACACTTTCTTCACTTAGGTGTAGCGATTCAGTTGGAAGAGAAGAGGAGGAATAGAAAGCAGAAAATTCTTTTTCAAAATTAGAGAGGCAATAGGAGGATTCATCACTCACGGCATCTACGAAAAAGCAGGAGTCATCATTTGCTAAGGTGTTTTTCATCGAAGGTGTGATAGAGAATGTGACTTCATTATCGCCTACTCAAAGGAAGAGCTTACCATTGCTTATGTCAATGATAGCTCGGGAGGTGGCAAGAAAGGGTCGACCAAGGATCAGGGGTACCTCGACGTCTTCTTCGATGTCCAAAATGACAAAGTTTATCGGGAAGGTGAACTTTTCGACTTTTACTAAGACATCCTCCATTATTCCTAACGGGTACTTGACAGATCTGTCGGCGAGCTGGATTCTCATACGTGTGGGGTTGAGGATAGCAATTCCTAATTTCTTAAACAACAAGAGGAGCATCAGGTTAATACTCGCACCAACGTCGGCTAGTGCGTTCTTGACAAAAAGATTACCAAAGACACATAGAATAGAAAAACAACTCGGGTCACTGATTTTCTTTGGTATGTCATTTGTCAAAACCGCAGAGCACTCGGCGTTTAACGTGACGTGCGAAAGGTTCTTTAACTTCTTCTTATTGGTCAAGAGGTCCTTAAGGTACTTGGCATACTTCGGCATCTTAGAAATCGCTTCATGGAAGGCAAGATTTATGTGAATTTGCTTAAACATCTCTAAGAAATGCGAGTATTGATCGTCCTGACGTTGTTTATTATTTTTGGAAAAAATGGGTGGTGGAGTGAGATCTTTTTCTAAAACGGGGGTGATAACTTGTTCAGCAGAGGGTGGAATTTTTAAAGCGGGGGCGGAGCTTTTATTTTTTTAAGCGGGGGCGGAGCTTGCCTCGGGCTCTTCACTTACCATACCGGGAACTTGCTTCCCACTCCGAAGAGTTATAGCTTTCTCTTGCTCTCTTGGGTTGATCTCGGTATTGGAAGGAAGATACCCTGCGGGTCGCTCAGAAATAATTTTAGCGAGCTGTCCTACTTGATTTTAAAGACTTTTAACGCTTCCAATTAAGGTTCTTATCGTAGCGTCATTTGTGGTTATATATTTGGAAAGTAACTCCTACAAGCTTGGAGGTTTTGGATAGTTTTGAAGAGGTGGTGGTGGTGGTGTATAAAAATCATTTTGAGGTGGTGGGCGCATCGTGTTCGATGGATTACTCCACGAATATTTCGGGTGATTTCTTAAAGCATGATTATAACTATTCGGAAAATTTAAACACGTAGGATGAAAATTCGCAGCAAAAAATTTATTAAAAGCATTTGTAGGCATATTGTTAACAAAATCTAATGATTCTGGGGTAGCAGTTATTGATTCCCATACCTAAGGGGCGGAGGCAGGAGTCATCTCAATTTTCTTTTTGCTTAATATTTCAACTTGTACAGCGAGCTGGGAGACGTTGTCCACTTCAAAGATACCTGCAGGTTTGTTTGGGAGGGAGCTAGGCTCATTCCACTGATAAGTGTTCATGGACATGTCCTCAAAAAGATCAAGAGCTGCATCCGGGGTCTTATGATTTAATGTACCGCAAGAAGCTTTGTCTATCATTTGCTTTGTATTTGGATTTAGACCATTATAGAACGTCTGCACTTGTAACCATACATGCAGCGCATGATATGGGCATCATCTTAATAATTTTTTAAATCTTTCCCAGGTTTCGTATATGGTTTCAGAGTCTATTTTTCCAAAAGCAGAAATGTCGTTCCTAAGTTTTGCAGTTTTAGCTAGCAGAAAATACATCGCCAAAAGATTTTTCAGTTAATTCATTACAAGTGGTTATGCTATTTTTAGGTAGAGTGTTCATACACTACTTAGACTTAGTTCTTAGAGAGAAGGGGAAGAGTCTTAGCCTGATTGCATCATTTATGATACCATTTATCTTGAAGGTGTCACAAATTTCATGAAAGCTTGTTATATGTGCGTTCAGATCTTCATCTTGAAGTCCGTCAAATTGCACATACTACTGCACCATTTGAATTTTGCTAGGCTTTAATTCGAAGTTATTATTTGCTATAGAAGTGCGTACTATGCTTGATTCTGTTCCCTCGAGATTCGGTCGTGCATAATAGGACATAGTCCTTTGCAAGGTTTCATCTACGTTGGGTTCTTCCATTATTAGAGTAGAGAATGACTCCGAGTCCTCAACTCGCACGTGGATAGTAGGACCTTGAAATCGTGATCTTCTCCGAAGAGTATGCTTAATTTCATGTTCCAAGTCCAAAATAACCGACGGAGTCCTGCGGGTCATGCACTAAAAGAATAGAAGAGAAGAAAGAGAAATAAAATAAACTAGAAAGAAAAGCTGGATTTGTTATTTGGAATAGATTTTTTTAAGTAGATTAACTCACAAACTTCCCAAGGACTACCCGATGAAGGGTTCGTAAGGTACTAGACAAGATAGCGGCACTTAATGCCGCTTTTCCCTTTCCGAGAGAATTAGGTGGCGTAGAAAAATTGTCAAGTGGGTTACTATTAAGAGCGGTAATAAATTATTTTTTTAAAATTTTTTTAAGAAATAGAAGAGAAAACATTAATAGGTTCGTGTTTTCAATATATCAATGAAAGTTGCTCCCCGGCAATGGCGCAAAAAACTTGGTGATCGCTAAGCTTCGAAGAAAATAAAATCAACCGAACTAGCAATCCAATGAGGCAGGTATACCTATCGAACTATAGCTAGTGGACACAAGTGTCGTATTGAAATCCTTGAACTATTGAGTACACTTACTCACACGAAGGCTATTATTTTATCGACGGAAAAACTAGGGTTTAGAGAAACTAATTGCAATAAAAGAAAAAAAACTATGCTAGAAAGAGAACTACTGCAGTTAAATAACGAGCTATTTAAAGCTATTACAACAAAGGATTGAAACTATGAGATTGAAATGCACTCGATCAAGAATCCCCTCGGCTAAAGTCGACTAAGAAATGCGATAAAAAACCTAAACTTAATAGTGTAAAGGTCCTTGACCATGGAGGTTCATAAAGCTTGAACATGCTTCTCTCGAAGTCGTGCCCTACTGAGTTTAGGAAGGTCCGACCGACTCTAGTCTAAATTGGATGCCTAAAGCTCGCTTTACGCGGTGAACCCCACTATTGGATTTTACTCCAATCCGGGAGATTTGGACGTATACCTCTCTCGAGGGGTGCGTACAACTCCCTTTACTCTTGAACGCTCACTTCAAACTATCGGCCTCTCGGCTAGCCATGAATGAAAGCAAAGGTGGAGAATATATATCGATGATATATCTCCAACCAAAGATAATTCAAGAGTAATTCAAGGTCTAAAACCCTAAAAAGAAAAGATAGAATTTAAGCATCATAACTTAATCACTCAAACCTCGGATCATCAAGATCGAGTACAAGGAGGATTAGTTAATCATAATGGAGTGGAGGAGGGGGGATGAGTAGTAAAGCATAATAAGAAATCAAGTAAGAAAAGAGCACTTATATTAATAATGAAAGAGAGCTACACTACTTGAAATGAAAATTTACAGTTGCACGAAATTAAAATCCTATTTTAGCCCTACAATTAACAACTAAAACAAGTGCATAAATTATAATAAAATCTATTACAATGGCTAAAAAAACAAGGGTTAAGGGAAAACACAAAATGAGAAAGGGAGAGATAGAATAACACTAAAAAAGAATAAAAAATAAAGGGGAAGCACCTCCCCTCTCAACCCAAGCTTGCTGAAATGGAAGGGGGGTCTGAATTTATAGTAAAAGTTTATGGGTTGGTCATGCCCTTCGACACTCACTAGGGGGGGGGGGGCGTGTTAAGTACCGGGTTGACCTCGGGCTCTGGATTCTGGAGGGAAGGATGATTGCTTCTGTACGTCGGTGGACACGCCCTTTGTCACGCCCATGTAGGGTTGGCGTGACATGCACGTCGCGTCGAAATCATTGGTCGGAAATCCGTCAGTCATCGGAAAATGAGGGGTCACGCCCTGTGTTACGCCTGTGACTGGGGGCATGACAGTACTGTTGGCGTGCTGAGGCAAAATAGCATTTAAAGAGGTGGCAGGCTTCGGGGAGAGGGCGACACGCCCTATATCACTCCCGGGGAGGTCGTGTCAGGGGGACATGACAGCCATTTTTCCTAGTATTTTGTCTCTGTTATCAGGCTTCATCGGGATCGGGCAACACGCCTTTGGTCACAAAGGGAGGGCGTGATAGGGGGGCGTGACAGGTAATTTTTGGCCAAACTTTTGGAAACCTGCAAAAAGACAAGAAAATTTAAGTGGCAATAATATTTACATAAAAACGATAAAAAATAAACTAATAAGACATGATTTGTACATTATAAACTAGAAAATACGATAATAGTTTCGGCTACAAAACTTATTATCAAGCATGCTTGGTGATGAGAAGCGAAAGAACTTTATAGTTAAGCGTGCTCAGGATGGAGCTATCTGGGGATGGGTGACCTCATAGAAAGTCCCCGTAAGGGTTCTTAACTTGATCAGTTCTCATCGAAGGGAGGTTGCGACTTCCAACAAAATGACTATGGATGTAGAGGGGTTGGGTTGTATGGCTTATAAACAATTTGAGTATGAACCCTTTCGAGCGTGGTTTTAAGGGTGCCAACAGTCATCTTTTCTAGCCGTGTGATGTGGAGGCCGTTAAGAAAAAGTGCACTTTTTTGTAATGACCTCCCCAACATACAGCTCAAAAGCATGGCCACCTGCACCCCCAGCACTACGCTTAAAAGGGTTCAGCCTCAACAGGTCTACATACCATGCACCCCAACCCTCTCTCCATTCATATACGTGTTGTTGGAGGCAACAACCCTCACTTTTATTAGAGCTGAGGAAGTTAAGTTCCCCTATGGGGAATTCCTGCATGCGATCTCCGCCCAAATATCCACATCCCCGGCCACGTCCTCGGCCTCCAAAATACTGAGCAGGCGGGGAAACCTGTAGTACTGGTAGGGGTTCCCACTTCATGGGGCAGATTCTCCGGATATGCTTTACCTGGTGACTGTTGAAGAACTCTGGTGGGGGATATACCATACCCCCAGGTCTCTGTATCTCCCGCATCTGGAGAGGCCGATGAGCCATCACCACTGGTTCTCTCTATTCATGTCTCACATCCTGATGAGGCTGGTCCTATGCCCTTCTCCTATCTCTCCCATAAGCAAAGTGGCCCCGTCACTAATCATTTCTGGCTCCCTAGCTCTGATCCTTAATTGGCCGCTTCCGGCCTCGAGTAATGTGCCAATCTACCTCAATCATTTTCGCCATCTCCAATATCCGATAAATATGCCCGTCGGATATGAACACCAGAGCCTCCCTCAGATCCTCTCGTAGGCCCTTATAGAACCTCTTGGTGTATCTTGCCTAATCCAACTGATAAGAATCCACAAACCAGGCTAGATTATTTAACTCCCGGTGGTACTCCACCACCGTCTTCTTGCCTTGCCTCAACTGTAAAAATCTATCTTCCAGCTCATATCTGGCCGACTGCGGAACAAAATGCTCCAACAGTGCGGCCCTGAACTCCTCCCAAGCAATCTCTGCAACCTGTAAATATGCAAACGTCATGTCCAGCAATGTCATCCACCATCTCTTAGCATGGGACTCCTAGCAAGAAACCACCAAAGGTACCTTCTCCTCCTATGGGAACTGTATCCCGGTAAATATCTCATACATGATGTCCAACCACTCCTCCGTCCGAATGGCCGACTTTGTCCCCAAGTAGGATGGGGAGAAAGTCCTCGAAAAATACTTAGCCAATTGGCCACCGAGTTTTGCTGTAGTGTCGGAACCTGCTGGGCCCTGAAATCCTCAAGTATGTCTTTCAGAGTCTGCCCCATCTCTGACTGTAGGAACGGATTGGGGATTGGGGGAGGTGTGCAACATTCGGAGTCTGCTGGACTCTGCCCTATATGTCGACTGTATTGGGGGCTGCATAACAAAAGTCATTTGTAAGTAATCGACTCAAACCTAATTAAAGGTCGACAATTTACATGTGATCCCCCAAATATTCACACCACTTCTTCTGTTGCTTATTCTATCCCCAAACTAAACTCGTACGGGGGTGACCCCGGGATCGTGGACTGCTACTTTTTCGATCGAGGTTTGCCTCTGATACCACAAGAAAAACCCCCTTTTTTTATTTTAAACCACCGGGGTCTTAGCCCAAAACTGCTGCTTTGCGGTGACACCTTAACGCCCGGGAAGGTCATCACTACAGAATGCCGATCTTGCCGGCCGATTCGATCACAAAACAGTACCAAAATAATAAAATGCAAGTCCACAAAAATCACATATATAGTAAATAATCTCCACAAAGGGAGAGTCCAGAAATATAACAATAAAGTATTGAAAGTAGGGCTCGTGCCCCGTACATCAATATCCTCATTACAATCACTCAGTGCGGAAGCAAATGCTAAACATCTACTAACGATTGCGACTCACAGTCCTCGCTATCTGAACTCCAGTGTTAGACAGTCCCATCTCCAAGCGTGCTGACCTCCGAGGCTTCCCTTAAGGAGCCAAACAAACCCTACCAAGGTCTTCCTAGACCTAAAGTGGGGTCAATGGGTCACCAAAGACCCATCTGAGTCAACCTTAGAGCTTAAGTTGACCTAAGTCAACCATAACCCGAAATGGGTCAAACTGACCTACATAGGGTCAATTGACCTTCCCTTAGCCAAGTTGAACCCACCCATGCCCTCCTAAGCCTAGAGTGAGGTCAATGGATCACCAAGGACCCATTAGGGTCAACCCTAGTGGCTAAGTTGACCCAAGTGGACCCTTAGGGCCTTTCAATAGATTGGTGAGATCATGGTGGGGTCTTGGAGTCTCATGATCATCCTAAAATATGGTTTAGGAATCTACTATTTGCAGACCAAATTGATCTCACCTATATTCCTAAGTCCACTTGGTCTTCTTGGGCTTCTAGGGTTTTGTCATGACCTAGTCTTGACAAAACCACTCCTAGGGGTCTAGTTGCCTGAGGGATGTTACAGTGATAATTGTAATTGTGAATAAAAATAATAATTAAATCCCGACCTGGACGGTGACGGGGTGGCGAATGTGTTTTGACTATAGTAAGTTAAATGATGCCACCCGCAAGGACCACTTTCCCTTGCCATTCATCGCCCAAATCTTAGAGCGATTATCCGAGCATAGCTTTTACTGTTTTCTTGATGGCCCCTTGTGGTATTTTCAAATCTTTATCGTACCCGAGGACCATGAGAAAACTACGTTTACTTACCCTTTCGGCACCTTCGCTTACCGAAGAATGTCGTTTGGGTTGTGCAATGCGCTACCTACATTCCAAAGATGTAGGCTAGCCATCTTTTACAAATACGTAGAAAGTTTTATGGATGTATTTATGGATGATTTCTCGGTGATTTGCAATGCCTTTGATAGTTTCTTAGAAAATTTAGAAAAAGTCTTAGAAAGATGCAAAGAAACTAACCTCGTCGTAAATTGGGAAAAATGCCTTTTTATGGTGAGGGAGGGGTTTGTCTTATGACATAAGATTTCTGTCCGAGTGATTGAAGTAGATATCGCTAAGATAGATGTAATTGAAAAGCTGTCGTCACCTACGAATGTTAAAGCTATAAGGAGTTTACTTGGTCATGCTGGATTTTACCGTCGTTTCATAAAAGGTTTCTCCAAAATCACCAAATACCTTACTTAACTCTTCGAAAAAGACGCCCCATTTATTTTTTATGACCTTTGTCTATCTGCTTTTGAAACAATTAAAGATAAATTAATTAATGCACCAATTATGATAGCTCCAGTGTGGGACTGTCCCTTTGAGATAATGTGCGATACGAGTTGTTTTGCAGTGGGAGTCGTATTAGGTCAACGAATATCTAACAACTTCCACCCCATTTATTATGCAAGTAAAACACTTACATCTACACAAGAAAACTACACCACGTCGGAGAATGAGATCTTATCTGTTGTCTTTGCCTTCGATATATTTTGGCCATATATTACTCTTTCAAAAATTATATTTTTCACGGACCACTCGACCCTCAAGTTCTTACTGTCTAGAGAGGATTGATGATGCATAATTTGACCTAAATTATTAATATAAAAATCTAAATAATCTAATATAAATATATTTATAATGTTAATTTTATTTGCTAAATCGTATCTTTTTATAATTCTATCCTAATGATGCCTACTTTATTATATTTTCTGCGCGCAGCAAACTTCGGGACAACTTTTGGGCATGTTACGGCCAGATTCAGATCTTGGGCTGAACACGAAAGTTGTAGCCCTCGGAAAGACCTTTCCAAAGCATGGTTACACGTCTTCATCGGATTTGTGTAGCTTCGGGAATCTGCGTTTAAAGTTGCTGTCCAGCAGATTTCCTGCATGTATGATTCTTTGGTTTGAGCTAGAACCGAGGATCCCGCGACAAATGGCAAAAGAACACGACTTCAGTTATGACATGCCAACCAAAATGTCAAGTGCAGCCATGCCACCATATTATTGAACTATTTTCAATAAAGAGAATGAAGCCACAATGGTCCAATGAGATATTTTCTCATAAGTGGGAAAGAGGCTAGCCACCTTTTGACTTTGTATTCAACATGTGTTCTTAAAGGAAGCTTCTTGGAAAGAGAGAAAGAAAGCCAACTTTTATCATACTTTTCATGACAAGTATGAAAGAGGCTAGCCTCCATTGGACTTTATATCCAACATGTGCTTTTTGAAAAAGGGAAGGTTCATGGAAGCTTCATCCTCATGCCAAATTCCAACTCTACCCCTTGGTTTTGTACCTATAAATAGGCAAGAAGGAAAGGGGGAAAGCATCCATCCTTCCTACTTCATTTTGAGCATTGTAGAGAGCCATTGGAGTTTGTTTTTAGAGTATTTTAGTTTAATATTTTCATGCTTTAATGTTCTTACAATTTCTTTTATCGTACTTGTAATTTTCTTGCAAACTCTCTTTATAATGTCTTTTTTGAAATCTTTTGTAACTTCTTTTCAATAAGAAATAAATTAGTTTGTTATTCCCTTTCCCTCTTTCTCTTTCTTTTTATGCATATTCTTAACATGATTTTCATTTCCTATATTATGAGTAACTAAACTTTGTTTAGTGCTTGATCGAAATGATCCGAGGAATGAAATGATCTCTTTTTCTTAATCCATATTTTCTCTTTCTCTTTGAACAAATGTTTAGGATTTACCCTTGATTAATTTATAGAGAGGTCATATCATCGATATATGATTTTCTCTTCTGTTTCCATACTCTAGTAGCCGAAAGGATCATGCGTATGGATTGATCGCTCATGGGTAAAGGGAGTTGAATGCAATCCTTGAAAGAGGACGACATAAATTTCCCGGATTGGAGTCAAATCCAATAGAGGGGCTCACTACATAAAGCGAGTTTTAGGGGTTTCAATTATAGAACGAAAGTTCGGTTGATCAACCTAAACTCAGTTGGGCGTAGCCTTGAAAGAGGCGCGTTCATATTTTGGGAACCTCCACGGTCCAAGCATCTTCGTTAAAAAGAATTAGAGATTTATCTATTTTTTTGGTCATTTTCATTCAAAGGTGATTCAAGATCAAGTACTAACCTTTTAAATTATTGCTTAATCATCCTCTTTTATTGTATAACCGTTCTCTCATTTGCAAACAAAATCAAAGTATCTAATTGATAAAATAACAGAAATCTCTTTGAAGTAGAAGTAATCGATGCGCCTTGGTTCTAATACGACCTTGATATTATATCCTATGCTATAAGCGATAAGGTACACTTGCCTTTATCGAATATAGATTCGGAGAACATCATCTTCATCTTCATCTTCTCTTTTTCATAAAACACCTCCGGGATTTTCTCCATCAAGTTTTTGGCGCCGTTGCCGGGGACTTGCGTCGATATTTCAAAAAAAAAGATAACTGTTAATTTTATCATTTTTCCTTTTTTTTCTAAAAAATATATATCTTAATAATATACCTAAAACCGCCTAAAAAAACAAAAAGAAAAAAAATCCATAATTAATTTTTAAACTCATCTTTAATGATTTGTCTTTTTTTTCCTTCTAGTATATGACCCGAGCAAGTTCTTCGAATAATCCTGAATCCCATTTTGATCCAGAAATTGAGCGCACCTTTAGGCGACGCCTTCAATCTCGTGGACAGGATTTACCAATTATTTTTGAAGAATCTATCGGAGATACTAATATAGCAACTATGGGTGACCCCAATCCTAATGAAGCCCAGCAACGGACCATGTCCTACTATGCACGGCCGAACTTGGAAGGGACACAATCTAGTATTGTTCGCCCTACTATAGCTAATAATAATTTTGAGATCAAGTCTAGCATCATCCAAATGGTGCAACAATCGGTTACTTTTGATGGTTTACCAGATGAAGATCCAAATCAACATCTTTCAAATTTTCTTGAAATCTGTGATACCTTCAAAATAAATGGCGTTACTGATGACGCCATTCGATTACGACTATTTCCCTTTTCTTTGCGGTCAAAGGCCAAGCAGTGGTTTGGCTCTCTTCCTAGAGGATCTATCACTACATGGGCCGAAATGGCGGAAAAATTCATGACTAAATATTTTCCTCCTGCAAAGACCGCCAAATTACGTACTGATATCTCTTCATTTATGCAAATCGACTCAGAGACTCTCTACGATACATGGGAGCGCTTCAAAGAGCTTTTGCGTAGATGTCCTCACCATGCACTTCCTACTTGGCAACAAGTACAGATTTTTTATAATGGCATAAATTTCCAAACAAGGCAGATGATTGATGCAGCTGCTGGGGGTACTCTCAATAATAAAACCCCAGAGGCCGCTCAAGAGCTTTTTGAGGAAATGGCCATGAATGCCTATCAGTGGAATGTGCCCCGAGCGCGCCCTAGCAAGCCGGTAGGACTTTATGAAGTTGATATAATAGCTAATTTAGCTTTACAACTTGAACGTTTAAGCAAGCAAGTGGCAGAGATGTCTGCTTCCTCTGCCACTCCTTCTTGGGCAAATAATACTAATAATACTTTTATTGAAGAACAGGTTGATTTCATGGGGAATCTTACTCGTCCTTCCTTTAACCCAAACAACGCTCCGTATAATAATGCTTATAATCCAGGTTATAGGAACCAGCCGAATTTCTCATGGAGCAACCAAAGTAATGCCCAGCGCCCTCCTAATATGAACCCACCTGGTTTTCTTCCACCACCACCAAAGCCCTCTTCGATTGAAGAGGTATTTTCTAAATATGTTGCCTCGAACGAATCCAACATCCGGAATCTCACCGGATCTGTAAAGAACTTAGAGAATCAAATTGGCCAGCTTGCCAAAATGATTGCCGAGCGCCCGCATGGAGCTTTGCCGGGCAACACTGAGACGAATCCAAGGGAGAATGCAAATGCCATCAACCTTCGCAGTGGAAAGGAGGTAACCTCTCCAAGTAGGATTGAACCCGAGGTAACTGTTTCTATTTTACCCCCTCCAGTTTTATTTTCTAATTCTCCGAATGCTTCAAAATCTCCTCTTGTTTCTACTTGTGCACCCCCTTATCCATCTAAAATTAAAAATGATCGAGTAGAGGAGCAATACAAAAAATTTTTAGAAATTTTAAAACAAATTCATATAAATGTTCCCTTCTGCGAGGCAATCTCTCAAATGCCTAAATACGCGAAATATCTCAAGGAGTTACTCTCCAATAAAAAGAAACTTGAAGATATCTCACGTGTTTCCCTCAATGCAGAATGCTCCGCAGCTTTATTAAATAAATTGCCTCAAAAATTGAATGATCCGGGACGGTTTTCTATCCCGTGCCTCTTTGGCAATTTATTAGTAAAGCATGCCCTCGCCGACCTAGGTGCTAGCATCAATCTAATGCCTTACTCTTTGTTTAAGAAATTGGGGTTAGGAGATCCAATCCCAACTAAAATAAGTATACAACTAGCGGATCGTTCTGTTAAGTATCCAGTAGGGGTAGTGGAAGACGTGTTAGTCAAGGTTGACAAGTTCATCTTTCCGGTGGACTTTGTCATTCTTGACATCGAAGAGGATGCTGAAGTACCACTCATACTCGGCCGCCCCTTCCTTGCCACCTCCCGCGCAATAATAGATGTTAGTAACGGAAAACTCCTCCTTCGTGTTGGAGATGATGAAGTTACTTTCAGTATCAACCCCTCAATGCGAAATTCTCTTTCAAATGATGATTCTTGTTACCATCTAGATGCATCATTTGAAGAAGATTTTTCATCATTTTCTAATTTGTGTCCCACATCTTGTGATGATGCAGAACATGATGAATTATTTTGTTTTAAGGAATTATCTCGTTCTTCGCCTCCTGAGCCAATTGGCTTAGAGAGTATTAAAATCACGACCTCTTACGAAGTACCACCTACTCTTGAGCTTAAGCAACTTCCAGAGCACCTAAAATATGTCTTTTTAGAAAAAGACTCTAAATTGCCGGTCATCATTTCTTCTACTTTGTGTGATTCGGAAATTTTTGAATTAATTCAAATCTTAAATAGGCATCGCCGAGCTATAGCTTGGCAATTATCTGATATTAAAGGGATAAGCCCCTCCTTCTGCACACACAAAATATTACTTGAAGATAATTCTCGCAATAGTGTACAGCCTCAGCGACGACTTAATCCCAACATGAAAGACGTCGTTAAGGCTGAAGTAATTAAACTATTAGATGCAGGAATTATCTACCCGATTTCGGATAGCCCGTGGGTTAGCCCCGTACAAGTAGTACCAAAGAAAGGCGGCATGACAGTAGTGGTTAATGAGAACAATGAACTAATTCCAACTCGTACTGTTACGGGTTGGCGGATGTGCATCGACTATAGAAAATTAAATGATGCCACCCGAAAAGACCACTTTCCCTTGCCATTCATTGATCAAATTTTAGAACGCCTTTCCGGTCACTCCTACTATTGCTTTCTTGATGGTTTATCGGGATATTTCCAAATACCAATCTCACCTGAGGACCAGGAGAAAACAACCTTTACTTGTCCCTTCGGCACCTTTGCTTATAGAAGGATGCCATTTGGCCTTTGCAATGCACCAGCTACTTTCCAAAGATGTATGTTGGCCATCTTTGATGAGTTGGTTGAGGATGTGATGGAAGTCTTCATGGATGACTTTTCCGTATTTGGAAATTCTTTTAAATCATGCTTAGCTAATCTTGAACGTGTTCTTCAACGTTGTGAAGATACGAATCTAGCCCTAAATTGGGAAAAATGTCATTTCATGGTCCGAGAGGGGTTGGTACTCGGTCATAAAATATCGGGTAAAGGAATCGAGGTTGATAAGGCCAAGATCGAGGTGATTGAGAAACTTCCCCCTCCCATAAATATAAAATCTATTAGAAGTTTCCTTGGTCACGCAGGTTTTTATCGGCGGTTTATACAAAATTTTTCCAAAATTACAAAGCCGTTAACACACTTGCTAGAAAAAGTGTCTTCTTTCATTTTTGATAATGAATGTTTAGCAGCTTTTAATATTATCAAAGATAAGCTTATCAACTCGCCAATTCTAGTAGCACCAGATTGGTCCTTTCCTTTCGAGATAATGTGCGATGCAAGCGACATTGCTGTAGGCGCAGTGTTAGGCCAACGGGTGAACAAGTATTTTCACCCAATTTATTATGCAAGCAAGACACTCACATCCGCACAGGCCAATTACACAACTACAGAGAGAACTTCTGGCAATTGTTTTTGCATTTGATAAGTTTAGGTCTTATATTACACTCTCTAAAGTCATTGTGTTTACTGATCATTCTGCCCTTAGGTACCTACTAAACAAGGCAGACGCCAAGCCCCGATTATTAAGATGGATCCTCCTACTGCAAGAATTTGACTTGGAGATCCGGGACAAGAAAGGAGCGGAGAACTTGGCGGCCGATCATCTCTCCCGCTTAGAAAACCCTGCTGCGGATACGCTGGTGGAAGCTGATATTGATGATAAATTCCCTGAAGAGCGCCTCCTCGCCATCGAAAAATTAACGAATTCTTCTACCCCTTGGTTTGCGGATTTGGCCAACTATCTAGTGGCTCGGGTCCTGCCAAAAGGTTTTTCAAGTCAACAAAAGAAGAAATTCTTTTCCGACGCGAAGAACTACTTTTGGGAGGACCCCTTCTTATTTCGTATCTGCGCAGATCAAGTGGTAAGAAGATGTGTATCGAGCGAGGAAGGCTTGCAAATATTGCGGCACTGCCATGAAGGACCAACCGGCGGACATTATCAAGCAAGCCGGACCGCAAGGAAAGTGCTGGAGGTCGGTTTCTACTGGCCCTCGATCTTTAAGGATGCTCACTCTTTTGTAAGTGGATGCGACAGGTGCCAAAGGTCAGGTAACATATCTCGCCGAGACGAAATGCCCCAAAACTCCTTTATGGAGTGTGAAATTTTCGATCTATGGGGTATCGATTTCGTAGGTCCTCTCCCTCCCTCATTTAATAATAAATATATTCTCGTCGCAGTCGACTACGTGTCGAGGTGGGCGGAAGCACAAGCTCTCCCATCCAACGATGCAAGAGTGGTCATTAAATTTTTGAAGAAATTATTCTCTCGTTTTGGCACGCCTCGTGCTATAGTTAGTGATAGGGGCACACACTTCTGCAATAGCCAGTTTGCTAAAATTTTAGCAAAATATGGCGTTACACACAAACTCTCCACCGCCTATCACCCACAAACTAGTGGCCAAGTGGAGGTAGTGAACCGCGAGCTCAAGAGGATTTTGGAGAAGACTGTCTCTTTTAATAGGAAGGACTGGTCTTTGAAGCTCGATGATGCTCTATGGGCTTATCGGACGGCATACAAGACCGCCATTGGTTGTACACCATACCGATTAGTCTACGGCAAAGCTTGCCACCTTCCAGTTGAGTTAGAGCACCGTGCCTATTGGGCGCTAAAATTCCTCAATCTTGATTATACTTTGTCCTCCGAGCAAAGAAAATTCCAACTGAACGAACTAGATGAATGGCGTGCTAACGCATATGAAAATAATAAGT
Organism: Platanthera zijinensis; assembly: GCA_039513925.1. Taxonomy (NCBI): domain Eukaryota; kingdom Viridiplantae; phylum Streptophyta; class Magnoliopsida; order Asparagales; family Orchidaceae; genus Platanthera; species Platanthera zijinensis. The sequence goes on from CM077078.1 coordinate 170,848,370, forward strand.
TTTATAAGGAGCGCTCAAAGTTCTACCATGATAAAAATATTAAAATTCCTAAAAGTTTTTCACCGGGGGATCTAGTCCTTCTTTACAACTCACGCCTTCGTCTTTTTCCAGGAAAGTTAAAATCTCGATGGTCCGGCCCCTTTGTCGTCAAAGAGGTTTGGCCATATGGGACCGTTCTTATTTCCCACCCGGAACTCGGCTCCTTTAAAGTGAATGGCCACCGATTAAAATTTTATTTCTCTAATGATACTTCGGCCACCAATATTGAGACCCTCACCATATAATCTTCCATGCCAATTAGTCAAGCTACGCGACGGTAAACAAAGCGCTTTTGGGAGGCACCCCAAACTTTATCTTCTTCTTATTATTTTCTTTGTTTTAACATGTATTTGCAGGTTTCCTTCTAGCCTCCTCGATTTCACCATCAGGGATGTCCTCTTTCCTCACTTCTTCTTTTATAGCATTTTTATTACTTCATACTTAGTTTTAAACATTGGGGACAATGTTTAACTTTAAGTATGGGGGTATAAGTCCTTAAATAATAAAATTTTAACAATATATAAATTCCAAAAATTCAAAAAAAAATATATTCTTTCTTTTGTCTTTAATATATATACAAAAAAAGAGAAGATAAAACTCATATAAAATAATTAATAATTTGAGTTAATCTTTGCTAAATCTTTTAGTACCCCATGACTTTGCATTTTCTTGTTTTTAATCATTTATGTACTTGTTTAGTTGAAATAAATTAAATTAAATTTCATTTTGTCTATGTTTCATGAGTAATATGTTGACTCATGTAGTGTTCCTAATTAAGGTAGCATGTTATTTTTGAAAAACATTCTTAAATATTTGCACTTTTTCATAGCCATTTTTTTATGTTTTTCACTTTTATAAAATCTACCATCCCTTGTTTTCTCTTTTAAAAATTTTTGAAATGATTGATTAGTGTTAAGTATAGTAGATGCGAACTAGTCTAAGATGCTTATTATCTTCATTTTTCATGAAAAGTCAATTATCTCTATTTTCTATCGGGAATTTGCGTCTCTTGAATTTTTTAATACCTTGCTTTAAGTAGACTTAAGAGCATGAGGATGATCTAGGCAACTTTTTGATTAGTTTGAGCTTTTGCATCCCAAACCTTAAATTCCTAACCATTGCTAGCCACGTTGTGCCTTTTCCATTTTCTTTTATAAGTCCCACTTATTTTTCACCAAAGCCATATAGCTTACCCATGTCGCACACTTAAAACTTTTTGAGCTTTAAATCACTTGTGTGTACTATATTTTGTGAAAATGGTGGAGATTTGTATTATATCTCAATTGCTACAAAAGAGGAAAAAGAAAAAAAAAAGGGGAAAACTCAATTGTTTCAAAAGAAGGAAGAAGATATGATATATATTTATATATATATGCAAAAAAAAAAAATTTATGAATGACCTTTTAACCCCAACTTTATATTGCAAAATGACTTGGGGTGTCAAAATTTTATTTTCTAGCAACAAGTTATTTGCAAAGCTCTTCTTTTTTGTTTTAAGTGTGCTTTACCCATCATGTTTATCTTTTGAACTCCACACCCTTAAAACCTAACCCAAAAATTTACACCTAATGAAAGTCCTTTTGATTCATGCTTCTGAGGTTTATTTTTAGTACGGTAGCGAGAAAGTAAATTGAGTAAATTCTTAGGTAGCAGTATTGATCTTTGATTTAGATTGGTATGAATATAAAATGTCTCTTAGATTTTAGTAGCAACTCAATATCCTTTTCATTTATCACATTACTCAATTTTTAGTTTTGCTTAAAAACATGGGATGATTTATTTTTTTTTATGCTAGTGAAAATTGTAAAATTCTATGCCAAGACTAAGTAAAAATATTTCGTTTTCTTTTCATAATTCCTCTACCTTAATTTCGCATCGTACTTGTGTTCGACATAGCCAATTTGTTTGGTTTGTTTTTTTTTATTTTTTCTAGCTCGTATGTCTTTGCTTGAGGACAAGCAAAATAATAAGTATGGGGGAATTTGATGATGCATAATTTGACCTAAATTATTAATATAAAAATCTAAATAATCTAATATAAATATATTTATAATGTTAATTTTATTTGCTAAATCGTATCTTTTTATAATTCTATCCTAATGATGCCTACTTTATTATATTTTCTGCGCGCAGCAAACTTCGGGACAACTTTTGGGCATGTTACGGCCAGATTCAGATCTTGGGCTGAACACGAAAGTTGTAGCCCTCGGAAAGACCTTTCCAAAGCATGGTTACACGTCTTCATCGGATTTGTGTAGCTTCGGGAATCTGCGTTTAAAGTTGCTGTCCAGCAGATTTCCTGCATGTATGATTCTTTGGTTTGAGCTAGAACCGAGGATCCCGCGACAAATGGCAAAAGAACACGACTTCAGTTATGACATGCCAACCAAAATGTCAAGTGCAGCCATGCCACCATATTATTGAACTATTTTCAATAAAGAGAATGAAGCCACAATGGTCCAATGAGATATTTTCTCATAAGTGGGAAAGAGGCTAGCCACTTTTTGACTTTGTATTCAACATGTGTTCTTAAAGGAAGCTTCTTGGAAAGAGAGAAAGAAAGCCAACTTTTATCATACTTTTCATGACAAGTATGAAAGAGGCTAGCCTCCATTGGACTTTATATCCAACATGTGCTTTTTGAAAAAGGGAAGGTTCATGGAAGCTTCATCCTCATGCCAAATTCCAACTCTACCCCCTTGGTTTTGTACCTATAAATAGGCAAGAAGGAAAGGGGGAAAGCATCCATCCTTCCTACTTCATTTTGAGCATTGTAGAGAGCCATTGGAGTTTGTTTTTAGAGTATTTTAGTTTAATATTTTCATGCTTTAATGTTCTTACAATTTCTTTTATCGTACTTGTAATTTTCTTGCAAACTCTCTTTATAATGTCTTTTTTGAAATCTTTTGTAACTTCTTTTCAATAAGAAATAAATTAGTTTGTTATTCCCTTTCCCTCTTTCTCTTTCTTTTTATGCATATTCTTAACATGATTTTCATTTCCTATATTATGAGTAACTAAACTTTGTTTAGTGCTTGATCGAAATGATCCGAGGAATGAAATGATCTCTTTTTCTTAATCCATATTTTCTCTTTCTCTTTGAACAAATGTTTAGGATTTACCCTTGATTAATTTATAGAGAGGTCATATCATCGATATATGATTTTCTCTTCTGTTTCCATACTCTAGTAGCCGAAAGGATCATGCGTATGGATTGATCGCTCATGGGTAAAGGGAGTTGAATGCAATCCTTGAAAGAGGACGACATAAATTTCCCGGATTGGAGTCAAATCCAATAGAGGGGCTCACTACATAAAGCGAGTTTTAGGGGTTTCAATTATAGAACGAAAGTTCGGTTGATCAACCTAAACTCAGTTGGGCGTAGCCTTGAAAGAGGCGCGTTCATATTTTGGGAACCTCCACGGTCCAAGCATCTTCGTTAAAAAGAATTAGAGATTTATCTATTTTTTTGGTCATTTTCATTCAAAGGTGATTCAAGATCAAGTACTAACCTTTTAAATTATTGCTTAATCATCCTCTTTTATTGTATAACCGTTCTCTCATTTGCAAACAAAATCAAAGTATCTAATTGATAAAATAACAGAAATCTCTTTGAAGTAGAAGTAATCGATGCGCCTTGGTTCTAATACGACCTTGATATTATATCCTATGCTATAAGCGATAAGGTACACTTGCCTTTATCGAATATAGATTCGGAGAACATCATCTTCATCTTCATCTTCTCTTTTTCATAAAACACCTCCGGGATTTTCTCCATCAAGGATGCCAAGCCACGCTTGATACCCTGGGTCTTACTCCTCAAGGAGTTTTACTTAGAAATCCACGATAAGAGGGGGCCAAGAATTTGGCTGGCGATCATCTCTCTTGCGTAGATAATCCGTATATAGAAAATTTAGATGAAATTTTTTTTAATGATTTCTTCCTAGATGAAAAGGTATTTTCTATTAACACTTCTCCTTCACCTTTGTTTGCAAACAATGCCAACAATTTAGTGGCTCGTGTTCTCCTGAATGATATCACCTCTCAACAAAAGAAGAAATTCTTATCTGAGTTAAAGAACTATTTTTGGGAGGACCCGCATCTTTTCAGAGTTTGTGCGGACCAGGTGATAAGGAGATGTGTTTTTTAAGAAAGACAAGATATTCTAAAACACTTACATGAAGGACCGACTTGTGGTCACTATCAAGCTGCTCGCACCGCTCACAAAGTGCTTTGCGCAGGTTTTTACTGGCCTAGCCTCTTTAAAAACGTGCAAAAGTTTGTTAGTAGGTGTGATAGTTGCCAACGGTTGGGCAATATCTCCAATAAAAATGAAATGCCGCAAAATAATTTCCTCGAGTTAAAAGTTTTCGACCTTTGGGGAATTGATTATATTGGCCCTCTTCCTTCTAGCTTAGAGAACAAATACATCTTAGTTGTTGTAGATTATGTTTCACGATGGGATGAGGCCCAAGCCCTTCCTACTAATGAATCCCGAGTCATAATTACTTTCTTAAAAAATTTATTTTCTCGATTCGGTACTCCACGAGCCATTGTTAGTGAAAGGGGTTCACATTTCTGTAACGCGCAGTTTTCTAAAACTTTTATAAAATATGGCATTACGCATAAATTTTAAACTTCCTACCACCCCCAAACTAACGGGCAAGTTGAAGTAGTGAATAGAGAGATAAAACGTATTTTAGAAAAGACTGTTTCCATTTCTAGAAAAGACTGGTCAACCAAATTAGACGATGCTCTATGGGCCTACCAAATAGCATACAAATCCGCCATCGGATGTATGCCATATCAGTTAGTTTATGGAAAATCGTTCCATTTACCCCTAGAATTTGAAAACAGTGCTTTTTGGGCCTTAAGGTTTTTAAATTGCGATCCCCACTATGTCGGTGATTTTCAAAAATTTTAATATAACGATCTCGACGAGTGGCGCTCTTACGCATACGAAAATAACAAATTTTATAAAGTGTGGATGAAACGTTTTTATAACAAACACTTAAGGCACCCAAAAACCTTCAAACTGGGCAACCAAGTTCTTTTATACAATTCATGTTTACGTTTATTTCCTGGCAAACTAAAGTCACGATGGTCTGGGCCATTTTTTTTAAAGAAGTTTTACCGTATGACACTGTGTTAATTTCACACCCTGATAAGGGTGATTTCAAAATGAATAGGCAACGTCTTAAACTCTATTTTTTGTGATAATGACATCAGTCCAAATAATGTTAAGTTTCTTCTCCACGAAGTTTAACTAACTTAAGAATTTTTAATTTTGTTAAAAACTTTAAATATTATTTTGGACAATATTATTTTGTTGCGTCGAGCTCAAACTACGTTTTAAACAAAGGGCTCTCTTGGGAGGAAACCCAAGTTATTTTTCTGTTTTCTTTATTTACACTTTTTACCCGTGATAGTTCTGACAAGCTGAAGCTTCTGCGATCGCCTGCTCCCATGCTACTGAATCCATCACAAAGTCCAAAGAAGACATTTCAAGAAGTTCCAAAGCGCAAGTAGGGGGGAGCGGCATCACTCAACATTAGCGACACGTAAATCTGGTAAAGTACCTATTTTTCAATTTTATACTTTCATTTTTATTTTAAATTCTCTCTCTCTCCTTCCACTACTTTCTCCATTGAGTACAATGCACATTTTAAGCTTGGGGGAGGATTTCCTCCCTCTCTTATCTTTATTTTATTTCCTTTAAAAAATCAAAATAAAAAAATTTATATATCTCAAAAATCCAAAAAAAAGAGAATATCTTAAAAATCCAAAAAAATTAGAGAATATTTCAAAATCAAATAATATATATATATATACTATTTATTTTTACTTTAATAGTTTAAACGAATTTTAGTATTTCAATAGTACCCCTTGCTTTTTGTTTTGTTTTTCTCAATATTCTTTATAAAAACTTAGCCGATTATGATCTTTCTAATCGTTCTTTTTACTTATGTTTCACAAGTAAAATATTGGTCATGCTGTGTTTCTAATTCACAATAGCTTGTTAATATGAAACGTTTTTCTAAAACACGCATTTTTATTATGGTTTTTGTTTTTTATTTTCTTTACTTTCTTAAAAATCTTTCATCCACTATTTTCATTTTTGTTTTTAGATAATTTTTGTAATGTCAACTTTTGATTAGTGTGGTAGATGTGAATGATCGAAGTCACTTATTATTTCTATTTTAAATATAATTTCATTAGTCTTCATTTATTATCTAGGATTTGCTTTTTGAAATTTTTCAAGGCTAATGCTTTAGATAAATTTTTAAGCATGAAAATGATTTAGGCCATTTTTGTTTTCATTTGAGCCTTCTTGCCAATCTAAAAATTTTTATCCCTAGTTAGCTACTTTTGAGCCTTTTTCCTATTTCAATTGATTGCTCCACTTATTATTTCATTTTAACCAAAGCTAAATTTTTCCCAACCTATCAAACCACACTAACCTTTTGAGTTTCATTAAAAAAATTCAAGATTATGATAGGGTTGTTTTGTGATATATTTGGAGAACTATTTTAAAAAGTATGCTCAAAAAAAGTATTTACTTTTGTTTAGCCAATTTCAAAATGAAAAGAAGAATTATTTATGGCCTTTGTTTTGAAAAAAAAATGGAAAAGAAAAAGTAAGAAAAATATTTTATTTATGATAAAATTTTTGAAACTCTTTATTTTGGTTTAGTGTGATTTCAAAGCCTCCATGTTTATCTTTGAATTCTACTCCTAATCATAATCCTAAACCAAACGTTTCGGTCCTAATAAGCCCTTTTGATTCTTGTTTTTGAATTTTATTTATTAACTAAGTAAAGAAGAAAAGTAAATTTGTAATGTTTTGGATTTAAATTTAGATTATTGTTATTTGATTGATATAGTTATAATGTCTCTTGGATCTAGTAACAACTCAATGAACTTTTTTCATTTTGTTGCTTTGCTTAAATCTATTTAAAGAATTTTGTTAAAATTTTGGATGATTTATTTTCGTTAGTAAAGTTTATAAATTATTAAACCAAGCCTAAGTAACTATTTTGGGTTTACGTTTCACCTTCTCCCTACTTAGAATTTCTCATAGTACTTGTGTAACCATAATTAGAACTTTTTGGTAATTCACTTTTTATGTTAGCTAGTTTTTATATCTTTGCTTGGGGACAAGCAAAGCTTAAGTTTGGCGGAATTTTATAGTGCGTTTTGTAGTCTAAACTATTAGGGTATTTTCAGGATTTTAATACTCAAAACATTTCTTGTAAGCTTATATGTTGACCTCTTTTTGTATATATTTTTGTCACTAATGTGTTTTCTTCTTTTTTGCAGGTTTCACAGCTTTCGGCCAATTTTGCTGTTACACGCCCCCGGGTCACGCCCTACTCGGGTGTGTACTTGGGGCATGTAACCTATTCCCGAGGCAGAAGTCATCCAAAATCCAGATCTCGAGGAAAACACCGGATATGCCCCCATGATACGCCCCTCCTGAGCGTGTCCCTGGGCATGTAAACCGATCCCAAAGCCTGCTGCAGCAAATAATGATTTTCTGTTGCTGCACGTCAACAGTAATAACACGCCCCCTACACGGGCATGTCAGTAGGTGTGTACCGCCTTTTTGACGATTGGCGGATTTACGAATAATGATTGTGACATGACGTGACTTACACGCCCCCCCCCCCTCCCTACACAGGTGTGTTATAGTGCATATTCACTGTTGTACAGAAGAAATAATCATTTCTGCTAGAATTAAGTTCCTGAAGTCAACCCCGTACTTGAAACACCCCCCTGACATGCCCTCCCCGGGCATGATAGGGGGGCTTGACTGACCCAGAAAAAATCTATAAATTCAGCCCCCTTGTGTCCAGAAGAAGTTTTGGTGTGAGAGGGGAGGTGCTGCCCTTCTATTTCTTGGAGTTTTTCATGTGTTCTTCCTCTATCTCTTTCTCATTTTAAGCTTTCCTTAATTCTAGCTTAGTGTCTACCTTTTGTAATAGCTCTTGTAATTTCTTCAGTAGCTTAATGTTAATACTAGCCTAGGTTTCATTTCATTGCACTTGTAATCTTCTATTTCAAAGTTGTAGCTCTCTTTTTACATTAATATAAAGTGCCCTTCTTCTTTGTTTTCATAAAGTTCTTCTACCTATCTCTCTTCATCCACTTCTACATGATTCACTAATCCTCCTTTTATTCGATCTTGATGATCCGAGGTTCGAGTTGATTAAGTTATGATGCTTTAAGTTTACATTTTATTTTTTGGGTTTAGGCCTTTGATTTACTCTTGATAAATCATGTTTGTAGTTATATCATCGATATATAATTTCCATCTTTGTTTTCACTCTTAGCTAGCCGATAGGCTCGTGGTTTGAAGTGAACACTCAAGAGTAAAAAGAGTTGCGCGCAACCCTCAAGAGAGAATGAAGTTTAATCTCCCGGATTTGAGTGAAATCTAAGAGTGTTGTCCACCGCATAAAGCAAGCTTTAGGTATCCAAATTGGACGAGAGTTTGGTCAGACCTTCTTATACTCAGTTGGCCACGACTTCGAGAGAAGCGTGTTCAAGCTTTAGGAACCTCTACGATCAAGGAACTTCACCTTATTAAGTTAGGGTTTATTATTGCATTTTAATCAACTTTTGCCGAGGTGATTCTCGATCGAGTGCTTTTCTATTTCATCGTTTAAACCCCTCATTGTAATCACTTTTAGTAGCTCTTTATTGAACTGCAAGTTGTTATCTTTTTAGAGCAAATATTTCTTTTCTTAATTGCAATTAGTTTTCTTTTAACAAACCATAAAATAATTCTTCGATAAGATTTCTCAACACTTCCCAGATCTTAATACGACACTTGTGTCCCCTTTCTATAATTTGATTGGTATACTTGCCTAGATGGATTTCTAGATCAGTTCTAATTCTCTTCACGATTAGTAGACACCATATAGTTTGCGACATTCGAGACCGGATTCAGACAGAGCAAGGGAAGGATCCTGCTTTGGCCCCGGTGTTCTAAGCAATTGTTGGAGGATTTGCGGAAGGATACACGTTAAATGAGGACCTCGTTCATTTCCATGGCTGACTTAATATTCCGTCAGGTGGTTGGATTCAGGAAGATTTCTTGAGAGAGGCTCATTGCACCAAGTATTTGGTGCATCCCGGAATTGCAAAAATGTACAATGACTTGCAGAGGACCATATTTTGATCGGGAATGAAGTGAGATGTCACACACTATGTTACTCACTACAAGGCTTGTTAGAAAGTAAAGGTGGAGTGCACGAGCCCTGGTGGATTATTCCAATCATTGCCCATTCCAGAGTTGAAGTTTGAGGAGATCTCCATTGATTTTTTCCACAGTCTTCCCCGATCTCGCTCGGGGAATGACTCGGCTTGGTTGATTATAGATCGCTTGACCAAGGTTGCCATGTTTATTCCGATGAGGAAGGATGAACATGTTGATGTGTTGGTGCGTCTCTTTGTGGATCAATTCGTTAGGTACCATGGGGTGCCCAAGATAGTAGTCTCGGACCGTGATGATCGCTTCATATCTAAGGAGTGGAAGGAAGTTCAAACATATATGGGTTCTTGCCCTACCTTTAGCACGACTTTTCACCCAAGACTGACGGTTAGTCTGAAAGAAAACCCAAGATAATGGAGGACATATTGCTGTTATGCGTCTTAGATAGGAGAGTGCAGTGGGAAAGACTTTTACCATTGGTGGAGTTTTTATATAATAATAGCCATCAAGCAAGCATTAAAATGGCACCCTTTGAAGCACTCTATGGTAGGAGGTGCTAAACCCCTTTATCATGGCTTCAAGATGAGAATCCCAATGCATTGGGATTTGGTTACATTGATGTCACCGATGTTATGATTAGATTAATTTGAGACCGTATATAAGAGGCTCAGAGCCGACAGGCGAAGTATTATGATGCGAAGGACATGTTGGTGAAATTCCATGTGGGTAACAAGGTATTTTTAAAGATTAGGCCGATGCATGGGGTATCACCTAATCATGGAAGGAAAATGCTCAGCCCGCGGTACATTGGGCCATACACCATTTTCGAGAAGATCGGCCCCTTAGCTTATAGGCTGGAGCTTCCCCAGGAGTTGGAGAACTTACACGATGTCTTTCATGTGTCTTTCCTTAGGAAAGCACTACTCTGGTAAGAGTAGTTTGTCACTTCTACATCTGGCCCCGTTGCATAAAATTGATCATTACAACTAGAACCTATGCGGATAGTAGATTCTGAAGTGCGAACGAGGAGGGGAAAAAGTGTTCCATTGGTAAAGGTCTTGTGGTCCAACCATGGGATTGAGGAGTACACTTGGGATCCAATGGACCTTATGCAGCAACTCTACCCCGAGTAGTTCCTCCAAGCTAAATTTCAACACATACCTTGTATTCTCCGTACTTTGTTTACCCGTAGACCTAGCTCAATTTCAGGGACAAAATCTTTGGTTTGTTTATTGGATTTGTAAAGTCCCATTTCGAGCTAGACCCCTTGTGTGTTTGCTATGGTGTCCCTACAGTGGCTTGAAACAATAGTTAGAATAGGCCTAAGGGGTATTCATCGATATGACTCGAGTAATAATCGAGAAGACTCATGTGCTCATCGAGATAACTCGAGAGGAACTCGACGAATTCGTCAAGTTCATAAATTCAGTGAGTATGGTCATGTGGACTTGTGAAAACTGTCAAGAATATTCGTCGAAAGGACTCGTGATATCATGTGAATTCGTCAAGAGGACTCGACATATTCGTCGAGCGAAGTCAAGTGGACTTGTAAAATTTGCCGAGAGATTTGTCGGGTGGACTCATGTATTCGTCAAGATGACTCGTGTAACAGACTTAATGCACTTGACGATTCGTCAAATGATTACAACGATTTGTCGAGAATACTTGATGAATTGACGTATCATCTTTTGTGTGTCCTTTCTGGTTTGGCCTGGGAGAAAGTTACGGGTTGAACCGGTACTTCTGTACTTGTACAGAAAAAAGGCTTATTTTATTTTATGAAGCTACGTTCCAATGAGAGCATGACACGTGGCAAGGTGATCTTTAACCCTAAAGTCCTTCCTTTATAAAGGATCACCCAAAACCTTGCCGAAAAGTATCGTTCTTTTTAGCCGACCGACGATGCCCTCTTCCTGAAGAACGATAGACTGATACAATAGAAGAACAAATACAACAATGCTGCCAAGGAAGGCGCCACGATCCATGTCCGAAAATCAGGTGAGCTTCGTACCCTGTCCCTTGGTGTTAGATCTTTAAATCAATAGTGTAGGAGAGATATCGGCTCAAGAGTGTTTGATTTGGGAGTTTAAAGGAGATTTCCTAGGAAGGAACCATGCTAGAACATTCGTTCTACGGAGCCAATCGCCACATGAATGTCTTAAATCATCTCCTCTCTTAATTACAGAGATGGCAGACTTGATCTCGTGAAGAACCATGGTATAATGAGATAATAGGGAAGAGAGATGTGGGTTGTGCTTTGTATGATGGCTGGAGGAATCAGATGAACTGATGCCGCTAATTCATCATTACGATGCCTGCAAAAGTGATGTGCAGAAATATATTTTTTGTGCGCAGCGGACTTCAAGGCCAATTTTAGGCATGATCTGGTGTGCTTCAGGTCTCGAGCTCAACATTCAAGTTGTATTCCTCGGAAAGAACTTTCCAACAGATTGTTACATGTTTTCAGGTTAGTTCTGTAGCTCTGTGATTGTTCAGACGAAGTTGTTGTTCCTATAATAATAAAGGTGCAGGTTGTGTTAAGTCTAAGTGTACACAGTTGGATTGAAACATTATTTCGGAGGTGATGGATTTAGATTTGGACCATACTCAACACGGAAGTTGTAGCCCTTGAAAATACCTTTCCGACTTAGGGTTTCTAGTAAATTCTTGGTCGACTGTATATTTCCGAATGTCAGTTTTTGTAATCTGTGACGTATATTTATGATGTATTTATCTGTAATGATTTTTTTATTCTATGAATTGACTACTCAGGGTATAGGATGGTAAATGGTTGATGATAATGTGATCACTACTTGCATGATTAATGAGTTTTGGAAAGAGTACTTGTTACGAGTATCTGGAGATTTTTGAAACGACCCTCGGTGCAGATGATTGAAATGATATAATGTTTATGTATCTGGTAAATTCTAAAAAGGGGGTTGTGAACTGGTATACCCCCATGGCCAAATAATGAGCTTTACCATGACCTCAAGTATTAAAGGAACTTCTGGTATAATCCACTGCTTAGCGTACAATAAATCCCTACGGGTAGCAGTGAGTTATTAGTGTAATAATTTTAGGATGGATTTCCATCCTGTGTTTATTCCGACGATTCGTCAAATATACTCGATTAATGGACTTATCGTTTACTGTACATCCTGTCTGGTTCGACCTAGGAGAAAGTTAGGGATTAAAGCAGTACTTCTAGAATTGTACAAAAAGAAGACTTATTTTATGTTATGAAGCTGCGGTCTAATATGAGGATGACACGTGGCAAGGAAATCTTTAAACCTAAAGTCCTTCCTTTATAAAGGATCACCCAAAACCTAGCCGCAAATCATCATTCTTTTCAGCCTACCGACCTTTCCCTCTTCCTGAAGAATGACGGACTGATACATCGGAAGAACGAATACAACGATGCCGTCAAAGAGGATGATACGATCCATGATCCTACCCTCTCCCTTGGTGCTAGATCTTTAGATCCAATGTGTAGGAGAGACATCAGCTCAAGAGAGATTGATTTGGGAGTTTAATGGATATTTCGTAGGAAGGAACCGAAAGTCTTTAATTTCAAGAATAACTAAATCACCTAGAGGGGGGGTGTTGGGTCCATTGCCCATAATTTCCCAGATTTGAAGAATTCAATCATGTTAATGATATACATAATGTTTTATTTGATGTATGCTGAAGTTCATGCATGCAAGTTAGTTCTTGTAATATTGATAGGACAGGTATTCCAAGTGATGTGACAGGTGGTCACAACGTAAAGGAGTGGAGAGACAAAAATCTATCTAAGTCCGTAGGCATTGAGTGAAGCCAGTTCACTTAACACCAGATGAAAGGTAAGATTATGGATAGGCTGGAAATTGCCTAAGTCCATAGGCGTTGAGTGAAACCAGTTCACTCAATGCCAAAGGCCATAAAGCACTGAGTTAGTTGTGGATAGTCAAAGCCTTGCAGTTAGCAAAGCAATTCTGCGGCGAAGACCACATGCGTTGAGTGATGACAGCTCAATCAACACATCGTCGAGCATAGCTAAATCTGTAAATGCCTAAAGTATAGGTTGGCTGAATATTCGACAAAGTCCCGAAGCGTCGAGTGAACATGGCTCACTTAATGTCAAAGCAAAAAAGCATTGAGCCTTGCTGATGCAGTCAAATCCTAAGAAGAAGACATAAATCGACTAAGTTAAGAAGCATTGAGTGAAGCCAGTTCACTTAACGCCCAATAAATAAGGCAGGCAAAAGCAGAAAGCATTGAGTGAGGCAAGCTCACTCAACGCCTTCAGACAGGTGAATAAATGACTAAGAGTAAAATCGTTGAGTGAAGCCATTGCACTCAACGCTCTCAACGCCTATGGTGTAGAATGATCCAGACAGTTGACTAAGACTTTCGGCATTTAGTGGAGCTTGCTCACTCAATGCACTCAATGCCTAGAGTGAATTTGATAGAATTGTCTAAGTCCATAATCTGATGACGTCAGCCAAAATTGACAAAGCCAATAGAGTTCAAATGAAGTGATGGGAAACTACAGAACACGACAAATACTGTCGAAGAGCTACTGTACGTCTTCTTCCCTTAAAGCAAGGTGAAGTTGTTTGCTGCAGGTCGTCCCCACTACTTCTTGGAGCCGTAAGGGGCAGCTACTGGATGTTGACTTCAACTTTTAGGCTGGACTTCATCTTCCTCACCGTTACTGCCTTGAAAAAGCTTGAGGTCGATTAGCTGAACTAAAAGTTAAGTTAGCTATAACATTTTCTTCTGCTATAGTAAATTCAGAAACACATCTAATAAAAAAAGATTGGAGAGCCTCAAGTCTCTTGCAGGTTCAGTAGCTTTTTGAAGAACTCAAGACCTAGCAGATCTTCAATCTTCGACAACAAAGTTTAGAACCAGTTTTCTAAGATACTTCCAATAGAGGAAGCCATTTATTGAATAACATCTTTCAACTACTGTGAAGATAGTTAGAGCTTAGATAACTTAGCTTTAGTAGCAGAAACAGAGAAATTTCTCTGTGTCAAATTAATTAAAACCATTGTATTTTTGTAGGATCCTTTTGTATTTGAGCTGTAGGGCTCTTGAGCCTAAGATAGGGCAGTTTTGCCTGAGCTGTAGGACAGTTATACTCTACAAGTGTTGGATCCTGTTTGGATCTTAGGTAGGTGATCATTTAGTCACTGAGCGGTAGGGATTTTGAGCCTGAGGTAGGAGAGTCATTATCTCTGAGTTGTAAGGCACTTATGACTGAGCTATAGGATCCTTTGGATCTGAGGTCGGGTCGTTGTGCCTGAGATGTAGGACAATCATTCTCTCTGAGGTAGGATCCTTTGTGGATTTTAGGTAGGGCTGTCCTCCATGCCTGTATTGTAAGGCCTTTGGGCCTGAGGTAGGTGATCAGTTGATCACTGAGTTATAGGAGCAAGTTTGCTCTGAGGTAGGGTATTTTCCTGAGTTGTAAGTCTTGGAGGAGACTGAGAGATCCTGAGGGATCTAAGGTGTAAGCTCTTTGAGGTGAGTTTTAGAGAAGTGCCTTGTCAAACTAGAAGTTAGAAAGGCGGAAGGAGAGTGGACGTATCCATAATCTAAGGAACCACTATATATTCTGTGTGCTTTTTGTTTTGTTGTTTCTTTATTGCAAGTTCTTGAAAGCCGATAACTACTAACACACTAAGCACTTTAAGGAGAAAATAAATGGGAGATTCAAAAGAAACTAAGAAACCTATTCACCCCTCCTCTAGGTTATTAGCTACCTTAAAAAAATAAAGACTTTCAAGTGGTATCAGAGGGAGGTTGCTCAAAAAGGATTTAACAATCTGAGTGATCTCCAAGGGTAGCTACAATTTTGTACTTATGGGTTTTGGAGAGAGCCATAAGGAGTTAGGTTCCATGAAACTCCCCATCTACAGAAAGGAGAATTTGGGAATCTAGAATGAGAGGGTTAGGCTATTTATGGAAGCATATGACCCTAGAATTTTTGTGATAGTCAAGGAGGGACCCTTCATCCCCATGAAGGTCTCTGTTCTGGATGCCAATGTCCAGACACCTAAGACATATTCAGAGATGACCAAGGATGAAGTCATCTTAGCTACATTGGAGAAGAAGCCACAAAACTTTATTATTAGTTCCATAAATGACTCAACCTTTCAGAACTTGGTCCACTAATAGACCTCTAAAGAGATGTGGGACACCCTTGTGGTCTACATGGAGGGTACTGAAGAGGTAAGTGATGATAAAAGTCCTTGCACAACCAGGAGTATGAGGATTTCAGGCAATCCCTGAAAGAGAGCATAACTACTTGCTATGAAAGATTTTTTCAGGATCATAAATGAACTGAGGACCTATGGGAGGTTCTTCAGTCATTATGAAATTAATGAAAAGTTCCTCAAATCCCTCACTAGAGATTGGGATACTAAGATATATTCCATAAGATAAGTGGCCAAGCTTGCTGAAACTCCTCCCCAAACATTATTTGGGAAGCTACTCTCATATGAGATGCAGCTAGCAGCCAGAAAAAAGGAGGAGTCCCCCAGTAGGTCCCAAGCCTAGCAGATCACAAGCCCAGCAGATCCCAAGCAAAGGACAAGTCCTTGGCATTCAAGGCAGAAAACATTAGGAAGAGTAAGGATAGGATTCCCTCCCCTCCAAGAAGACCAGCTGATTCAGATATCTCATAGTAAGATGCATCAGACTGTAACATATCTGATAAGGACTTTGATGCCTTCTTCGGGCACTTTCAGAAGTTTATGAAGAAGAAACAGTGGAAGAGCAGACCTTCCACCTCTTCTCATCACAGGAGGAATCATTCCAAGGATAATAGGTATGATTCTAAATCTAGTTAATATAATCCTCTAAAGTTGTCTGCTAATGTTACAGCAAACCATAACATGGGATAGTTGACTGCCCACTAAAGAGGAAGGAGGCTGGTGAGAAGAAACAATACCAGCACAAGGGCAAGAAGGAGAAGTCCTTTATTGCTAAGAAAGTAAAGAGCTAGACAGACTAATCTTCATATGATTCTTGAAAAGAAGAAGCCTATATTGGGCTGGTTGCTGCTGCTGCTAAATAAGAAGCTGTATCAGTAGATGAAGACTCTCCTACTGATAGGATATGTATCGGGGCCCCTCTATCACACTCAGACAGTGATTCAGAGGTGGATGATGAAGATGATGAAGATGCCTGCAACTTGAGAGAAACCAAGTTGTCAACCTAAATCACCTAGAGGGGGGTGAATAGGTGAGGACTGCTAACTTTTGCGGAATAAAAATTAACACAGTACAGATCAAGCAATCACACAGAGAACACAGGATTTATAGTGGTTCCCCACCCTTGGGTACATCCACTTTCACCTCACCAATCTAGTAAACCACTAGACTTGGCTACTCCACTATCTCGGATCAAAACGATCCTACAACTCGGAACAACGTTCCTACAAATCTCGATCCAAACAGATCTACACTCGGAAGAAAACCTTCCTACAAGTCTCGATCCAAACCGGATCTACAGAACTCAGAGTAAAGACTCCTACAAGAATAAAAGGTTGTATAAATAAAAATACAAATAGAATTATTCAGATCTGGATCTTCAACTGTCTTCTTCTTTGAGAACTTTGGCTTGATCTGAAATGGTTGAAGACGACTCGAAGGAGATCCTCAGATCTGAAATACAGAATCACCACGATCAAGAGAAAGATCAGAGATCGATGAAGCGCGGAATGATCGAGTGATTCTTCTTGTCTGAATAGCTGTTTCGAGGAAGACCGGCGACGAAGAAGATGAACAGTATTTTGTCGGCGTGAACTTTTCGGCTTCCCGATGTCGGCGATAGAAATAGATTCAGAATTCTTTTTCTTTCTTGTTGTTGTTAGGGTTTGTCGATTTGACAAGACCTATTTATAGGACTTCTGTAACGGTCAATACTTAAACAAGTACACGTGGACCAATCAAAATAGAGGATTTGAATTAGCCCGCAAAATCAGGACTTAGAAAAATTCTTTTTGAAGGCAGAGTCAACCTACTCGAGTATAGAGTTGATCTACTCGAGTAAGGGTTGAACTACTCGAGTACCTTGGGAAAACTACCCGAGTTACAAACTAGACAAACTACTCGAGTAAGTGAAAGCGGCAACTCGAGTACAAAACCAAACTACTCGAGTATAAGAAAGGATCTACTCGAGTAAGGTAGGATCTACACGAGTACAAGAATAACCTACTCGAGTACTAGTTCAGACCACTCGAGTATACTGAAATGAAAACTACTCGAGTACTAAGCCACTTACTCGAGTATAAGAGCAAAGTTACTCAGGTATGTGGACTTAGAGAAATTTTAGTCTGAACAGCTAGACTTACTCGAGTATAACTAAAAACTACTCGAGTATGATTAAGGCTCTACTCGAGTACCCAAACACTTACTCGAGTATATTGAAATAAAGTACTCGAGTATATTAAGGGAGGTACTCGAGTATTTGGACTTAGTCAAAATTCCTTAGATGAACCTCACCACTCCATGGTCCAGTAGTCCAAGTGCATGTAGAAGAAGTGTGCCCCAATAGAGAGGCTATACATGAGTCAACACTTTGAATCACACAATGAGGGATTACATTGTATGGTCCTGTGTTTGGTGACCCACTATAGACTGGCATTGGTTCACACTTGGCAGTAGGGTCCTGCATACACAACATAAACACAACATCAAATACAACTGCAATTCACCTTAGTTTTAGGAGGACTTCTTCAAATTAAGGTCACTGTGGAAACAAGACCCAACAATCTCCCCCTATTTGAAGAAGTCAGAACACCATCTACTAAGTTGAATTGCTAGAGATATTAAAACAAAATAACATGAAAGAGAATGCTTGTCTTGCATTTCTTTACTATAGTTGTCCAACAATCTCCCCATTTCTGTACTAGAATTGTTTTGCATTTCTCCTCCTTTCTGAAATCTTCATTTGGATTTGCAATTTTTCTCTTCCTTTTTCATCTCTATATTCCATTTGCTCTCCCCCTTTCTGATTTCTTTAAATAGGGGACATGGCATGAGATACTCCCCCTAAATCAATGCATAAGGAATTCTTCTTCAATTTCTAAAAACCATCATGCTTTCCAACAGAGATACTTTAATCTTCTAGTTCCAAGAATTTTTTTTTTCTGGAACTTCTTCTTGTCCATTTGCCAGATAAGAATTTTGTTGGCCCATGGACATACCTACATCCACAAGATTAGAATCCCTTAGGAACCCAAACAAGATTGGGTCCTAGGTCTTTTGTTAGTATTCTCACCCTATGAGAGTTAACATTATGAGTGGTCTTTCTCATATTATCAGCATGAGGAGTTAAAACATATCTGGGATTAAACCAGCATTCTATGGCGAAGTGACCAATCTTGCTACAACACCAACAGTTAAACCTGTTGTACCTTCTCTTGTTCTCTTGCTTTACCTTATGGATGGGGGGTCTAGCAAGAGCAACAGACTTGGAGGAGGAAGCCTCATGATTACAACAAGTACATGGCTTCCTTGTCTCCTTGGCCTTTGTTACACCAGTTTTAGCTTTGGATGTTTTCTTCTCATTTGGCCCATGATTATAAGGATCACAAGTCAGTGAGGCAACAGTTTGGCTTGGGATAGCCTTGCCTTTACCTATGGCTGATTTATATCCTATACTGCTATTTTTCCCAAAGGAGGTTTCTCCGTTAGTGATAGGAAGCACAGTTGTATGCATGGTGAGAGTTTCAACCAGCTTTCGTTCGATGACCAATTTTGCTTCCAATTCATCTAGGAGAAAATCTTTATGATTTACTAATTCAGTGAAGTCTTTGATTTCCTCCTTCAAAGATTGAACTTCATCTCTGAGAGGGGTCAATTTGTCAATCTCCTCCCTCAGGTTTGATTCCACTTCTTTGAGGGATGCAATCACTTTTGATTGCGATTTGACTGCCTTCCGACATTTGTCAAATGCAGTCAATAAGACTTGATACTGATTTACCAATTCAGAATCATCCTCCCCAGAAGAATAGCCATCATGACCATTTGAGTCAGAATCTGAGGCAGAAAGAGGTGTGTTAGAATTTACCTTCCCGGTGTACGAGGAGTTACCATTGTCTTTGTCGTCTTGGTCAGAAAAAGCCATAAGCCCGAAGTAGGCTTTTTCATCCTCACTTGACTCAGATGAGTCAGAGTCACTGAGGGTCTTTGGCTTTTTGGCAATGAAGCTTCTTTCTTTCTTCCTTTTCCCTTGAGGGGAATTCTTTTCTATGCCTCTTCCTTCTTTCTTCTTCATAGGGCACTCAGTGCTTAGATGCCCTGGCTTACTACAGGAATAACAAACAACGTTAGATGAAACATGTTTGTTCGGTTTAGATTTATACCTGTCATGTCTGCTGTGACGATCACCATCAGGACGTGATCTTCTGGACGAGGAATCATTTTCTCTCACTTGTTTCTTATTGCTAAGAAACTTCTTGAATTGTCCGGAGAGAAGATGTAACTCTTCATCTGATGAATTTGAGCCTGAAGTGCTTGGCTCGGACTCTTCTTCTTCATAGTGTCCTTGAGTGGAAGCAGCTTTGGACTTTCTTGAGCTGTCTGCCCTTAGTGCAACTAGCTTATCTTGGAATGAGGAGTTGTTGCCCTCTTCTTTAGCTTTTCTATTATTGATTTGAAGTTCATATGACATAAGCTTTCCGAAGAGGTTCTGAGGGTCAGTTTCTGCTAATCTTCCAAACTCTCTGATGGCACATATCTTGTTGTCCCAATCCTTTGTCAAGGATCTTAGGAACTTATCGTTTAGTTCACCATCTGTGAACACTCTGCCGTAGTTCCTCAACCCATTGACAATCTTGAAGAAATTTCCATATGTGTCAGCAATTGCTTCCTTTGGTCCTTGCTTGAAGGCTTCATACTTCTAATTTAGAAGGGATCTTCTATCATCCCTTACTTCTTCTGTACCTTCCATCAAGATAATTAGAGATCTCCACATTTCCTTGGCAGATTGGCAGTGAATGAGGTTTTACAACATAGAATCATTGACTGCACTTGCGATGATGTTCTTGGCTTTCTTGTCTATGGAGACAAGTGCAATCTCATTCTTATCAAGATCCATCAACTTCTTTGGCACCTCCTTTGTAGGATCACTAGTGGAGGCAATCATAGGGATAAAAGGGCCTTCCTCCACTATCATGAATAAGCGGGGGTCAACAGCTTCCATGTATAGTTTTATTCTCTCTTTCTACATGGGAAAGTTTGCCTTATTGCACACTAGGAGCTTAGAAAAATCCTTGGTTCTGTCCATGCTTGATTAACTCAGAAAGACAACTAGGAGGGATTAGATCAAGGTGTTAACCTTTTAAAGATCAACCTCCCTCTGATACCAATTGAGAGAAACCAAGTTGTCAACCTAAATCACCTAGAGGGGGGTGAATAGGTGAGGACTGCTAACTTTTGCAGAATAAAAATTAACACAGCACAGATCAAGCAATCACACAGAGAACACAGGATTTATAGTGGTTCCCCACCCTTGGGTACATCCACTTTCACCTCACCAATCTAGTAAACCACTAGACTTGGCTACTCCACTATCTCGGATCAAAACGATCCTACAACTCGGAACAACGTTCCTACAAATCTCGATCCAAACGAATCTAAACTCGGAAGAAAACCTTTCTACAAGTCTCGATCCAAACCGGATCTACAGAACTCGGAGTAAAGACTCCTACAAGAATAAAAGGTTGTATAAATAAAAATACAAACAGAATTATTCAGATCTGGATCTTCAACTGTCTTCTTCCTTGAGAACTTTGGCTTGATCTGAAATGGTTGAAGACGACTCGAAGGAGATCCTCAGATCTGAAATAAGGAATCACCACGATCAAGAGAAAGATCAGAGATCAATGAAGCGCGGAATGATCGAGTGATTCTTCTTGTCTGAATAGATGTTTCGAGGAAGACCGGCGACGAAGAAAATGAACAGTATTTTGTCGGCGTGAACTTTTCGGCTTCCCGATGTCGGCGATAGAAATAGATTCAGAATTCTTTTTCTTTCTTGTTGTTGTTAGGGTTTGTCGATTTGACAAGACCTATTTATAGGACTTCTGTAACGGTCAATACTTAAACAAGTACACGTGCACCAATCAAAATAGAGGATTTGAATTAGCCCGCAAAATCAGGACTTAAAAAAATTCTTTCTGAAGGCAGAATCAACCTACTCGAGTATAGAGTTGATCTACTCGAGTAAGGGTTGAACTACTCGAGTACCTTGGGGAAACTACCCGAGTTACAAACTAGACAAACTACTCGAGTAAGTGAAAGCGGCTACTCGAGTACAAAACCAAACTACTCGAGTATAAGAAAGGATCTACTCGAGTAAGGTAGGATCTACTCGAGTACAAGAATAACCTACTCGAGTACTAGTTCAGACCACTCGAGTATACTGAAATGAAAACTACTCGAGTACTAAGCCACTTACTCGAGTATAAGAGCAAAGTTAGTCAGGTATGTGGACTTAGAGAAATTTTAGTCTGAACAGCTAGACTTACTCGAGTATAACTAGAAAATACTCGAGTATGATTAAGGCTCTACTCGAGTACCCAAACACTTACTCGAGTATATTGAAATAAAGTACTCGAGTATATTAAGGGAGGTACTCGAGTATTTGGACTTAGTCAAAATTCCTTAGATGAACTTCACCACTCCATGGTCCAGTAGTCCAAGTGCATGTAGAAGAAGTGTGCCCCAATAGAGAGGCTATACATGAGTCAACACTTTGAATCACACAATGAGGGATTACATTGTATGGTCCTGTGTTTGGTGACCCACTATAGACTGACATTGGTTCACACTTGGCAGTAGGGTCCTGCATACACAACTTAAACACAACATCAAATACAACTGCAATTCACCTTAGTTTTAGGAGGACTTCTTCAAATTAAGGTAACTGTGGAAACAAGACCCAACAATCTCCCCCTATTTGAAGAAGTTAGAACACCATCTACTAAGTTGAATTGCTAGATATATTAAAACAAAATAACATGAAAGAGGATGCTTGTCTTGCATTTCTTTACTATAGTTGTCCAACAATCTCCCCATTTCTGTACTAGAATTGTTTTGCATTTCTCCTCCTTTCTGAAATCTTCATTTGGATTTGCAATTTTTCTCTTCCTTTTTCATCTCTATATTCCATTTGCTCTCCCCCTTTCTGATTTCTTTAAATAGGGGACATGGCATGGGATACTCCCCCTAAATCAATGCATAAGGAATTCTTCTTCAATTTCTAAAAACCATCATGCTTTCTAACAGAGATACTTTAATCTTCTAGTTCCAAGAATTTTTTTTTTTCTGGAACTTCTTCTTGTCCATTTGCCAGATAAGAATTTTGTTGGCCCATGGACATACCTGCAACCACAAGATTAGAATCCCTTAGGAACCCAAACAAGATTGGGTCCTAGGTCTTTTGTTAGTATTCTCCCCCTATGAGAGTTAACATTATGAGTGGTCTTTCTCATATTATCAACTTGAGGAGTTAAAACATATCTGGGATTAAACCAGCAATCTATGGCGAAGTGACCAACCTTGCTACAACACCAACAGTTAAACCTATTATACCTTCTTTTGTTCTCTTGCTTTACACCAGTTTTAGCTTTTGATGTTTTCTTCTCATTTGGCCCATGATTATAAGGATCACAAGTCAGTGAGGCAACAGTTTGGCTTGGGATAGCCTTGCCTTTACCTATGGCTGATTTATATCCTATACTGCTATTTTTCCCAAAGGAGGTTTCTCCGTTAGTGATAGGAAGCACAGTTGTAGGCATGGTGAGAGTTTCAACCAGCTTTCGTTCGATGACCAATTTTGCTTCCAATTCATCTAGGAGAAAATCTTTATGATTTACTAATTCAGTGAAGTCTTTGATTTCTCCTTCAAAGATTGAACTTTATCTCTGAGAGGGGTCAATTTGTCAATCATCTCCCTCAGGTTTGATTCCACTTCTTTGAGGGATGCAATCACTTTTTATTGCGATTTGACTGCCTTCCGACATTTGTCAAATGCAGTCAATAAGACTTGATATTGATTTACCAATTCAGAATCATCCTCCCTAGAAGAATAGCCATCATGACCATTTGAGTCAGAATCTGAGGCAGAAAGAGGTGTGTTAGAATTTACCTTCCCGGTGTACGAGGAGTTACGATTGTCTTTGTCGTCTTGGTCAGAAAAAGCCATAAGCCCGAAGTAGGCTTTTTCATCCTCACTTTACTCAGATGAGTCAGAGTCACTGAGGGTCTTTGGCTTTTTGGCAATGAAGCTTCTTTCTTTCTTCCTTTTCCCTTGAGGGGAATTCTTTTCTATGCCTCTTCCTTCTTTCTTCTTCATAGGGCACTCAGTGCTTAGATGCCCTGGCTTACTACAGGAATAACAAACAACGTTAGATGAAACATGTTTGTTCAATTTAGATTTATACCTGTCATGTCTGCTGTGACGATCACCATCAGGACGTGATCTTCTGGACGAGGAATCATTTTCTCTCACTTGTTTCTTATTGCTAAGAAACTTCTTGAATTGTCAGGAGAGAAGATGTAACTCTTCATCTGATGAATCTGAGCCTGAGGTGCTTGGCTCGGACTCTTCTTCTTCATAGTCTCCTTGAGTGGAAGCAGCTTTGGACTTTCTTGAGCTGTCTGCCCTTAGTGCAACTAGCTTATCTTGGAATGAGGAGTTGTTGCCCTCTTCTTCAGCTTTTCTATTATTGATTTGAAGTTCATATGACATAAGCTTTCCGAAGAGGTTCTGAGGGTCAGTTTCTGCTAATCTTCCAAACTCTCTGATGGCACATATCTTGTTGTCCCAATCCTTTGTCAAGGATCTTAGGAACTTATCGTTTAGTTCACCATCTGTGAACACTCTACCGTAGTTCCTCAACCCATTGACAATCTTGAAGAAATTTTCATATGTGTCAGCAATAGCTTCCTTTGGTCCTTGCTTGAAGGCTTCATACTTCTGATTTAGAAGGTATCTTCTATCATCCCTTACTTCTTCTGTACCTTCCATCAAGATAATTAGAGATCTCCACATTTCCTTGGCAGATTGGCAGTGAATGAGGTTTTGCAACATAGAATCATTGACTGCACTTGCGATGATGTTCTTGGCTTTCTTGTCTAAGGAGACAAGTGCAATCTCATTCTTATCAAGATCCATCAACTTCTTTGGCACCTCCTTTGTAGGATCACTAGTGGAGGCAATCATAGGGATATAAGGGCCTTCCTCCACTATCATGAATAAGCGGGGGTCAACAGCTTCCATGTAAAGTTTTATTCTCTCTTTCCACATGGGAAAGTTTGCCTTATTGCACACTGGGAGCTTAGAAAAATCCTTGGCTCTGTCCATGCTTGATTAACTCAGAAAGACAACTAGGAGGGATCAGATCAAGGTGTTAACCTTTTAAAGATCAACCTCCCTCTGATACCAATTGAGAGAAACCAAATTGTCAACCTAAATCACCTAGAGGGGGGTGAATAGGTGAGGACTGCTAACTTTTGCGGAATAAAAATTAACACAGCACAGATCAAGCAATCATACAGAGAACACAGGATTTATAGTGGTTCTCCACCCTTGGGTACATCCACTTTCACCTCACCAATCTAGTAAACCACTAGACTTGGCTACTCCACTATCTCGGATCAAAACGATCCTACAACTCGGAACAACGTTCCTACAAATCTCGATCCAAACGGATCTAACATCGGAAGAAAACCTTCCTACAAGTCTCGATCCAAACTGGATCTACAGAACTCGGAGTAAAGACTCTTAAAGAATAAAAGGTTGTATAAATAAAAATACAAACAGAATTATTCAGATCTGGATCTTCAACTGTCTTTTTCTTTGAGAACTTTGGCTTGATCTGAAATGGTTGAAGACGACTCGAAGGAGATCCACAGATCTAAAATACGGAATCACCACGATCAAGAGAAAGATCAGAGATCGATGAAGTGCGGAATGATCGAGTGATTCTTCTTGTCTGAATAGTTGTTTCGAGGAAGACCGGCGACGAAGAAGATGAACAGTATTTTGTCGGCGTGAACTGTTCGGCTTCCCGATGTCGGCGATAGAAATAGATTCAGAATTCTTTTTCTTTCTTGTTGTTGTTAGGGTTTGTCGATTTGACAAGACCTATTTATAGGACTTCTGTAACGGTCAATACTTAAACAAGTACACGTGGACCAATCAAAATAGAGGATTTGAATTAGCCCGCAAAATCAAGACTTATAAAAATTCTTTCTGAAGGCAGAATCAACCTACTCGAGTATAGAGTTGATCTACTCGAGTAAGGGTTGAACTACTCGAGTACCTTGGGGAAACTACCCGAGTTACAAACTAGACAAACTACTCGAGTAAGTGAAAGCGGCTACTCGAGTACAAAACCAAACTACTCGAGTATAAGAAAGGATCTACTCGAGTAAGGTAGGATCTACTCGAGTATAAGAATAACCTACTCGAGTACTAGTTCAGACCACTCGAGTATACTGAAATGAAAACTACTCGAGTACTAAGCCACTTACTCGTGTATAAGAGCAAAGTTACTCAGGTATGTGGACTTAGATAAATTTTAGTCTGAACAGCTAGACTTACTCGAGTATAACTAGAAACTACTCGAGTATGATTAAGGCTCTACTCGAGTACCCAAACACTTACTCGAGTATATTGAAATAAAGTACTCGAGTATATTAAGGGAGGTACTCGAGTATTTGGACTTAGTCAAAATTCCTTAGATGAACTTCACCACTCCATGGTCCAGTAGTCCAAGTGCATGTAGAAGAAGTGTGCCCCAATAGAGAGGCTATACATGAGTCAACACTTTGAATCACACAATGAGGGATTACATTGTATGGTCCTGTATTTGGTGACCCACTATAGACTGACATTGGTTCACACTTGGCAGTAGGGTCCTGCATACACAACATAAACACAACATCAAATACAACTGCAATTCACCTTAGTTTTAGGAGGACTTCTTCAAATTAAGGTCACTGTGGAAACAAGACCCAACACAATTGTTATGGGCTGATGGCAATGATTGATGAGGAATCCTGCCAGGATTAGCCTGGACAAAGTAAGGTAAATTCTCTATCAAGCCCTTCTTTTGAGTTAGGATATGATACTTGTCATGTACAGAAGCCTCTTCAAACAGTGGTGAAGATGATTCTACATCAGAAGGAGATGTCAATCAATTGATTGACAGGTATGGAGAACTTCTGGATACTTTCAAAAGGTGCAAGAAGTTGTCTAAGAAGTAAGTTGTGGAGATTTCCTCTTTACAACTAGCTGCTTCCTAGCTGACTGAGATAACATCTTTACTGAATAAGAAGGACAGGGAACTTAACCAACTTAGGTTCTTGAATCTCATCCAGATAGGCTCTATCAAGTTAAAAAATTATCTCATTAGGGATCTTGATGTGAGGCTAGAGAGAGAAAAAAGAATATTGGCTAGCTATTATAAACCAAGTACTGTATTACCCTTGATAGACTCCTCCTCTTAGAAGGATAAGAAGGGGTTGGGATTCAAGGGAAGCACAAGAGTTGCTCCTTCCAAAGGGAAGGGCAAAGCTCCAACTCAGCCTCTTGCTTCCAAGCCTCCAATTCCTTTTAGGAAAGTTCAGTTTCCTTCAAACAGATATGACCAAGAAAGCATTTATGGTCATTGGATGAATTGCAGATCCACTAGTGTGGACAAAAGTGTTGACAGCCATGGTTGAAGGTATAGCATAGTGAGTACTTTTAAGGCTGCCCATGAAGAAATTCAAATGGCCCATACTGAACCATTTGTCTTTGGTGCTTCAGCCCCCACTCTCAAGAATGTGGCTGCAGTAAAGGTTCAGGATCATTCAACAAACACTCAGACTAAGGGTCAGTCTTCCAGCAAACCTGGTTTGGTTGTGTCTGATTCTATCAAGAGCATGCTTTATGAAAAGAAGCTTGCTACTACTGGCACTCAGAGCAGGGCAAACAAGCCAGCAAGAAGACTTACCTTAAGTAAGATCTTTATTGAAAGGAATCTGAAGAAGGTTGCGGCTCATCTTCTTATTATTAAGTCAGTGGCTAACAAAACTATAAGGCCTACATAGATAAGAAGATATAACATTCAAGAATATTTTTGCTATGTCAAAGTGGGCCATTTTGTTATAGACTGCTGGCACAATCTAGTGTGCCAAGAGCAGCTGTTAGTCCACCAGTCAGAAATACTGCTACTAGATAAGTTTATTTTCAGACTAACATGCACCTAGAACCCAATGGAAATTGGGGTCCTAAGGTAAATTAAATTGTGTAATGCATGTTTGTTCAAGTGGCCATACCCCAATATGGTACTTGGATAGTGGTTGTTTCAAGCACATGACTAGGACAAAGAGTAACTTAAAGGAGTACACTCTAGTGAAAGATGGACCCAAGGTTATCACTGGGGGTTCAGATAGAGGGGTGACTAGAGGCTATGGTAAGATTACCAATGGTATAGTCACTAGCACAAAAGTGGCTTATGTTGATGGATTGTAACATAATCTTATAAGCTTAAGCCAACTCTCTTATCTGGGCTATGTTATTGTCTTCTATAAAGATGAGTGGAAGATTAAGAGGTTAAGTATCCAAGAGGTCATCTTGACAGGCACATGGAGTGGAAATGTTTATTGTTTAAAATTTCTTTTTCAAGATACAGGCTCTCCTATTTGTCTAGTGGCAAATGAGAAAGTCTCATATTGTGTCCAATGGCACATGAGGATAGCTCATTTGAATTACAAGACTATTGGCAAGCTCTATAGTCAAGAGCTAGTTAGGAATAGTACTAACATGAAGTGCACCAAGGAGGGAATTTGCTCTGCATGGAAAAAGGGAAAGCAGACCAAAGCCTCCTTCAAGGGCATTGGGACTAAAGACTCTGTGAGGTATTTATACCTCTTGCATATGGATTGTTTGGTCCTATGCTAGTTCATAGTCTTGGTAGGAAAGTCTACACCCTTATGGTTGTTGATGACTATTCCAGGTATGCTTGGGTGTTCTTTCTTAAGAAAAAGAATGAATCCCTTGATATTTTCATCAAGTTTGTCAAACAAACTTAGAATGAGTTTAGTAGTTCAGTGGTCAAAATTAGATGTGACAATAGAATAGAATTTCAGTTTGAAAGCATGACAAAGTTCTGTGAAGAGCAAGAGATTCATCAAGAATTCTCTTCTCCAAGAACTCCCCAGCAGAATGGGATTGTTGAGAGGAAAAATAGGACTCATAGAGACTAGAAGAACATTATTCATTGATACATCTCTCTTAGAATATTTCTGGGTTGAGGCAATGAATACTGCATGTCATATCCTCAAAAGGGTCTCTATCACCAAGAGCCACAAGAAGACTCCCTATGAGATCATAAAAGGCAAAAAACCAAACCTAGGCTATCTCAGAATCCTTGGTAGTAAGTGTTATGTGCTTCACAATGGTAAGTACTATGTGACTAAGTTTGCTGCTAAGTCATTTGATAAGATTTTTTATGGGTAAAACAATCATAGTAAAGCCTATAGGGTCTATAACTTGAAAAGCTAAGTTGTTGAAGAATTTGTTCATGTAGTCTTTGATGAGTCTACTATGTTTAACAGTGAGCTGCAAAGATCCTCTTCTAGTACTGCAGGTACAAAACAGATGATGTATAAGCTGACTATCAAGGAAGTAGCTCCAAATATCCAAGATAAAGTGGATATTACTGAAGAACTACCAGGCACACTTCAAGTGAAGGAAGATCAGCAAGCAATTGCCCTAGTAGCTTATGGTGAAGCAAGATTGCCTCCAGTAATAAGGCATCTGAGGGATCATCCAAGATATCAGATCACTTGTGATGCCAGCCAAGGAGTGGTGACTAGGAGCAGAAGTATCAATACAATAATATACTCTAGCTTCCTGTCATAAGTATAGCCAAAGAAATTTGAAGAGGCTAACATAGATCAGTTCTGGATTATAGCTATACAAGAAGAACTGAACCAAGTTAAGAGATTTAAGGTCTGGAAGCTAGTTCCTAGTTCATAAGGACATAGTGTCATTGGAGTCAAGTGGATTTATAGGAATAAACTTGATGAAAATGGCATTATAATCAAGAACAAGGCAAGGGTAGTAGCTAATTGGTACATGCAAGAAGAAGGTATATATTTTGATAAAACCTTTGCCCTTATAGCAAGATTGGAGGCTATCAAAATATTCCTTACTTAGGTTGTACACAAGAGATTGAAAGTCTACCAAATGGATATGAAGTCAGCCTTCCTGAATGGTGACTTGAAAGAAGAAGTCTATGATGAGTAGCCTTGAGGTTTTGTTGTTCCTAACTCTCCTGATTCTGATTATATAGATAGGAAAGCCCTATATGGGCTAAAGCAGGACTCTAGATCATGGTATGAGTCTTTGTATAGCTTCCTCACTGAGAACAAATTCTCAAAGGGGAAGATAGACAAGACCCTATTACTAAGGTAATCTAAGGGTAAGATCATCCTAGTCCAGATATATGTAGATGACATTATCTTTGGATCTACTGATGACAACCTTTGTAGGAAGTTTGCCAAACTTTTTCAAGGGAATTTTGAGATGAGCAGTATGGGTGAACTTAAGTTCTTATTGTGTTTCCAAGTTAGATAGACTTATGATGGCTTGTCCATATCCTAGTTTAAGTTCACCAGGGATTTAATCAAGAAGTTTTGTATGGAGAATTCCTCAACCATGAAAAATCCCATAGGGTCAAGTATGCCTATAGGCAAAGATAAGGCAGTGAAACATGTTGATGAAACTTTGTATAGAGTGATAATTGGCTCCCTTATATTTCTAACTATAAGTAGGCCAGACATCATGTTTGTTACATGTGTTTGTGCTAGGTATCAGGCTTGCCCTAAAGATTCTCATTACTCAACTACAAACAGGATTTTGAGGTATCTTAATGGTACAGCAAATCTTGGCCTATGGTACCCTAGGAATTTGTAGTTTGAACTAACAAGCTATTCAGATGCAGATTTTGCAGGCTGCAAAGAGGAAAAGAAGAGCTTTTCTATCGCCTGTCAGTTCTTGGGAGGAAGACTAGTGTCTTAGAGCAGCAAGAAGAAAACTAGTATTGTAATCTCAACTGTAGAGTAAGAGTTCATTTCCGTAGATAGCTACTGTGCTCAGTTGTTGTGGATCCAGCATCAGCTCCAGGATTATTACATCCAGTTAAGTAGAAGTACAAAATATTATGATTCTACTAGTGCCATATCAATTGCTAGGAATCCTGTCTCACACAGCAGGACTAAGCACATTAAGATTAGATATCATTTTATTAGGAGCATGTGGAATGTGAAGATTTCACCCTTGAGTTTGTCCCAACAAACAAGCAAGTGACTAACATCTTCATTAAGACACTAGATGAAGCAAAGATCAACACCTTTAAATTTGAGTTGGGTATGTTGAACCTAGTATAGCTTCGGTTGCTCCTCATGTTGGTGCAAGTTATATTATTTCTTGCAGGTGGAATTGTTCTTCATTGGAATGAAGACTTTTCAAGTGCAATACCTTCAGTGGTATCATGTTCAGGTACTATCAAGACTAGTATAGACTATAATGTCTACTAGAAAGCATGATAGAGGATGCTTCAGTTGAGGGGGAGCAAGTCCAACACTTATAGAGGAAGATTCAAATGATATCTAGTAAAGAAGAAGCAACATTCCCTTCAACACTCACAAGTGGGTCAACTTGTGAAAGAGTTGCTTATTTGTACTCACAAAGAGGGAGCAGAACATCAGTACCTCCCTGACTATTTACAGAAGTCAAAAAGGGGGAGGAGAAGGATATAAGTTAAGGAAAGTGGTGTTATAAAATCTATGTATGTATCAGATATCAGAGTAGAATATTTGAGAAGGATACAAGGGGTATCAGAATGATCAAGAGGCTTGGCAGTAGTAATTAAGGGGGAGCAGAAGTGATGATGTTCACCCTACATGCAAGGAAGTGTGATAACTATAACTTGTTCTCTTGTTATATGTTTTCCAAGTTAATATTTTATTGTTGCATATGTTAGTGTATGTCATTGACTCATTTGATTTAGGGTTTTGACCACTTCAAATAGGAGGAGATGTTTGGGTCCATTACCCATAATGTCCCAGATTTAAAGAAGATTTGAAGAAGTTAAACATGTCAATGATATACACAGTATTGGATTTAATGTATGCTTAAGTTCATGCATGCATGTTAGTACATATTACATTGATAGGATAGGTATTCCAAGTGATGTGATAGGTGTTCACAAATTAAGGGGGTGGAGAGATAAAAATCTGTATAAGTCCACATGCATTGAGTGAAGCTAGTTCACTCAATGCCAAATGCAAGGGAAGATGCCTAATAGTCCGGAAATTTCCGAAGTACACAGGGGTTGAGTGAATCCAGTTCACTGCCAGATGCTGTGCTAAGTAAGTTATGGACAGTCAAAGACATTCAGTCAGCAAAGCAATTTTACGGCCATTACACAGGCGTTGAGTGATGAAATTTCACTCAATGCCATCGTCGAGTATATCTGAATCTGTCAATGCATAAAGTATTGGCTGGCTAAATATTCGACAAAGTCCAGAAGCATCGAGTGAACAGATCTTATTCAACGCCAAAGCAAATAGTGTTGAGTCTTGCTGTTGCAGTCAAAGCCTAAGAAGAATACAGAAATCGGCTAAGTTCAGAAGTGTTGATTGAAGCTAGTTCACTCAACGCCCAATAAAGAAGGCATGCAAAAGCAGATATCATTGAGTGAGGCCAGCTCACTCAACGCATTCAGACAGGAGAAGAAATGACTAAGTGTAAAAGCTTTGAGTGAAGCCATTGCACTTAATGCTCTCAACCCCTATGATGTAGAATGATCCAGACAATTGACTAAGGGTTTCGACATTGGGTGGAGCTTGCTCACTCAACGAACTCAACATCTGGAGTGAATTTTACAGAATTGGCTAAGTCTACAATGTAACACCCCAAATCCTAAATTTGAGTTTAGGTTGGGAAACAAGGGCTGGGACACGGACGTGTCCTGCTCTGTTTGCTCTAGTGTTACTTTTTGTCTCGAGTGTGTCTCGAGTGAGGCACATGGCCTGGGACACGGGCGTGTCCTAGGCCGTGTCCTTCTCTGTGTTGTCTCACGTACTCGACGAAATGAAGTTGATGATCTTCGAGAGGCGTGTCGGACGAGCACACGGCCTTTGACACGGGCTTGTGCCTTGGCCGTGTCCTTCTTGGGTTATGGCTAGGCTGTGTAAACAACTAAACACGGGTTTGACATGAGCTTGTCCGAAGCCATGTATGGCACGTGGCCTGGGACACGGGCATGTCGCATAATCATGTCCTTGTCTTGTTTGAGTCGGTTCCTTTTCCACTTAAGGTACACGGCCTGTGACACGGGCGTGTCAAAAGCCATGTCAGCCTAGGAAAAGTTATTTCAGGGCAGATCGTGGCATTTCATTTCCTTCATCCGGGATCCAATTGTCCAAGCTCCTATCTTCTATTATAAGGCTGAGGGTTGAAAAAAACTCTCATCTATTTTGGCTATTCTCTTTCTAAAAGAGATAGAGAGAGAGAGAGTAGAGCAAGGAAGAAGGAGAAGGAATCCAGTCGCCGGACGAGCTTAAGCGATCCAAATCGAGAGCTAAATTCAGATTTTTGGAGGCAAGGCCATTGCGGTGATTACCATCCAGCTAGATTACCATGGATCCAAAGTGATCGTTAAGGGTAACGATCTCCTTCTTGGACAAGTGAATTCCTCCTTTATGCATGTGCATGGAATCCTCCACGAAGAGGTGGAAAGCGTAAGCGATTCCAGCAGGTTGATAGTTGATATCCCCGATTGAGTCTGCATCTCGATCCGGAAATGAGTAGTACGGAATAGGCATGCTTTGTGAAGCCCATCTGGACGGTTAGTCTTGATTGGTGATGTTTATATTGCGAACCGGAGAAGACTCCGTGTATGAAACAAGTAATTGGTGTTTGTGAGGGTGTCTGTGAATTGTGAGTAGCAGGAAGTACTGGGGGTTTATTCCCAGGAAAATACCCCGGAAGCTTTGTGTGAGCTTCTTGTGTTCCATGCTATGCATGAGTTGTATGCGATATGGCCGTGAGAGCCATTCTTTGTCGTTGTGGAGCCTTTGTGGCATTGGAATTATACGCTCTGCATGAGCTGTGTGCTTAACTGAAAAACAGAACTGTGTACCTATGTTGGGAGAGATCTATTGGTGGCAATGCAAATAGGGGGATGCGGGCCTTCCCGACTTGTTACACTCTGGTGGTAGGTCAATCTAGAGGTACTGTATACCTATGTTGTGAGCGGTCGATTGGTGGAAATGCAAATGGGGGGCTGCGGGCCTTCCCGACTTGTTACACTACGGGGGAGGTCAATCAAGAGTGCTCAATGGTTGTAATGAGGTGAACACCTCTGAGTGGGATTTGCGAGGATGTCTCTAGCATGCGTGTTGTAGTAGACTAGTTCCCGGCTAACAAGATAATAACCTCTAATAGGTAGGTGGACCAAGGATGATTCAGTGCACCGTAAGCGTGCCCTAAGTGCACGGAGCGTACGGCACGAAGGCCGGAGTTTCTGATGGCGTTTTGCGTGAGTGCACTTATTGTGATATATATTCTGTGAATGCAATGCATGCAGGGAAGGAACCACTACCCCGGGTAAGGGGTAGGGTCGTTATAATTGGTCAGCTGAATACTGATCGTTGCTTTGTTTAACACTATTGTGGTGGATGTCCATATGCAGGTGTTGCGAGCTGAATTGGACTGAGCGGGCTGAAGCCCTTGCTGCTGCTTAGAGGCCCTTGAAAGCTGTGAGAAGAATTGGATTTCATGTGTGGCTGGCCTGCGTGCCGATGTATGAAACTACATCTTGTAAAGAGAAACATGTAAGGCATTAAGGCCGTGAGCATTTGTATACTTGTATACATTCCTGGTGTTATATATAAATGTGTTATTTATATATTTAGTGGACATTCATTGGATGAGTTCTTGTAAGTTATAAATCTTCTGCTAGAATGCGCTGAGTTAAGATACGAGTATAAAGTAATTTTTATATTCATATATGAGTCTGTCGTTTGTTTGTGAAATATGGTGTGGGGCCCCGGCCGAACCCTCTATTATATTCCATGTGACTGATGGAGGCATTATAAAGTTGTATCAGAGTTTAGGGTTTTGGTAGGGATAACATAATTGAACTCAAGAATGTCCACTAGAAATGCAATACATGTGTTTGTGGAATGAGAGCGTGTATAGTAAGCATGGTTGCCATTTTGGAATGGACGTTAATGGTGTTTTGTACACTTATAGGCGCCGTTGAGTGGAGTTGGGCAGTCTGAACCCCAACGTTCAGATGAGAGTGAGACACCAGCTGAGGTTCCCACACCTCCTCCTTCTGTGGAAATCATACGCTTAGTTGCGGAGGCGCTATTTTCCATATTTCATGCACAGCCTATTGGGCAGGCAAGGCCTGCAGTGGAGCCAGTACGGGTTGGTGCGAGACAAGAGCATGTTGAGGCTCTGATTGATGAGCAAGCGGATTATGAGCAACTGAAATGGTTTATGGAGTTTCATCCACCTACGTTCGATGGGGCAGGTTCCCCAACGCAAGGTGAGGATTGGCTCGCAAGAGTGAAGAGGATCCTGACAGTGATCAGGACTGATGAGTGGCAGAAAGTTACTTTAGCGAATTTTCTGTTGGAATGAGAGGCGAGGCTTTGGTGGGATGAAGTCAAATTGCACCAATTGGCAGGCAGAGGCCTAGGAGAGATATCGATAGAGGAATTCTCACGATTATTCTTGGCAAAATATTTTCCTATATCACGGCGAATTGCAATGGAGAATGAGTTCCAACGTCTGGTGTAGGGTGAGAGTACTGTTGATAATTACCTGCATGAGTTTACCAGGCTGAGGCGTTATGCGGGGTCTACTTTTACGGAATAAGCGCGAAAGACAATTTTTCTATGAGGGAGTTCGTGATGATCAGAGGTTGGCGCTCCCAAGTTTGGTGAACCAAGGCTTCCAAACGTTAGTAGATACAACATGTGCGCTGGAGAAGGATTTGAAACGGGTGCAGGACAAGAAGAACTTGGCGGTGGAAAAGCTGGAGTTCAAAGTTCCGTAGTCTGAACAATCAGAATTGAGGAAGCGAGATAATAAGAGGTTCAGACCTGCTGAACAAACTTCTTTGGATATTGCTTCGGGAGAAACATATGGGCAAGGATGTGTGGAGACACGTACATGTTTTAATTGTGGGAAGCAGGGACATGTCGCCCGCAATTGTTGGAGTAGCCCGTCAACGGGTGAGAAAAAGACCGGTGCATCCTATGAAGAAAAGGTCAAGGTAGTGGTAGAGTCATCTGCATCCCAGGCGCCACCTCGAATGTACACTCTCAAATTGCAGGTGCCGCAAAGCTCAAATTCGTGAATTACAACAACCTCGCATGTATAATCTAGAATTACAGGAGGCCTTAAAGCTGATTATGAGGGACGCGGATGAGCGGAAATAAAGTAAAGAGTGTACTTTACTATTATAGTGATGTAATAAAGTACCCATTGTATGTCTGTTTATAAAGACTTTGTTTGTGCGATGTCATAGAGCGAGACATGGTGTGGCCTCTGAGTTCTAAACCCGGATCTTTTTTGGTACAGTTGAGCTAAATTTCGGGACGAAATTTATTATAAGGAGGGGAGGGTTATAATACCCGAAATCCAAAATTTGAGTTCAGGCTGGGCAACACGGCCTAAGACATGGGCGTGTCCTACTTTATTTGCTCGAGTGCGATTTTTGGTCTTTAGTGTGTCTCGAGTGAGGCACATATCCTGGGATTCGGGCATGTCCCAAGTCGTGTCCTTCTCTGTATTGTCTTGCGTACTCGACGAAATGCAGTCGACGATCTTCGAGAGGCGTGTCGGTCGGGCACACGGCCTGCGATACGGTCATCTGCCTTGGTCGTGTCCTTCCCGAGTTATGGTCATGCTTTGTAAACAGCTAAACACGGGTAGGACATGGGCGTCTCCAAAGCTGTGTCTGGCACACGGCCTTGTACACGGGTGTGTCCCATAGCCGTGGCCTGGTCTTGTTTGAGTCGGTTCCTTTGCCACTTAAGGTACACGGCTTGTGACACGGGCATGTAACAAGCCGTGTCAGCCCAGGAAAAGTTATTTTAGGGTAGATCGTGGCCATTCATTTCCTTCGTCTGTGATCCATTGGTCCAAGCTCCTTCCTGCTATTATAAGGCCGAGGGTTGAGGATAAAATCTCTTCTATTTTGGCCATTCTATTTATAAAAGAGATAGAGAGAGGGGAGAGTAAGGAAGTAAGTAGGAGAAGGAATCCAGCCACTAGAGGAGCTTCAACGATCTGAATCGAGAGCCAAATTCAGATTTGTGGAGGCAATGCCATTGCGGTGATTACCATCCGGCTAGATTACCATGGTTCCAAAACGATCGCCAAGGGTAACGATCTCCTTCTTGGACAAGTAAAGTTCTCCTTTATGCATGTACATGGAATCCTCCACCAAGAGGTGGAAAGCGTAAGCGATTCCAGCGGGTTGATAGTTGATATCCCCGATTGAGTATGCATCTAGATTTGGAAATGAGTAGTACAGAATAGACATGCTATGTGAAGCCCCTCCAGACCGTTAGTTTGGATTGGTGATGTTTATATTACGAACCGGAGAAGACTCCGTGTATGAAACGAGTAATTGGAGTTTTTGAGGGTGCCTGTGAATTGTTAGTAATTGGAAGTACTAGGGGTTTATGCCCAGGAAAATACCCCAGAAGCTTTATGTGAGCTTCTTGTGTTGTATGCTATGCATGAGCTGTATGCGATATGGCCGTGAGAGCCATTCTTTTTTGTTGTGGAGCCTTTGTGGCATTGGAATTATACGCTCTGTGTGAGCTGTGTGCTAAACCAGATAACAACATTGAGTACCTGTGTTGGGAGAGATTGATTGGTGGCAATGCAAATGGGGTGCTGCGGGCCTTCTCGGCTTGTTACACTACGGTGGTAGGTCGCTTTATAGGTACTGTGTACCTGCGTTGTGAGTAGTCGATTGGTGGGAATGCAAATGGGAGGCTGCGGGCCTTCCCGACTTGTTACACTATGGGGTTAGGTTGATCTAGAGTGCTCAATGGTTGTTGTGAGGTGAACACCTCTGAGTGGGATGTGCAAGGATTTCTCCAGCATGCGTGTTATAGTAGACTAGTTCCCGGCCAGCAAGCTAATAACCTCTAATAGGTGGTGGGACCAAGGACGGTTCGGTACACCGTAAGCATGCCCTGAGTGCATGGAGAGTCTGGCATGAAGTCTGATGTTTGTGAAGATGTTGTGGGTGAGTGCACTTGTTGTGATATATATGTTGTGATTTCAATGCATGCAGGGAAGGAACCACTGCCCTAGGTTAGGGGTAGGGTCGTTATAATTGCTCAGTTGAATGCTAACCATTTCTTTATTTATCACCCATAAGGTGGATGTCCATATGCATGTGCTACGGGCTGAATTGGACTGAGCGGGCTGAAGCCCTTACTACTGCTTGTAGGCCCTTGAAGTCCGTGAGAAGAATTGGATTTCATATGTGGCCGGCCTGCTTGCCGATGTATGAAACTACATCTTGTAAAGAGAAACATATAAGTACTTAAGGCCTGAGCGTTTGTATACTTGTATACATTCCTGGTGTTATATATAAATGTGTTATTTATATATTTAGTGGACATTCATTGGATGAGTTCTTGCATGTTATAAATCTTCCGCTAGAATGTGCTGAGTTAAGATGCGAGTAGAAAGTAATTTTGATATTCATGCGTGATTCTGCCATTTGTCTGTGAAATATGGTGTGGGGCCCCGACCGGACCCTCTATCATATTCAATATGACTGATGGAGGCATTACACATAATCTGATGAAGTCAGCCAAAATTGACAAAGTCAACAGAGTTCAAATAGAGTGCGGGGAAGCTACCGAACACGCCAAATACTGCCGGAGAGCTACTATACGTCTTTTTCTGTTAAATCAAAGTTCAACTATTTGATGAAGGTGGTCCTCACTACCTCTTAGAGACATTAATCGGCGGAAGATATAAAGGGGCAGCTACTGGATGTTGAACTAAACTTTTAGGTTTTTGTTTCAAAAAGAAAAAGATCGGCTGGACTTCATCTTTCTCGCCATTGATGCCTGGAAGAAGCTTGAAGTCAATTGGCTGTACTAAAAGTTCAGTTAGCTATAACATTTTATTCTACTACAGCAAGTTCAGAAACACTTCTGATAAAGAAAGAGAGGAGAGCCTTCAGTCTTCTGTAGGTTCAATAATTGTTTGAAGAACTCAAGACCTAGCAGATCTTCAGTCTTCTACAACAAAGTTCAGAACCAGTTTTCTCAGATATTTCAAACTGACAAAGCCATTTATTGAAGAACATCTTTCAACTATTGTCAAGATAGTTAGAGCTGTGATAACTAAGCTTTAGTAGTAGACAATGAGAAATTTCTCTGTATCAAATTAATTAAAACCATTGTATTTTTGTAGGATCCTTTTGGACCTGAGCTGTAGGTCTTTTGAGCCTGAGGTAGGGCTGTTTTGCCTGAGATGTGGGAGTGTTATACTCTCTGAGTATAGGATCCAGTTTGGATCTGAGGTAGGTGTTCATTTAATCACTGAGTAGTAGGGATTTTGTGCCTATAGTAGGAGATTCATTCTCTCTGAGTTGTTGGGCACTTGTTCCTTAGCTGTTGCCTTTGGATCTGAGGTAGGTCCTTTGTGCCTGAGCTGTAGAGAGTCATTCTTTCTGAGGTTGGATCCTTTGTTTATCTGAGTAGGGCTGTCCTCCCAGCTTGAGTTATATGACCTTTGTTCCTGAGGTAGATGATCAATTGATCACTGAGTTGTAAGAGCAAGTTTGCTCTGAGTTAGGGCTTTGGCCTGAGTTGTATGTCTTGGAGGAGACTGAGAGATCCTGAGGGATCTGAGGTGTAAGCTCTTTGAGCTAATTTTTGGAGAAGTACCTTGTCTAACTAGAAGTTAGAAAGGTTTGGGGAGAGTGGACGTACCCATAAACTGGGGAACCAGTATATATTCTGTGTGTGCTTTTTGTTATGTTGTTTCTTTATTGCAGGTTATTATAAGCTGATAACTAATAACACACTAAGCACTTAAAGGAGAAAATAAAAGGAAGATTCAAAATAAACCAAGAAACATATTCACCCCCTCTAGGTTGCAAGCTACCTTGAAAACAAAGACTTTTAGGGGGGGTGAATAGGTTTCTTAGTCTTTGTGACTATCTTTTGCTTTTACCTATTTAAGGGTCTATAGTGATTTAGACGCATTTACTTTCAAGACAATCACACAGATAACAAAATAATTTTATAGTGGTTCCCTAGATTATTGGTATGTCCACTTTCACTCCAACCTTTCTAATAGCTTGTTAGACAAGGCACATCTTTAATCTAGGCTCCTAAGAGCTTACAACACAGTCCTGCAAGACCACTCAGTCTCCTCCAAGACCTACAGCTCAGGCACAAAGTGCTACAACTCAGTGATCCAAAGATCACCTACCTCGGGCACAAAGGCCCTACAACTCAGGCTTGGAGGACAGACCTACCTCATAGAGAATGACTCTCCTATAGCTCAGGCATAAAGGCCCTACCTCATTAATTCTTGGTGGACTGTAGCTTTACGAATGTGAGTTTTTGTAATCTATGATGTGTAGCTATGATGTATTAATCTTTAATGATTTCTTTATTCTACGAATGGACAACTCGAGAGATTTGGTGGTAAATGTTTGATAATAACGTGATCACCCCTTGCATGATTAATGTGTTTTGGAAAGAGTACTTGTTGCAAGTATCTAGAGGTTTGTGAAATGAAGTTCGGTGGAGAAGATTTAAATGATATAATATTTATGTATATGGTAAATTCTAGAAAGGGGGGTTGGATGAGGTATACCCCCATGGCCATATGATGAGATAAACCTTGACCTCAAGTATTGAAGGAACGTCTGGTATAATCCAATACTTAGCGTACGATAACTCCCTGCGGTAGCAGTGAGTGATTGGTGTAATAATTTTAGGATGGATTTCCATCCTATATTGAAGGTGGACCTTTGTGTGCTTTAGTGCACGATGTTGGTAGAGATATGAAGGGACTTGTTTGGAGCCCTTAAATTCATGATAACACGGTAAAGGTGGATTTCATGGGTTGGGTGTGTGTTGACACACGGTATACTATCCTGCTTAGAGGATTTTTTGGCAGGTCTACGCGCATGCCAGTCATCACACCGACGGGAGCTTGTAGATAGACCTTGGGCGGTTGGGCTTGGTCCTTTTATGTTCACGCCCAGAGGCTCCTTCCATGCAAGTGGGAGGTTAGGCATGGTTCTTCGGTGATACGCTCCTGATGACTTCCTTTATGCGAGTTATAGGCTAGCTAGTTTGGGCTCTTGGTGCACATCTACCCGAGACACCTTCTGAGCTGCAGTATGTAGTTGGTCCACTGTTATGTTCTTAGGTTGAGGCTTATGGAGTCCTAGGACTAGTAGTGTGGATGCCTGTCTAGTAGTGGAGACGCATGCTCCACTGTCACCATTTGGCCACAATGGTTGATGCTTGAGATGTTAGCTACCTGCTCGAAAAGTGGGAACTAATTGTCCGTATCGACATAACAAGTGTGTGTGAGTGTGTGTGCATGAGTAAGTCGTTATATTGCATTCATTTCATATCATCGCACTGCACGACATGAGATCCTCATCATATAAATTATATGAGCACTTTTATATGATTAGTTAATTTGAAGTACCCGATCCTTAACTTATAAATTTGTATGTGCATTATTATAAGTTACGTTAAATTCTATTCTTATGATTTATATTCTGATAGCATAGATAACCTCCTTTTATAGTGGTGTTTACTGCTGATACTTGCTTAGTATAAATGTGATGATATAAATATATATGAATTGGTGATTAATAATGCTATTTGACACATGTTTGATTATAAAATACTGCTATAATGAGCTCCTCCTTTTCATCCCCCCGGTGTATTAGATTCGCTAGGGTGAGCATATGTGATAGCCACTTAGTCTTTATGACAAATGGTTGCTACGTCTACCATTATTGGAGGATACAACGCAGTTGGAGCAACATCAATGCTTGATGAAGGAGGATAGCTAGGTCAGGGGGATATGGCCCTATATGATGTTACCATGTCTTCCTTTGTTGACTGAAGTGAGTTGTCAGAGTTATGATGTATCCTTCAGGCATTTTATTGTACTCTAATATTAAAGGATTAATGTAGTTCCTTGTTATTGATGTACTGTTCTGGACATATACTTATTGTGATTTATGACTCTATGATTTTCTTTTGGTTAGGTTGACATTTGTGATATTAAAGATTAGCCAACAGAATAGGCTACTTGTGGTATGGATTAGCACATGTGCTGATGCTACCACAAGGCGGTTGTTCTTGGCATAAAACTTCCCTCGACCGTGTCTTGCGTTCTGGGAGGGGGGTTTTACATAATGATTATGTGATTTGTTTTTATTAGTGCATAATTGATTATATGGTCCTCATAAGAAAGAAATACATGTAAATACAAGTGAAGCACTTCACATAGAAAATACACCAAATTGAGTACGACACAATGATACCAATATCTATCACATGATTTAAAATTATGAAGATTGGTAGACATAACAAATTCAAGATTATTCTAAAGTACTCTTATGAATTTTGGTAATGAATTAGATTGAATTTGGGTTTAGGATATCAATTGATCGTACTAAATCATTGTGGTGTATGTTATGCTAACATTCATCCTTGTTAATTTATTTTACGGAGCACATTCAAATTTACTTTAGCAAATCATGATTTGATATCATTAGCATGAACAATGATGTTTTCCTATAGTAAAAGACAATGTTATAATAATAAGTTATGGTAACCATGCGAATGCTATGTAGTTTTAACACATATATAATTGATTTGCATGCGCCCAAGATGGAACTCCTAACTAAAAATCTATAGGCTTATAGTAATGCGATTAAGCTCCATGATTTATGTTAATATATATGCGATTTATGCTAAAGTTTAAATACGAATGTTATGCTTACAAACAAGAGCAAAACACAATACGATATAATTCAAAAATTGTCTTTTAAAAACAATCAAAATTTGTTTTAAGAAAATATATAATTATTTGTAAAGAAATAAAAATATTCAGGTAACTAGAGATATCGTTGGCGGTAAAACATATTGCCAGGCGATATCAATAGAAACTGGAAAGGCCATGGAAAACTCATGACTTTCAAGATTTTTGGAGTCCGACTTTTCTTGATTATATCTTAACATATTAGGGGCTATCTAATGCAGAAGTGAAATCAGTGAAATAATCATAAGGTTCTGCAATAAATATTTGTTGTCTAAGACCCTTAATAACCTGTTTAAACTTAATTCTTTTAAATAACCAACCTTGTACAAAACATATTCCCCACATTAGTATTACGAATTGAGAGCAACATTTGAATAGTCATTTCAAACAACTTGTGTATTAAACGTTTTTAGTATATGGAGTTCAAAGGGGTCATTTAATTTTCCATAATTTTTATAATATTACCTAAGAAATTCAAATCCTTATTTTTAGTGATATTACATGTAAAACCCCCCTCTCGAAACACAAGACACGACCGTGGAGAGTTTTATGCCCAAAACAGTCGCCTTGTGGTAGCATCAACACACGGGCTAATCTGTACTATACGTTGCCTATTCCGCCGGCTAATACGATATCATAAATTCCAACCCTATGAAAAGAAGAACATAGAAGTCATAATCCACAGTAAGTAAATGTCCAAAACAGTACATCAATAATAAGAAGCTACATCAACTCCTTTAATATTAGAGTACATATAACTTCCAAAAGGCTACATCATAACGCTCACAACTCACATCAGTCATAG
The DNA here is from genome assembly GCA_039513925.1 of Platanthera zijinensis. Taxonomy (NCBI): domain Eukaryota; kingdom Viridiplantae; phylum Streptophyta; class Magnoliopsida; order Asparagales; family Orchidaceae; genus Platanthera; species Platanthera zijinensis. The sequence continues at coordinate 170,891,577 of CM077078.1, forward strand.
AAGGAAGTGAGGGTATCGTCATGTCGGGCACTGTACCCATGGCCTGACTGTCCTCTTGTGCCAGGCATTACTTGTGCTCCAACTGTGGGGTATCCTCCTAAAATTGTAGTCATAGTAACCGTTAGGCATAAAGACTAAGTTGGTATCACATCCGCTCAACCCAACAACACATAGGCACCGTGCAGAGGATAAGAAGAAGGAGCTCAATATAATAGTATTATATATACAAAATCAAATGATAGGAGAACATTATGTATCCAACAGTACATGTATAGATATCACATCACTGCTGAGCAGGTAAGAGAAATAGTAATCAACATATAAAATGGTACATCTACTCTAACAGCTTATCAATCATAAGTACAAAATTTAAATTAACTTATAAAAATACCCATACAAATTTATATGTTAAGGATCAGATACATCAATGTAACTCATTGTTGGGTATTTTATACACAATAACCCTGATTTAAAGAAGGATACAGTTAAGCTAAGATGAATAATGACTGTATTTTATATTGTATTTGTAGTTATGTACTTGCAGGTTTACAATGCAAAGTACACACCAATGTCAGGTTACATTGGGTCAGTAAACACGAAACTACACAATGTAATCCTTCATTTTGTAGGCCATGGTGTTGACTCACGTGTAATCTCTCTATTAGGGTGTACTTCTACGCCAAGTATATGGGGAGGTTCAAGGAAGATGAAGAGCTTCATTTAAGAAATACAAAAATTTACCTAAGTAAAATTCGTCGAGTATCATAAGTGATATTCGTCGAATTCGTCGAGTATCATTGATATTCATCGAATTCATCGTATATACTTACTATCACTCGCCGAATTCGTCTTATATAGTTGTGTAGAATTTCTGAAACAATTAGAAAAACAGTTAAGTAAAATTCGTCGAGTATCATCATGTATACTCGCCGAATTCGTCGAATGAATCAAACGATACTTGCCGATTTCATCGAATATACATGATGATGCATGCCGAATTTGTCGAATAATCTCGAGGATACTTCTCTGATTTTTCTTAATTCAAATTCATCGAGTGCATCTTGGCGGAGAGAGAGACGAATAGATCTTGGCATCGAGAGCGTTGAGTCAATAGTGTCGAGAGCGTTGAGTCTATTAGCCTATACTCGATGAATTCGTCGAGTATACTAGCTGACACTCGACGAATTCGTCGAGTATGACTCTAGACTTGGCATTGAGTGGCTAGCAAGATTGAGCTGAGTTTGTCTAAGTCAAAATCATCGTATATCAATGACTATTCGGCGAGTACAAGGGTAATACTCGACAATACTCGACGAATATGACTTAGGTCATTATTTATGACAAATTGTTTTTATCCAGGCTCGGGTTGCGGTGGCCATGCACAATAACTTTTGCAAGTTATTTTTAGGAATTTCTTTATATCCGGTTGAAGGGGGATCTCTATAAATACCTAAGGAGAATTCCTTTCCAAGAATAATCATGATCTTGCTCTAAAATTCATAATCGAGAAAACTTTCCAAGATTGGAAATTCCATCGGCTCGGCTACAGTGGATTTCACGATTGTTCTGATCGGTCACCAATGTACAGTGTGATTTGATCTTCTTTGACCAATACGACTGGATGCTTCTATCTAAAGATATTTATTACTCCAGTCCTAGTCATTTGAAGATTCAAGAGTCGAGATTCAAGATCTTCCATGATTTCATATTCTGAGTTCTCCACGATTTTCAAGACCATCTTTTTAAAAGAACAACAGCGTGAAGCTTTCAGATCTTATATAAGTTTGTGTGTAATATTATTGTTAAACATTCATTTACTTTTGTAGGAGATTTTCTCTGATTTGTAGATCCGTTTGTGGATCGAGTGGTAGATCCATTTGGGGATCGAGTAATAGATCCATTTATGGATCGAGTGGTAGATCCTTTTGTTGATCGAGTGGTAGGTGTGTCGTCTCTGGGATGTAGGAGTTGAGCCTCCGAGGTGTAAGATTTGTAGAAATCTGAGTTTGGTGAAGTAGTCGAATATAGCACTTCATGGTTGATAGGCGAGGAGGGAAAGTGGATGTACCCAACTCGGGGAACAGCTATAAATCTCGGTGTTTGTGTGCTTAATTTTTAAGTAATTTTTATTCCCCGAAAAACACTAACATCACCTGTAAGACCCCCCTCCCGGAACACAACACACGGCACGAGGGGAGTCTTATGCCCGAAATAGCCGCCTGGCGGTAGCACTAACACACGGGTTAGCCTTTACCATAAGACGCCTATTCCGCCGGCTACAATCCATATCACATAAACAATGCCAACCCAACCATAACAGAAAAGTAAAGCAGTTCAATTCACAGCTAAGTTTAAGTCCAAAAGAGCGGAAGATAACAAGCACAACCGGCTTGTACAAAAGAACAAGAGTCTAGAAATGTTTTGCCAAACGGCTACATGAAAACACTCACGACTGTCACTGACGGTGCCGATGGCACCACCACCTCAGATCCTATCGTCCGGGCCTGGCTGTCCTGCTGCATAGTCCGTTGCTGCTCTACCTGCGGGGTTTCCTCCTAAAAAGGAAGACGTAGCAACCGTTAGTCATAAGACTAAGTGGCTTCACATCCGCTCCCCCGGCGACTCCTCGGCACCGGACGGAGAAAGGAACAAAGGTACAATATATATATATAAGCAAGTAAACAAGCAGGTGTCTGTAAATATGGTGGAGTATAAACCACGCTACACAACTAGCAGTTCTACAAATATCAATAATATATGACAGCAGGTATAATTAATCAGAATAGTAACTCAACTTATAAGAGTGCCCATACAAACTTATAAGTTAAGGATCGGGTTAACAGTAAAGTAACTCATCGTATAAGAGTGCCCATACAAACTTATACGATGAGGATCTTGTGTATGCAATGAATGACATGATATGAATGTTATGCTATGACCGAATCATGTGCACGCACATGCAAGTTGCTATGTCGACAAAGACTTGAAGTTCCCACTTTTCGAGCATGTAGCTAACCTCTCAGGCGTCGTCCGTCGTGGCCAGACGGCGATAGTGGAGCGGGCGTCTCCACTACTAGGTGGTATCACACTACCTATCCTAGGCCCCCGTACGCCTCAACGCTAAAAACTCAACAGCGGAGCTCACATGCGTACTACGGCTCAGAAGGGGTCTTGGGTAAATGTGCACCAAGAACACAGCCCAACCTGGCCTTTGATTTCGAACCGGATGGAACCTCAGAAACGCACGAGGTGCAAGCCCAACCGTTCTCATGGCGCAGAGGAGATCTCGGGTTATGGACACCAAGTATCTAACCCTACCGCCCAAGGTCTACCCATTGGCTCCCATCGGTGTGACGACTGGCGAACCAGTAGACCTGCCACAGTCATTATCTCAACATCGCGACACGATGAATCGTCGCACATCACATGCCCCAAAACAACTCACTCGATGCTACCCGTAGGGAGGCTACAACTCTAAGCATCGGTTGTTAATAAACCCCTTGGGCTCGGATTACGGTTACAAAATACTCTTCACATAGTGTCCATCATATTCACGCCCACCTATTCAATGAATTCACCTCAACACTTCGCATAATAGATATGTTCAACACCCAACAATATAAATATATTCTATACCACTCTCAACCCTTAATTTCTAGCCTTCTCATCCGCTCCATTTCTCCACCAATACATGGTTATTCCTTATTACACAACCAAATGAGTAACCATGCTAAATTATAGTAACAACAACATTATAGATATATGGGAGCAAGATAACAAATGAGCAAATCACAACCATTGCAAGAGGGCTAACATTATAAATTAACAAGTGCATTAACATAGGATAGCCCGATACTAAAACTGGGATTCCCGGAGCTACAGGAATCCGATCACAATGCTCAACCCCTCGTTGGAAAGGTATTCGCGAGGGCTACGACTTTCGTGTTGAGTCGATCGCCCAGATCTGGTCGCAACATACCAGAAATTCAACTCGAATACGTACAGGAAACAGTTTCCTGTACAGGATTTTCCCGAACGCAGCGGACTCGAACCAGCTTTCCCGTGGCTACGAGTATCGCATGGAAACGAGCAACCACTCGTTGGAAAGGTAATTTCAAGGGCTACGACTTTTGTGTTGAGTCGATCACCCAGATCTGGCCATAACACCTCTGAAATTGGCCACGAAGGTCGCCGCGTGAAGAAATCAGATTTTTGCACGCATCTTAAGGCGAGATGAACGGCATCCGTTCATCTTCTTCCTTGCAACGACCTCGCATAAACTTCTCCAGAAATCACACCCAACCTTATTTCTCCTTTCAAAGCCAAACCCTCAACGAAAACCCCTCTCATCTCCACTTTGAATGATGAGAAGGTTGAGGGAGACTAAGCCTAGAAAACCTAGGCATGGCTTATCCTAAGAACTCTCCTCCTCACCATCAAGACTCTATGGAGTCGATGTCTCTCCTAAAATAACTATAGATCTAGCACCAAGGGAGAGGGGAGGAAGCTCACCTCAAGTCCAGCGGTACCACCATGGCCGGCCATGAGCCTCGCACTCCTTCGCGGCGACATTGTTTTTCCCTTGACGGCGGCGGCGTTTCGATTCCTCCAAGGATGGCTCCGGCAAGCTCCTTTCCCCTCCTCCAGTAAGCTCTCTTCCTCTCAGAAGTTTTGGGGCTGAAAAGGGGATGAAATGCTAGGGTTTCACAACTTTTTTCCTTTTTATACACCGCAGACACGGGTAGGCACACGGCCTTGTTCCTACCCGTGTTCAGGTGACACGGCCGTGTCGCCTACCGTGTTTAGGGCCGTGTTCATCCCAGAACATTTTCTGCCGTGTCGGGGTTGTGGCACACGGGTAGAGACACGGCCGTGTCTCGACCCGTGTCCTCAGCACACGGGTAGGGACACGCCCGTGTCCCAATACCCGTGTACCTCTCTGACTGGGAGCCTAATATTGGCATGAGGCACACGGGTATGGACACGGCCGTGTCCATACCCGTGTCGGCCAAAATCACCGTTTTGCCTTGTTTTCCTCATTTCCCATACGTTCGCACCTGTTCACCCACACCCCCATTGGGCTCACCACAGCCCCCTTGACTCAAATACGCAATCAAGGGGCCTAGCGCGAATTGGGACGTTACAAATCCTATAAACAAAATAAAAGATTTCGTCCCCGAAATCAGGGTAAGGCTATGAGAGTGAAACACATAAAAGGGAACTATGCTTTCAAATAAAATTTTTACCTGGGGTAAATAATTCCGGGTAGCGCCCTTGCATCAAATCCCTTGGCTCCCATGTGAACTCCTCCTTCCCATGATTAGACCATAGCACTTTCACCAAGGGAACACTTTTGCGGCACAAGGTTCTTGTCTCGTTATCAACGATCCGCACCGGCTCCAGTCGCACAGACCTATCAGACGCCACGACACCATCCGCCGTGGGGATATACTGTTCAGGCCGCAGCAAAGCCTTCCGAAGCGACGATACATGGAACACGTCGTGAAGGTTCTCCAGCTCCGGTGGTAACTCCAATCGATAGGCCAGAGGGCCAATCCTTTCCACTACGACATAGGGCCCAACATACCTTGGGCTGAGCTTCTTGACTCCACGTACCCGCGACACTCCGTGCATCGGTCGAATCTTCAGGAACACCTTATCACCCACTTGAAACTCCACCATACGGTGCCTTGCGTTGTAATATTTCGCCTGTCGGCTTTGAGCCTCTAGCATTCGATCCCGGATCAACCTAACCACCGCGTCCGTGTCATCAATATACTCATTTCCCAATGTCTTTGGATCTTCGTCTTGCACCCAGGACAAGGGTGTTCTACACCTCCTTCCATACAAAGCTTCATGAGGTGTCATTCCAATACTGGCTTGATGACTGTTATTATAAGAGAACTCCACGAGAGGTAAGAGTCTCTCCCATGGTTCTCCTTTATCTAGCACACACAACCTCAGAAGGTCCTCCAATGTTCGGATGGTTCGTTCAGACTGCCCGTCCGTTTGAGGGTGAAAGGCTGTGCTAAAGGCGAGGCGCGAGCCCAAATAAGCCTGTACAGCCCTCCATTCTCTTGAAGTAAACCGACCATCCCGATCGGAGACGATCGTCTTCGGCACACCAAGGTACCGCACAAATTGCTCCACAAAGAGACGCACTAGGACGCCCACCTGCGCCTCCTTCTTCATTGGGATAAATCGGGCTACCTTGGTCAACCGGTCAACTATCACCCACGCAGAATCATTCCCCGAGCGCGAGCGAGGTAACCCGTGGACGAAGTCCATGGAGATGTCCTCAAATTTCCATTCTGGGATGGGCAACGACTGTAGCATTCCACCGGGGCTTCTGCATTCCGCCTTCACCATTTGGCAGGACACACAATGAGTAACAAAGTACTTGACATCCCTCTTCATGCCCGGCCAACACATCGTCTTTCTCAAATCGGTGTACATCTTCGCGATCCCCGGGTGCACCGAGTACTTGGAGCAATGGGCCTCCTTTAAAATATCCTCCCGAATGTTGTCACCTTCGGGGATGTAAAGCCGGCCACGAAAATGGACGAGGCCGTCTTTTAGGGAGTATTCTTCCGTAGTCCCATCCTCTATTGACTTGAAAGCCGGGGTTAAAGCCGCATCCTTCTTTTGTTCTGTCCGGATTCGGTCTCGTATGTTGCAAACTATACTCATCGCGGCCAAATATTCGGTATACTCTTCCGATTGATTCTTAAAGACCAAAGTGACTTCCATCTCTTGCAGTGTCTGGATTAAACCCATCCTCATCAAGTGGGATTCCGTGCTCATTCTCGGTGCCTTTCGGCTCAAGGCATCAGCTACGGAATTAACCTTCCCGGGGTGGTAGTTCAAGGTGAATTCCTAGTCGCACAAGAACTCCAACCACCGCCGCTGTCTCAAGTTTAACTCCTTTTGGGTGTGAACGTACTTCAGATTTTTGTGATCCGAGTAGATCTCGCAGTGGACGCCATATAAATAATGCCTCCAAATCTTCAAGGCGAATACCACCGCTCCCAACTCTAGATCATGCACTGGGTAGCTGGCTTCATGCTTCTTCAACTGTCTTGAAGCATAAGCGATCACATGCCCATTCTGCATCAACACAGCTCCCATCCCTTGATACGACGCATCCGTGTAAACTTGAAAGCCCTCCTTCCCAGATGGAAGAGCTAGGATGGGTGCAGTCGTCAATCTGTCCTTCAACTCTTGGAATGCAGCTTCGCACTGGGGTGTCCATTCAAACGGCACACCCTTCTTGGTCAGCGTAGTAAGGGGAAGGGCGATCTTCGAGAAGCCTTTCACGAACTTGCGATAGTACCCGGCAAGTCCAAGAAAGCTTTGTATGTCGGCCGCTGACTTCAATGGCGACCACTCCTTCACGGCCCGCACCTTGGCCGGATCTACAGCTAGCCCCGCCCCACTAATCACATGGCCCAAGAACGCGACCTCTCGAAGCCAAAACTCGCATTTGCTGAACTTGGCAAACAAAGTGTGCTCCTTTAGCTTCCTCAGCACTAAAGTTAGATGTTCGGCGTGTTCCGCTTCGGTCTTGGAGTAGACTAGGATATCATCGATGAACACGATGACAAAGATGTCCAAATAAGGGCTGAACACCTTGTTCATCAAGCTCATAAAGGCGGAAGGGGCGTTTGTGAGCCCAAACGGCATCACGGTGAATTCATACAAACCATATCTCGAACTGAACGTCGTCTTCTGAATGTCATCTTCTTGTATCCTCAGCTGATAATATCCCGAACGCAGATCTAACTTGGAGAACCAATACGATCCCACCAATTGATCAAATAATTCATCAATGCGCGGTAGGGGATAGGTGTTCCGCACCGTTAACCGGTTCAACTCTCGATAATCAATACATAACCGCAGGGTGCCATCCTTCTTTTTGACGAACAAAAAGGGAGCTCCCCAAGGCGACGAGCTTGGGCAAACAAACCCTGCTTCCACCAATTCCTGAAGCTGGACTCTAAACTCTGCAAGTTCCTTCGGAGCCATTCGGTATGGAGCTCGCGAGACGGGCTTGGCACCCGGAATTAGCTTGATTTGGAAGTCCACTTCCCTATGCGGGGGTAGTCCCGGCAATTTCTCGGGAAATACCTCGGGAAATTCTCGCACCACCCGCACATCCTTGACCTCTAATGTCAGTTTCTTCAACTCGAAGCAAATTACATAGACCTCGTCCCCTTCCATATGAGATTTCATAACTTGGATTGAAGATAATAATTTACGGGGTGCGAATTTAATACCTTGGAAGATGACTTCCGAGTCTCCATTCCTCAATGTAACTTGCTTCTCCGCACAATTGATCCTGGCGTGGTGCCAGTCCAACCACTTCATGCCCAGGATGAGATCGAACTCCGGGATTCTTAACACTGTAGCCGAAGTTTCAAAGAACTTTCCTCCAATAAGGGTGTCGAAGTCGCAACTTGCTGACGACGTCATCTCAGAGCCGTCCGGAAGGCACACCCTTTGAGTAGTGCCCGTGAAGTGTTGCACTCCCTCCAAGTCCTTCACGAAGTCCGCCGAAATGAATGAGTGAGACGCACCCGTGTCAAATAACGTATAGGCGGGTCTCCCGCTAACCATGACAGTGCCTAGGTTCCAAAAAGGTAATCACTATTCAAAATTGCGCGTATCATTTGTATCGTAAATCTAACAAGTCATATAATATTAATAAATTTTGCACGTACCGGTGATGACTTCCTGCGGATTTCTCTCCTGAGTCATATCCAATGCGAATACATGCTCCCGTGCATGTCCTTGATTTCTCCCTGGTGGTCCTCTTCCTCGGCCACGCATGTGCCCTCGCCCCCGTGGAGCTACTGGAGGGGGAGCAATAGGAGCACCCCCGATCAGTCAAGGGCAAACTCGTCGGACATGCCCCGGTTGGTTGCACTCAAAACATATCACCTCACGTCGGCCCCCAGGTTGTTGATAATATTGCTGCTGCGGTGGTGGTGGTAAAGCTAGTGGTTGCGGAATTGGGTACTCCACCCGATAGTTCCGGTTGACCCACCGACCGCCTCTGTGGTTTCCCCTTCCTCTGCCATGATCATTCCGCCTTCTATTACTAGGGCCGACTTCAATTACTCCTTCCGCAGGTCTCTTGCCACATCCCATGTGGTCCGCCTCCAGTCTCTTTGCCATGTCGATGATTTCTGCCAGGCTTCCATCGGCTATAAACAAAAGGGCCTTCCTCAGGGGGTCCCTCAACCCTTTGTAGAAGCGCTTCGCGTAGCCTCTATCGTCCAAATCATAGGAATCGGCAAACCTAGCGAGGTGTTGGAACTCCCTCTGGTACTCCGTTACCGATTTCGATCCCTGCTTCAGCTGCAGAAATTTTTCTTCAAGTCCATCCCGAGCAGAAGAAGGGATGAAGTGATCCAGAAAAGCCTCAGTGAACTCGTTCCAACTGATGTTCGTGTACAACCGCCCTTGGAAGGTGGAGCCCATGAGGGACTTCCACCACCTTTTGGCGTGCAGCTCTAGCAGCGTCACTACCAATGTCACCGCCATGCTGTTCGGACATCTTATGCCAGCCATCAATTCCTGCACGGTATCAAGCCATTCCTCGGTGCGCACTGGCGATTCTGTCCCAAGATAGGCAGGAGGGGACAGGGCACGGAAGGTGCTCAACCAGTTGGAGCCTGGTGCTTGTTGTTGCACCGGAGCTTGCTGGGCTTTAAATGCATCCAATATGGCTGATAGCGTTTGTCCCAGTTCCGACTGCTGGAACTGTAAAGGGACGGAAGGGGTAGGAGTGCCCCCAACCGGCTCTACCTGCGCTGGGACCTATACGCAAGGTACAAATTAGGGTCAGGTTGGCTAAAACTAATGTCAAGGTTGGACAACTTAGTGTGAATTACATATGGGCACACCACTGCTTCCGCTAAGTCGGTTTGTCCCCAAACCGACTAATCGAACGGGAGTGGCCCATTGTTGCTTGACTGCTCTAGTTGAAGATCGGCTAAGTCTGATACCATTTGTAAGACCCCCCTCCCGGAACACAACACACGGCACGAGGGGAGTCTTATGCCCGAAATAGCCGCCTTGCGGTAGCACTAACACACGGGTTAGCCTTTACCATAAGACGCCTATTCCGCCGGCTACAATCCATATCACATAAACAATGCCAACCCAACCATAACAGAAAAGTAAAGCAGTTCAATTCACAGCTAAGTTTAAGTCCAAAAGAGCGGAAGATAACAAGCACAACAGGCTTGTACAAAAGAACAAGAGTCTAGAAATGTTTTGCCAAACGGCTACATGAAAACACTCACGACTATCACTGACGGTGCCGATGGCACCACCACCTCAGGTCCTATCGTCCGGGCCTAGCTGTCCTGCTGCATAGTCCGTTGCTGCTCTACCTGCGGGGTTTCCTCCTAAAAAGGAAGACGTAGCAACCGTTAGTCATAAGACTAAGTGGCTTCACATCCGCTCCCCCGGCGACTGCTCGGCACCGGGCGGAGAAAGGAACAAAGGTACAATATATATATAAGCAAGTAAACAAGCAGGTGACTGTAAATATGGTGGAGTATAAACCATGCTACACAACTAGCAGTTCTACAAATATCAATAATATATGACAGCAGGTATAATTAATCAGAATAGTAACTCAACTTATAAGAGTGCCCATACAAACTTATAAGTTAAGGATCGGGTTAACAGTAAAGTAACTCATCGTATAAGAGTGCCCATACAAACTTATACGATGAGGATCGTGTGTATGCAATGAATGACATGATATGAATGTTATGTTATGACCGAATCATGCGCACGCACATGCAAGTTGCTATGTCGACACAGACTTGAAGTTCCCACTTTTCGAGCAGGTAGCTAACCTCTCAGGCGTCGTCCGTCGTGGCCAGACGGCGACAGTGGAGCGGGCGTCTCCACTACTAGGTGGTATCACACTACCTATCCTAGGCCCCCGTACGCCTCAACGCTAAAAACTCAACAGCGGAGCTCACATGCGTACTACGGCTCAGAAGGGGTCTTGGGTAAATATGCACCAAGAACAAAGCCCAACCTGGCCTTTGATTTCGAACCGGATGGAACCTCGGAAACGCACGAGGTGCAAGCCCAACCGTTCTCATGGCGCGGAGGAGATCTCGGGTTATGGACACCAAGTATCTAACCCTACCGCCCAAGGTCTACCCATTGGCTCCCATCGGTGTGACGACTGGCGAACCCGTAGACCTGCCACAGTCATTATCTCAACATCGCGACACGATGAATCGTCGCACATCATATGCCCCAAAACAACTCACTCGATGCTACCCGTAGGGAGGCTACAACTCTAAGCATCGGTTGTTAATAAACCCCTTGGGCTCGGATTACGGTTACAAAATACTCTTCACATAGTGTCCATCATATTCACGCACACCTATTCAATGAATTCACCTCAACACTTCGCATAATAGATATGTTCAACACCCAACAATATAAATATATTCTATACCACTCTCAACCCTTAATTTCTAGCCTTCTCATCCGCTCCATTTCTCCACCAATACATGGTTATTCCTTATTACACAACCAAATGAGTAACCATGCTAAATTATAGTAACAACAACATTATAGATATATGGGAGCAAGATAACAAATGAGCAAATCACAACCATTGCAAGAGGGCTAACATTATAAATTAACAAGTGCATTAACATAGGATAGTCCGATACTAAAACTGGGATTCCCGGAGCTACAGGAATCCGATCACAATGCTCAACCCCTCGTTGGAAAGGTATTCGCGAGGGCTACGACTTTTGTGTTGAGTCGATCGCCCAGATCTGGTCGCAACATACCAGAAATTAAACTCGAATACGTACAGGAAACAGTTTCCTGTACAGGATTTTCCCGAACGCAGCGGACTCGAACTAGCTTTCCCGTGGCTATGGGTATCGCATGGAAACGAGCAACCACCCGTTGGAAAGGTAATTTCAAGGGCTACGACTTTCGTGTTGAGTTGATCACCCAGATCTGGCCAGAACACCTCTGAAATTGGCCACGAAGGTCGCCGCGTGCAGAAATCAGATTTCTGCACGCATCTTAAGGCGAGATGAACGACATCCGTTCATCTTATTCCTTGCAACGACCTCGCATAAATTTCTCCAGAAATCACACCCAACCTTATTTCTCCTTTCAAATCCAAACCCTCAACGAAAACCCCTCTCATCTCCACTTTGAATGATGAGAAGGTTGAGGGAGACTAAGCCTAGAAAACCTAGGCATGGCTTATCCTAAGAACTCTCCTCCTCACCATCAAGACTCTATGGAGTCGATGTCTCTCCTAAAATAACTATAGATCTAGCACCAAGGGAGAGGGGAGGAAGCTCACCTCAAGTCCAGCGGTACCACCATGGCCGGCCATGAGCCTCGCACTCCTTCGCGGCGGCATTGTTTTTCCCTTGACGGCGGCGACGTTTCGATTCCTCCAAGGATGGCTCCGGCAAGCTCCTTTCCCCTCCTCCAGCAAGCTCTCTTCCTCTCAGAAGTTTTGGGGCTGAAAAGGGGATGAAATGCTAGGGTTTCACAACTTTTTTCCTTTTTATACACCGCAGACACGGGTAGGCACACGGCCGTGTTCCTACCCGTGTTCAGGTGACACGGCCGTGTCGCCTGCCGTGTTTAGGGCCGTGTTCATCGTAGAACATTTTCTGCCGTGTCGGGGTTGCGGCACACGGGTAGAGACACGGCTGTGTCTCGACCCGTGTCCTCAGCACACGGGTAGGGACACGCCCGTGTCCCAATACCCGTATACCTCTCTGACTGGAAGCCTAATATTGGCATGAGGCACACGGGTATGGACACGGCCAAAATCACCGTGTTTTGGCACACGGGTAGGGACCTCCATACCCGTGTCGGCCAAAATCACCGTTTTGCCTTGTTTTCCTCATTTCCCATACGTTCGCACCTGTTCACCCACACCCCCATTGGGCTCACCACAGCCCCCTTGACTCAAATACGCAATCAAGGGGCCTAGCGCGAATTGGGACGTTACATCACCTATTCACCCCCTCTATGTGATTTAAATAGACGCTAGATACTTTCAATTGGTATCAGATGGGCATTTTGTTCGATATAAGGTTAACACCTTGAACAAGATCCATGTTCTAGCATCATGAGATTCTGTCTAATTACTATGGACAAAAGTAAAGACATGTATTCAATCAAGTTACCAATCTGCATGAAAGAGAACTTTCCCATGTGGAAAGAAAGAGTCTGGTTCTTTATGTAAGTTGCAGTTCCAAGAAATTTTTAGATCGTGGAAGAAGTACCGCATATACCTGCACATGCTTCAGCTCTGAACACAGATATCTTGATTCCCAGAAAGATGATGGATCTCATAAAGGATGAAATTGCCATGGTCTCCTTGGACAAGAAGGCTAAGAATATTATCACAAGTGTAGTGGATGACTCGGTGCTACAAAATTTATTCCACTACAAATCTGCCAAAGAAATGTTGGACTGTCTGGTTTTTATGATGGAAGGAACATAAGAAGTTAGAGACGAGCGTAGATCATTACTGAATCACGAGTACGAAGCATTCAAGTAAGGATCAAATGATTACCATTGCTGACAGGTTCGAAAAGTTCTTCAAGATTGTGAACTGTCTCAGAAACTACGGCCACAAATTCACTAATGGCAAACTAAACGACAAGTTTCTCAGATCCCTGACAAAGGATTGGGACACTAAAGTGGTTGCCATCAGGGAGTTTTGGAATTTGCCTGAGATTGACCCTCAGAAGCTCTTTGGAAAATTGCTCTCCTACGAACTACAGATGAACACTAGAAAGAAGGAGTAAAGAAACCATACTTCCAGTAAAGAGAAGTTGGAAGCTCTTAAGGCTGAAGGTTGAAGAAAGTCCAAAGTTATGTCACCAGTAAGGACCCATGCCCAGACACTCGAGAAGACTTTGAGCCTAGCATGTCAGGCTTTGAGCTATCTGATGGAGAGTTTTCTCGCATATCTAAGCATTTCAAGAAACTGCTCGGCAAGAGGACACAGATGAAGAATCAATCATCCTTATCTAACTTCAGGAAATCCCATCGTGATGGTGATCGTTCTAGAAAAAGCTACAACCGAGAGGACAAGTACAAATCTAAATAAAACAAATATTCTTCCTCTGATGTTGTGTGCTATTGTTGCAATAAGGCAGGACACATGATTGTGGAGTGTCCGTACAAGAAGAAGGAAGGATCCAAGAAAGAGGAGAAGAGATCCTTTAAGGGCAAGAGAAAATAAGAAAAGAGCTTCATCGCCCAGAAGTCCAAGACTCTTAGTTACAACGACTAAAGTGACTCCAGCTCAGAGAATGAGGAAGCATACTTCTGGCTTATGGCTCAATCAGACGAGGAAGTGGAGACTCCGAGTACCACGGGAAGGTAAACTCGCACACAATACTCTCTGAGTTAGATACCTCCTCAAATGGTCATGAAGTCTATTCTTTTGAGGAAGAGGATTCTGAATTAATGATTCAACACGAGAACCTTTTGAAAGCATTTGACAAAAGTCGCAAGGTTGTTAAAACGCATTTGAAAGAGATTACTTCCCTCAAGCTAGTGGAAACCTGTCTGAGGGAGGAAATTGCAAAATTACTTCCTATCAGAGAGGAAGTCCACTCTTTAAAGAGAAACTCAAAGGCTTTGCTGAAACATTGAGTCTGAAGGAGAAATACCTTGATGAGCTAGAAAAAAAGCTCTTGGTGGTGAGAAAACTTGCGGAAAGTTACTCCAAGAAGAAGACTATTCTTCCTCTCATCGATGATTTTTCAGCTCCAAAGAAGGGTAGTGTTCTTGGCCACAAAGCTGGTAAAGTTAAGTCTTCCAAGAAAGCCAGTGCCAAAGAAAAGGGGATGGCACCTCTAGATCAACCCTCATTTAGGAAGGTAATCTTCTCGACGAACAAGTTTGACCTTGATTTGTCCTTTGGTCAACTTGATAGGCCTACCTATGTAGAGCCCAAAAAGAGATGCCCTTGATGGACCCGTCCCTTAGACTATGTTGCTAGTGTTTTCAAAGAACCTTATGAAGAGATTGAACTCTAGAGTTATGGTCCGTATGTTCATGGACATAACCATAAGAGGGCACCAAATTCCAAAACTTTTTTACATAAGGGAAAGGAGATGGAGAAGCCCTGTGTATTCTATAATTTGGAGGCATCCACCTCCAAGTATGTTGCCCCTGCTAGACCTCACGCTCAAAAGGTAAAGCAGGAATACAAGAGAAGGTACACTAGGTTTGAGTGTTGGTGCTGCAGCAAAATTTGTCATTTTGGCGCAGATTGTTGGTTTAACCCTACTAATTTTGAAACTACATGAGTTAACCCTGTGATACAGACACCTTGAAAAGTTAATGTTCCTAGTGGTGGTAAGATGATAAGGAACCAAGGACATAAATATGTTTGTGTTCCTAAGGTAAAGTGATTTGTTATTGCCGGTATGTCCAAAGGCCAATAAAAATCCCATCTTGTATTTGGACAGCGGATGCTCTCGGCATATGATCGAGACAAGAAGCCTACTCCGAGAATTTACCCCAGTAAAAGATTGACCAAAAGTCATCTTTGGAGGGTCAGATAGGGGAATTACCAAAGGCCACAGTATGATTTCCAATGGAATAGTTTCTTTCACAGACGTGGTTTATGTTGAAGGATTACATCATAATCTGATAAGCCTAAGTCAACTATGTGACAAAGGTTATATTATTGAGTTCTACAAGGATAATTGTCTGATAAAGTCATATGCTAATTTGGAGATGATCTTAACAGACACTCGGAGTAGAAATAAATTTTGTTTAAATTTCCTGTTTAGAGAATTCTACCCTAATATGTTTTCTTGCAAAAGATTGTGCGTTTCTTTATGACCAATGACACAAGAGATTAACACATATTAATTTCAAAACCTTCAATATGTTATTTTTTAACAACTCAGTGCGCGATGCCCCCAGTATTAAGTGCTTTAAAGAGAGTCCATATCACTCATGCCAAATGGGTAAGCATACAAGGGAAACCTTCAAGGGTTATTGGGTAAAAAGATTTTTCGAGAAGTTTATATTTACTTCATATGGACTTATTCGGTCCCATACCAATTCAAAGTTTGGGAGGTAAAGTATATATATTGGTAATTGTTGATGACTACTCTCACTTTACTTCGGCGTTCTTTCTGAAACACAAGTCAAACACCTTTGATTTTTTCACTAATTTTGTCCGACAAATTTAGAACGAATTAAATTGCTCAGTGGTCAAAATCAGAAGTGACCACAGAACAGAATTCTAGTCTAGTGCCATGAAAAAATTCTATGAAAGCTAAGGTATCTTTCTTGAGTTTTCCTCCTAATGTACTCCACAACAAAATGGAGTTGCTGAGAGAAGGAATAGAACCCTCTTTAAAGTATGTACAACTATGTTGAATGATGTTTCACATCAGGAGTACTTCATGACTGAAGTAGTCAACACAGCTTGCCACGTGCAAAACCGTGCTCTAATCAACAAGAACCACCGTATTACTCCCTATAAACTACTAAAGGCAAGACAAATGAATGTGTCCTACTTTAGAATCTTTAGAAGTAAATGCTTCGTACTACATAATGGGAATTATTATCGCACAAAGTTTAGTGAAAAATGTTTTGAAGGTATTTTCGTAGGATATAGTAGTTATAGTATGGCATATAGGATTTTTAATATGAAAACCCTGGTGGTAGAAGAGTCTATTAATGTTGTATTTGATGAGACAAACATGCTCCAAAGAATCTCGTCTAGTGTTATTGGTGCTGATGCAGGTACCAGGTTTAAGGAACTAAGCTTGGATGAAGCAGTCAAAGAAGTTGCTCTAAGATCAATAAAGGTTGTAAATCCAAGCAAGTTGGATGAAGAACTGCTCGATGAACCAGCCCCCGAGGATGCACCAAATGCTACAGAGCCTACCGGTGGAATAGGAAGAAATCTAGTGTTCAGACACCTAAGAGATCACCCAGTTGATCATATCATTGGAGAGCCAGGTGACGATATTAGAACCAGAAGAGTTACAACTAATGAGCTATTGCATCTTATTTTTATGTCTTAGGTCGAGCTAAAGAAGTTTGAAGAAGCAAACAAGGATGCCTCTTGGATCATTGCAATATAAGAGGAGCTCAACATGTTCGAACGATGCAAAGTGTGGGAGTTTGTGCCTAGACCCAAGGGACAGAATGTCATAGGAACAAAGTGGGTTTTCAGAAATAAGTTGGACGAGATTGGCGTAATCATAAAGAACAAAGCCCGGCTTCTAACTCAAGGCGATAAATAAGAAGAAGGGATTGACTTTGAAAGAACTTTTGCTCCAGTGTCCAGGCTCAAGGCGATCAGGTTGTTTCTTGCGTATGCTGCCCTCAAAGGCTTCATAGTCTATCAAATGGACGTGAAGTCAGCATTCCTCAATGAGAATATGAAAGAGGAAGTATACGTTGAGCAAACCTCAGGTTTTGTTAATTCCACCTTTCCTGAACATGTTTACTTTTAAAATAAATCTCTTTACAACATAAAGCAAGATCCACGAGCTTAGTATGAGACATTGTCTAGCTTTCTTATTGAGAATAAGTTCACAAAAGGAAAGATAGACAAGACATTATTTTTTAGGGAAGTTAAAGGAAAGATTCTGCTAGTGCAAATCTATGTCGATGACATTATATTTGGCTCTTTGGAAGACAACCTTTGCAAGAAGTATTCCAATCTTTTGCAAGGGAAGTTTGAAATGGGAAGTATGAGAGAGCTAAAGTATTTCTTAGGACTTCAGGTGAAGTAATATGAAGTTGGAATTTTCATCTCTCAAAGGAAGTTCACTAAGGAGTTGCTACAGAAATTTGGAATGAAGAACACAACCTTTATGAGGACTCTAGTGGGTTCAACTGTGTCTCTGGAGAAGGATGAGAACGGGAAACCTTTTGATGAAACTAAGTATAGAAGCATAATTGGATCCTTGCTCTACCTCACTGCAAGTAGACCGCACATAATATTTTTAACATGTGTGTGTGCTAGATTTCAGGGGAACTCAAAGGAATCTCATTACATCACTACAAAACGAATTCTATGAAACCATAAGGGTACACCCAATATTGGCTTGTGGTACCCGAGAAATAATGATGTCGAGCTAATTGGTTTTTCAGATGCTGATTTTACTGGAAGCAAGGATGACATGAAAAGCACTTTCGGGACGTGCCAATTCCTCGGAAGACGGCTTATTTCCTAGAGCAGTAAGAAGTAGATTTGTGTGGCAACCTCAAATGCTTATTCATAGTATATCTCTACAAGTAGTTGTTTTGCACAACTTCTATAAATCTTTAATTAACTAGAATACTACAACCTCTAGTTCAAAGAGATTCCTATGTATTGCAACTCATCCATCGAAATAGCGATCGCACATAGTCAAGTCTCTCAAAGCCGGACAAAACTCATTGAAGTGCAATATCATTTCATCCAGGAGCATGTGGAGAACAAGGATATAGCTCTCAGCTATGTACCGACGGATAAGCAGGTCGTGGATATTTTCACGAAGCCACTGGATGAGGCCAAGTTCTCATTCTTTAAAACGGAACTGGGAATGCTGAATAAGGATTCATAAAGAAGGATAACAAGAGGAAATCACTCAGGAAATCCATTAAGGAAGGAATTTATATAAGGAAAAATCGATGAGTATCGGTCAGCAAAAGTCGCTAATTTATGAAATATTCATGGATATACTCACCGAACTTGACTTTGCATTCGGTGAAACTTGCCGATTTTCTCTTAGGTCAACTTTTCTTTCCTATATTGGATCCGAAGAATCTCAGCTAATCAGTTACGCGCCTTTCCATGTCTTAAAATTTATATTTATATATATATATATATATATATATATATATATATATATATATATATATATATATATATATATATATATATATTAAGGAGGGTTAGGGGCAACCACACTCCATTTCATCGAAACCAGATAGACTCGTCGAACTATTATCCCAACCCTTTAACTACCACAAACAATTCATCATCTCCATCCCACATCCTTGCTCCCATTCGATCTCCTCGATTAGGTTACTGACGGTAGTACAAGTCGAGTTCGGGAAAATATTTCCTTCAAGTCGATTTCCAGCAACTACTTCTCTGATCATTCGCTTGCTCTCGCCGACCGTCAGTGACAACAAATAGTATCTACAGTCAGAATATTCCAGAGATTTCCTGTGATTCTCCATAGCTCCTCGAATAACCAGTGGATTGCTTGGGGTGGTGAATTAGTTCGAACAGGCTTTGCCTCAGCCTCTGAGATTTCAGAAATATAATCCTGATGCTAGAGATAGTCGGTCTCTCATTTGTCCTCAAACATCATTGCAATATATTGAACAAGGACGTTCTTGAATTCTTTCAGAATGCAAAGCTCCGACATGAGGATACGGTAATCAAGTGAAAAGTTCGTAGAACTGCCATTAAGGTGAAGTCATCCAATTTCACCAGGCTCTTGAGGCTCGCAGCTTGTGACAAAGAAGATCACCTCGAAGAGGAATACTTCGTAAGAGTTATGTTATTATGTGTTTTTCCTAGAGGTACAAAAGCCATCAAAAGGAAATGAATGAACGAAGAAGGAAAAATATTGTCAGATATCATCGTAAAATTACTGCTATGCAAGACTAGTTCACACGACTATCTATCTCTAGAAATTTTAAAGGCTCTAGTGACAATCATTTGCAAGAAAAGATTATACTAGGGTGCACTACTGTTTGAGAAAATCAAGGACAGTCTCCGCACTCCCAAATTTGGGAGGATTATCATCTTGTACCTGAACCAAATGGATGGAGATAAGTTGGATATAACCAAAGGTGTGCTTATCAATCACCTCAAGAAAATAAACTCTTCCATATTCTCAAGGTGGGATAGGAGGATTTTGAGGACAGGGGGAGCTCCAGATGTGCCTGAGGCGGAGGAAGAACAAGCTACTGTGGAAAGGATCTCGACTCCAAGCCCTAGGGAAACTCTTGAGAGATTTAGTGTGAAGGTGATGATAGATACAACTCTAGAGGGGGTGAATAGAGTATTCAAAAATTATGACACCCTACTAAACTCCCTTAGAGTTAATTTGCGGAATGAGTTTATAGATATTGATAACCCTAGAGCCTAACACAAAGTGAAGTGCACTAGAAAAGGGCAACTGTAATTACAGTTGAGCTTTGATCCTATCACAGCAACTAGCAATCCTAGTTATTTCTACTCACAGCCACAGTGCAATGAATTAAATAAGCAGCACAGACGACACAAGAAATTTTATAGTGGTTCCCTCTAAATAGGTACGTCCACTCTTCTACCACACTGGTAGGAATCCACTACAGGTTTTTGTTCGGGTGCCCTGCCACCAACTGATCTGCTTCAGGTAGATCAAGTAGACCCTTTGAGCATTTGATCAGGAGCTCAAAATCCAACACAGGTTTTTGATCAGGTGCTCTGCCACCAAGGTTCACTTTTGAAGGGAGTAATAACCCTTTATACAGGAGGTTGAGAGAGTTAAAGTTTCTTCTCTATTGTTAAAACAGATTAGAGAAGCTAGTGGATTGCAAAGAGCTAGAAAGCTCTAAAGAATCAAGGCTCCCCCTGGCATAGAGAATATCCAAGAAGAAGTCTTGCTTCAGGGTGCAGGAACTCTTCTGAACTGAGACAAAGAACTGTCTTGGAGTTCTGAAGGAGAAGCTTGAATAAGTCTCTTGATTTGGAAAAGATGTTCTTCTTCAATCAGCTTCCTTTCTTCTTCTTCTTCTAAAAGCCTCTGAGTGCATGTCTTCCTGTGAGCAGGATGAACTCAGGATGAAGAAGAATGCTGAAGAGATTTGATCTTCTCAGTTGAATGTGAATTTCTGAGAGCTGCAGATCTCTATGCTGTTGTGAGTAAAACTTCTTGTATTTTGCGTATTGTATATCTATTTTTTGTCTTTAGAAGGCACTTTATATATGAGCCTTTGCAACGGCTCTAATCTGAGTTTGAACTTTGTCTTCTTCTATAATCTGCAAACTGGGCTGTAAATAGCACAAAGCAAAATATATCTTGTAGACAGATATCCTATAAAAATATAAAGCTGTTTAAGAAGCTGCAAATCAATCTGATAAAAGTGTGCTAGAAAAAGTCACATCAGAAAGAGCTCTTTACGGCCAGAGAAGACTTTTGAGTCTAACGGCTATAAAGGACAGCCTGGCAGATAAAGCAGAAAATATATTTCAACTAATAAGACAAGCCACTTTGTCAGATAAAGATTGACTTATGCATAAAGAATGGAGCAAAGATTGCCTGGAAATAATAGCATAACATCAATGAAATATACTTTAATAAAATATGTCAAGCAGATAAGAAATAAATAATATAACTTTACTAAAGGCAGACAAAAAGAACGTCGAACGACCCTCGGAGATCGTCGACCGAAGCACGGAGATTGTCGACCTATCAGACAGATAGTCGAACGACACATATAGTCGAACTATCAAGGCAGATAGTCGAGCTATCACACAGATAGTTGAACTATCACACAGATAGTCGAACTATCAAAAAGCAGACATATAGTCGAACTATCAAGACAGATAGTCGAGCTATCAGATAGTTGAACTATCAACACAGATAGTTGAACTACCACACAGATAGTCGGCCTATCAAACAGATATTCGAACTATCAACACAGAACAGATAGTCGAGCTATTAGAACAGATAGTCGAGCCATCAAATAGTTGAACTATCAAAACAGATAGTTGAACTAACCGAAAGATAGTCGAACTATCAAACAGATAGTCGAACTATCAACACAGAGCAGATAGTCGAACTATCAAAACAGATAGTCGAACTATCAGATAGTTGAACTATCAAGGAAGATAGTCGAACTATCAAGAAATCTGTCTTAACAAAAGAAGTCGAGCGGGGTTCGACGATCGTCAAGGCAGATACCGCAAATCGTCAAGAGTTGAACTAACTCAGAGAAAGACGATCTGCTGACAGACGAACATCGACCAACTGATAGACGATTGTCGACCAGTCGATAGATGATGGTCGAGCGGCGTTCGACTATAGTCGAACCAAAAATGACTTAACCAAATTTTCATCTAGATAAGCAATTCTACAACTATGGGAATCTAACCTATTAGCTAACCTTTGACCATAGATAAATCTTGGGCCAAGAAACTAAAAGAGCAGACTAAACTCAAATCCAAACTAGGGTACTAATAATCTCCCCCTATTTGAGTTAAGTCTCTCAAAACAAAACAAAACAAACAAACTACAGGAAATAAATATAATACAGGAAAGAACCATCTAAGCATCAAATGCATCAATCAAACAGTTAACATAAACAGATTCACAATAAAACTTAAGCAGCATCAGAATCTTGTTTAGAGATAGAAGAGTCAGGAGTAAAAGAGATTTTTCTGAGAGGATCTAGAACTTCCTTCTTTGATGTCTTCAGATCTTGTTCTCCAATAACTTTGGTTTCTCCTGTTCTTGGAACAACTGCTTCTGGATATTTTTCTATATATTTGGTAGCATCAAAAACTTCTGGTCTTACCTGGAATCTATCAAGTTCTTTCTTTCTGAATTTGGATATAGTTGTTAATCCTGTAACATCTTTTCCTTCAGCTCTGGCTTTTCTAATCTGAGCTGATCCAACCAATTCAAGGAATCTTGCCATCCTGAAGTAAGGATTAAGCTCTAAGCTTTCATACTCATTTTTATCAGCTGTATTTAGAGGATTTATAGTTCTGAATTTTGTAGAAAGTTCTAACATGCTTGCAGCTGGCTCTTTCTTTTCTTGAATAACTAAAGATGTTGGAGGAGCAAATTCAGCATTTCTTTTACTTGATTTCTCAGAGTATATAACTCTTTTGCCTTTTGCATCTATTTTCCTTTTCTGATCAGATTCTCTGGAAGATATAATTTTGCTTTCTTTATCTGGTGATGTCCTTTTCTTGGGAGAAGGAGGAGGCGAAAAGATTGGCTTTAGGTAAATTACCTCTTTCACTTGTTCTTGTAACTCAGCTTCCTGTCTCTGATGACTAGATTGAGACTTGCCATGGTAGCTTTGATTTCCTTTCCTCTGATAAGATTGGGAAGAAGTGAATCTAGAAGGAGGAGCAGAGGGACTGGCAATATTTCCAGATTCTCCTGCACTGGGAGGAGGAGGAGGAGGTCCTTTAGAATTCCATTTAGGAGCTGGACTGTCATATCTTTTAGATTTCTTTCTTTGTTTTTGCTGATTCTTGGAGAATCCCATCCAGTGCTGATATTCCTTGGATTTGGGATCTATTCCTTTCAAGATGTAGTAAGGAATATCATGGTAAGGGTTAGATGGAGTAGGAGCAGCAGCTTTTCTTTTTCTTTTGGCAGATTTTTTCTTGGTTCCTTCTGAATCATCAGAGTCATCTTCATCATCAGATGATTGAGGATGATCATAAGGATCAACAGCTTCTCGCACAGCTTTTTCTCTATCCTTTAAAGCAGCTTTTTCTATCTCTTCTTCCAAGGAATCCTGTGCCAGAAGAGTGTCAAGATCTAGTCCAGGGGTGTCATCCCAGACTGTAAATTTTTCTTCTTGTCCAACTGAAACATTCTCTTGTTCAACTGTAACTGTCATTGAGACCAGTTCTTCTTGCACAACTATCTGAGCTGGTTGAGCAGACTCAGGATCTTGAACAGCAGGTTCTGGGTCAGCTAGTTCTAGAGCAGATTGTTGAACAAGTTCTTGGACAGCTAAAACTTCTTCCACTATATCTGTAGTATTAGGAACATAGATTTGCTAAATGAAATTGAAACATCCCTTCTAGGTATTCATAGACTAGCATGTTAGTTAACATGTCAAGAAAATGAGTAAATGAATTACCTTCAGGATTTTCCTCAGAATTTCCTAACTCCTATAAGTCATCTAGAAAGGAGGTAATGACTCCTTCTTGGAAAAGGGAAACTAAGGCAGTGGAGACTTCTTCAAGGCATACTTTAACAGCAAATTCCACATGTAATATAACATCAGAAATCTGTTTTTCAGAAAGTTGAGGAACTGTTTCTTCTTGAGCTACTATCTCTTTTTCTGTAAGTGCTGTTTCTCTTTGAGTATCTGCTGGAGGATCTGCTGGAAGAGAGGCCAGGGGCAGTTGAGAGGCATCTTCATAGAACATCTCCCCCTGCCTGATTTCAGTGGAAACTCAAACAAGGCCCCTAGATGAAGAGGGCTCAGTAGATTTGGAGAGGGCTTGGATGGAGGCAGTCAGGGAAGAAATGGAGGATACAAGAGGAGCAATTGCTTCTTCAATCATGGTTTTTATTGAAGGAGTAATTAACTCCAGGATATTGGCTATGAGTGTTGGAGATATTGATGTGGATGGGGGAACAACAGAAGATGGAAGATCATTAGGAAAGGTAGTGTCCTGATGAGATGTATTGTGAACTGGTGATTGAGGAGTTGATGAGGGAAAGTCAGTGTGATCTGGAGGTGTAAGTGGTGACTGAGGTGGGGTTGGAATTCTCTCAGATCCTAACAAATCAAAACTGGGAATTGAAGTCCCAGCTAGATGTGCAGGAATGGGAGATGCTGGAGATGAAGTATGGGTGATGAGTTGTAAATATACCTATATTTTCGGAATTTATGTAAGTCAATTTTGTTTATTTTTTGTCTTTTTTATTAGTTTTATTCAATAAATTGCTTTTTTTTGTAAATATTATTTCTAACTTAGCTTTATTTTTATTCCAGAAAAATTCCAGAAAAATTCTAGAAAAAGAAAAAATGTTGACTGACACGCCCGTGTCACATGACCGACACGCCCGTGTCACGCCCTCGATGATCGCCGACCACAGGTGCCAGCTCGACGATCGGCGATCATCAAACCAAGCTCGACACGCCCCTAGACACGCCCGTGTCAAGGTGTGATACGGGCGTGACTTAGCCACCTGGCCCGAGGTGACGCGCGCGACTTTGCGGCTGGACCGCGCCCAAATCGACCTCCCCGACATGCCCCAGTCACGCCCGTGACTGACACGTGTCACGCCCGTGACCTAGGACGTGACCGCCACGTTTTCAGCCGAAGTCAACTTTCCAGTCAAGTCACCCGATCAGCTCATGAACAGTATCGACACACCCCCCTATCACGCCCTAGTCACGGGCGTGATCAACCCGAAAATTTGCCTATAAATAAGAGCTTCCATGAAGCTTTTCTTGTCCAATTTTTTTGACCACTTTGCTTAGGGGAGGTGCTGCCCATTTGGATTCCATGCTTATGTAAGGAGAATTTCTCCCCCCTCTCTCTCTCTTAGTTTGTATTAGGGTGTTTGCTTTAATAAAATTTGAAATTTTCTCACATCCTTAGTATGAAAAATCCATTTGAATGCGCCTACTTAAGAAATTTTTCGTTCATCTTTTTGTGTTTCTTTTATGTTTTCATTTTTATAGCTTTGATAACTTAGATAGATTTAGGATTTATCGGCATTTCTAGCCGTTGTGCCGTCCGTTTAGTTTTCATTTTCCGCACTCTTTAGCTTTAGCTTTTTCTTCTTTGTCATTTTCATTCATATAGGTTTTATAAAAACTCCCCTAAAAGTGTTCGTTTTTATTTTTCTTTAACTTATGCTCTTAGGAATGTAAAACTTCTCGTTCCTTTTTAGTTTTATTTTCACTTTTTTGGAGGTTTTATAAAAACTTATGAATAAAAATGTAGTCGTTATTATTTTTCGCTCACTTCATTTTAGCTTTTTATTTGTAAAACTTTTAGTCTCTTTAATTTTTATTTCATCTTTTTATGCATTTCTACCGCATTCTAGCGGTAAAAATGCAGTTGTTTTAATCTTTCGAGCACTTTCATTTTGCGTTTATTTGCAAAACATTTTCGCTCGGTTAATTTTTACTTTCACTTTTTATGCATTTCTACAGCATTTTAGCGGTAGAAATGCAGTCATTTTAATTTTTCAGCAACTTTATTTTTCTTATTTTTGCAAGTGTGTGTGCGTGTATGAGTTATGTTTTATTGCTTTATTTCAACTTCTGTAGAGTGCGCGTGTGCGTATGCATTTATTTCCGCCTACTCGTTAAGAGTTAAATGGCGCTCTTCTTTCATTTTCCGCCCAATCGTTTGAGTGGGACTTGTCTTTTTACTGCTTTCATTTTCTTCCTACTCACTTGAGTAGGAAAACTTTGTGTGTGTGCGTGTGTTTACTTTTCTGTAGAGTGCGTGTGTGTGTTTTACTTTCAAGTAGAGTGTGTGTGTGTGTATGAGATAAATTTACCCCCGCCCACTCATTTGAGCTGGGACTCACAATTTTATCGCTTTCTCAATTATGTAAAGTGTGTGCGTGTAGGAGATAATTTTGACGCTTTATTTATCGCTTTCTTCAATTAAGAAGAGTGTGTGCGTGTGTGCATTTATTTCCGCCCACTCATTTGAGTAGGGCTTGCTTTATTAAATTTTCTTTATGGTTTTGAAGTGTGCGTGAGTGCCTGCATCAATTAGCCTTCAATTTATCTAATTGTCCTATTTTTTGTGTTTTCTCTTATAATTGTTCAGTGCATAGTTTAACACTCACGCTTCACCTAAAAACATAAAGCCGTCCCCATACCGATGAGTGGCTAATCTCTCTTAGCCTTCGGCATCGAAGAGCATTGGGACATATAAAATGATTTGAAATAATTAAAAAACTTTATTTTTATTTTAATTTAAGGACTTAAGGTTTACCCCGGGTTAACGACGCATAGGACCACATAATCGATGTGTGGGCTCTATTTCTGTTATCCATACGCGATGCCGAGAGGCTGCACGTATGGACCGATCCCCCTTGGGTAAAGAGAACTGTGTACGCCCCCTTGAAAGAGGAGAAGCGTAGTTCTGCCGGATTGGGTTCCCCACCCAATAGCGGGGTTCTTAGCGTAAAGCGGGCATTAAGAGGAATCCTTCGTCGGTCAACGATCGGTCGAATAGTCTTAAAGTTTAGGTGAGAAATATTCCTAGAGATAAGCGCGCTCATATTTTTGGAACCCCCACGGCCAAGTGCCTTTTATTAATTTAAAAACAAAGTTTAATAATTGTTGAGAATTATTTTAGTCTTAATCCAATTCGATGCCGAGCGTTAACCCGTCATCGAACTAACTTAGTAAAATTCAGCTCTCTTTCTTTCCGTTTTAATTAAACTAAAAAATCCCACCTTACTAATAGTAAGATAATAGTGTTCCTGGAAGAGTAGATATAATCAACGCGTCCTCGAGAATAATACGACCTCGGTATTTTCCCAAATACCGAGTACTACTTGCGATAGGTGCACTTGCCTCCTCTCGTTAGAAAACTCGATCTTCTAACCGGCCCGCGGAATCTGACCATTTCGAACCACCCACAGTCGGTCTCTGTTCCGCGGCCATCAAGTTTTTGGCGCCGTTGCCGGGGAACACGGTTGTTATATTGAATCCGGGACTCTATTAATTTTACTTTATTTTCAAATAAAAAAATTTATACAAAAAAAATCCTTCCCCCTTTCGTTTTTTTTAGGGTGTATGACCCGTGGACAACCTTCAAGTTCTGAAAATCTTGAATTCGACCCCGAGATCGACCGCTCTCTTGCGCGTATCCGATCTCTCCGTCGAATTCCCTTTTTAGACCCCGCAGAATCTATCAGAGAACCCTCTTCTTCTTCTTTGGCCGACCCAAATAATGCCCAACCGGCCGAGCGTACTATGTCTTACTACGCTCGGCCCAACTTGGATGATACGGGGTCGAGTATTGTTCGGCCCGCTTTGGCCAACAATAATTTTGAAATTAAGTCAAGTGTGATTCAAATGATCCAAAATGTCGTGCAGTTCGACGGACTGCCGGATGAGGACCCCAATAACCACTTGTCTAATTTTCTTGAGATTTGCGATACTTTTAAAATTAATGGCGTCACTGATGACGCCATTCGTTTGCACCTTTTTCCCTTCTCTCTTAAGTCCAAGGCTAAGGCGTGGTTACTCTCCCTCCCGCAGGGATCCATCACGTCCTAGGCGGAGTTGGCAGAGAAATTCCTTACGAAGTATTTTCCGCCCGCGAAAACTGCAAGACTACAGGCGGACATATCTTCGTTCGTCCAAAACGACTACGAGTCTCTTTACGAGACTTGGGAACGCTTTAAGGAGTTTCTCCGCCGGTGCCCGCACCACGCTCTGCCAACGTGGTTGCAGGTACAAATTTTTTATAATGGACTTAACAGTCAGACGCGTCAAATGATTGACGCGGCTGCCGGGGGCACTCTGAACAATAAGACCCTCGAGGCCGCCCAGGCCCTTTTCGAGGAAATGGCGGTGAACGCCTACCAGTGGAATGTCCCGCGGGTGCGCCCTAAGCAGGCGGGCATTTTTGAAGTGGATTCCACTGCTCAGCTAGCCCTCCAAGTGGAAAGGCTAACTAAGCAGGTGGCGGAGTTGTCTGTTGCCTCCTCCACTCCGCCTTGTTTTCTTCCCCCCTCTAACGTCTGCGTAGTCGACGAGTTCGTGGACTACATGGGAAATCCGGTGCGTCCCTCCTTTCAAAACAACCCTTATAGTAGCCACTATAATCCAGGTTGGAGGAACCATCTGAATTTCTCGTGGAGCAACCCGAACAACGCGCAGCGTCCCCCTCCCCCTCCTTTTGCGCCAACGTTTCCTCCTCCCCCTCCTATGAAGCCATCCCCGATGGAGGAAAATTTTAATCGTTATGTCGCATCCAACGAGTCCAATATCCGAAACATCACCGGATCGCTAAAAAATTTAGAACTCCAGGTTGGACAGCTAGCACGACTTATGTCGGAACGCGCCCTGGGGGCACTGCAAGGGAACACGGAGCCCAATCCAAGGGAAACCGCCAACTCTATAACCCTCCGTAGTGGTAAGGAGGTGGTCGATCCAAAACGGATCGATCCTCAGGTACATATTTCACCTCCGACCCCTCTTCCCTCTTCTTCGATTACGCAACCCTTACCGATTTTTAACGACAAAACTATTTTAAACAAGGCGTTGCCCTACCCGCATAAGTTAGATAACGAGAGAGTAAACGCGCAATATGAAAAATTTATTTTATTACTTAAACAAATTCATATTAATGTTCCTTTTTGCGAGGCTATCTCACAAATGCCTAAATATGCGAAATTTTTAAAAGAACTACTTTCTAATAAACGCAAACTCGAGGATATTTCGCATATATCTCTCAACGCTGTCTGCTCGGTGGCTCTTACTAGTAAATTGCCCTCAAAACAAAATGACCCGGGACGGTTCTCCATCCCGTGCCTTTTTGGCGATGTATTAGTAAAATACGCCTTGACAGACTTAGGCGCGAGCATTAATTTGATGCCGTTCTCGCTCTTCCTGCGTTTAGGTTTGGGTACTCCTGCTCCTACCAATATGCGCATCCAACTAGCGGATCGATCGGTTAGGTTCCCCATCGGGGTTGTTGAGGATGTCCTTGTCTGAGTAGACAAGTTCACCTTCCCGATGGACTTCGTCATCTTGGACATCGAGGAAGACGCCAACATACCAATAATACTTGGTCGCCCTTTCCTCGCGACCTCACGTGCGTTAATCGATGTAAGTAATGGTCAGATTCTCCTTCGGGTAGGAGACGACCAAGTTACTTTTTCTATTAACTCCTCTATGGAAAACTCGTCGTCGAGCGACGATTTCTGCTACTCTTTAGATTCTTTTTATGGAGATTGTTCTTCTCCGGTTTTCGAGTCTGAATTTTTAAACGAAAATATTTTTTCGGTCGAAATTTTTTATTGCGATGAGGACGAGTCTACGAATATGCCTTTTGAACCAATTGGTTCAAAAGACATTAGCACTAAAACCTCACTAGAAGAACCGCCCACCCTAGAACTCAAACCATTACCCGAATCCCTAAAATACGCCTTTTTGGGGAAAAATGATACACTCCCGGTAATCATTTCTTCGTATTTAAGCGATTTGGAGACCTCCGATTTATTGGAGGTTTTGCTTAAACATCGCCACGCAATTGCGTGGCAAATTTCTGACCTGAAGGGGATTAACCCTTCTTTCTGCACTCACAAAATTTTCTTAAACGATAATTGCCGCAAAACCATTCAGCCGCAGCGGCGTCTTAATCCAAACATGAAAGGCGTCGTAAAAGCTGAGATAATTAAATTATTAGATGCGGGGAATATTTATCCCATTTCTGATAGTGCATGGGTTAGTCCCATTCATGTCGTGCCCAAGAAGGGCGGTCTAACCGTAGTGGCGAATGAGCACAACGAGCTCGTCCCAACTCGTACTGTTACGGGTTGGCGTGTGGTCATCGATTATCGCAAACTTAATGATGCCACCCGCAAAGACCATTTTCCACTACCGTTCCTTGACCAAATTCTCGAGCGTCTTTCCGGTCATCCTTTTTATTGTTTTCTCGACGGTTTATCAGGGTTTTTCCAAATCCCCATTTCCCCCGAAGACCAAGAGAAAACAACTTTTACATGCCCCTTTGGCACCTTCGCCTATCGAAGGATGCCATTTGGCCTCTGCAATGCGCCGGCTACATTCCAAAGATGTATGCTGGCAATCTTTGGCGAGCTAGTAGAAGATATTATGGAAATTTTTATGGATGACTTTTCTGTATTCGGATGCTCATTCCCGGATTGTCTTCGTAATCTTGATCGTGTCCTCTAGCGATGCGAGGACACGCATCTTGTTTTAAATTGGGAAAGTGTAACTTAATGGTTCGAGGAGGTTTGGTCCTCGGCCATAAGATTTCGATTAAGGGGATAGAGGTCGATAAGGCCAAAGTAGAAATCATAGAAAAACTTCCTCAGCCGACAAACATAAAATCCATTAGGAGTTTTTTAGGCCACGCGGGCTTTTATAGGCGCTTCATTCAAGATTTCTCTTTCGATAAGTTTCACTCATATCTTACGCTATCTAAAGTTATCGTTTTTACCGATCAATGGGGAATAGAAGAAGAGTCAAGAGGAAGAGTGGTAGTAGATGTAGATGGTAATGCAGATGTCGATGGTACTTCAGTAGAGATAGATGGGAATGCAGCAGAAGTGGATGGAATGGAAAGAATGGATGAGCCTGCTTCAGGTAGATGGGGAGTGACTGAAACAGTCCTTATGCTCTCAGACACAACTGGAGCTACCCCTGGTGGAGAAGGCTTCTGAAAACTTCTTTTCCACTTAACAAATAGTGTTGGGTCCATCTTCTTACTGGCATTGATAGTTGTTGAAACTGTTACCAACAGGTGGGAGTATTTCTCTTTTAGAAAAAACCCAAGTACCCTCCCTATGGTTACTTCCTTCTTGCCATTCTTCTTTCTTATCAAATCAAACATAATCCCTGCCCAATTGATCTGTTTCTTATTTACTATGGCACACATCAAGGCAAACTGCTGCCTGGTGATGTTGTCATGAGCAGAGTGCATGCCCAGAAGCACTTTTCCAACGAGTTCAGCCAAGAACTTTATCTTTAACAGAAAATTAACTTTTAACAACTTAGAAGGAATGCCTTTGGCATGTCCTAATTCGATTAACATCCTTCCAAACTCTTGGGTATCTTGTTCATAATCCTCTTCACCGTTCAATAATCCGAAAATATCAGTCAATGCGGCAGGAGTCAAACTTACCTCTTCGCCGCCAATCGTTCCAGTCATCGATTCGTCATTGGAAGACGAAGTAAAAACCCACTCTTTAATCTCTGTTATGTTTATCTTGATTCTTGTGGTCATAAGCTTTTCCAAACCTTGTTCTTTGCAGAGCTGGAGGATTTCTATTATCTCAGAATCACAGGTACTGAAAGAGTCGAATTCTACGCGGAAGCCAGCGTCGAACTTCATCGCAGACAGAAGGGCTGGAGCAATCGCCATCGATTTATCGGAGAAGACGAGAGAGACGAGGAGGAGAAAGTGCGAGGCAGAGCTCAAACAGAAAGACGGAATACGAAAAGACGAGTTCCGTCAACTATAACAAGCACGATCTCTTAACCTAGATCGACCATCGGTTTAAATAAAAAAATGCAATCATCGGTCTATTTTAAAAGATACTGGAGACGATGGTCGAACGGTCATTCGACGATCATTTCCTGAAGCAGAGTAGTCGATCAATCATTCGACTATTTCTGTCTTCACAAACAAATAAGTTGTCGTTGCCCGTAGGTCGACGATCGGCTCAACCTATTCGACCATCGTCGAACATCGTTCGACGATCTTCAAACAGATTTCAACAAAGGCAGACGTCACACTTAGTCTTTTCCATTTATCCTGCCAAGTTGAATCAAAAAGAACAGATACTTCTGTTCATCTAAAAGCTTGGTGAAAATATCACCTCTCTGAAGGTCAGTGGATATGAACTCAAGGCTGATCTTGTTCTTTTCCACAAAATCTCTCAGGAAATGGTGTCCAATCTCAATGTGCTTGGTTCTAGAGTGGTGCACAGGATTTTTTGCAATGGAGATAGCACTGGTACTATCATACATGATTTTTGTGTTCTTGTGTGTGTACCCATAATCCAAAAGCTGGTTTTAAATCCATAGGATCTTTGAACAACAACTGGCAGCTGCTATATATTCAGCCTCTGCAGTTGAAGTTGAGACAGAAGCCTTCTTCTTACAGAACCAAGAGACCAATCTCTCTCCCAAGAACTGACAAGTTTCTGAGGTACTTTTCCTGTCAACTCTACAACCAGCATAGTCAGAATCAGAGTATCCAATTAACTCAAATTCTGATTCTGCTGGGTACCATAGTCCTAGATTTGGACATCCCTTCAGGTATCTCAAAATTCTCTTGAGAAGAATCAAATGAGATTCCTTGGGGTTGAACTGGAATCTAGCACTTAGGCATGTAGCAAACATTATATCTGGCCTACTTGCAGTTAAATATTATAGGGAACCAACAATGGCCCTATAATTCTTCTGATCAATTGGCTTGCCCTGATCATCAAAATCTATAACTACATTAGTAGCCATAGGTGTATGCATTGCTGAAGCATCAGCCATCCAAACTTCTTTACAAATTCCTTGGCATATTTGGATTGGGAGATGAAGATTCCATCAGCATCTTGCTTTACTTGGAGACCAAGAAAGTAAGACAGCTCACCCATACTACTCATCTCAAACATAGAATGCATCAAGTCAGAGTACTTTTTGCACAGTTTGGGATCAGTGGAACCAAAAATAATATCATCTACATACACTTGAACTAATAGGATTGTGTCCTTGTGGTGCTTAACGAAAAGGGTTCTATCAACTACTCCCCTAACAAAGTTGTGCTCTAACAGGAAAGTAGCTAGAGTCTCATACCAGGCTCTGGGTGCTTGTTTAAGTCCATAAAGAGCTTTTTGCAACTTAAAAACATGTGAGGGCTGAGTTGAAGAGACAAACCCAGGAGGTTGTTCAACAAATACCTCTTCCTTTAGCTCACCATTTAGGAATGCACTTTTGACATCCATCTGAAAGACCTTAAACTTCATATAGGCTGCATAGGCTAGAAAGATCCTTTTTGCCTCTAGCCTTACAACAGGAGCAAAGGTTTGGTCATAATCTATACCTTCCTCCTGTCTATAGCCCTGAGCTACAAGACTAGCTTTGTTCCTTACAATAATTCCATTTGCATCCAACTTGTTTCTAAACACCCACTTGGTGCCTATGATCAGTTGGCCTTTAGGTCTTGGAACCAAAGTCCATACTTTACATCTTTCAAACTGATTGACTTCCTCTTGCATAGCAATGATCCAATGGGG
The DNA here is from genome assembly GCA_039513925.1 of Platanthera zijinensis. Classification (NCBI taxonomy): domain Eukaryota; kingdom Viridiplantae; phylum Streptophyta; class Magnoliopsida; order Asparagales; family Orchidaceae; genus Platanthera; species Platanthera zijinensis. Next base: position 170,925,308 of record CM077078.1, read on the forward strand.
ATCTAGCTCAGCATCTTTTATGGTGAGGGGCTCAATCTGTGAAAGAAAACAAGCATGCATCACATCATGTCTTAACTGATGTCTTGCTCGTACACCAGCTGATATGTCTCCAATCACTTGAGGTGTAGGTTGATCTCTAAGTGTGACAACATCAGCAGGAGGGATGTGATCTTCAGCAATAGTTGGGATTAATTCCTCAGGAGGAATTGGATCAACTGTTGGTGGTACAACAACAGCTTCTGCAAAGTCTTCATCACTGTCTGAATCAGTGATGTGAAGAGTTGATAGATGGAGAATCTCTTGAGTGACATCTTTATTAACTTCTGGTACATGTAATGAACTTGTGGAAGGAGAAGTTTCCCTCTCCTTGTAAAACATCTGAGATTCATCAAAGGACACATGCACAGATTCCTCAATTTTAGAAGTTGATTTATTAAATACCCTATAAGCTTTGCTTACTTGGGAATATCCAAGAAAGATTCCCATTGAAGCTTTTGCTTCAAACTTTCTAAGGTATTCTTTGTTATTGTTATGAATGTATACTACACAACCAAATACTATAAAATAATTAATTTTAGGTTTCTTTCCTTTAAGCAACTCATAAGGAGTTTTACTCTTAAGCTTGTGTATAAGACTTCTGTTCAAGACATAATTTGCTGTGCTAACAGCTTCTGCCCAATAGGAGAGAGGCATATTAGCATCTGCCAACAGTGTTCCTGCAGCTTCAATCAGGGTTCTATTCTTCCTTTCCACTACCCCATTTTGTTGGGGAGTTCTAGGAGCAGAGAAGCTATGTTTGATACCTTCTTTCTCACAGAATTCTTGCATGAGAAGAAAATCAAACTCAGTACCATGATCACTTCTGATCAAGGCAACATGAGTAGAATACTCAGTCTGCACACAAAGTAGAAAATCTGTAAGAACTTTGAAGTTATCAGCCTTAGTTCTCAAGAAGAACACCCAAGTGAACCTAGAGAAGTCGTCTACAATTACTAAAGTGTAATACTTCCCTCCTAGACTCTGTACATTTATTGGACCAAAAAGATCCAAGTGTAATAAATACAGGATTCTAGGTGAATCACTTTTATTTACAGATTTAAAGGAATTTTTTGTTTGCTTGCCTAGTTGACAAGCCTTGCATAGGCTCTCCTGCATGTAGGGGCAAGAAGGTAAACCTCTAACAAGATTGTATTTAGATAACCTAGATATGTTCTTGAGGTTAACATGACTAAGCCTTCTATGCTATAAGGTGTTGTTATTATTTGTTACATCATTAAATAAGCAGATTTCAGAATGGGTTGAATTAAAATCTACTAAATAAATATTACCTTGTCTAATACCTACTAACACAACATTACTATTTAATGTAATATTACAGAGAGTGTTAGTGAAAGATACCTGATATCCTGCATCACATAACTGACTTACTGAGATAAGATTATGCTTCAGTCCAGTTATATATGCAACTCTCTTGAAAGTTACTGCTCCAATTGTAATCCTACCATATCCTTCAGTTTGACCACAGCTAGAATCCCCAAAGATCACCTTTGGTCCAAGCTTGGCCTTGAACTTTGACAGATTTTCTTTGTTCCCTGTCATATGTTTGGAGTAACCACTATCCAAATACCACTTGTCCTGAGTGATAGGATAGGTCTTTACCTGCAGAATAGACAATTAGATATTGTGGACCCAGATAACCTTGGGTCCATTATTCTTCACATAATGAAAACTAGAAATAAAAGAATAAGCAGGTTGGGGTTTATATCCTAAAGTATAAGATCTCCTAGGTGGGATGTTCCATGCAGTTAATGGGTCCACAAACCTAGGGTTTCTATTTATATTAAGGTTTCTAAGGTTCTGGTGGTAATTTTGAAATTCATATTGAGATCGTCGATCTACGTTCGACGATCGATGCTCAGATCGTCTAGCTTCGTTCGACCATTGAGCCTCTGATCGTCGAGCAGCGTTCGACGACTTTTGTATTTCCTTAAACTTTTGTTTTCTCTTTTCTCTCTTAGCTTTATTTATGCCTTGATTAACTTGTCTTACTTGCTCAGTGTTCTTTATCCCATCAGCTGAAATAAAGTTCACTGGAGTTGAAAGATGATTTTTAAGAATAATTGGGGGTTCACATGATGAAGCTCCTAAGCCTAGATTATTATTGCCTGACCTAGTGTTTGTCATGCTGGTGATTTCTAGCAGCTTAAGGCTTCTGTCATTTAAGGATTCTTCTAATCTCTTGGACTTTGCTAGTTCATTTTTAGGAAACTTTATTTATTCACTAGACTTAGTGAGTTCTGCTTCTAACCTAGCATTTTCAATGGAAATAGATTCTGATTCAGCTAACTTATTTCTAAGTTCCTTAATTTCCTTTTCTGAACTAATTAGATCTAATCAAAGGGATTTAAATTCAGATTTAAATTCAGAAGAAGAAAAATCATATGAAGATAATACCTGATCTTCTGTAGGCATTTCTTCATCATCATTAGAACTCTCTACAGCTGAGTGGTTGCTCCAGCAATCAATTGCCATAAGGCAGATTTCCTTTGCCTTCTTCTCTCCCTCATCCTCACTGGAGCTTGAGGAGGAAGATTCCTCATCTGAATCACTCCAGGTCTCAGCAACAAATCCTTTCTCCTTCTTCTAATTTTGTAGGAGGTGGACTTGGAGTGTTTCTTGTGATGTTCTTTTTCCTTTCTCTTTTCTTTGCTCTTTTCCTCTGGACACTCTGGTAGAATGTGTCCAGGTTTTCTACAACCATAACAAATAATTTCTTTAGCAGGAGATCTGTCATACCTTGGTTTATTTTAATATCTTGAAGATTTCTTTCTGAAGTCTTTTCTTCCCATCTTGAGAAACCTTTTGGCAAAGAGTGCCATCAGTTCCTCATTGGAATGGCTTCCTTCTGAAGCATCAGCAGCTTTGAGAGCAAGAGTTTTCTCTTTTCTTGCTGGTGTTGGAGTCTTTGCTTCAGCCTCAGCTTCCCTGGTCTTCAGCACTTGCTCAAAAGACTTGAGCTTGCCAAGGAGAGCTTCAGTTGAGATTTCAGTTGTACTTCTGGCCTCCTTGATAGGCCAGATCCTAAGATCCCATGTGCTGGGGAAGCACATCAGTATCTTATCATTGACCTCTGTCAATGTAATCTCCTTATCAAGGGTTCTCAGCTCATTGATGATTGAGCTGAGCTTGGTGTACATGGCTTCAACTAATTCATCTTCAGTTTTCTTGAAGTTTTCATACTGGGATATAAGGTTGGACCTTCTGTCCTTCCTTTCATCAGCTGAACCAGCTACAATCTGGTTCAGTGAGTCCCACATGGCTTTTGCAGAGGTGCAGTCAGCCACTTTCTGGAAGATTTCATCAGACATAGTCTGAGCCAGAATGTTCATAGCTTTGGCATCAGCTATCTTTGCCTTCTTGTAGGCATCATTGTAATCTGGAGGAGGCAATGCACTTAGATTTGTAGATTTTGTAGCAGTGGCTGCACTAGGAGGTGTTGGAGGTCCTGTCAAAATAGAAGAGAAAATGTCTTCATCAATAGAGTTCATATATAATCTTATTCTTACCTTCCAGATGCTAAACTTAGCTAAGTTGCAAGCTGGAGGTCTTGTGCTAGAGTAATCCTTGGACAGGGCCATGAAGTGAATATCTATAAGCTTGGTATCTATCAGGATCTTGTGACTCATGTGTTAGCCTGTACAGTACAGTCAGGACCCCCTCTGATACCAATTGAGAGGACTTAGCGCAACCACTCGCACCAAAAGCCCGGACTGATGGAGGACGGCGCAACTAATCTTTATATCAAAGGTCCTCGGGCGGATCCACGGGGCAGCTAGTTAAGACATTATTGCATAGCACCGCAGCGCGGGGGTGATTCTGGACCGCAACCCCAACAATCCCCCCCCCCAGAAACGACCTCGGGGTTTCAAACCCGCGACCCCCTCTGATACCAATTGAGAGGACTTAGCGCAACCACTCGCACCAAAAGCTCGGACTGATGGAGGACGGCGCAACTAATCTTTATATCAAAGGTCCTCGGGCGGATCTACGGGGCAGCCAGTTAAGCTATTACCGCATAGCACCGCAGCGCGAGGGCGATTCCGGACCGCAGCCCCAACATAGTGCATGAGTAGAGGGGGAGCTAGTTAAGACAATTATAGAGACAGAGAATATGATGACAAAGGTTGCCAAGATGGCTCAGACTATTGTTGAAGAGTTAGTGCCTGAGGAGGTCGAGGCTGATATTGCTACTGAGGAGGATTTGCATGTGGATTACTATGAGATAGATACCGGTGAGGTACTGATTATTGCTGATGAGACCAAAGTTATTGATAATGTAAATTATGGTATTGAGCAAGTGTCAGTAGGGAACCTAATTGTCCCTCTCCCATAAATTTTTCCTGCTTCATCTTTTGAGGGGGAGGTGACTAGGCCCTCAATATAGGTTATTATTGAGGTTTCTAGGCTTATGTGCAACCTTGAGAAAAGAATAGGAAAGATGCCAGATGTACTTCCTGCTGCTGAAGAGGAGGTTGTGAATCTTTCAAATGAGGAGGGAGATGTAGAGGAGCAGACTCCATTTCTAACTGTTGTTGTAGACCTTGGTATAACTTCTAAAGCTCGTTTATTTATGATAGATGAGTCTTCCAATGAGGATCTACCTAGCACTCCTATTCCCGATATCCAAAGTTCTAGTGCTGATAATTCAATCCTGTAGAGCATAGAAGCAATTTTGGCCAAGCAGAAGGCTTATTTTGATTCCTCCATGCAATGAGTTCTGAAAAAGGTCAAAGAAATAGAAAAAGATCTAAACCACAGCCTAGAAGAGGTTAAGGTTAGATTTGACAAGCAAGATGCCAAGCTAAACTTGTGGTTTACACAAGGCGGAAAAGGGGTTGATTTTGTCATGAAAGGATTAAAGAGCAATCTGAATGTTTTGTAGAATGTTGATACAAATGACAAAACAATGATTGAAACTCATAATCAATCAATGGCTCATTATGACACGAACATAGAAGCATATGCAAATGCTCTAGCTGTAGAAGTCAGAAAGGGGGAGGAGGCCATTAAAGCTAAGGTTGTACCAAAGGTGGATTCTGTCACAACCCGCATTTTCTCCGAAGAAAACAGATTATCATAGTAGGAGAAAACACGCGTCATGATGCCACGTCGAGCAGGGGATAACTGTCGATGCTCAAGAAAACCAGTATCAACTATACTTTAAGAAAATTCATAAGTTATATGATTTGAAAATCAGTTATATTTTTAAATGCCGTATCCCTCGGCTCGGTAGATCACCTAGTCCACAATTTAAAAACTATACTTATACGCTGCAGAAAATACTTTATTCAGGTTTGACATCCTAAAAGAATGCATAAGTGTCCCTAGAGGACAACTTATACTATACAGGACCCTACTTTTAATTTATACTATATATATAGGAAAATGATCTTTTTACGTTATTTGGAAAATAGGGATGAGTTTTATAAAACACGCTGATCATGAGGTATACTTATAATAGTGTTTTTAGGTTTAAAAGTAACTTGCAACCTAGAATAAATCATCCCAAGAGCAAGTAGACTAACTCCAGAAAGGTAGCAGCAAAAAGTAAAACATCTAGTATCAAGGTAAAACTACTAGTGGGTGCCAACAAACTGACACGAACCCACTGGCAAATATGTATGTCTGTAAGAAAAACAATAAAACTACCTCACAATACCAAGGAACTAATCTCCACTGAATGAGAGACCACCAGCAACAGCACAGCACAATAAGCTGCCTAATCAGCTACTAACCAGATGATGGTTAAAATGCCAGCTCTTATTTAGGTGTGAAAGTGGAGGTTTTTATTTATAAAAAGCAGAGCGTTTTATTTTGTTAGAAACCGAGTTATAACGAGAGGGAGGCAAGTGCACCTATCGCGTGTAGTACAGGATATTCCGGTGCGGAATATCGGGGTCGTATTGTTCTCGGGGCCGGCTTAGCTATATCTACTCTTTCCCTGAAAGCCTATTATTCTACCGATAATATCTTAGGTGGATTATATAAAAAAAGAAATGGCGAACATAAAAATAAATATAATACAGAAAATGAAAGCAGGAAATAAAGTGCAGAAGGCCGACGAAGAACTCGGCGCGACGATATCAAAAGAGAATTTGAACTAAAATAACTTTTAATAAAAAGAGATCCTACTTTTCAAATTAATTAAGGCGGAGACTCGGCCGTGGAGGTTCCTCGGGAATGAGCTCACTTATCTTTAGGACTATCGCTCACCTGAACGCTAAGACTATTTGACCGATCGCTAGACTGACGAAGGATTCCTCTTAATGCCCGCATTACGCTAAGAACCCCGCTATTGGGTGGGGAACCCAATCCGGTAGAGTCGCGCGCCTCCTCTATCGAGGGTTAGCGCGGAGCTCTCTTTACCCAAGGGTGATCGGTCCATACGCACCGGCCTCTCGGCATTGCGTATGGATAACGGAAACAGGGCCTGCACATCGATATGCGGTTCTACGCGCCGTTAACCCGGGGGAAACCTTAAGAAATTTAATTAAACTGAAAACAAGACCTTTAATTATTTGAAGCTACTTTATCTGTCCCAATGCTCTTCGATATTGAGGGCTAAGGGCAGTTAGCCACTCATCGGAATGGGGACACTTACGCTAGAAAGCAGAAAAGTAAGCTGTAAAGAAAGTAGTAAGAAAGCAGTAAAGAAAGCTGAAAATTGCAAGTCCTACTCAAATGAGTAGGACTGAAAAAAGCAGTAAATGCGAATCCCAGCTCAAATGAGTGGGCGGGGGTAAATTAGTCTCATACACGCACGCACTCTACTTGAAAGTAAAACACACACACGCACTCTACAGAAATGTAAAACACACACACTCGCACAAAGTTTTCCTACTCAAGTGAGTAGGAAGAAAATGAAAGCAGTAAAAAGACAAGTCCCACTCAAACGAGTGGGCGGGAAATGAATGCTGAGCGCCATTTAACTCTTAACGAGTAGGCGGAAATAAATGCATACGCACACACTCTACAGAAATTGAAATAAAGCAATAAAATCTAACTCATACACGCACACACACTTGCATTTCTACCGCTAGAATGCGGTAGAAAAGCATAAAAAGAGAAAATAAAAATTAACCGGACAAAAAATTTTGAAAATTAAAACGAAAAGCTAAGTGCTCGGAAAATTAAAACGACTGCATTTCTACCGCTAGAATGCGGTAGAAATGCATAAAGAGAGAAAATAAAAATTAAACGAAGCGAAAAGTTTTGCAAATAAACGCAAAATGGAAGTTGGCGAAAAATTAAAACAAGTACTTTTTCATTCTTATAACTTTATAGAAATGGATAAAAAGTGAAAATAAAACTAAAAAAGAACGAAAAGTTTTACGATCCTAAAAAGTTCTAAGTTAAAGAAAATAAAAACAACACATTTTAGGCATTTTTATAAAGTCTTTAAGAATGAAAATAGGATAAAAAAGAAAAGCAAAAGCAAAAGAAATGCGAAAAAATGAAAATAAAACGGACATTACAACGGCTAGAAATGCGATAAAATCCAAAATCTAACTAAGTTATAAGGCTAAAAATGACGTAAAAGATAAAATGCACAAAAAAGATAACGAAAAATCACTTAAAAAGGGCGCTTCCAAATAAACATTCATGCTTTGCAAAGAGAGAAAATTACATATTTCATTAAAATCAAAAGAGGTTACAACAAACCTAGAAAGAAAAAAGCTAATACAAACTAAGGGAGGGGGAGAAAAATCTCTTACATAAGCATGGAATTCACTTGGGCAGCACCTCCCCTAAGTAAAGTGGCCAAAAAAGGAGACAGAATCTCATACAGCAGCTGCCCTTTTATAGGAAAAATTTCGGGTTGGTCATGCCCTAGGTCACGGGCGTAACAGGGGGGCGTGTCACTACTATTCATGAGCTGATCGGGCGATTTGACTGGAGCTTTGACTTCGGCTGAAAACGTGGCGGTCACGCCCCAGGTCACGGGCATGACAGGTGTCAGTCACGGGCGTGACTAGGGCGTGACGGGGAGCTGGATCTGGGGATTTGACGGGAGCTTTGACTTCGGGGCGGTCCACGTGGCGGACACGGGCGTGACACAAATGTCACAGGCGTGTAAGGGGGGCGTGACTTGGACAGCTGGCATCCTGATGTCGGCAACGTTGACAGTTGACGAAGAGTTGAGTGCCGACAACGACACGGGCGTGACGAGCTTTGACACGGGCGTGACTGATGACGTTGAGCGAGTAACAGTGAAATCGGTTAGTGTTCACAACCCGCTGGCGTTGAGCGCCTGACACGCCCGTGTCGGGCATGGTCACGGGAGTGACAGGGCCGAAAATTATTTTTTCTAGAAAAATTCAGAAAATAAAAAATGCTAAGTTAGAATATATTTTTACAAAAAAGAAACATTTTATTGAATAAAACAAGCTAAAAACTATGAAAATAAATTAAAATGACAAAATAAATACACTAAAAAATAAGTATATTTACAACTCATCAAATACCCCCACACTTAAACTTTTGATATTCCAGAGCAAAAGTTGGAGATGAACCTATAAGGAATAAAAAAAATCCTAAATTTAACTAACGCTTAACTTAATTGTACGAAAGTTCAAAATGAATTTCCGGGGTCTCGAAATTAAATCTTAACTTATGAAAATGTTAAAATAGAGGAACCGTTTCAAAAATACTTCTAAACGAGAAAAATAGAAAGCGAAAATTATTTTGTTAGTTTAACAAAAATGGATTTGAATTATCGAAAAAACTTTAGCTAAAAAGAAATTGATAGGAAATAATTCAATTTAAAAATTATGCTCTCAAAAAGTTTTAAATTAATTCTAGAATCATGAAAAATGTATAAGTGGATTGACGGTTATGAAGAGGGCTTTGATTTTTGAGGCGAGGTAATTTTTTCTCGAACCTCCACATTTTTTTCTTTTTGGATTTTTAGGAAAATGAAATCTTATTTTCCTAACATTTTTCTTTCTTCATAAATATAAATAAACCCAATGCATATGTATAGTAGTAATGAATTTTATCCTCTTACTCCGTAACATATAATCTTTTTAAACTATTGGGTGCCTATGTTTACGAGATGAAATCTTATCCCCATTGACATAAGATCTTTTAAAGGTGATGTTAAAAGTAGCGAACAAACGACTAGAGCAGAGAATAAACGACTAGAAAACAAGCCGGAACTTTGAATAATTGAAATTTTATTATCCAAAAAGATATCATTTACAAAGGTATGGCCTCCCTTTTATAGAATGGAGGAGAGAGAGAAGAATACAAACTAACAATATGGGACTAAAGCTATACAACAGATCTGGGCGGCTAGAATAAGAGACCGGAACAGGCCGCGCGGTTAGACAATGTTCTAACCGCTCGGCAATACCAGAACCAAGAGGGAGAGATGCGGTAGGAGACCGCTAGACCGGCCGGTTTCCAAGCCGCCAGAGATAAGCCGTCAGACCGCCGGATACCATACGGCGACAGACTGGAAATCAACCCGCCAACCTCAATCCGCCAGACCGCCCGGTCAACAACCCGCCAGGCACAAACCGCCAGACCGCCCGGTCTCATACTTCGACACTCCCCCTCAAGCTGGAGCATAGATATCAATCATGCCCAGGTTGTCACACATGTGGAAGAAGGAAGTAGAAACCGGCTTGGTGAAGATATCAGCCAACTCTTTGTCGGAGGTGACGAACGGAGTGCAAATCTGTTTCTTCAAGACCTCTTCTCGGATGAAATGGCAGTCGACCTCTATATGTTTCGTTCTCTCATGGAAGACCGGATTTTTGGATATGTATATAGCAGCTTTGTTGTCACAAAACATAGGCAGAGGATAGTTGTAGACCTCTCCTAGGTCAAGCATGAGAGCCCGCAACCATTTTAACTCACACGTGGTTGACGCCATACTCCGGTATTCGGCTTCTGCACTGGACCTTGAGACAACATACTGCTTCTTGCTCTTCCAACTCACAAGATTACCTCCAACAAATGTGCAGAAACCCGATGTAGATTTACGGTCACCTTTATCATCCGCATAGCTTGAGTCTGAGTAGGCTTCAATTCTCAGATGACCATGCTTCTGAAAGAGTAGCCCTTTCCCTGGTGCTGCTTTGACATACTCTAGTATCTTCAAGGCAGACTGAAGATGACATTCCCTGGGAGCTTGCATGAACTGACTGACCTTGCCTACAGCATAGGCAATGTCGGGTCTGGTCACCGTGAGATAAATGAGTTTGCCCACCAGACGTCTATACCTCGTGGCATCGGATATAAGCGGTGAGTCATCTGTCCATGTTTTGTCTTCTCCAGTGGCCATGGGATACCGGGCCGATTTGGCCCCGGTCAATCCTGCCTCTTGTAGAAGATCAAGCGCATACTTCCGTTGGGAGAGAACCAACGAGTCGGGCTTCCGAGAGATTTCTATCCCCAAAAAATATTTCGGGGAGCCCATATCCTTCGTGACAAGGTGTTGACGGAGGTGTTTCTTTGTCAAGTCCACCCCAGCCTGGTCATCGCCGGTAAGAAGGATATCATCCACATACACCGCCAAAACCACAAGGCCTGATGCGGTTTTGCGAATAAACAATGAGTGATCGGCGGAACTTCTTGCAAAGCCAATTGCAGCCACAATGCCACTGAACTTGTCAAACCACGCCCGAGGGCTCTGCTTTAGGCCGTAGATGGCCTTCTTCAACTGGCATACTCGTGTCTCCCCCTGAGCAACATACCCTGGAGGTTGCTCCATATAGACGTCCTCCTGAAGATCCCCATACAGAAAAGCATTCTTGACGTCAAGTTGAGAAATTTCCCACTCCCTGTTGACGGCCACAGAAAGAAGAACCCGGATGGTGCTGAGGCGAGCAACCGGAGAGAAAGTGTCAAAATAGTCAACTCCATAAGTCTGAGTAAAGCCTTTGGCCACCAGGCGGGCCTTGTAACGATCCACAGTGCCGTCCGGGCGAAACTTCACAACGAACACCCAGCGGCAGCCAACCACATCAGTACCGATCGGTGGAGGAACAAGGTTCCAGGTACCTCTGTCAGTAAGAGTGGCAATTTCCTCATCCATGGCAGATTTCCAATGAGGAATAACAAGAGCCTCCTGGTAAGTGCGGGGAGTGGTGGTAGCCGAGATGGCCAAAGCAAAGCACCTGCGAGAGGGAGTAAGCCGATCATAGGAAACAACAGCCGCAAGCGGGTGTTGGGTACACGCCCGCACCCCTTTGCGAAGGGCAATGGGACGATCCAGGTCGTCTTGTGCCTCAGGGACCGGAGCATCCGTGGCAGAGAAAGCTGGCCCGGGACTAGAGAGAGACGGCTGCGGAGACGAAGGAGGGGAGATAATAGGGAGAGGAGGAGACGGAGGAGGAGATGACATAGGAGGGGAGACGTCGACTTGTGTGGAAGGCTCACAGAGAGATGGTGGAGAGTCAGAGACAGCAGGAGGAGGTGAAGATGGGAAAGAAAAGTAGGAAGCATTTTCAAAGAAGGTGACGTCTGCGGAAACAAACTGTTTGCGCAGAACGGGATCAAAGCAACAGTAGCCTTTTTGAGTTGTCGAGTAACCCAAAAAGACACATTTGGTGGAGCGGGGGGAAAGCTTGTCGCGAGTAGCAGACGGAGCATGCACGAAGGCCGTACACCCAAAGATACAGAGAGGAAGAGGAAAGGGTTCCTTGGTTGGGTAGAGAATGGAGAAGGGGGTCTTCCCGTGAAGAACAGAAGAGGGAATGCGATTGATGAGATAGCAGGCAAGAAGAACAGCATAGCCCCAATAGGAGCGAGGCACCTGCATCTGTGTCATCAGAGTGCGAGCGATATCGAGGAGATGGCGATTTTTACGTTCCGCCACCCCATTTTGCTGGGAGGTGTAAACACAGCTGGTCTGATGAATAAGACCATGTTGCATACAAAAAGATGAAAACTCATGACTGAGATATTCTTTAGCATTATCAGAGCGCAATACTTTAATAGAAATAGCAAACTGAGTTTTAATCATATTATAAAAAGATTGCCATACAGATAAGAGTTCAGAGCGATCTTTTAATAGATACACCCAGGTACATCTGGAGAAATCATCAATAAAAGTTACAAAGTAAAAACTACCCCGACCAACGGTGGGAGTAGGAGCAGGACCCCAGATATCAGAATGAATGAGATCAAAAGGGCGGGAGGAACCACGGCCTTGCTTCTGCGGGAAGGAGGAGCGGTGATGCTTGCCAAGCTGACACGCATCGCAGTTGAGCGGAGGACTGGTTTGAGGTAAGTGGGGAAGAAGCTGATGCAGAATCCGAGGAGGAGGATGTCCAAGGCGAAGATGCCATTGAAGCAGATCAGTAGACGAGGAAGAGAAGGCGGACAAAGCGGAAACATTGTCGAGGAAGTAGAGGCCGCCGCTCTCAGTCCCAGTAGCAATCGTCCGTTGGGTTCTCGGATCCTGAAAACAACAAGAAGTAGGAGTAAATAATACAGAGCACTGAAGTTGCTTGCATAAAGTAGTAACGGAGAGTAAATTGCAAGGGAACTTCGGGACATAGAGAGTGTCCGCTAAGCGAAGCGAGGGAGTGACTTGAACCATGCCCGTTCCATGAACCGGGGAAGGCGAACCATCCGCAACGAGAACCGGGGGTAACCGAGCATGCGTCTCTAGGAGAGAGAAGCAGTGAGGGTTTTCGGTCATGTGATTTGTAGCACCAGAGTCAATGAGCCATTTACCTTGGGTAACGACGTGTGCACTACCTGAGGTGGTGGCCACAGAAGCAGACTGCCGAGAGGAGGCGGATGTGGAGGAAGAAGTATCACCGGAGGGACGAAGATGAGGATGTTTCTGCCAGCAGCGGTCAACTGAGTGGCCGGTACGACCACAGTGAGAGCAGAGGAACCTTGACGGACCGCGCGTGCCAGATTGGCTGCGACCACTATTGCCACCCCGCTGGACTTGGTGAGCATAGGAGTCCGGTGGAGGAGGGGAGGACAATAGAGGACGTTGGAGCAGTGAAGTAACCGCGGCGATGCGAGCTGCGGTGGCATCCAAGGTGGGAGACTCGGCTTCGCCCAAGATCTGCTGGCGGATCATATCAAAAGACTCAGGAAGCCGGAGAAGATAACAAACAACCAGGAGTTCCTGGAAGTGTTTGTGCTGTTCGGCCAAGTCCGCGGAGAAGGGGCGATTCTGGAGGATTTCGGCTCCAAGAGCCTGAACTTGCTGATAAGCCGCAGCAGGAGACATGGAAGGGCGAGCGAAGAGATCCGCGTAGAGAGTATATATGCGGGATGTCTGGGCCCCCTTTGAGTAGAGAGCAGCAAGGTGAAGCCACGCGGTCTTGACCGTCTCATCATGGCGTATGACAGGAAGACATTCATCGGAGAGGCTGTTAGCCAACCACGTGCGGACAAGCGCATCACTGGCATCCCAGTCATCAAATTCAGCAGAGTCTGAGGGAGGAGGGTCATCGGTGAGGTGATGACGTTTGCGCTGAGAGCGGAGAAGAAAAGTGAAGGAGACGCTCCAATCCGGATAGTTGGAGCCAACAAGTTTAGAAACCGTGCCAAGGTTGCCAGAGGGTGTAGGAAGCGGCGCCGGAGTGGCGATAGGAGTGGTGGTGGTGGAGGTCTCAGAAAGGGCCATAGGAGACAACTGCGAGAGGCCGCGCGGTTAGAATATAAGCCACGCGGATAGAAAGAAGACGAGCTGCGGCGATCACGATGTTCGACACCAGCGGCCAGAGAAGCCACGACCAAGCCGCAGGTCCAAGACGGGGAAGAGGTCGAACGGCTAGAAGATAGACCGCGCGAACGGAAAAGGCGAATAAAGAAGCAGGTCGCGACGAACAAGGAGACAGGTCGCTGGAAGAAGGGGCAAGCCGCGCGGACAGGGCGCACATAATCAGGAGGAGAAGATCGATGCCTCTGATACCATGTTAAAAGTAGCGAACAAACGACTAGAGCAGAGAATAAACGACTAGAAAACAAGCCGGAACTTTGAATAATTGAAATTTTATTATCCAAAAAGATATCATTTACAAAGGTATGGCCTCCCTTTTATAGAATGGAGGAGAGAGAGAAGAATACAAACTAACAATGTGGGACTAAAGCTATACAACAGATCTGGGCGGCTAGAATAAGACACCGGAACAGGCCGCGCGGTTAGACAATGTTCTAACCGCTCGGCAATACCAGAACCAAGAGGGAGAGATGCGGTAGGAGACCGCTAGACCGGCCGGTTTCCAAGCCGCCAGAGATAAGCCGTCAGACCGCCGGATACCATACGGCGACAGCCTGGAAATCAACCCGCCAACCTCAATCCGCCAAACCGCCCGGTCAACAACCCGCCAGGCACAAACCGCCAGACCGCCCGGTCTCATACTTCGACAGGTGAGTGGGGAATCATACTGATTAAGGCATGAAAAAAAGGTGGATGGTTTAGTTTCTAAAAGAAAGCTAGAGTTTAATAAAAAAAATCGAGAGCAACCTTTTTAATTTGAACGTTCCTACGTTTCTAAAAGCATAAGTAGAAATAATGTGAAATCCATAAATGTTATTTTCTAACATAAAAATATGCTTTATTTCAAAAAAAAAAGTGAAAATGAGAAAAACAAGTTCCCTATAATAAGAAAAAGCCATAAAAAATTCTTTAAAATCTTAACCCCAGAAATCTAAGTCTATCGAGCTACAATTAATAAACGAATAGTAAATAAAGAATTAATTAAAATTCGCTTATAAATAAACTCGAAATGATCATTTGGGAGAGCAAAGAGGTTAAGAAATGAGGTTTTTGAATTATTTATTACAAAATAATTTTTTTTGATGTTTATGAGTTTTTCTAGTTTTTTTTATATATTTTGGGGTTATTATAATTTTTTTGGAATTTTTTTTAAGGTTATGCAAATTTTTTTGAGTTTTTTGAGTTATACAGATTTTTTTGAATTTTTGGATTTATAGAAATATTTACAAGAAAAGAGAGAGAATTTTTACAAGATAGGAAAGAGAAGTGGAAATAGACAAGAATATTTACAAAATATTTACAAAGTAGAAAAAGGATCGCCCGCGAACAGACTCTTATTTGTGGTTGGTTCGATGAGTCGAACGCCGCGGAGCGATGTTTCATTTTTTGAAATTTTATTATTATTATTACTATTAATATTATTATTATTAATGCATGAAAATATTTTTTGAAGTTTTTAATTTTTTGCAAAATTTTTTTTTTTTTTGAAATTTTTTTTTTATTAAGTGCAGGAAATAAAAAGACAGAAAATAGGAAACACCCTCATACTTAAGTCCAACATTATCCCCAATGTTGCACTAAGTTTGAGGAACGAGATATATAAAAACAGATATGTACAAAAAGTAAAAACAGGGGTTTAAAAATCTGCCCTAAACCGCGTTCAGGGAAGCCCGTTAAGAATAACCCTACAAAAGTTAAAAGAAATACCAAAAATATAATATAAAAAATGAAAAAGAAAAATTTGGCGAAAAATGTGCGGGTGATAGGGGGCGCGAGTGAGTGTGACTCGTAAGCTAACATCTTAGCTAAGTGAGCGCGACCGATATGCAATCCACTAGCGCTCACGATTGTGAAGCGCGCCGAAACGACAAAATAAATACATAATTAATAAAAAAATTTTGTTTTATATATTTTTTCTTAGTTTTTTTTGAATTTTTAGATAAGTTTATTTCTTTAGTTTTTGATTTTTTTTGAAAATAAAAATAAGAAAATAGGAAAATAAGTTAAAGGCAAAATAAAAATGAAAGAGATATATATTTTTTGAATTTTAAATTTTTGGATGAAAAGAAAGATAAAAAAAATTTCATCATTCTTTAAGTTTTTTTTTTAAGTTTTAAAGTTTTAAAGTTTTTTATGTTTTTAAGTTTTTGAATTTTTTTTTTAGTTTTGAATTTTTCTGATTTTTTTTAAGTTTTTAAATTTTTTTTTTTTTGATTTTTTTTTGTTTAAGTATTTATTATTAATATTAATAAAGATATTATTATTATTATTAATATAAAATTTTTTGTTTGATCAAAAGTTTTTAAAAATGAAAGATAATCATTTTATATATATATATATTTTAGTAGAAATAAAGGGTAAAATTAATAGGTTTCAGGAATTCAAAATAGTAAGACGAAATTCTCCCCGGCAACGGTGCCAAAAACTTGATGGTTAAAATGCCGGCTCTTATTTAGGTGTGAAAGTGGAGGTTTTTATTTATAAAAAGAAGAGCGTTTTATTTTGTTAGAAACCGAGTTTTAACGAGAGGGAGGCAAGTGCACCTATCGCGTGTAGTACAGGATATTCCGGTGCGGAATATCGGGATCGTATTGTTCTCGGGGCCGGCTTAGCTATATCTACTCTTTCCCTGAAAGCCTATTATTCTACCGATAATATCTTAGGTGGATTATATAAAAAAAGAAATGGCGAACATAAAAATAAATATAATACTGAAAATGAAAGCAGGAAATAAAGTGCAGAAGGCCGACGAAGAACTCGGCGCGATGATATCAAAAGAGAATTTGAACTAAAATAACTTTTAATAAAAAGAGATCCTAATTTTCAAATTAATTAAGGCGGAGACTCGGCCGTGGAGGTTCCTCGGGAATGAGCTCACTTATCTCTAGGACTATCGCTCACCTGAACGCTAAGACTATTCGACCGATCGCTAGACTGGCGAAGGATTCCTCTTAATGCCCGCATTACGCTAAGAACCCCGCTATTGGGTGGGGAACCCAATCCTGTAGAGTCGCGCGCCTCCACTCTCGAGGGTTAGCGCGGAGCTCTCTTTACCCAAGGGTGATCGGTCCATACGCACCGGCCTCTCGGCATTGCGTATGGTAACGGAAATAGGGCCCTCACATCGATATGCGGTTCTACGCGTCGTTAACCCAGGGCAAACCTTAAGAAATTTAATTAAACTGAAAACAAGACCTTTAATTATTTGAAGCTACTTTATCTGTCCCAATGCTCTTCGATATTGAGGGCTAAGGGCGGTTAGCCACTCATCGGAATGGGGACACTTACGCTAGAAAGCAGAAAAGAAAGCTATAAAGAAAGCAGTAAGAAAGCAGTAAAGAAAGCTGAAAATTGCAAGTCCTACTCAAACGAGTAGGACTGAAAAAGCAGTAAATGCGAATCCCGGCTCAAATGAGTGGGCGGGGGTAAATTAGTCTCATACACGCACGCACTCTACTTGAAAGTAAAACACACACACGCACTCTACAGAAATGTAAAACACACACACTCGCACAAAGTTTTCCTACTCAAGTGAGTAGGAAGAAAATGAAAGCAGTAAAAAGACAAGTCCCACTCAAACGAGTGAGCGGGAAATGAAAGCTGAGCGCCATTTAACTCTTAACGAGTAGGCGGAAATAAATGCATACGCACACACTCTACAGAAATTGAAATAAAGCAATAAAATCTAACTCATACACGCACACACACTTGCAAAAATAAGAAAAAGCAAAGCGACTGAAAAATTAAAACAACTGCATTTCTACCGCTAGAATGCGGTAGAAAAACATAAAAAGAGAAAATAAAAATTAACCGGACAAAAAGTTTTGAAAATTAAAACGAAAAGCTAAGTGCTCGGTAAATTAAAACGACTGTATTTCTACCGCTAGAATGCGGTAGAAATGCATAAAAAGAGAAAATAAAAATTAAACGGAGCGAAAAGTTTTGCAAATAAACGCAAAATGGAAGTTGGCGAAAAATTAAAACAAGTACTTTTTCATTCTTATAACTTTATAGAAATAGATAAAAAGTGAAAATAAAACTAAAAAAGAACGAAAAGTTTTACGATCCTAAACAGTTCTAAGTTAAAGAAAATAAAAACAACACATTTTAGGCGTTTTTATAAAGTCTTTAAGAATGAAAATAGGATAAAAAAGAAAAGTTAAAGCAAAAGAAATGCGAAAAAATGAAAATAAAACGGACATTACAACGGCTAGAAATGCGATAAAATCCTAAATCTAACTAAGTTATAAGGCTAAAAATGTCGTAAAAGATAAAATGCACAAAAAAGATAACGAAAAATCACTTAAAAAGGGCGCTTCCAAATAAACATTCATGCTTTGCAAAGAGAGAAAATTACAAATTTCATTAAAATCAAAAGAGGTTACAACAAACCTAGAATGAAAAAAGCTAATACAAACTAAGGGAGGGGGAGAAAAATCTCTTACATAAGCATGGAATTCACTTGGGCAGCACCTCCCCTAAGTAAAGTGGCCAAAAAAGGAGACAGAATCTCATACAGCAGCTGCCCTTTTATAGGAAAAATTTCGGGTTGGTCACGACCTAGGTCACGGGCATGACAGGGGGGCGTGTCACTACTGTTCATGAGCTGATCGGGTGATTTGACTGGAGCTTTGACTTCGGTTGAAAACGTGGCGGTCACGCCCCAGGTCACGGGCGTGACAGGTGTCAGTCACGGACGTGACTAGGGCGTGACGGGGAGCTGGATCTGGGGATTTGATGGGAGCTTTGACTTCGGGGCGGTCCACGTGGCGGACACGGGCGTGACACAAATGTCACGGGCGTGTAAGGGGGGCGTGACTTGGACAGCTGGCATCCTGATGTCGGCAGCGTTGACAGTTGACGAAGAGTTGAGTGCCGACATCGACACGGGCGTGACGAGCTTCGACACGGGCGTGACTGATGACGTTGAACGAGTAACAGTGAAATCGGTTAGTGTTGACAACCCGCTGGCATTGAGCGCCTGACACGCCCGTGTCGGGCATGGTCACGGGCGTCACAGGGCCGAAAATTATTTTTTCGGAAAAAATTCAGAAAATAAAAAATGCTAAGTTAGAATATATTTTTACAAAAAAGAAACTTTTTATTGAATAAAACAAGCTAAAAACTATGAAAATAAATTAAAATGACAAAATAAATACACTAAAAAATAAGTATATTTACAACTCATCACCAGAACCTGAGGAATTCAAAGAAGAAAAGAATACCTCAGCAAGCTAAACAAGTAAGTTGTACGGAAATGTTAGGTTATAAGGTAAGCAAGAAGAGTAAGTAAACCGAAAACCAACACCACTGTCCAAGGCAAGACAAAAGAAAATCACTAAGTGCAAGGAAACAACAACAACCCTTCCCAAAATTAAATCCTGCAGAGTATACCAGGCTACCATGAGCCCAAACATTGCAAATTTACAAAGAAAGAAACGTCTAACACCCTAAGATGTGAGAGATGGTAGTAGCAAAAACAACGCGGATCCGAGTTGGAGGCAAACTCGGCCCCCTAACCACAATTTCAAAGAAACAAAGCTCAGGGGTCTATATGTGAAAGCACTAGGGACCTCCCACCCCCTTGCCCAGCCCGTACCTGGAGCAAGATAAAAGAAAAAAGGGTGGCCTTGGCTAAATTACACAACACCTCCCCCATTAAGAGCTTAAAACCACCACTACTAACCACGACCCACGATTTGGCATTTTTGGAAAAAAAATAAAATAGCCGACAAGGAACCTCAAAAATCAAGGAATTCACTCGGGGGAAAAAACAAGGTAAGGGAAAAGTGTTGAGATGACTCAACACGGCATGGCGTTGAGTGAGCCCCACTCACTCAACGCCTAAACAGACGGTGGCATTGAGTGAGCTAGCCTCACTTAACGCCAAAACAGCAATGGCGTTGAGTGGGGTTCACTCACTCAACGCCTTCTGCAACACAGGCTGTGGCGTTGAGTGAGCTAACCTCACTCAACGCCAAAACAACTATGGCATTGAGTGAGGTCCACTCCCTCAACGTCTTCAGCAAAGCAGGCTGTGGCATTGAGAGAGCTAACCTCGCTAAACACAAAAACAGCTACGGCGTTGAGTGAGGTCCACTCCGTCAATTCCTTAGCACTTTACAGCAAAACCCAACCGTGGCGTTGAGTGTGTCCACCACTCTAAATGCCAAAATAGCTTTGGCGTTGAGTGAGGTCGACTCACTCAACACCAAAGTACTTACCCGCAGGAAAGGGCTGTGGCATTGAGTGAGCCCGCCTCAGTCAGCGCCTAAACCGCCAAGGCGTTGAGTGATGCCCACTCACTCAACGCTATCCGTAAGAGGTCGGCGGGAATGCAGATTGATTCTCGCCGAATCGGCGAGAATCACTAACGATTCTCGTCGAAGTCGGCGAGAATCACTTAGTGATTCCCGTCGATTTTGACTTAGAAGGATTTTCTCACTCATGGCCACACTACTTAGCCGCAAAAGAACATATCGAGGGGCAATGATATTGAGTGTGTGCACCACACTAAACGCCAAGTCCCAGCAGACCCGGCGTTCAGTGTGTGCACCACACTCAACGCCAAGCCCTGAATCCTCCATCGCTAAAATATAGTAACTTGAAAATTAACTCTCACACTTATACTATCACATCAGACCACTACCATTAGCCTAGAATCTCTTTATATGACAAGACTTAGGAGAGGAGAAAAATTTCCTTCTGCAGCTACCTCTACTCTCAGGCCGAATCTACTCATCCCGAGCCTAATAAAGCAAAACTCGGCTTATATATTCATCGGCAACCTTGTAGTAGACTTAGCAGCCGCTGAAACTATGTAATCCTACAAGTTTAACAGCAAACCCTAGTTCTAAGAGTACGGATTAGAACAATCTCAAATTAAGATGTAAAAAGAACGAACTTCTGAAAGGAAACATCTGGACAAGAGTATAATTAGCGTGCTTAAGCAACATTTGTCATGGCTAAATCGGGTTTTAACAAGAACCTAGAAGCATTAATGGTGGAAAACAGAGATAACAACAAGAAATTTTTACTTGGCAAGGGCTAGGAGCAGTACTTGCCTCGATTTCCAGAAATTTCTCGACCGACTTTTCTGCTTCCCCACGGATCTGGTAGCAAACACCTAACCGAGCTTGACTAGACATTTTTGGGAGAGGGAGAGGGGTCAAACGAAATTCTACAACACCATAGAAGGGCACGAAATGGAGAAAGCTTATCGTCGAAATGGAGATCTAGGGGAGAGCAGTCCAGATCTTCCCTCGGAACGAAAATCCGGCCGCTAGAACTCCGGGAATCGGCGGTGGAAGGCACAGCTGCCCGCCGGTTTTCTTCCACTCACGAACAGGACAGCAGTTTTCTTTCTCCGAAGGACGCGATGAATAGTATCGTTTTTAACTTAAGACTATATATACATAGACACGTCTATTCAGCCTTTACTGTCACCTAAAAACCGGAGGATTCATTTCAAGCTATCCTATTTCAAGCCACCAGCCATGCATGCTGCCACCTTTTCACGCACAAAAGCAATAACTGCTTATCTACTGGCCGCAGGATTAAATCACCCAGTTTTTTTTGACCACTGGATTTCATTTTATAGCTTTATTAATTACTTAATTGCATTTATTATTATTAACACACCAAAATGACGCGAAAACCGAACAACCTCGGAATTCGATGAAATTCGCACCGTAGATAATTACCTATGCTACGAACGCATCGGTGAAGTTGAAATTAATTTTCGATGAACAGAACTCGAGTTATACCCACCCAAAGTCAAAACACAAACTTCCCCCGAGAGGCCACACCGGGTCACCGAAAATGACCTGGCTTGCTAGGGAGATCTTGCCAATAGACTACAAAATGGGCCACTCAGTTCTAAGGAGTTAAGACCACACTCCATAGATGACACAAGCTAAGAAAACGCATCAACGTAACGCAATGCAAGAATTAAAAAATTGTAGAAAAAATCGGGGGCGTTACAGTCACTCCACCTAAAATAAAGTTTTGTCCCGAAACATTACGCACAACGCCTCAACTATAGAAGGAAAGGTAACAAGCCAAATATTACAAAAAGAAAACAAACCAATCTAATCAGGAAAACCGGTTAGGGTGAGCCTCCCTCATAGCCGACTGTAACTCCCAAGTCGCGCTTTCCAAACCCTGATTCTTCCATAGAACTTTGACCATCGGGATGGACTTCCTTCGCAGCACCCGATCTTGAGTATCAAAAATGCGGACCGGCACTTCAATAAAAGAGAGATTAGGCTCCAACTGGGGCACAACATCCAAGACTTGCCCGCTACTGCGCACACACTTTCGCAATTGGCTTACGTGAAATACATTATGAACACTTGGGAAGTTTGCTGGCAATTCCAACCTATAAGCTGACATGCCAAACCGTCCAACAATCTTAAACGAGCCCACATAACTCGGGTCCAATTTTCGGTTCTTACCGAACCTCTTAACACCAACCATCGGGGAAACCTTAAGAAAAACAAGGTCCCCTACAGAAATCTCCAAGTCCGACCTACGTCGATTGGCGTTCTTTTCATATCTCTCCTGATCTATACGAAGCTTTTCTCGAACAAGCTTCACCGTGACTTCCATATCCTCGAGCGCATCCAGAACCAACAAGGGTCTCTCACCTGTCTCATCCAAAAAAAGGGGGGTTCTGCAGCGCCTCCCATACAAAGCTTCAAACGGATCTATTTGCAAACTTTCTTGATAACTGTTATTGTATGCAAACTCCATAAGTCGCAATCCCTCATCCCACGCTCCACCGTGGTCAAGAATATAGCATCTGATCATATCCACAACTATTTGGTTCACTCGCTCCGTCTGCCCATTGGTCTGTGGGTGGTAAGTAGTATAATATCTTAGATTTGTACCCAAACCCTCCTGCAGACTCTGCCAAAAACGAGAAGTAAACCGGGAGTCTCGATCAGAAATGATTCTAACAGGCACACCGTGAAACTGATGACCTCTTTCAAGTACAACTCTGCTATCTTCTTCATCGGATAGTCAATCTTATACGGCACGAAGTGAGCACACTTCGTTAGTCTATCCACTATGACCCAAGCAGAATCAAATCCCCTTGGAGATTTCGGTTAGCCCGTGATGAAGTCCATAGAAATACTTTCCCACTTCCAAGTCGGGATCTCTAGTGGAGTCAACTTGCCACCAGGCTTTCTGTGATCGGCCTTCACACGCTTGCAAGTGTGGCACTCAGCAACAAATCGGGTTATATCACTCTTCATCCCAGACCACCAGGCAATTAACTTCAAATCACGATACATCTTTTTAGATCCCGGATGGTAGGAACCATTGGATCCATGAGCCTCTCTGCATATCATACCCCTGATGTCTCCAACAGCAGGGATGCAAAATCTACCGTGGTACTTCAAAGTACCTGCATCATCGATGGAAAAATCCGGCAAATCCCCTCTCTCAGACCTTAGGTATAAGTGCAGAAGGTCCGCATCATCCTTCTGGTGGAACCTAGTAAGGGAAACCCAAGATGGCTCTGCCACTGCCAAACTACTCTGCATGCCACAGCATCCCACCGAGATATCCATAAGGAGGAACTCTTCCACTAAACGATCGGCGGAGAGATTAAAGATCTTCCCCGTCTTCCGTCTTAGGGCGTCGGCCACTACATTGGCCTTGCCTGGATGTTACTGGATATCTACATCATAATCGGCCACATACTCTAGCCACCGCCGCTGGCGCATATTCAACTCCTTTTGCGTGAACACGTACTTCAGGCACTTTTGATCAGTGAAGATCTTGCACTGAGCCCCATAAAGTAGATGTCTCCACAGCTTCAACACATAAACTACCGCTGCAAACTCAAGGTCATGCGTAGGGTAATTTCTCTCATGAGTCTTTAATTGCCTTGACCTATACACAATCACTTTTCCAACCTGCATCAACACGCAACCCAGACAACCATGCGAAGCATCCACGTACACATCATACTCCACACCGTCAGTAGGTAGGGTCAGGACGGGAGCAAAGCACAATTTGTTCTTTAGCTCCAGGAAGGCTTCTTCGCACTTCTCGCTCCAAACAAAGGCCGCGTTCTTCTGAGTCAACCTGGTCAAAGGTGCAGCAAGGGTAGAGAAACCCTCCACAAACCTCCTCTAGTAGCCGGCCAACCCTAGGAAGCTTCTGTTCTCCTTGGGCGTGCCCGGCCCGCTCCAATCGATCACTGCTGCGATTTTTTCTGGGTCGACCGAGATCCCATCCTTATTCACCACGTGGCCCAGAAATGAGACCTGAGGAAACAAAAATTCGCACTTGCTCAACTTGGCGAATAACTTGTGATTCCTTAACTCCGATAGACCCAAGCGTAGATGCTGCTCATGCTCCTAAGCATTGCGGGAATAGACCAACACGTAATCGATGAAAACCACAACGAACTTTTCTAGGAAATCCTTGAACACATGGTTCATCATATTCATGAAAGCTGATGGTGCGTTGGTCAGACCAAATGACATCACCAAGAACTCAAAATGTTCACGACTCGATCTAAACGCAGTCCGTGGAATATTTTCCTCACGGATCCTGAGCTAATGATATCTAGAACGAAGATCGATCATGGAGAACACTGTGCTACCGCGCAACTGATCAAATAATTCATCGATCCTCGGCAGAGGGGACCTGTTCTTAATAGTGACTTAGTTCAACTCCTTGTAGTCGATGCAAAGCCGCATTGACCCATCCTTATTCTTTACTAACAAAACAGGAGCACCCCAAGGAGACAAACTCTGCCTGACAAACCCTTCAACTCCTATAGCTCACGAGGGGCCATCCGGTACGGTGGCTTAGAAATAGGACGCCTACCCGGTTCCAAATCAACACAAATTCGACATCCCAATCGGGAGAAAGACTAGGAAGGTCATCAGGAAACACATCAGCGAAACCACGAACAACAGGAATCTCCTCTAAGCGCGGTATACTAACAGCGGTCCCAACCATCGAGATTAAACAAGCAAAACAACAAGAAAGAAACAACTTCTGAGCATATACCACAGAAAAGACAGGAGAATCTTGGCACGGATCAGCATACACGCTTCCCGGCTGACCATTGACCTTGATGAAGTCCAAGCGCTTCCCTTTGCACTCAATGACCGCATCATACTTAGACAGCCAGTCCATGCCCAAGATAACATCTAAGTCCTCCAGATCAATCATCTTCAAGTCTGCCGTCGCATGAAAATCCCCTAACAAAACAGGGATATCTAGAATGCCAAAATCTGATAACACAGATTCACCAGAAGGGAACTTGATGTGGAAGGTATCACGAACTCGATCTAGAGTTAACAGATGTCGCTCCATAAAGGCTCTAGCCACAAATGAGTGGGTAGCGCAAGATTCGAACAGAACACGCGCCCAGTGGTTCTTCACCTTAAATTTCCCTATTGGAGTATATACAACTAAGGATCTACAAAAACCCAACTATAACCTTTCTAACAAATAAAACTTTCAAGCTGGAAAAAGAAACAACTAACCTGAGATGACCTGAGTCGAAGCTTGAGCCTCCTCGGAAGAGATTACGTTCAACTTTCCTTTACCCTTGTCCACACGCTGAGGCAGAGGTAGTTCTTGAAGTGGAACTACATGAAGAGCAGGCTGGACCTGAGGATACCTAGACTTGATGTGACCCTTCTGCCCGCACTGATAGTAGACTTTATCCTTAGACCAGCACTGGGCAGCATCATGCCCGGGTCTCTTGCAAATAGAACAGGAAACATCCTTCCTAGGAGCACCCTGAATAGCATGAACTTGCTCCTTTTGAGCTGCTGCCTTTTTGAAACACCTCTCAATAGGGTGGCCTTACCGACCACAGAAGCTACACACCACCTTGCTCTTCTTTCCCGAAGCAGCACCGGGTACCTCGAATTTCTTCACCTCAACAAACTTCCGCTTGTCCTTCCTCATTTGCTATCCTTTGCTCTTTGTGGTCTCGATAGCCTCCACTTTTAGAGCAGCCTCCACTACCCCTGCATATGTCTCTGATCCATAAGCACTGGTCAACTACTGCACCTGGCTCCTCAAGCCACCAAGGAATCGCTTGACTCGATCAGCCTCAACACTTACCAACCAAGGAGCAAACCGGCTCAACTTGCTGAACTCTACCTCATACACACCGACCGTGAGTTGCCTTTGCTTCTGGTGGAGGAAGCCGTTCATAAGACGGTCACGCATGACCGAAGGCAAGAACTTCCTCAACAGTATTTCCTTGAACACTTCCCAAGAGCAGCCAGCTACCAAGCTCTCCTTTTCTCTAAGCCACCAACTCTTTACCAAACTCTTGAGCTGATAGGCGGCTATAATCACTCTCTAATCATCTGAAATTTCGGAGTACGAGAACATCTCCTCCATGGAGATCAGCCAATCATCTATGACCATGAAATCCGCCTTCCCATCGTAAGTAGGGGGGTTAAGTCTCTGAAACTGTGAGATAAAAGCCATCTCCGCTAGTACCACTACTGGAGGTCTCAGGGGTATAGGAGGAGGAGGAACAACTAACCCCCCTGCAGGGCCTTGCACTCCCTGAGTCTGTCCTGCCGCAACTGCCACCAAAGACTGGATCTGGGCTCTCACCTCAACCATCTGCCTGCTCAAGGAATCTCTACTCTGTCGCAGGCTCTCGATTACCGCATCATTCTGCGCTCCCGATGACTCACGCTTAGATAGTGGTGTCGATCTAGTAGAAGGGGGTCTCGCCATCCTAAAATCATAGCAATATTAGTCAGATCCTAGTACGACACCTGCAACTAACTACAAGTACAGACAATACATACATAAATATGAACTTAAAACTTCTAAACTTTCTCTAGGAGTTTATTTTTTTACAAGAATTTATGTTATGCCTTAACCTAGGATGGTTAACCACCACCATACTAACTCTTTTTCCAAGATCGGGAATGCTTGACTTATATTATTTTTGACTCGAAAACTTATGTGTGTACATATGTCATCCTTCCAATCTTTAGCTTGGCACGCTGTGCTTATGCAATGTTATGCTATGCATGTTTGTTCTATGCATTCTAAAAAGGCCCTAATGAATGTTATGAGCGGCGTACATATGATAATGTTATGCATCCTATACTACATAACATCCTCATGCAACGAAAAAGAAAATGTGCTAGTTGTAGACATGTGGTTAGGTTATGTATCCCATACTACATAACCCTCACATGTTGCCCCTATGGTGCATCCATATACGAACACATATTATACATCCCATACTACATAATATGCACCGTATACTTCATCTTATGCTATAAGTGTAGTGTTCGTGCTTTTGCCAAGACGTGCTAATGACATATCAGTGTGTGAATGACATGATGTTAAACTGCTAATGCAATCAAAAGGGCGGTTGCTCGACTAACTTGTCAAGCAACCTCCCTCTGATACCAACTGTCACAACCCGCATTTTCTCCGAAGAAAATGGATTATCAGAGTAGGAGAAAACACGCGTCATGATGCCACGTCGAGCAGGTGATAACTGTCGACGCTCAGTCAAAGCACTATCAACTATACTTTAAGAAAATTCATAAGTTATATGATTAGAAAATCTGTTATATTTTTAAAGGATGTATCCCTCGGCTCGGTGGATCACCTAGTCCACAATTTAAAAATTATACTTATACGCTACGGAAAATACTTTATTCAGGTTCGACATCCTAAAAGAGTGCATAAGTGTCCCCAGAGGACAACTTATACTATGCAGGACCCTACTTTTAATCTATACTATATATAGGAAAATGATTTTTTTACGTTATTTGGAAAATAGTGATGAGTTTTATAAAACATGCTGATCATGAGGTATACTTATAATAGTGTTTTTAGGTTTAAAAGTAACTAGCAAGCTATCATAAATCATCCCAAGAGCAAGTAGACTAACTCCAGAAAGGTAGCAGCAAAAGAAACACATCTAGTATCAAGGTAAAACTACTAGTGGGCGCCAACAAACTGACACGAACCCACTGGCAAATATGTATGTCTGTAAGAAAAACATTAAAACTACCTCACAAGACCAAGGAACTAATCTCCACAGAATGAGAGACCACCAGCAATAGTACAGTACAACTACCCGCCTTATCGACTACTAACTAGAACCTGAGGCATTCAAAGAAGAAAAGAATACCTCAGCAAGCTAAACAAGTAAGCTGTATGGAAATGTTAGGTTATAAGGTATGCAAGAAGAGTAAGTAAACCGAAAACCAACACCACTGTCCAAGGCAAGAGAAAAGAAAAGCACTAAGTGTGAGGAAACAGCAATAACCCTGCCCAAAAATAAATCCTGCAGAGTTTACCAGGCTACAATGAGCCCAAACGTTGCAAATTTACAAAGAAAGAAACGTCTAACACCCTAAGCTGTGAGAGATGGTAGTATAAAAAACAATGCGGATCTGGGTTGGAGGCAAACTCGGCCCCCCAACCTCCATTTCCAAGAAATAAAGCTCAGGGGTCTATATGTGAAAGCACTAGGGACCTCCCACCCCCTTGCCCAGCCCGTACCTGGGGCAAGATAAAAGAAAAAAGGGAGGCCTTGGCTAAATTACACAACACCTCCCCCCATTAAGAGATTCAAACCACCACAACTAACCACGACCCACGAAACGGCCTTTTTGGAAAAAAAAGAGAATTGCCGACTAGGAACCTCAAAAATAAAGGAATTCAATCGGGGGAGAAAATCAAGGTAAGGCAAAAGCGTTGAGATGACTCAACATGACATGGCGTTGAGTGAGCCCCACTCACTCAACGCCTAAACAGACGGTTGCATTGAGTGAGCTAGCCTCACTCAACGCCAAAACAGCAATGACATTGATTGGGGTTCACTAACTCAACGCCTTCTACAACACTCGCTGTGGCGTTGAGTGAGCTAACCTCACTCAACGCCAAAACAGCTATAGCGTTTAGTGAGGTCCACTCCCTCAACGCCTTCAGTAAAGCAGGCTATGGCGTTGAGTGAGCTAACCTCACTCAATGCCAAAACAGCTACAGTGTTGAGTGAGGTCCACTCCCTCATCGCCTTAGCACTTTACCGCAAAACCTAACTGTGGCGTTGAGTGTGTCCACCACTCTCAACGCCAAAACAGCATTGGCGTTGAGTGAGGTCGACTCACTAAACGCCAAAGTACTTACCCGCAGGAAAGGGCTGTTGCGTTGAGTGAGCCCGCCTCACTCAGCGCCTAAACCGCCATGGCGTTGAGTGAGGCCCACTCACTCAACTCCATCCGGAATAGGTCGGCGGGAATGCATATTGATTCTCACCGAATCGCTAGGAATCACTAACGATTCTCGTCGAAGTCGGCGAGAATCACTTAGTGATTCCCGTCGATTTTGAATTAGAAGGATTTTCTCACTCAAGGCCACACTACTTAGCCGCAAAAGAACAGATCAAGGGGCATTGGCATTGAGTGTGTGCACAACACTCAATGCCAAGTCCCAGTAGACCCGGCATTGAGTGTGTGCACCACACTCAACGCCATGCCCTGAATCCTCCATCGCTAAAATACAGTAACTTGAAAATTAACTCTCACACTCATCCTATAACATCAGACCACTACCATTAGCCCAGAACCTCTTTATAAGACAAGACTTAGGAGAGGAGAAAAATTTCCTGCTGCTGCTACCTCTACTCTCAGGCCGAATCTACTCATCCCGAGCCTAATAAAGCAAAACTCAGCTTATATATTCATCGGCAACCTTGTAGTAGACTTAGCAGCTGCTGAAACTATGTAATCCTAAAAGTTTAACAGCAAACCCTAGTTCTAAGAGCAGGGATTAGAACGATCTCAAATTAAGATGTAAAAAGAACGAACTTCTGAAAGGAAACATCTGGACAATAGTATAATTATCGTGCTTAAGAAACATTTGTCATGGCTAAATCGGGTTTTAACAAGAACCTGGAAGCATTAATGGCGGAAAACAGAGATAACAGCAAGAAATTTCTACTTGGCAAGGGCTAGGAGCACTACTCGTCTCGATTTACAGAAAGGTCTTGATCGACTTTTCTGCTTCGCCACAGATCTGGCAACAAACACCAAACCGAGCTTGACTGGACAGTTTTCGGAGAGGGAGAGGGGTCAAACAAAATTCTACAGCACCATAGAAGGGCACGAAATGGAGAAAGCTTACCGTCGAAATGGAGATCAAGGGGAGAGCAGTCCAGATCTACCCTCGGAGCGAAAATCCGACCGCTAGAACTCCGGGAATCGGCGGTGGAAGGCACAGCTGCCCGCCGGTTTTCTTCCGCTCACGAACAGGATAGCAGTTTTCTTTCTCGGAAGGAGGCGATGAATAGTCTCTTTTTAACTTAAGACTATATATACATAGACACGTCTATTCAGCCTTAACTGTCACCTAAAAAAACTGTAGGATTCATTTCAAACTAGCCTATTACAAGCCGCCAGCCATACATGCTGCCACCTTTTCACGCATAAAATCAATAACTGCTTATCTACTGGCCGAAGGATTAAATCACCTAGTTTTTTTTACTGTTGGATTTCGTTTAATAGCTTTATTAATTACTTAATTGCATTTATTATTATTAACACACCAAAACGATGTGAAAACCGAACCACCTCGGAATCCGACAAAATTCGCACCGTAGCTAATTACCTATGCTACGAACGCAACGACGCAGTTGAAATTAATTTTCAATGAATATAACTCGAGTTATACCCACCCGAAGTCAAAACACCAGAATCCCCCGAGAGGCCACACCGGGTCACCCAAAACGACCCAGCTTGTTAGTGAGTTCTTGCGAATAGACTACAAAATGGGCAACTCAGTTCTAAGGAGTTAAGACCACACTCAACAGATGACAAAAGCCAAGAAAACGCGTCGACGTAACGCCAAGAAAGAATTAAATAATTGCAGAAAAAATCGGGGGCGTTACAGATGCGCTTGAGGAAGCGATGTTAACAAACTTCAAAGGGGTAAATGATTACAGATATGACAATTTCTCGGGGCTTCATAGGAGATCTTTGGTAGGCCAAGTCAAGAAGCTCATGATGAAGTTCATCTTGTTGAGGATTACTCTCATTTTTGGGCAGACACACAGGATTTCTCTCAGGACAGACCTATTGCTGCTGCTTCTGATGCTCTGGAAGTTTAAGTGAATGAAAACATACATCCGGCTCTAGTGTACAAAAGAAGAACGTATGGTAAAGTCCCTTCTGCTACAAGATCAGAACCTGTCAGAGAACCACTATTCAAATATCGAGAAATGGCTGAGGTGTGGAGTCCTATCTCAAGAGGAAAAATCTTAGACTCCTTCACCATGGTCGATATTGGAGGTGATAGCAGATGGGATCACTATGATCAAGGTGAATTACATAAATATGAAGTGGCATGGGCAAAGAGAAGGATCCACATCAAAAATCACAAGCATGATGATCCAACAGCACCTCTAGCCCCCTCCCCAAGATATTACCCAAAACCCAAGGCCTATTTTGTCAAACAGCATTACAAGAGCCAGGAGAGGCAGGTTTGAGGGTTGTTCTAATTTGTTTAGGTTTATTATTATGTGTGGTTAGAGTTGCCCCCCCCCTCCAAACCAAAAACTATCATTTATATGTATATATATGATTTATATTTTTTTGACTGGGAATGCATTTTGTCTTTTAATTTTTATATATCTGTTTTAATTTTAATTATCTGCTCAAGTTTATGTACTTAATTATTGTTGTATAATTCACCTTTGCTTATAGGATTTTGACTTCTTTAAATAGGGGGAGATTGTTGGGTATTTTATCCACAATAACCCTGATTTGAAGAAGGGTCCAATTAAGCTAAGATGAATTGTGAATGTATTTATAGTTTTGTACTTGCATGTTTATTATGCTAAGTACACACCAATGTCAGGTTACAGTGGGTCAGAAAACACGAGACTACACAATATAATCCTTCATTGGGTAGGTCATTGTATTGACTCACGTGCAATCTCTTTATTAGAGTGTACTTCTATGCCAAGTACATGGGGGAGGTTTAAGGAAGAAGAAGAGCCTCATTTCAGAAATACAAAAATTTTACCCAAGTCAAATTCATCCTGTATCGTAAGGGATATTTGTCGAATTAATCGAGTATCATTTATATTCATTGAATTCGTCGTATATACTTACAATCACTCGTCGAATTCGTCTTATATACTTGTGTAGAATTTCTGAAACAATTAGCAATATAGTTCAGTAAAATTCATCGAGTATCATCAAGTATACTCATCAAATTCGTCGAATGTATCTAATGATACTTATTGAATTTGTCGAATATACATGATGATACACGCCGAATTCGTCGAATCATCTCGACGCTACTTCTCTGCTTTTTCTTAAGGCAAATTCGTTGAGTGCATCTTGGCGTCGAGAGCGTCGAGTAGATCTTAGCGTCAAGAGCGTTGAGTCGACGATGTCGAGATCATTAAGTCTATTTGCCTATACTCTATGAATTCATCGATTATACTGGCTAATACTCGATGAATTCGTCGAGTATGACTCTAGCCTTGGTGTTGAGCGGCTATCCAGCTTTAGCTGAGTTTTTCTAATTCAAATTTAACGTATATCAATGACTATTCATCGAGTATACTAGTGATACAAGACGATACTCGACGAATATGACTCAGGTCATATTTTCTGAAAATTTTATTTATCCAGGCTCTTGTTGCGGCGGCCATGCACAGTAACTTTCACAAGTTATTTTTGTGAATTTCTTTATATTCGTTGGAAGGGAGATATCTATAATACCAAAGGAGAATTCCTTTCCAAGAATAATCGTGCTCTTGCTCTCAAATTCAAAATTAAGAAAACTTTCCAAGATCAAAAATTCCATCGGCTCAGCTACAGTAGATTTCGAGATTCTTCCAATCGGTCACCGACATGTAGTGTGATTCGATCTTCTTCGACCAATACGGCTAGATTGCTTCTCTCTAAATATCTCTATTACTCTATTTCTAGTTGTTTGAAGATTTAAGAGTCGAGATTCATGATCTTCCAAGATTTCATATTCCAAGTTCTCCAAGATTTTTAATACCATCTATTTTCGAAGAACGATAGCGTGAAGCTTTCAGATCTTGTATATGTTTGTGTACAATATTTTTGTAAAATATTCATTTACTTTTGTAGGATATTTTCTCCGAGTTTTTGATCCGTTTGTGGATCGAGTGGTAGATTCGTTTGTGGATCGAGTGGTAGATCAGTTTGTGGATCGAGTGGAAGATCCGTTTGTGGATCGAGTTGTAGGAGCGTCATCTCTGAGTTATAGGAGTTCAAGCTCCGAGGTGTAAGATTTCTAAAAATCTGAGTTTGGTGAAGTAACTGAATCTAGTCCTTCGCCGTAGATAGGCAAGGTAGGAAAGTGGATATACCCAACTCGGAGAACAACTATAAATCTATGTGTTTGTGTGCTTAATTTTAAGAAATTTTTATTCCTCAAAAAGACACAAACATCACCTATTCACCCCCTCTAGGTGATTTAGGTAGAAGTTGGATACTTTCACTCATCATATAAAAGTGCCCATAAAAATTTATATAATGAGGATCTTATGCGGTGCAATGCAACTATATGGAATGAATGCAGTATGATCACTCACTCATGAACACAAACACACATACACACACACACACACTTGCTATGTCAACATAGACCTTTAGTTCCCACTTTTCAAGTAGGTACCAAATCTCTCAGGAATCAACCGTCGTGGCCAAACAGTGACAGTAGAGCGGGTGTCTCCAATACTAGGCATCATACACACTACCAGGCATAGGCCTTCATATGCCTTAATGTTAAGAACACAACAACAGAGCCCCTGCATAGTACGATTAAGAAGGGGTCTTGGGTAGATGTACACCAAGAGCCCATCACAATTGGACTATAACTGGCACAGAAGGAGTCTTTGAGAGCGAATAACCAAACAACCAAGACCAATTGCCCACTAGCACAGAAGGAGCCTTTGTGAGTGAACACCAAAGGACTAAGCTCAATTGCCCAAGGTCTAACAGCTAGCTCCTATCGGTGTGATGACTGGCGAGCCCGTAGACTTGCCACCAAATCCTCAACGCAGGAACATATACCGTATGTCAACATACACCCAACCCATATAATTCACATTTACCATGCCATCATGCATTCAAGGTGAAAGTGAGGGTAAGATCTACCTTTACTCTAGAGGGGGGGGGGGGGGTGAATAGAATATATTAAAATAATTTTCCAAATAAAAATTATTTGCAGTGGAAGACTTGATTTAAGTATATGTGTAATGCGCTTATAGTAAATAAAACTAAGATAACAAGAAACCAAAAATCACAGCACACAGCAAAGCAAAAACACAGCAATTCACAAGACACAAGGATCTATAGTGGTTCCCCAATAAACCTGGGTACATCCACTCTTCTACCACCCTAGGTAGGAATCCACTGCTGGAATAGTTGATCAGGTGTCCTGGGCACTAATGAGCTTTTGATAAGGTGCTCAAAAACCAAACAAGATTATTTTATCAGGTGTCCTGCCACCACTGAGTTTTGATAAGGTCTCAGAAACTAGCCACACAACTTTTGAAGGGAGTTTTGAGAAACCATTTTACCGCAGAGTAAGGAAAAAGAAAAGAGTTGTTGTTCTTCTCTGTCAACAGTCTAAGAGAAGACTAGTGGATTGATATTGTCAAAGCTCCCCCTGAGATTTGCAGTTGTTCAGGAAGAGAAGCTTTGCTTAGGGTGATAGGCCTTCAGTATATTGAAGATCTCCAGCAAAGAATGATTTCAACAAAGGTTGAAATGTGATGTGTCTGGAGTCCTTGATTGATGTAGCCTTTGAACACTTGAATCAGAAGAGATCTTGAAAGATTAGAGAAACTCTTTTCTGTGTGTTGATCTCCTTCACTGGTGTATTCCTTGTGTTTTGTATGAATTCTAACTTGTAATCCTGTGGGCATGTGTCTGAAAGATTGATTGATATCTCATCTGTCTTTCTCAAATGATTCTAAAGAGATATATTGAAAATCAGTCTTCTGGATAGCCATTAAACAGTCATAAATGACTTCCTAAAATAAAATTTGTCTCTTGAGGAAAGTCCTAAGAGACATTCCTTTTTGTCTTCCTTGAAACTTGATCCAGAATAATTGAAACGGCTACAAAATCATTTGAAATAAATGCTGGATATGAATCAGATTGAATACCATAACTGACTGAATTTGAATTCCTTAAATCGTCGATCTCTTCAGAAAAGTGTCGATCTGAGCTCAACTATCGTCGACCTGAGCTAGGAGACTGAACTTATACTTGAGACAGAAATCGTCGATCTTAGCTCAACTATCGTCGACCTGAGCTCAGAGATTGGATTATAGCTAGAGACATAAACGTCGATATGAGCTCGAAGATCGTTGAACCGAGTTCGACGACTCGTTGAACTGAGCTCAGAGATATTCAAACTGAGTTCGACGTTTAGTCGACCTTAGCTCGATGAAAATTTTCCTAGTCTTCAGCACTTGAGTTCTGATCTTAGAAGGTCTTGGGGGAAGCTTCAAAACCGAAGTTCTAACCCTTAGACTCATTCTATTTGACCTTTAAGACTATTCAATAAGGTCAAAATAATTTCCTAAGAACATAGTGATCCTTGCCCAAATTAGTAATAGGGTGTTCCAACAATCTCCCCCTTTTTTGGGTTAGGATTACTATTTACATGACAAATAGGAAATAACAAGCATACATGCAGAATTAAAAAGCAGAAACAACAAGCAGAAGAAAAGAATTTGCAGCATTGTAGAAACACAGATAGAATCACAGCAGACAGTCAGAATTAGATATATATTGTCATCATACACATTTACTTCTTTTCATTGCTCTTTTTGAATAAGATTTCTCTATTTGGATTGAGAGCTTCCTTCTTGGATCTCCTGTCATCATCAGCACCTAAGGAAGTTTTATATTTGGGCCTGGGAACCACAGCCTCTGGGTGCAGCTTCATATAGCTTTCTGGATCAAAGAATTTTTTTGATGAGTATCTTTCTAGTTCCTTTTTCCTTTGCTAAGATAGAGTAGTGATATTTGAAGCATCTTTTCCCTGTTCCCTTGCCTTCTTTATTTGATCCAAAGTAGCCAACTCTTTCATTCTAGCAGTCCAAGCTAGTGGATTATTTTCTGGATCCTCAAAGGGAACTAGAGGTTCATATCTATTCATTGTATCATCAGAAGGAGGAGTTCTTGAAGCAACAGTATCTTTCAGCTTTCAAGGGAAAAGACCAGAAGTTGATTCAATGGGTCCTTGTCCTTTCCTTTGATATGGATTTTGTCTGGTTTGACCTCTGGAATGACCTATGTACTGACCTCTCCTTGAATGATAACCTTTATGTTGATATACTCTTGATTGAGATATGTCTTGAGATTGAGAAAAGCTTTGATTTGTAGCAGATGTGATCTGAGAAGCAGAACCTCCACCAGTTCCTGTATCTGGAGGTGGAGGAGGGGAGGTGTTGGGTACATTGGAAAATGTGTACCTGATTTGAAGAAGCCCAACTTAGCTCAATGATATACATCAAGGTGTATTTGATGTTGTTTTAAGTTGACATGTGCAGGTGAAGAAATGTAAAAGAATGCAGAAAAATATTCTAAGTCCATGTGTCGACACCTGAAGAAATAGTGTCGACACTTCAGAATATTTGTGTCGACACTTGAAGGACGCTGTGTCGACACAGAGAAAGATAGTCGACCACATTTGTGTCGACACTGTGAAGCAGTGTCGACTCACAGAGAAAGATAGTCGACCATATTTGTGTCGACACTGGGAAGTATTGTCGACACACAGAGAAAGATAGTCGACCACATTTGTGTCGACACTGGGAGGCTGTGTTGACACAATGAGACAAAGTCGACACACATTGGCAGAAGTCGACAATACTTGTGTCGACACCAGAAGACTAAGTCAACACATACTGAGTTTTGAATCTACAACAACTGTGTCGACACACAGGACTTGTGTCGACACACTGCAAAGTCAAGACCAAGTTATTCTCTGAAGAAGCTGTGTCGACTTAAAGGCAAACTTGTCGACATCATCAAAGGCTGTGTCGACACCAAAGTTACTTATGTCGACACATACAGACAGTTGGTCTCGACACTTCCTGACAGTCTATCTCAACACATTGTTGACCAAGACTAAGGCACAGGATCTGTTTGAAGACTTGACAGTTGTGGGTTGCAGCCAGTTAACTGATGTTGTCAGACTTGTCAGAAGACAGTTATAAACCGGATCAGCCGGTTACCATTAAGAAGATCTATAAATAGACAGATTCAGAGAGAAGTAAAGTTATGAATGAGAAGATTGAACTTTGGCAATCAAATTGAGAAATCAAATCAAGAAGGTGTAATACACTAAAGAAGATCTTCATCAGAAGATCTAAGAAGACGATCTCAGGATCGATCTAAGAAGAGTTCTAACAAGAATTCAGAAGTATCATCAAAGGTGTTGGATAGAGAGGGATCCACTCATTTTGAAGAAGAAGAAGGAAGCCATCAGTGGCTTCTCAAGAAGCTGTTTGGAAATCAACTCAGCTAAGTTCAGATTCAAGAAGCTTTGAAGAAAGCTCAGATTCAGTTGATTTCATCAGCTGATCAAGAATTGTCTTGTCCTCTTCTCTCTCAATAAAGGCAAGACATTAAAACTTCTTTTCTAAATTTCTGTAGGATCTGTTTTACACAGATCTGAGTTGTAAGCCTGTGATATAAAGGCTGAGTGTAGGAGCGTTGATCTCTGAGTGGTAGGGCTGTTTGCCTAAGTGTAGGAGAAGGTTCTTCTCTGAGTTGTAGGCCTTGTGGCAAGGCTGAGGTAGGGCTGTTGTGCCTGAGTTGTAGGAACCTATCCAGGTTCTGATCTGTAGGATCTGAGGATCTGAGAATAGTGGAAGTTTGGCCGAATCTAGCATACTACTAGATAGGTGAAGGGGGAAAATGGATGTACCCAGACCTTGGGGAACCACTATAAAATAGTGTGCAATCTGTGATGATTTAATGTCTGTGAATGCTGTGCTGAATGTTTTAATCTTTGTAATTGAATTCTGCCTAAAAATTTAAACAAGCAATTAGAACCTATTCACCCCCCCCCCCCCCCTCTAGGTGTTTAGGTTGTCTTGAAAGTAAAACTATCAAGTGGTATCAGAGCGAGGTTCCTCAAAAAGGACTTAACAGTCTGAGGTAGATCTGAAAGGCAGAATCAAGATTCAAGAAGATGAGTTCTGGAGAGGATCATAAGGAGCTAGGGTCTATGCAATTACCCATATGCAAGAAGGAAATCTTTGGAATTTGGAAAGAAAGAGTCAGGTTGTTTATAGAGGCATCTGACCCAAGAATATACATCACAGTTCAGGAAGGACCTTTCATTCCAATGAAGGTATCAGTTCTTGATGCTAATATTCAAACTCCAAAGAGTTATTCTGAAATGACCAAGGATGAAATCATTTTGGCAACCATGGATAAAAGAGCACAGAACATTATTGTAAGTTCCATAGATGATTCAACATTTCAGAATCTGATTCACTGCAAGACCTCCAAAGAAATGTGGGACACATTGATTGTCTACATGGAGGGATCAGAAGAAGTAAGACAGGATAGGAAATCTATGCTCAATCAGGAATATGAAAGTTTTAGACAAGGAAAATCTGATAGCATAACTGAGTGCTATAAGAAATTTTATAGAATTGTGAATAAGCTAATGTCCTATGGAAGAGTCTTCAGTACTTATGAACTGAATGACAAATTCTTGAGATACTTAATAAAGGATTGGGACACAAAGATCTGTGCCATAAGAGAAGTGGCTAAACTGGCAGAGATCTCTCCTCCCACCTTGTTTCGAAAGCTGCTATCTTATGAAATGCAACTTTTGGTGAGGAAGGAGGAAAAGAATTCAAGAGGAGAGCATAGAGAAAAGACTGTGGCATTCAATGCAGAATCCATCAGAAAGAATAGGAGGATATCACCATCCCATCCTAAGGAAATTGCAGAAGTCAGTTCAGAAAATTCAGATAGTCAGGGTTCAGAAAGCTGTGATTCTGATGCAGACTTTGCTGCATTCACAAGGCAATTCTAGAGGTTCTTGAAGAAGAAACAGTGGAAGTCTAAGCCCTCTACTTCACAGCAAGTTGATGACTATTATCAGAAGAAAAAGTCATCAAGGAAAGAAAAGAGCAGATCAAAGCCCAGCAAGGCTACTACTTCAAAGATTGTCTGCTATTGTTGCAATAGACTTGGACATGTAGTGGCTGACTGTCCTGATAAGAGAAAGGAGTCTTCAGATAAGAATAAGACTCATAAAAAGGGCAAGAAGGAGAAATCCTTTGTTGCAAAGAAGGATAAGAGCCTAACAGATCAGTCAACTTCAGAGTCAGAATCTGAAGCAGAAGCATATATTGGACTATATGCTGTATCTGAAGAAGAGGAGTTTCTGCAGTTGCTAGACTCCATCTATGATCAAGAGGATCATCAGTGCATGGGACTAATGGCAGGATTAGAAGAGGACATATGCCAGAATCAGTCTGGTCCTAATAAGGTACAATGTCCTTCTATGAAATCTGTTTGTAGTACAAGTACAGAATCTGCTACATCTGCATCAAGTGATGTAGATGCATCTGAATCTGAAGGAGATGTCTATCAATTGATAGATAAGTATGGGGACTTGTTGCAGGCCCTTAAGAAAAGCAAGAACCTGGTTAAATCTCAGGCTCATGAAATTGCTGAACTAAGGGTAGCTGCAACTGAGTTAGAGAAAGTAATTGATCAAAAGTTAAATGAAATTGCCAAACTGAAGAATATAACTATTATTCAGATGGGCACAATTAATTATACCAATGATCAAGTGAAGAGTCTGGAGGCCAGACTAAGAATTGAAAAAAATTTAGTGGCTAGTTACTCTAAGCCAAAGTCTGTCTTACCCTTGATTGATGAATTTGTGAATCAAAAGGGTAAGGCAGGATTAGGATTCAAAGGTAACTCTAGGGCTGGCCAATTTAAGAGGAAAGGCAAAGCTCCTGTCAAGCCACTGAACTTTTCAGTCCCTATTAAGTTTAGAAAGGTGGAAGTGCCTTCTAACCTATATGATCATGAAAATATTCATGGTCATATTAAGTCTAATGTTCTGAAAAACAAGGGTGTAAATGCCAACAGGCTTACCTATGTTCATAAACCCAATGGTTATAAAAAATCAGTGGGTGAAGCTGCTGCAGCACCAGCAATGGACAAAAATTCTTTTGTCAAGGATGCATCTAGAACTAGATACAATAGGTTTGAATGTTGGTGCTGTGGCAAGAGAGGCCATTTTGCACTAGACTGCTGGTATAACACAAGTGTTAGAAAGAACAATAGTCTACCTGTTGGAAGAAATAATGGTAGCTTTGTTTATGCTGACTTGAACCAAGGACCCAAGACTTACTTGGGTTCTAAGGGTAAGTAAATCTGTGTTGCAGGTGAATCCAAGTAACCATGCCCCTATATGGTACTTGGATAGTGGTTGTTCCAGGCACATGTCTGGAACAAAGGGGCTGCTAAAGGAGTATTCATTTATCAAAGATGGACCTAAAGTGATCTTTGGTGGATCTGAAAAAGGAGTCATCAAAGGGTTTGGTAACATTTCTTTTAACCTAATTACTATCACCCAAGTGGCTTATGTAAAAGGTTTGAAACATAATCTAATAAGCATAAGCCAGCTGAGTGATTTAGGATATGACATTTCATTTGTTAAGGATGGATGTCATATCAAAAGGTCAAGTGATCAAGAGATCATTTTGACTGGGTATAGGAAGTGAAATGTATATTGTCTTTATTTTGTATGTGAGAATAAAGCTTCTCCCATCTGTCTTGTAGCTGATGACAATGCTTCTCATTGTGTTAAGTGGCACAAGAGATTGGCTCATCTTAACTACAAGACAATTGGCCAACTCTTTATCAAAAAGTTAGTGAGGAATGGTCCTCAAGTTAAGTGTATGAAGGAAGGGATATGCTCAGCTTGTCAAAAGGGCAAGCAGACAAAATCCTCCTTTCAAAGCCTTGAAAACAAGGATTCTGTGAGGTGCTTATACCTCTTGCATATGGATCTTTTTGGTCCTATGCCAGTTCATAGTCTAGGTAGGAAGGTCTACACTTTTGTAGTTGTAGATGACTATTCTAGATTTACATGGGTGTTCTTTCTGAGACAGAAATCTGAAACCCCAAGTGTCTTACTTAATTTTGTAAAGCAAATTCAGAATGAACTGAATAGTACAGTGGTCAAAATCAGAAGTGACCATGGTACTGAGTTTCAATCTGAAAGCATGACAAAGTTATGTGAAGACTTTGGGATTTTCCAAGAGTTCTCCTCACCAAGAACACCTCAAAAAAATGGAATTGCTGAAAGAAAGAATAGAACATTAATTGAAGCTGGTAGAACTCTATTGAGTGACACCTCTCTACCAGAGTATTTCTGGGCTGAGGCAGTAAACACTGCTTGTCTTGTAATCAATAGGGCTTATATCACCAAGAGCCACAAAAAGACTCCCTATGAGATTATGAAAGGTAGAAAACCAAATCTATCCTACTTCAGAATCTTTGGTTGCAAATGCTATATACTTAACAATTGTAAGTCATATTTGACTAAGTTTGCTGCCAAATCCCAGGATGGGATATTTGTTGGGTACAGCACAAATAGTAAGGCCTATAGAATCTTCAACTTGACTACTCAAGTTGTTGAAGAATCTATGTATGTTGTGTTTGATGAAACAAGATTAATAAACTGTGAGTTGTCTTGTAGATCAAATGACTCAACAGGTATAAGCAAAGGAATGGACAAGCTCTCCATTGCTGAAGCTTCAAGGGAAGATGGAGTATTGGAAAATGAAGGATATTGTCCAGGAGGAGTAGAAGACACAATAGAAGATGAAGAAAACCA
The DNA here is from genome assembly GCA_039513925.1 of Platanthera zijinensis. Classification (NCBI taxonomy): domain Eukaryota; kingdom Viridiplantae; phylum Streptophyta; class Magnoliopsida; order Asparagales; family Orchidaceae; genus Platanthera; species Platanthera zijinensis. The sequence continues at coordinate 170,966,988 of CM077078.1, forward strand.
AGAGGTTCAGCATAATGAAGGAGTTGTAGATGTTCAACCAGAAGGGAATCTTCCTCCAGCTATAAGACATTTAAGAGACCATCCAACTGATCAGATAATAGGTGATCTAAGACAGGGAGTGCAGACTAGAAGCAGAAGTCAAAGCACAGTTCTGCATTCAAGTTTCCTGTCACAAATGGAGCCTAAGAAGTTTGAAGAAGCCATCCAAGACCTGCACTAGACTGATGCTATGCAAGAGGAGCTGAATCAATTCAGAAGGTGCAATGTCTAGGAGCTTGTTCCTAAACCAAGAGGCCACAATATAATTGGGACAAAATGGATCTACAGGAACAAGTTGGATGAGAATGGAGTAATAGTGAAAAATAAAGCAAGATTGGTTGCTAAAGGATACAGGCAGGAAGAAGGGATTGACATTGATCAAACCTTTGCCCCAGTAGCAAGGCTGGAGGCAATCAGAATGTTCCTTGCCTATGCAGCCTATCAAGACTTCAAGGTATACCAGATGGATCTGAAGTCAGCATTTCTGAATGGTGATCTTAAAGAAGAAGTATATGTAGAGCAGCCATCAGGTTTTGTAGATCCTCTTAAACCTGATTATGTTTATAAGCTTAGAAAAGCTTTGTATGGGTTAAAGCAAGCCCCAAGGGCTTGGTATGAAACCCTGTCTACTTTCCTTATTGAGAATAAATTCTCAAGAGGAAAAATTGACAAAACTCTATTCCTTAGGGAATCCAAAGGCAAGATCATCTTAGTCTAGATCTATGTTGATGACATAATCTTTGGATCTACTGAAAACAACCTTTGTAAAAAGTTTGCCAAACTTATGCAAGGGAGGTTTGAGATGAGCAGTATGGGGGAACTGAAGTTCTTCTTGGGACTCCAAGTAAGACAGACTGATGATGGCTTGTCCATATCCCAGTCAAAGTTTACTAAAGAATTAATCAAGAAGTATGGTATGGAGTCATCCTCCATCATGAGAACTCCTATGGGGACAAGTATGCCTATATGCAAAGATGATGTAGGTAAACCTGTTGATGAGACTTTGTATAGAGGAATAGTTGGTTCTCTACTATATCTCACAGCTAGTAGACCAGATATTATGTATGCTACATGTGTCTGTGCTAGATACCAAGCATGCCCTAATGAGTCTCATTATACTGCAGTCAAAAGGATTCTGAGATATCTTAAGGGCACACCTAATCTAGGTCTTTGGTACCCTAGGAATAGAGATTTTCTACTAACAGGTTATTCAGATGCAGATTTTGCAGACTGTAGAGTGGATAGGAAGAGTACAATAGGTACTTGTCAATTCTTGGGAGGAAGATTGATATCTTGGAGTAGTAAGAAGCAGACCAGTGTGGGTATATCTACAGCTGAGTCAGAATATGTTGCTGCTGGCAGCTGCTGTACACAACTATTGTGGATATAGCATCAGCTTAAAGATTATGGTATTCAAGTAAGTAAAACACCTCTTTTGTGTGATTCTAAGAGTGCAATTTCTATTGCTAATAATCCTGTCTCTCATAGTAGAATTAAGCATATAGAAATTAAATACCATTTTCTTAGAGATCATGTAGAAAGAGAAGACATCACATTGGAATTTGTTAAAACAGATTATCAAATAGCAGATGTATTCACTAAGCCTCTGGATGAAACAAAATTCAATAAATTTTAAATTGAATTATGCATGCTGACCATTGATTAGATTATCAATAAACTTACAAATAGCATATTAGATTATCAAATGGTCTTAAGTAGTGTAGACAGAAACAGAAATTGGCTAAGTAAAATGGTATCGACACATTCAGTGATAATGTGTCGACTCAGTGACGTAATGTCGACAAGTCAGAGATAATGTGTCGACATAGAGAATATGTGTCGACACTTAAGAATCATATTGTCGACTTATCCAGGAATGTAGTGTCGACTTCACCAGAATAATGGTGTCGACACTTACAGATTTTGTGTCGACACTTATACTAAGAGTCGACACAGAATTTCTGATGCACTACTATATATCTCAGGTGTCGACATATCCACATTTTGTGTCGACACATAGTAGACAGATTTGTTGTCGAGACAATAGAAGTTTGTGTCGACACATTCAATCTGTGTCGACACATAAAGACTGTTTTTGCCCGCCTTTTGATCTTCTTTCAATAGAAGGTATAAATAGGTCAAGTACTTTTTCAGTCGACACGCTTACAAGGTTTTCGAGACTGAAACCCTGTGTCAACTTTCTCTCTCTCTCTCTCTTCTCTCAAGCTTTCTCACCTGAACAATGGCGCCGAAGATTGAAGACCATGTCAATGAAGGTTATGAGTTAGTAAGGAATGCCTTTGCCGAAGCCCCAACAGATGTTCAACGAGTTATCTCTCTCATTTCTAAATCCGGATTAGAGTTCCTAGTTTCTGAACCTTCCAAGATATGGAAGAAGGAGGTGCATGAATTCTTTAGCTCTACATCAATAGATTCAGATGTTCTCAAGATAAAGTCCACTGTGCATGGGTCAACAGTGAAGATTACCCCAAGAAGTCTAAGGAAGATTCTACACTTACCAATAATTGAGAATGAAGAAGAAGTCCCTGCTTCTAAGTTAAGGGAGGCTATCCAATGGTGCGGATTGGATCCCACTCTGAAGATTGGAGCTCCTTTCAACAGAAAAGGAATGAATCAGCAAGGGAAATTTCTATCTGAAGTAGTTGTCAAGGTGATTCTGTGCAAACAAGGGGGACATGATAGGATTTCAGCCTATATGTTCAGCCTCATGACCAGAATTATTTTTATAATTCCAACTGATTGGTCAGCTGTAATCTTTGAAAAGATCAAGGAAGGAATGAAGAAGCCAAATCTGGCTAGAATTATGAGTTTATATCTGAATGGAGTGATCACTGAAGTAATGCAACACCTGCCAGGAACAAAGATCAATCACATGAGAAAGATGGACATGAGATTGTTTTTTAGGTGGGATAGGGTGCTGTCTAAGGATGTGCCTGATGAGAGTAGGCAGGACACCCCAGTGAAATCCCCTTCTCATGCTCAAGATACTGAGCAGCTTCAAGAAGAACAAGAGAGGAAGCAGGATGAAGATCACCCTGTGTCTACTCCAGCCCAGCAAGACACTATACCTGCACAGATGCAAGGGGAGCAAGCTCATTCACCTGCCCAGATTGTATCTACTTTTGACCAGGTACAGTTGCAGGGGGAGCTGGTGTATTTCCTTACTAAAGACATTTCTAATATTTCTATTACTGCACAGGTGCAGGGGGAGCAAGTATACTCACCTGCCCAGGTCATTATCAATACTGACCAAGTACAGGGGGAGAAGATGTCTGCCCCAGTGCAAGAGGCAGTCCAAACTGATATCTCCAAAGATCTGAATATAGAAGATCTAATTGATACATCTTATGTTCAAGCTCAGAAGGAATATACTCTTGATGAGTTATTCCCTAATGTTGATATTGCTACTGATAGAGTAGAAGAGGGGCAAGAGATTGAAAAGGCCCTTGACATGGAGATAGAAATTGAGAAGGAGCAAATGGTTGAGGGGGAGTCTGTGCATGTTGAGGCTGAATAACATGGCACTGAGACAGATATTCCTCCTCCTCCTCAAGAAAGAGTTCAAGTTGATAGTTCATCTGAATCTGAGACTGAAGAAGCCAGAATGGCTAAGAAGAGAAAACTTATAGTCTTCAAGAGAAGGAGCAAAGGTTATAAGCAGGCTCTACAGACTACAACTCAACCATCTCATTCTGAATTTAATTATAACAAGTTTATGGTTGATTTGCAAGTTAAGTTAGATGACCATAGAGTGGCAGTTGAAAAATATGTTGATGAGAGCAATAAGGCCCTCCAATTTGACTTGGCTCAGGATATAAAGTCAATTAGATTTGAAGTCAATATGCATAAGAAGGAGATGACAGATTGCTTTCATAAAGGAGGTAATGCTGTAGTATTCTTGGCAAAACAACAGCAATCAGTTATTACCAAAGCAGATGATATAGCACTGAAGCAAGGCTATGTTCTTATAAATCAGATAAACATGAATGCCAATCTTGAAGACTCTCACAATGAAATTCTTAATGAGTTGAAAAAGACTACTGAAGGGTTGCCTGCAGCTAGAGCAAAGGAGATGGAAGAATTTGATAAGACATTTCAAGCTGCTATTGAATCTGTTAAAACTGCTATCACTACCTCTCAAAAGGACATATCTGACAAGCTTCAAAAGTTAAAACCATTTTTTAAAGAAGGTGTGAATTATCTGGATGGACAGATCAGGTTTCAGAAGGAAGATCTAAGAGATCATATTACCAGAGAAGCCATAAAGGGGGAGAGGTTGTTAGTTCATGCAGGCTCAGAGCACACCAAATGGGTGACCAATAGTATTCAAGCCACATTGGGATATCCACCTTTATGTGATAATGCTATGGTGGCTGAGTCAGGAATACAAACAGGTCTACTTGAAGGCAATCAACCTGAGGTTGCCCAAGTCATTTACCCTCCTCCAGATTTTGATATGATTGATCAGCAAGTTCAAGAAATGTATAGTCCTCCAAAGGAGGTTAACAGGGTTGTTATTGAGAAAGTGGATAAGCCTGAGGCCACTTTGAAAGAACAGCAAGATGCTCTACTATCTAAGAAGAGATTTAGAGAGCAGGCTGAACTTAAGCCAGATTTTGAGCAGTGGAGCCCTACTTCAAGAAATATTATACTCACTGCATGGAAGGCTGTGAAAGACCAAGTTCATGAAAGAGGAAAGTGGTATAATGAAATAGAATGGCAAAAGCATGAAGCTAGGCAGGAGGCCATAGTACAGTTCAGAAGAAATGCCAAGCTGGGTAGGCTACCACCAGATGCTCAGGAGCCGAGCAAGTACTTTCCAAAGCCCTATCATTACTTTGAAAGGCAAGGGCCCAAGGAAGAAGCAAAGAAGAAGGCTGATCAAAAAGGCAAGAAGCCAGCTGAAGATGTTGAAGCTCCTGTGAAGGCTCAAATCCAATCTGGCAAAGGGATTGTCATAAGAGAGCCTGATCAGTCTTAGTTATAAGTTCTTTCAAATGTGTTTTGTAATGTTTTGATTAAATCATTCAATGTAAAACTCTGTAATCATACATTATCAAGTTATAAACAATATTTTGTTTGGAATCATATAATGTTCACTCTGTAATGGATTGTTCATATTTTGTTTATATTAAGTATTCCTGTTATGTCATATATCATCATATTATACTTTTTATAAATGGTGTATATCATTGGCTATAAGGGTTATGACTTCTCCAAATAGGGGGAGATTGTTGGGTACATTGGAAAATGTGTACCTGATTTGAAGAAGCCCAACTTAGCTCAATGATATACATCAAGGTGTATTTGATGTTGTTTTAAGTTGACATGTGCAGGTGAAGAAATGTTAAAGAATGCAGAAAAATATTCTAAGTCCATGTGTCGACACCTGAAGAAACAGTGTCGACACTTCAAAATATTTGTGTCGACACTTGAAGGAAGCTGTGTCGACACAGAGAAAGATAGTCGACCACATTTGTGTCGATACTGGGAAGCAGTGTCGATTCACAGAGAAAGATAGTCGACCATATTTGTGTCGACACTGGGAAGTAGTGTCGACACACAGAGAAAGATAGTCGACCACATTTGTGTCGACACTGGGAGGCTGTGTCGATACAATGAGACAGAGTAGACACACATTGGCAGAAGTCGACAATACTTGTGTCGACACCAGAAGACTAAGTCAACACATACTGAGTTCTGAATCTACAACAACTGTGTCGACACACAGGACTTGTGTTGACACACTGCAAAGTCAAGACCAAGTTATTCTCTGAAGAAGCTGTGTCGACTTAAAGGCAAACTTGTCGACATCATCAAAGGCTTTGTCGACACCAAAGTTACTTATGTCGACGCATACAGACAGTTGGTCTCGACACTTCCTGACAGTCCATCTCAACACATTGCTGACCGAGACTAAGGCACAGGATCTGTTTGAAGACTTGACAGCTGTGGGTTGCAGCCAGTTAACTGATGTTGTCAGACTTGTCAGAAGACAATTATAAACCGGATCAGCCGGTTACGATTAAGAAGATCTATAAATAGACAGATTCAGAGAGAAGTAAAGTTATGAATGAGAAGATTGAACTTTGGCAATCAAATTTAGAAATCAAATCAAGAAGGTGTAATATACTAAAGAAGATCTTCATCAGAAGATCTAAGAAGACGATCTCAGGATCGATCTAAGAAGAGTTCTAACAAGAATTCAAAAGTATCATCAAAGGTGTTGGATAGAGAGGGATCCACTCATTTTGAAGAAGAAGAAGGAAGCCATCAGTGGCTTCTCAAGAAGCTGTTTGGAAATCAACTCAGCTAAGTTCAGATTCAAGAAGCTTTGAAGAAAGCTCAAATTCAGTTGATTTCATCAGCTGATCAAGAATTGTCTTGTCCTCTTCTCTCTCAACAAAGGCAAGACATTAAAACTTCTTTTCTAAATTTCTGTAGGATATGTTTTACACAGATCTGAGTTGTAAGCCTGTGATATAAAGGCTGAGTGTAGGAGAATTGATCTCTGTGTGGTAGGGTTGTTTGCCTGAGTGTAGGAGAAGGTTCTTCTCTGAGTTATAGGCCTTGTGGCAAGGCTGAGGTAGGGCTGTTGTGCCTGAGTTGTAGGAACCTATCCAGGTTCTGAGCTGTAGGATCTGAGGATCTGAGAATAGTGGAAGTTTGGCCGAATCTAGCATACTGCTAGATAGGTGAAGGGGGAAAGTTGATGTACCCAGACCTTGGGGAACCACTATAAAACAGTGTGCAATCTGTGATGATTAAATGTCTGTGAATGCTGTGCTGAATGTTTTAATCTTTGTAATTGAATTCTGCCTAAAAATTTAAACAAGCAATTAGAACCTATTCACCCCCCCCCTCTAGGTGTTTAGGTTGTCTTGAAAGTAAAACTATCAGGAGGATTAAAATGAGAAGATCTTTTGTCATACTTATCATACTTCCTCTTTTTCTTCATGGCCTTAAGCTGGTTCTTTGAATACTGCATCCAGGGTTCAGAGATGGGGCAATCATGTAGAATGTAGTATGGAATATCATTGTCATCTTACACTTTCTCTGGAGGTACCCTCTTCAATGCTTTGCTTCTAGCTTTCCTCTTCCTTGAAATGGTTGTAGAGGAGCAATCAGAATCAGTTTGGAGTTTGTCACTGTCTGAACTCTGAGGATTTTTATACAGTTCATCAATCCATTTAAAGTATTCCTTTTGTTGTTTTGATTGATTAGTAGAAATAACAGCAGCAGCAGTAGTAGTGACAGAAGCAGCACTAACAGATACAATAACAGCAGGAGGCTCAACAACAATAGAAACAATTGGGGCAACAGGAGCAACAGAAATAGAAACTTTAGCAGAAGATTCTGGAACAACATCATCAGTAGCAGCAGGTTTTGAAACAATATCATCAGTATCCACAGCATCAACAGAATGAATACTTTCCACAGCCTTGAATGACTTGATATCTAAGGAAATAAGGCTGGGCTCACAGCTAGCAATAGGCACAATGGCCTTAGTGAGGTCTTCAGCTTCATAAGCTGGAAGAAATCTGCTGTGAAGAGCATCAAAATATGAAAGCAGTGACTTAAAGTCAACTGTTCTGAAGGAAAGAACTGGAGCTAAAGCTGTAACTGAACTCTCTGGCAGGAAATCTTCTGAGGCAGACACCATCTCTTTTTTATGATGCATCTCCCCCTACCTAGATTCAATATACACTAGATCAAGGCACCCCACAGAAGGGATTGCCTGAGGAGGAGAAAGGGAAGAGAGCCTGACAGATAACTCATGGATGGATTTCAGGAGTGGAGCCATGGAGGTATCCAGCATGAGTGTTAGCCCTGGAGCCAACATCCCATACAGCTTATCTGCTAGGGCAGGAAGGTCTACTTGCTCAAGTGAAACTTGAGTAGAGGTAGAGGATAGAGTGATAGAGATTGGTGTAGAAGGAGCTGCAGATCTGGAAAGATAAGTTGTGGATGGTAGGATGGATGGTTGAGAAATGGGAATTGTGGAGATTGAAGTTATTTGAGTGGAAATGGATGCGGTGAAAGATGGTTGTGCAAGAATGTCTTGGAGTAGCTTTTTGTAGGAGGTAGATGTTGATGGGAGATCAAGAGGTGGGGAATGGGAATCATCCATATAGGAATCATTAAGAAGACTGAAAGATGGAATGGATGAGTCAATATCAAGTGGTGGATAATAATGTAGGGGATTGATATAAAAATCATATGGAGATGGAAGAAAGGGGTTATGCGTGGAGAAGAAAAAGTTAATGGAAGAGAAGGTGATATATGTGGTTATAAGATGTTCTCCGATTCTATATTCGATGAAGGCAAGTGTACCTTATCGCGTATAGTATAGGATATTAAAATTAATATCAAGATCGTATTTCCCGGGATGCTTTGAATACTTTTACTTCAAGGAGTTGCTATTATCTTATCAATTAAAACGTTCTTTTGGGTTTGATTACTAAATTAGGGAAGAAAGAAAATTTCTTGCAAATAAAAGAGAAGGCTTAAACAAGGATTAAACGATAATACTCGATCTTGAATTTCCTTGGCATAAATTAATCAATAATGCAATAAGAAACTTTAACTTAATAAAATAAAGATACCTTGACCGTGGGGGTTCCCGAAGCTTGAACACGCTTCTCTCGAAGAAGTGCCCAACTGAGGTTAGGAAGATCCGACCGAACTCTCGTCCCGTATCCGAATACCTAACACTCGCTTTAAGTAGTGAACCCCGCTATTGGATTTGACTCCAATCCGGGAGATTTACGTCATTCTCTCTCGAGAGGTGCGTGCAACTCTCTTTACTTTTGAGTGCTAACTTCAAATTATCGGCCTCTCGGCTAGCCAAAAATGAAAGCATGAATGAAGACTATATATCGATAATATAGTTTCATTCGAAATAAATCAAAAGTAAATCGAAGGCCTAGATTTTAAAAAAGAGAAGAGAGATAGAGCATCATAACTGATCAACTCATCCTCGGATCATCAAGATCGAGTACTATGAGGATTTAGTTACTCATAATGTAGAAAAATAAAATAATGTTAAGGATATGTATAAGTAGAAAGAGGGAGAGATTGAGGGAATAACGAACTAATTTACTTTTAATTGCACAACAATCACAAAGAGGACAAAGGTTCATTACAAATTGAACTTCAAAGAAAATTACGAGAGTGATTAAAAAGATGACAAGAACATTAAGACATGAAAACATTAAACCAAAGTACAATAAAAATAAACTCTCAATAGCTCTCTAGAAGGCTCAAATGAAGGAGGATGGATGGATGCTTTCCCCCTTTCCTTCTTGCCTATTTATAGGTACAAAACCAAGGGGGTAGAGTTGGAATTTGGCATGAGGATGAAGCTTCCATGAACCTTCCCTTTTTCAAAAAGCACATGTTGGATATAAAGTCCAATGGTGGCTAGCCTCTTTCATACTTGTCATGAAAAGTATGATAAAAGTTGGCTTTCTTTCTCTCTTTCCAAGAAGCTTCCTTTAAGAACACATGTTGAATACAAAGTCAAAAGGTGGCTAGCCTCTTTCCCACTTATGAGAAAATATCTCATTGGACCATTGTGGCTTCATTCTCTTTATTGAAAATAGTTCAATAATATGGTGGCATGGCTGCACTTGACATTTTGGTTGGCATGTCATAACTGAAGTCGTGTTCTTTTGCCATTTGTCGCGGGATCCTCGGTTCTAGCTCAAACCAAAGAATCATACATGCAGGAAATCTGCTGGACAGCAACTTTAAATGCAGATTCCCGAAGCTACACAAATCCGATGAAGACGTGTAACCATGCGTTGGAAAGGTCTTTCCGAGGGCTACAACTTCCGTGTTCAGGTCCAGATCTGAATCTGGCCGCAACATGCCCAAAAGTGACCCCGAAGTTCGCTGCGCGCAGAAAATATAATAAAATAGGCATGGTTAGGATAGAATTACAAACAATACGATTTAGCGGATAAAATTAACATTATAAAGATATTTATAATGAATTATTTATAATTTTATATTAATAACTAAGGTCAAATTATGCATCATCAAATTCCCCCAAGCTTAGGATTTGCTTGCCCTCAAGCAAAAATATAAAAACTAGCCAACATAACAAGGTGACTAATAGAAAATTCTAATTATACTACACAAGTACCATGCGAAATTTTAAGTAGGGAGAGGGTGAAACAAAATTTTAAAACAATTACTTAAACTTGGTTTCAAATTTTATAAACTTTACTAACCAAAATAAATCATCCAAAATGTTTAAACAAAATTTCTTAAATAAGCAAAACAACAAAATGAAAAACGCATTGAAGAGTTACTAGGTTCTAAGAGGCACATTATACCCAAATTAAAATGAAGAACAAAGAGTCTAAATCTAAATCCAAGACAAAACTAATCTACTATTTTTCTCTACTTAGCTAAAAGAAAACCTAGGAGCATGAATCTATAGGGCTTATTAGGTTGAAACATTTGGCTTAGGTTTATGATTAGGAATGGAATTCAAAGATAAACATGAGGGCTTTTAAAAAAAAACACACTAAACGACAAATAAAGAGGTTCTTAATTCATAAAAAATCATAAATATTTTTCTTTCTTTTTCATTTTCATTCATCATTTTTTTTTTGTTATTATTATTATTTTTTTTTCTCAAAACAAAGGCCATATATATACTTTTTTTATCATTTTGAATTGGCCAATCAAAAGAAAACCAAACTTTAGAGCACACATTTTCATACAGACATCCAATCATCACAAAAAAACTCAAATGGTGTAGTATGATAAGAAGGGTTGGAAAATTTGGCTTTGGTGAAAGATGATATGATGAGTGGAGCTATCAAATGGAATTGGAAAAAGACTCAAAAGTGCCTAACTAGGGGGATATATTTTAGGGTTGGCAAAAAGGCTCAAACTAAGACAAAAATGGCCTACATCATTTTCATGCTCCTAAAATTTCCTAAAGCATTAGTTTTGAAAAAGGTTCAAAAAGTAGGTCCTAGAAATTAAATAGAGACTAATGAACCTAGATTAGAAATAGGGATAATATGAGTCTAGACTCGTTCACCTCTACTACGTTATTCAAAAGTTGACTTTACAAAAATTATCCAAAACAACAAGAAACATAGTGGATGAGAAATTTTAAGGGAGTAATGAAAATAAACAAAGAGAAACCAAAATAGAAATGCGAGTTTTTAGAAAAATGTTTCACCCTAACATGCTACCGTGAATTAGGAACACAGCAAGGCCAACATTTTACTTGTGAAATATAATTAAAAAGATTTATTAGAAAAATATTAGCATAGCAAAGTGGTTATAGAAGATTTTGAGGAAAACAAAAACTAAAGCAAGGGGTACTATTGAATATCCTAATCTAATAAAATGAGCACAAACATTGTTTTCCATTTTGAACTTTTTTCTAATTTTTTTGGATTTTTTTTTTTTTTAGCTATTCATTTTTGGGTTTTTTTTTTTTTTTAATGATATTCATTTTTTTTTTTGATTTTTTTCTAAGATATTCATTAAAAGTAACAAAAATTTACACTAGCAAAAAGAAGAAGGAAGTCCTAGCAAAATGAAGGTGGAAGTTCTCCCCCAAGCTTAAAATGGACATTGCCCTCAATGGAGAAAGAAGGAGAGAAAATGAAAATAAGAGTACATAATTGAAAAACAGGTACTTCCCCTGATTTTTGAGTTGTGGAAGATGGCGTGATGCTTCTCCCCATGCTGGCGCTTTGGATCTTCAAAAGGTGTCTTCTTTTGGACTTTGTGATGGATGCAGCAATGTTGGAGTAGACGATCGCAGAAGCTGCGATGCGTCGGGGCCAAAAAAGTGTAAAATAAAGAAAATAAAAAAGGATAACTTGGGTTGCCTCCCAAAAGCGCCCTTTGGTTAAAACGTCGTTGAGCTCGACGCAACAAAAAATATATATTGTCCAAAACATTGTTGTGAAAGAAGTCCAAAATATGTCTAAATTATTACAGACCAAATTCAAATAGTTATTCCAAGTTCAAACATCATTGTCCAAAATAAAACGAAAAATAAAGATAAATAAAACAGTCGGTGATGAGAACATCATTGTTAAGGTAAAAAGTCATGCGAATCATTCTTTCCCAGATCGTCTCCCGACAAATATAATTTTAGGCGGTGACCATTTACTTTAAATTCTCCTTTTTCTGGGTGGGAAATAAGAACCGTCCCATATGGCCAAGCCTCTTTAACAATAAAGGGGCCGGACCATCGCGATTTTAATTTTCCCGGAAAGAGGCGAAGACGAGAGTTATAAAGAAGGACGAGATCGCCCGGTGAAAATTTTTTAGGAAATTTAATATTTTTGTCGTGATAAAACTTTGTTCGCTCTTTATAAAGCCTATTACTCTCGTATGCATTCGCACGCCATTCGTCGAGCTCGTTCAGCTGAAATTTACGTTGATCGGCGGCTAGGGTAGAATCTAAATTTAAAAATTTTAGTGCCCAGAATGCACGGTGCTCTAACTCAACTGGAAGGTGGCAAGCCTTGCCATAAACCAATCGAAATGGCGTGCAGCCGATAGCTGTCTTATATGCCGTTCGATAGGCCCATAGGGCATCATCTAGTTTTAATGCCCAATCTTTCCTATTTATGGAAACCGTTTTTTCTAAGATACGTTTTAACTCACGATTTGCAACCTCGACTTGACCGCTTGTTTGGGGGTGGTAGGCAGTGGAGAGTTTATGCGTGACGCCATATTTAGCCAAAATTTTGGCAAACTAGCTATTACAAAAATGGGTGCCCCTATCACTAACTATAGCGCGTGGCGTGCCAAACCGAGAGAATAATTTTTTTAGAATATTAACTACGACACGTGCATCATTGGTGGGGAGTGCTTGCGCTTCCGCCCACCTGGATACATAGTCGACAGCTACTAGAATATATTTGTTTTGAAAAGATGGAGGGAGGGGGCCAACGAAGTCGATGCCCCAAAGATCAAAGATTTCACATTCTAGAAAAACATTTTGAGGCATCTCATCCCTACGTGAAATATTTCCCGCTCGCTGGCAGCTATCACAAGTACTCACAAGGGTGTGAGCATCCTTGAAAAGTGTGGGCCAATAGAAGCCCGCCTCCAACACCTTCCTAGCGGTGCGGTTAGCCTGATAATGACCACCCGTAGGTCCCTCGTGGCAATGCCGCAAAATGTCCACTCCTTCCTCACTCGAAAACGCAACGCCGCACCACCTGATCTGCACAGACTCGAAATAAGAAAGGATCTTCCCAAAAGTAATTCTTTAAGTCAGAAAAGAATTTCTTCTTTTTCTGGCTTGAGAATTCCTTTGGCAAGACCCGAGCTACTAAATAATTAGCTAAGTTGGCAAACCAGGGTGCGGGATAATCTTTTAACTTTTCGATTGCGAGGAGGCGCTCTTCAGGGAATTTATCGTTAATGTCGGCTTCCACTAATGATTCGCTGGCGGGGTTTTCTAATCGCGATAAATGGTCGGCCGCCAAATTTTCAGCACCCCTTTGTCCCGGATCTCTAAATCAAATTCCTGCAAGAGGAGGATCCATCGTAAAAGGCGGGGCTTGGCGTCCGCTTTACTTAATAAAAAACGCAGGGCTGAATGATCTGTGAAGACGATTACTTTGGACAGAGTGATATACGACCTAAACTTATCAAAGGCAAAAACGATCGCTAGGAGCTCTTTCTCGGTGGTGGTGTAGTTGGCTTGTGCGGATGTGAGTGTCTTGCTTGCATAATAGATCGGGTGGAAGAATTTATCCACCCGTTGGCCTAAGACCGCGCCTACCGCAAAATCACTTGCGTCGCACATGATTTCAAAAGGAATCGACCAATTCGGAGCAACTAGAATCGGCGAGCTTACTAATTTTTCTTTAATTAAATTAAAAGTAAGTAGACAGTCGTCACTAAAAATGAAAGGTGACTCTTTTTCAAGAAGGTGGGTTAGCGGCTTCGTAATTTTTGAGAAGTTTTGGATAAAACGCCGATAAAACCCCGCATGCCCAAGAAAACTACGAATGGCTTTAATATTCGTTGGAGGGGGGAGTTTTTCAATAACTTCGATCTTGGCCCGGTCGACCTCGATCCCCTTGCCCGATATTTTATGGCCGAGGACTAATCCCTCTCGAACCATAAAGTGGCACTTCTCCCAGTTGAGGGCTAAGTTAGTTTCCTCACAACGAATCAACACGCGCTCGAGATTTTTTAAACAATTTTCAAAAGAACTACCAAATACCGAGAAGTCATCCATAAATACCTCCATCACTTCTTCTACCAACTCGTCGAAAATTGCTAGCATATATCGCTGAAATGTAGCTGGCGCGTTACATAAACCAAATGGCATCCTTCGGTAAGCGAAGGTGCCAAAAGGACACGTGAAGGTGGTCTTCTCTTGGTCCTCTGGTGAAATAGGAATTTGGAAATACCCAGAGAGTCCGTCGAGAAGATAGTAAAATGAGTGACCGGACAATCGTTCTAAGATTTGGTCAATAAACGGCAACGGAAAATGGTCTTTTCGGGTGACATCGTTAAGTTTTCTATAGTCGATGCACATCCGCCAACCCGTAACAGTACAGGTTGGAATTAATTCGTTGTTTTCATTAGCGACCACCGTTATGCCGCCCTTCTTCGGTACTACTTGCACAGGGCTAACCCATGTACTGTCGGAGATGGGATAGATGATACCCGCATCTAAGAGTTTTATCACTTCAGCCTTCACAACATCCTTCATGTTAGGATTAAGTCGTCGTTGGGGCTGGACATAATTATTGGAATTATTTTCCAAGAGGATCTTAAGTGTACAGAAGGAGGGGCTAATCCCCTTTATATCCGATAACTGCCATGCAATTGCATGGCGATGCTTCTTTAACACAAGAGATAACTCAGAAATTTCTGAGTTACTCAAATCGGACGATACAATAACGGGGAGTTTGGAATTGCTTTCTAAGAAGATATATTTTAGATGAGGGGGAAGTTGTTTCAATTCTAAGGTGGGTGGTTCCTCGTAGGAGGTTTTGATCTTTATGGTTTCGATGTGTATTGGTTCAGGTGGTGTGGGGCGAGAGACTTCTTCTAAACAGAAGAGCTCAGCGATAATGGGTTCATTATAGGAGGAGAATTTAGACTCAGGCAGTGCAGAAGATTCACCTTCAAAGCATTCTTCTAGGTAGAAGCAAGAATCATCGTTGGCTAAGGTATTACACATCGAGGGATTTATACTAAAAGTGATTTCATCGTCTCCAACCCGAAGGAGGAGCTTTCCATCACTTACGTCGATTATAGCACGAGAGATGGCAAGGAAGGGGCGACCGAGTATGAGGGGTACTTCGGCATCCTCTTCGATGTCCAAGATAACAAAATCCACCGGGAAGATGAATTTGTCTACTTTTACGAGAACGTCCTCAACTATCCCTATTGGGTACTTTACAGATCGGTCAGCTAACTGGATACTCATTTTCGTGGGTTTCGGAGGTCCTAGACCTAACTTCTTAAATAGAGACAACGGCATGAGGTTTATACTTGCTCCTAGATCAGCTAAGGCATGTTTTACTAATGAATTACCGAAAAGACATGGGATGGAAAACCTTCCCGGGTCATTAACTTTCTGCAGTAATTTGTTAAGTACAACCGCGGAGCATTCCGCATTAAGGAAATATGCGAGATATCTTCAAGCTTTTTCTTATTTGAAAGCAACTCCTTAAGATATTTCGCATACTTCGGCATATTAGAGATAGCCTCGCAGAAAGGGACATTAATATGAATTTGTTTTAGAATTTCTAAAAATCTTTTATAGCTTTCTTCGGCTCGCTCATTTTTTAACTTAGACGGATACGGCATATTCAAAGTAGCAGCGTGCGGCGTAAAATTAGCAGGCAAATTTGATGCTAAAATAACTGGAGGAGGAGGAGGAAGAGGTACCTTGGGTTCGTCCGGTAAATTTATTTCTTTTCCACTTCGGAGAGTAATTGCATTAGCACTTTCCCTTGGGTTCTGTTCTGTGTTTCCCGGTAGAGTTCCTTGTGGTCGCTCGGAGAACATTTTTGCAAGCTGGCCCACTTGGTTTTCCAAGTTTTTAATTGGCCCTGCAATATTCCTGATATTTGCTTCATTTGTAGCAACATATTTGGTAAAGACCTCTTCAAGTGAAGAGGGCTTTGCCGGTTGCAGTTGGAAGCCGGGTGGATTTAAATTTAGGGGGGAGCTAGATTGAATGTAGGGTTCAGATTTTGAGGAGGGTTATGGGGGCGCTGAGCATTTCCTTGGTTGCTCCATGAGAAATTCGGATGATTCCTATAACCCGCATTGTAGGTGTTATTGTATGGTGCATTGTTGGGGTTATAGGAAGGCCGAGGTGCATTTCCCATGAAGTCAACCTGCTCTTCTATCATAGCAGAATTGATATAATTATTATTCCAAGGAGGAGTGGCGGAGGAAGCAGTCATCTCCGCCACTTGCTTTGTTAAGCGCTCGACTTGGAGGGCAAGATTCGAAGCAGCATATATTTCAAAGACACCTGCCGGTTTGTTAGGCCGCACGCGGGGTGCATTCCATTGATAAGAATTCATGGCCATTTCCTCAAAAAGTTCCTGAGCGGCCTCTGGGGTTTTGTTGTTTAGCATTCCCCCAGCGGCCGCGTCGATCATTTGCCTTGTTAAGGAATTCAATCCGGTATAGAAAATTTGCACTTGTTGCCAAGTGGGTAGTGCATGGTGTGGGCATCTTCGCAATAGTTCCTTGAAGCGCTCCCACGTATCGTAGAGAGTCTCCGAGTCTATTTGCATGAAAGAAGCAATATCCGTGCGCAATTTAGCGGTCTTTGTGGGCGGGAAGTACTTAGTAAGAAATTTCCCCGCCATCTCGGCCCACGTAGTGATGGACCCTCTAGGTAGAGAGCTCAACCACTGCTTAGCCTTTGACCGCAAAGAAAATGGAAAGAGACGTAATCTAATGGCATCATCAGAGACTCCGTTGATTTTAAACGTATCATAGATTTCGAGAAAATTAGAGATGTGGCAGTTTGGATCCTCGTCCGGGAGACCATCGAAGGTCACCGACTGCTGCACCATTTGTATGATGCTGGACTTGATCTCAAAGTTGTTGTTTGCCACAGCGGGGCGAACAATACTTGACTGTGTTCCCTCCAGGTTTGGCTGCGCATAATAGGACATGGTCCTAAGCGGAGCCTCAGCCTGATTGGGCGGATTTTGATCCATGCTTTCAAATGGAGTGTCTCCGATTGACTCTTCGGTGCCTAAGCGCGATTCTTGAATACGAGAACCGAGGCGCCGTAATGCGGTACGCTCGATCTCAGGATCAAAAAGAATCTCTGAAGGGTTTCTACGGGTCATACACTAACAAACTTGAAGAGAGATAGAAAGATGAAGAAAAAAAAAACGAAAGACAACGATAAAACTTTTTTTTTTTAATTTATTTTAAGAGAGAGGGTGCGAAAGAGAAGCGATAAAAGTAATAGCTATCCTATTTTCAAAATATCAAAACAAGAGTCCCCGGCAACGGCGCCAAAAACTTGATATAAAAATCATATGGAGATGGAAGAAAGGGGTTATGCGTGGAGAAGAAAAAGTTAATGGAAGAGAAGGTGATATACGTGGTTATAAGATGTTCTCCGATTCTATATTTGATGAAGGCAAGTGTACCTTATCGCGTATAGTATAGGATATTAAAATTAATATCAAGATCGTATTTCCCGGGATGCTTTGAATACTTTTACTTCAAGGAGTTGCTATTATCTTATCAATTAAAACGTTCTTTTGGGTTTGATTACTAAATTAGGGAAGAAAGAAAATTTCTTGCAAATAAAAGAGAAGGCTTAAACAAGGATTAAACGATAATACTCGATCTTGAATTTCCTTGGCATAAATTAATCAATAATGCAATAAGAAACTTTAACTTAATAAAATAAAGATACCTTGACCGTGGGGGTTCCCGAAGCTTGAACACGCTTCTCTCGAAGAAGTGCCCAACTGAGGTTAGGAAGATCCGACCGAACTCTCGTACCGTATCCGAATACCTAACACTCGCTTTAAGTAGTGAACCCCGCTATTGGATTTGACTCCAATCCGGGAGATTTACGTCATTCTCTCTCGAGAGGTGCGTGCAACTCTCTTTACTTTTGAGTGCTAACTTCAAATTATCGGCCTCTCGGCTAGCCAAAAATGAAAGCATGAATGAAGACTATATATCGATAATATAGTTTCATTCGAAATAAATCAAAAGTAAATCGAAGGCCTAGATTTTAAAAAGAGAAAGAGAGATAGAGCATCATAACTGATCAACTCATCCTCGGATCATCAAGATCGAGTACTATGAGGATTTAGTTACTCATAATGTAGAAAAATAAAATAATGTTAAGGATATGTATAAGTAGAAAGAGGGAGAGATTGAGGGAATAACGAACTAATTTACTTTTAATTGCACAACAATCACAAAGAGGACAAAGGTTCATTACAAATTGAACTTCAAAGAAAATTACGAGAGTGATTAAAAAGATGACAAGAACATTAAGACATGAAAACATTAAACCAAAGTACAATAAAAATAAACTCTCAATAGCTCTCTAGAAGGCTCAAATGAAGGAGGATGGATGGATGCTTTCCCCCTTTCCTTCTTGCCTATTTATAGGTACAAAACCAAGGGGGTAGAGTTGGAATTTGGCATGAGGATGAAGCTTCCATGAACCTTCCCTTTTTCAAAAAGCACATGTTGGATATAAAGTCCAATGGTGGCTAGCCTCTTTCATACTTGTCATGAAAAGTATGATAAAAGTTGGCTTTCTTTCTCTCTTTCCAAGAAGCTTCCTTTAAGAACACATGTTGAATACAAAGTCAAAAGGTGGCTAGCCTCTTTCCCACTTATGAGAAAATATCTTATTGGACCATTGTGGCTTCATTCTCTTTATTGAAAATAGTTCAATAATATGGTGGCATGGCTGCACTTGACATTTTGGTTGGCATGTCATAACTGAAGTCGTGTTCTTTTGCCATTTGTCGCGGGATCCTCGGTTCTAGCTCAAACCAAAGAATCATACATGCAGGAAATCTGCTGGACAGCAACTTTAAATGCAGATTCCCGAAGCTACACAAATCCGATGAAGACGTGTAACCATGCGTTGGAAAGGTCTTTTCGAGGGCTACAACTTCCGTGTTCAGGTCCAGATCTGAATCTGGCCGCAACATGCCCAAAAGTGACCCCGAAGTTCGTTGCGCGCAGAAAATATAATAAAATAGGCATGGTTAGGATAGAATTACAAACAATACGATTTAGCGGATAAAATTAACATTATAAAGATATTTATAATGAATTATTTATAATTTTATATTAATAACTAAGGTCAAATTATGCATCATCAGGGATGGAAAAGGTCCACAGAAATTGCTGGAGGAGGAGAAGGAATTGAGAGTGGAGATGAAATGGTGATGTGGGAGGAGATTGAGGTAGTGATGGTGGATGAGGTAGTGGTTGAAGAAACAATGGGTGGAGATGAGGAGGAGGCAGGCAGTTCTTCCAATGGGGTAGTTGCCTGTGGGGAAGTGACTTGAACAGTCCTTGTGTTTGAAGTTGAGATAGAGGCAGGACCTCTGCTTGGTTTGACAATCTTCCTATCCAATTTACCAAATAGGGCACAAGACAGCCTCTTAGAGGCATTAATGTGCATCCCACTGCACACAAGAAACTGAGGGCATCTGTTATGCAAAAATAGACCTAGAATCCTCCCAAAATTAATAAGATTCTTATTTAGCTTTTTCTTGATTAAATTAAAGAAAATCACTCCCCAATCCATGTGTTTCTTATCCACTAAAGCAGCCATCATACAAAATTGATACCTTGAAATTGTATCATGAGAAGAATGCTTGGCTAACAGCACCTTACCCACAACATCAGTTAAAAATCTATATTCAACTGACAGATTCTTCTTAAGCAGCTTGTTATGGTTTGCTGCAGAGTGACCCATTCTATCAAGCATACTTGAAAACTCTTCTCCAAGATAACTCAACTGAATCATTCCCAGTGCTCAATTGAAAAACTTCTATAAGGTGGGCAGGAGTTAGGGATACCTGCGTACCGGCTATTGTACCAACCACTGTATTTTGATCCAGGTTATGAGCCGTATATATCCACTCCTTGTTTTCATCGGTAGCAAGTTTTTTCCTTGTGGACATGATATACACCAACTGCTATTCCTTGAATAATTCTAAAATGTCTTTGAATATTTGGTCACTGCCTTCAAAGGAATCCATATCAATGTCGAATCCAGTGTCAAATTTCATCGCGGCTAGAATTGCAACAGAAACGGACATTATATACCTGCAAAAATGAACAAATGAGACCAAGTGCAGAGAAGTTTGGAGGGAAGGAAAAGTTCTGCAGAGAGTATGAAAGCGCAAAAGTGAATGATGGCCGAAAAATGAATTTTATATTAGGGTTCGACGCAGAAAAGGAAAGATCATTGAACTCCGTTCGGTGATCCTAGCTTCTAAAGGAATTTGAAGAGTCTTCAACATTTTCGATCTCCGTTCGACGATATTGGAGATCGTTGATCTCCGCTCGATGATCTCTGATAAGAAGAAGATAGCCTAACACTATCTGGAAAACGCTGAACTCCGGTTGAAGCTTTCGGAAAACGTCGATCTACGTTCGACGATCTATGAGAAAATCATCGAACGCAATTCAGAGACCAGAAACACCCTATAGACACTAGAAAAATCATGTTTTTAACCTAGTCTTTGTCAATTTTAGAGTTTTAAAAATCCGTGATCTTATTTTAAGCTTCCTCCATCTAACATTCCTAAATTATTCAGGAAGAAAGTCTGTTTCTTTTCATTCAATGGTTTGGTGAAAATATCTCCCCTTTGCAAATCAGTTGGGATATATTGAAGTTCAATTTTATTCTTCTCAACATTATCCCTTAAAAAGTGATGCCTAATTTCTATATGTTTTGTACTACTATCGAGGACTTGATTTTGTGCTATAGAAATTGCACTAGTGTTATCACAAAATATTATTGACCTTTCTAAGTTATAACCATAGTCTAGGAGCTGGTTTTGAATCCACAAAATCTATGAGCAATAACTACCTACTGCCATGTATTCAGCTTCAGCAGTTAAAGTGGACACAGATGTTTGGTTCTTATAGAACCAGGAGACAAGTCTGTCACCAATAAACTGGCAAGTTCCACTGGTGCTTTTCCTGTCTACTCTACATCCAGCATAATCAGCATCTGAAAATCAAGTTAATTCAAATCCTGAGTCTTTTGGATAGCTGAGCCCTAGATTTGGACAACTTTTCCCATACCTAAGAATCCTTTTTACTAATGTTAGGTGTGACTCTCTAGGGCTTACTTGGAATCAAGCACATATGCATGTAGCAAACATTATGTCAAGTATACTAGCTGTAAGGTACAATAGGGAGCCAATCATTGCTCTATATGTTGTTTGATCAATAGGTTTCCCATGTTCATCAACATCTAATACAGCATTAGTAGGAATAGGTATTTTTATACAGGATGCTTCAGACATACCAAATTTCTTAACCAACTCTTTTGCATACTTGGTTTGAGAAATGAATATGCCATCAGCATGTTGTTTGACTTGCAATCCTAGAAAGAAGGAAAGCTCACCCATGCTACTCATTTCAAATATAGAATGCATTAGATTAGAGAACCTTTTGCACAAATTTGAATCAGTAGATCCAAAGATAATATAATCTACATAGATTTGTACTAGTAGGATATTGGACTTATGGGTTCTAATAAAAAGAGTTTGGTCTACTCTACCCCTTATAAAATCATTTTTCAAAAGAAAGCATGCTAAGGTTTCATACCATGCTCTAGGAGCTTGCTTGAGACCAAATAATGCTTTGTACAATTTAAAAACATGATCAGGATGAGTTGGAGAGAAAAAACCTGGGGGTTGTCTAACATAGACTTCTTCCTTGATGTCTCCATTGAGAAATACACTTTTTACATCCATCTGATAAACCTTGAATCCTTTGTGAGCTGCATAAGCTAGGAATATTCTTATGGCCTCTAACCTTACAACTGATGCAATGGTCTGGTTATAGTTTATTCCTTCTTCTTGAGAGTATCCTTGTGCAACTAGCCTTGCCTTGTTCCTGACAATGATTCCTTGATCATCCAATTTGTTTCTGAACACCCACTTTGTTCCAACAATGGAGTGATCCTTAGGCCTTGGCACTAGCTCCCAAACTTTGTTCCTTTCAAATTGATGCAATTCCTCTTGCATTGCAATGATCCAGTGTGGATCTTGTTTTGCATCTTTTATGGATTGAGGTTCAATTTGAGATAAAAAGCAGGTGTGCATCAGATTTTGGTTGACCTAATTTTTGGTTTGCACACAAGCTGAGATGTCTCCAATCACTTGGGAGATTGGATGATCTCATGATGTTACTAAATCAACAGGGGGTGTTGATTGTTCACCAACCTGTGTTGTTGTTTCCTCTTATGGAACAACAACTGGCTATTCATTGTAATTCTCACCAGGATGTTGAGTACCAAGATGTTGAGTGTCCTCTTCATCTTCACTGATTACACCTCTTTGTTGGATAGGTGAATGTGTTGTATCTTTTTCTACAATATGTAACCTGTCAAAATTTTCTGAAAGAGAGTGTACCTACAAAGGTTCTATGATAGAAATATTCTTCTCCTTA
Source organism: Platanthera zijinensis (assembly GCA_039513925.1). Lineage (NCBI taxonomy): Eukaryota > Viridiplantae > Streptophyta > Magnoliopsida > Asparagales > Orchidaceae > Platanthera > Platanthera zijinensis. The sequence goes on from CM077078.1 coordinate 170,989,728, forward strand.
TAAAACATGTTAGTTTCATCAGAAGATACATGTACAGATTCTTCAATTTTAAGAGAAGTTTTGTTATACACTCTATAAGCTTTACTGATCATGGAGTATCCCAGAAACACTCCTTCATCAGCTTTAGCTTGAAATTTTGCTATATACTTCTTGTTATTATTGTGTATGTAACAAATGCAACCAAAATTTTTGAAATAATCTACTTTAGGTTTCTTCCCTTTGAGTAATTCATAGGGAGTCTTTCCCTTCAGTTTATGTATCAAACTTCTATTCAACACATAGTTTGAGGTGTTCACTGCCTCTACCAAAAAGGATAGAGGAAGGTGAGCATCTGTCAACAATATAGTAGCAGATTCAATAAGGGTTCTATTTTTCCTTTCAACTACCCCATTTTGAGGAGTCTAGGAGCTAAGAAAGTGTGCCTGATCCCTTCACTTTGACAAAACTCTTGCATAAGAAGAGAATCAAACTCTGTCCCATGATCACTTCTTATCAGGGTAATGTGAGTATTGAACTCAATCTGTATGAATTTGAGAAACTCTGTCAAACACTTAAAGTTATCAGACTTCTTCCTCATAAAGAACACCCATGTGAATCTAGAGAAGTCATCTACAAAAACTAAAGTGTAAGATTTCCCTCCTAAGTTTTGTACTATAATGGTTCCAAACAGATCCATGTGTAACAGATATAAGATCCTAGGTGAATCACTCTTATTAAGTGACTTAAAGCTACTTTTAGTTTGCTTGCCTAATTGACAAGCCCTGCAAAGTCCTTCCTTCTTATAGGGTCTATAAGGTAGTCCTCTAACAAGGTTGTCCTTGGATAGCCTAGCAATGGTTCTAAGGTTTATATGTCCTAATCGTTTATGCCAAAGTTCATTTGGTTTACTAACAGAGTTGAACAGGCAAATATCTACCTTAGTTGAAAGAAAATCTACAAGATAAATATTACCTTTCCTTTTACCTGTTAACATAGTTGTGTTATCCTCTAATTTGATTTTGCATGAGGATTTTTTGAATTTCACATGGTAGCCTTCATCACATAGTTTACTGATGCTGATTAAATTATGCTTCAGTCCTTCCACATAAGCCACCTTCTTGAATGTGACTGAGCCAATCTGGACAGCACCATATCATTTTGTTTGTCCAATGTTTGAATCTCCAAATATTACTTTGGGTCAAAGTTTGGTTTTGAAGGATGTGAGATTCTCCTTACTTCTTGTCATGTGCTTTGTGCACCAACTATCCAGATACCATTTTTGGTTCATTGCTGGATAGGTATTGACCTGCACATAAACAACTTATATGTTTTTGACCCAGTTTACCTTGGGCCTAGGTTAATAACCTTTAAATTCTGAAATAAAAGACATCACTGGCTGACTCTTATAACCTTCAGGATGATATCTCCTAGGAGGTATTATCCATTCTGTATAAGGGTTAAAGTTTTGGGATGTAGGACCTCTAGGATTGAAGTTTGATTTACCTTTAAAAAATGTTCATAACTCTGATCTCTGTTCGACGATCTCTGAGCTGAGTTCAACGATCTTGGGTCAGATCATCGAGCTCCGTTCGAAGATCGACATTGCCAGAGTTAAGAGTTTGGCGATCGTCGACCTGAGTTCGACGATTCAGCTTGAGATCACTGAGCTTTGTTCGATGATCGTCGAGCTCTGTTCGATGTTTTCCGTTGAACCTTATTTTTCTTAGGTAAATCAGGATTCTTGCTAGCTACCTCTACAACACCCTTTCCTTTATCTGAGATAAATTTAATTGGGGTTGTTAATACTATAGGTTTGCTGGATGAAGCACCCAAGCCCAGTGTACTGTTAAGTCTAGAGTTCACTGTGCTTGTGATGTCCATCAGTCTGATGCTTCTCCCATTAAGGGATTCTTCAAACTTCTTTGCCTGGGATATTTCACTTTTCAGTGAAGCTATCTCCTCCCTACAGTATTCTAACTCCTCAGAGAGTTTGAGGTTGTTTGATTTTAAAGTGCTATGTTCATACAATTGATCTCTGAGAGAGATAATCTCTTTCTCAGACTTTAGCAGGTCTAAACAAAGTGCCTTAAATTCAAATTTAAAGTCCTATGAATTAAAATCAAAGGAATCTATTACCTGGTCTTCTTCATCTTCATGTTCAGATTTAGATTCTGACTCATGTTCTGCATCAGAATTATGTTGGGAGGCATTGATAGTCATCATGCAGAACTCCTTCTCTTCAGCATCATCTTCATCATCACTTGAGCTTGATGAAGCCTCTGATTCTTCTTCAGTTTCACTCGAGGTCTACAAATCACTTCCTGGTGCGTTTGTTCATGCTGGAGGAGGATTTGTCATTGTTGTTTCTCCTGGAGTCCTTGTCTTTTCTCCTATCTTTCCTATCCTTCTTGTCCTTATTCTGATTTTTTGGACAATCAGGCACAATGTGGCCTTGTTTCCTGCATCCAAAACAAATGATTTCTTTGTTACTGGACTTGTCATACCTTGGCTTCTCCTGCCCTCTAGATGACCTCTTTCTGAAATCTTTCCTGGCCATCTTATAAAATCTTTTGGCAAGTAATCTCATTAATTCTTCATTGCCTGTGACCTTATCTTCAGGCTGTTCTTCTGTAGTTTTGAATGATATTGTCTTCTCCTTCCTGATTGCTGGAGAAGCAACCTTTTGTTCTTCCTCTCTATTCTTGATGAGCAGCTCATAGGACTTGAGCTTGCCAAACAAAGCTTCAGTAATGATCTCATTTATGCATCTGGCATCCTTGATTGGCCAGATCCTTAAATCCCAAGTGCTGGGGAAGCACATTAGGATTTTTTTAATTGAGTTCAGTTAGTGAGATCTGCTTGTCCAATGTTTTTAACTCACTAACTATTAGGCTGAGCCTGTTGTAAATGTCAGCAACTGACTCAGTTTCTCCCTTCTTGAAATTCTCATACTGGGTTATGAGATGGGATCTTCTATCCTTTCTTTCATCAGCTGATCCTGACACAAGCTCAGATAGCTTGTCCCAGATTTCTTTTGCTGAGTTGCATTCAGCCACCTTTTGAAATATGTCATAAGACATAGTCCGGGCCAATATGTTCATTACCTTGGCATCAGCAACTTTCCATTTCTTGATTTCTGTGTCTGTTCCTGAAGGAGATGGAACATCACTTGTACTTGTATTTTCTGGGGGTCTTGGACACACTGTCAAAATAGAATTGTTGATGTCCTTATCAATAGAATTCATATATAATTTTATCCTTGCCTTCCAAAGTGCAAACTTAGAAAAGTTGCACACTGGAGGTCTAGTGCTAGCATAATCTTTATTCTGTGCCATGGTTTTGTATGAAAATAAATATAATACAAATAATAACCCTCTATAGAAGATTGATATTATCAGAGATCTTTTGGTTCAGGTGTTAGCCTATAGGAACAACCAATCTAATGAAGATTCAGTTGTTGAGTAACCAACCTTCCTCTAATACCAATTTAAAGTGAGGGTAAGATCTACCTTTACTCTAGAGGGGGGGTGAATAAAGTATATTAAAATAATTTTCCAGATACAAAATTATTTGCAGTGGAAGACTTGATTTAAGTATATTTGTAATGTGCTTACAGTAAATAAAACTAAGATAGCAAGAAAGCAAAAATCACAGCTCACAGCAAAGAAAAAACACAGCAATCCAGAAGACACAAGGATCTATAGGGGTTCCCCAATCAACCTGTGTTCATCCACTCTTCTACAACCTTAGGTAGGAATCCACTACAGGAATAGTTGATCAGGTGTCCTGGGCACCAATGAGCTTTTGATAAGGTGCTCAAAAACCAAACCAGATTTTTTGATCAGGTGTCTTGCCACCACTGAGTTTTGACAAGGTCTCAGAAACCAGCCAAAAAACTTTTGAAGGGAGTTTTGAGAAACACCTTTACAACAGAGTAAGGGAAAAGAAAAGAGTTGTTGTTCTTCTCTGTCAACAGTCTAAGAGAAGACTAGTGGATTGATGTTGTCAAAGCTCCCCCTGAGATTTGCAGTTGTTCAGGAAGAGAAGCTTTGCTTAGGGTGATAGGCCTTCAGTATATTGAAGATCTCCAACAAAGAATGATTTCAACAAAGATTGAAATGTGATGTGTCTGGAGTCCTTGATTGATGTAGCCTTTGAACACTTGAATCAGAAGAGATCTTGAAAGAATAGAGAAATTATTTTCTGTGTGTAGATCTCTTTCACTGGTGTATTCCTTGTGTTTTGTATGAATTCTAACTTGTAATCCTGTGGGCTTGTGTCTGAAAGATTGATTGATATCTCATCTGTCTTTCTCAAATGATTCTAAAGAAATATATTGAAAATCAGTCTTCTGGATAGCCGTTAAACAGTCATAAATGACTTCCTTAAATGAAATTTGTCTCTGGAGGAAAGTACTAAGAGACATTCCTTTTTGTCTTCCTTGAAACTTGCTCCAGAATAATTGATACGGCTACAAAATCCTTTGAAATAAATGCTGGATATAAATCAGATTGAATACCATAACTGACTGAATTTGAATTCCTGAAATCGTCGATCTCTTCAGAAACGCGTCGATCTGAGCTCAACTATCGTCGACCTGAGCTCAGAGACTGAACTTATACTTGAGACAGAAACCGTCGAGCTGAGCTCAACTATCGTCGACCTGAGCTCAGAGATTGGATTATAGCTAGAGACAAAACGTCGAGCTGAGCTCAACTATCGTCGACCTGAGCTCAGAGATTGGATTATAGCTAGAGACAAAACGTCGATCTGAGATCAAAGATCGTCGAACTGAGTTCGACAACTCGTCTAACTGAGCTCAGAGATAGTCGAACTGAGTTCAACATTTCGTCGACCTGAGCTCGACGAAAATTGTCCTTGTCTTCAGCACTTGAGTTCTGATCTTAGAAGGTCTTGGGGGCAGCTTGCAAACCTAAGTTCTAACCCTTAGACTCATTCTAATTGACCTTTAAGACTATACAATAAGGTCAAAATAATTTCCTAAGAACATAGTGTTCCTTGCCCAAATTAGTAATAGGGTGTTCCAACACAAGGGCTCCAACCGAGTCCCTTCATTTCATAGCCAACAATATGCTCTAAAGCACACAAGGGTCCAAATTTAACACAGGATGACAATCTATCCTAATTGTTGCACCAATCACTCACTACTACCCGTACAGAGTTATCATACTCTAAGAAGTGGATTATGGCAGTCATTCCTTCAATACTTGAGATAGAGGTTAAGCTCATTATATGGCCCTGGAGGTATACCTCATCAAACCATCTCTAGCATTTATCTCATGCATATGCATCATAATTATTCAATCATCTCTACCGAACTTCATTTCACAATCCTCCAAGTACTCGCAGCAAGTACTCTTTCCAAAACTTATTAATCATGTAAGGGGTGATCACATTATCATCAACTCTTTACCAATCGATCTCCCGAGTAATCAATTCGGAGAATAAGGAAATCATCCAAATATTAATACATCATGGCAACGCACAACAATTTACCAAAACTGGCATTCAGGAAGCAACAGTCCACCAAAAATTAAGAGCAACCACTAATCGGAAAGGTATTTTCAAGGGCTATAACTTCCTTGTTGATCCCAGGGTCCAAATTCAAATCCATCACCTAAAATCGGGTTTCAGTCTAACAGTATACACTTAGACAGAACCAACCTGTACTTAAAATATTACAGCGCAGCAAATTCGGCTACACTTTCACGGAGCTACAGAACTTCCCTAAAAAAGTTTAACTATCCATTAGAAAGGTCGTTCTGAGGGATACAACTTTCATGTTGAGCTCAAGAACTGAGTCAGACCGGATCATACCGGAAATTGGCCTTGAAGTCTGCTGCATATACAAAAACAGATATCTATATAGCACTTTTGCACGGATCAAAAAGATGTACTAATGGCATCGGTTTATCTCCTTCCTCCAGCCATCACACAAAACACATCGAACTTCTCTCTTTCATTTCCCCGTCATTAGACCACGGTTCTTCATGAGATCAAGTCCGCCATCTTCATAATGAAGAGTGGAGATGATTAAAGATATTCATGAGGCGATCAACGCCCTAGATTGAAAGTTCTAGTGTGGTTCCTTCCTAAGAAATTTCCATTAAACTCCTAAATCAAGCACTCTTGAGCCGATGTCTCTCGTACACTTTGGATCTAAAGATCTAGCATTAAGGGAGAGGGTAGGAATCTCACATGATTTCTGGCCATGGATTGTATCCTTCTCCTTGGCGGCATGGCTTTTTCGGTCTTCCAGTTTTTGCTCCATTGTTCTTTTGGAAGAATGAAAGTCGACAGATCCAAGCTTCTAGGGTTGGGGTTAATAAATAGTGGCTGCTGATTTAGGGTTAATGATCATCTTGCCATATGTTATCCTCTCATTGAACCACACTTAATATATTATGAAATAAGTTTCTGAAAAGATTAAATGATGTACTAAACAAATTCGGAAGTACCATAAATGCCTTGGCCGTACAAAGAGTCAACACAGAAAAATACTAAGTCCATTCGTCGAATATACTCGACGAATTTTCAGAATCACTCGACGAATCGTTGAATACATTAAGTCCATTACACGAGTCATCTCGATGAATACACGACTCCACCCGACAAATCTCACAGCGAATTTCACAAGTCCACTCGGGTTTATTCGATGAATTCGTCAAGTCCTCTCGACGAATTCTAAAGTCATTTATATGAATTATCTCGATAGATTTCACAAGTCCACTCGAGTTCACCCGATGAGTTATCGAGTCCTTTCGATGAATAATCTCGACAGATTTCACAAGTCCACTCGAGTTCACTCGATGAATTTGTTGAGTCTTCTCTACAAATTCTTGAGTCCTTTCGACTATTTCTCAAGTTATCTTGATGAATTCCCTCCAGGCCTCTCGTTGAATTTATAAGTCCCCTTCACAAATTCACTTCAGGCCTAATCTAATTGTTGTCTGAAGTCACCATAATGACACCGCAACACACATGGGGGGTCTAGCTCGAAATGGGACGTTATGAATCCTATAAACAAACAAAAGGTTCTTCTCTTAAATCGAGCTAAGTCTACGGGAAAGCAAAGTACGAGTAATACATGGTATGTGTTTAAATGTTACCTTGGGGGAACAACTCTAGGTAGCGTTGCCACATAAGGTCCATTAGCTACCAAGTGTTCTCCTCTTTTCCATGGTTGGACCACAGGACCTTCACTAGTGGAACTATTTTTCTCCTCAGCCTTCGTACTTCATAATCTACTATCCGCACATGTTCTAGTTCATCAGATCTATCGGATGCCACGGGGCCAGATATAGCGATGACAAACTGATCATGTCGAAGTAGAGCTTTCCTAAGGGAAGACACATGAAAGAGATCATGTAAATTCTCCAATTCATGTGGTAGCTCTAGCGATCTTTTCTACAACAGTATAAGGCCCCATATATCGTAGGTTGAGCTTTTTCCATCCATGAATACGTGATACTCCATTAATCAGCCTAATCTTTAGAAATACCTTGTTACCCACTTGGAATTCCACCATCTTGTGCTTCACATCATAGTACTTCATTTGACAACTCTGATTCTATAGCATACGATCTCGGATCAAACTACTCATATCATTAGTATCATCGATGTATTCCACTCCCAACACCTTAGGATTCTCATCCCGTACCCATGATAATGGGGTTCTGCACCTCCTATCATAGAGTGCTTCAAAAGGCACCATTCCAATGCTTGCTTGGTTGTTATTATTATATGAAAACTACATTAATGGTAAAAGACTTTCCTACAGCTCTCCACTATCTAAGACGCATAACCTCAAAAAATCCTCCATTATTCTGATAGTTCTCTCAAACTAGATGTCCTTCTAAGGGTGAAAATCCATGCTAAAGGTAAGCCGAGATCCCAAATATGCTTTAAATGCCTTCCATTCCATAGAGGTGAAGCGACCATCATGATTCGAGACTATTGTCTTAGGCACCCCATGGTAAATTGATCCACAAAGAGATGCACCAACACTTCAACATGTGCCTCCTTCCTCATTGGGATAAACCGGGCCATCTTTGTCAAGTGATCCATAATCACCCAAACCGAATCATTCCACGAGCGAGATCGGGGAAGATCGTGAACAAAATCAACAGATATATCCTCAAACTTCCACTCTTGAATGGGCAACGATTACAACAATCCACCAGGGCTCTTGCACTTCACCTTTAACTTCTAACAAGCTTCACATTATATAACATAGTACGTGACATCCCTCTTCATTCCTGGCCAAAGTATGGTCCTCTGCAAGTCAGTGTACATTTTGGCAATTCTGGGATGCACCGAATACTTGGTGCAATGGGCCTCTCTCAGGATGTCTTCCCGAATCCCACCACCTACATGAATATAAAGCCTGTCGTGGAAATGAATCAGATCTTCATTTACTGTATATCCTTCCGTTGATCTTCCCACCATTACTTGAAATATAAGGGCCACAACAACATCTTTTCCTTGCTCTTCCCGAATTCGATCTCGAATGTCACAAACTATACTCATGGTGGACAGATACTCTGTATAGGCCTTAAGACAAGTCTTCGACACCAGCATAATCTCCATCTCTTCAAGCACTCTTGCCAACTTCATAGCCATTAATTAATTATGATTCAAGTCTAGTCATAGGTGGATTCCTACTTAGAGCATCCGCCACCGAGTTCGCCTTCCTGGGGGTTATAGTTCAATGTAAATTCATAATCACATAAGAATTCCAGCCACCGCCACAACCACAAGTTCAGATCTTTATGGGTATGGATATACTTCAAGTTCTTATGATCTTAAAATATCTCGCAGTGGATATCATATATATAGTATCTCCAAATCTTAAATGTGAAGACCATTTCTCCCAGCTCTAAGTCATGCACTGGATAATTCACTTCATGCTTCTTAAGCTATCTAAAAAAATATGCAATCACATGTCCATGTTGCATCAACACTGCCCCCTGCCCTGATAGGATGTATTAGTATAAATCTAGAATCCTTCCTTCACAGATGGCAGGGAAAGGATTGGTACGGTGGTGAGACGATCCTTCAACGTTTGAAATGCAGCTTCACATTTTGGTGCCCAAACAAAAGGAACACCCTTCTTCGTCAGCGCAGTGAGGGGAAGTGCGATGTTTGAAAATCCTTCAACAAACTTGCGATTGTACCCAGCAAGTCCAAGAAAATTTCGTACATCGGCCGATGACCTCAAAGTCAACCACTCCTTCACAACACGCACCTTGGCCGAATATACTACTAGTCTTGCACGACTTATAATATGGCCCAAGAATGAAACTTCTCGGAGCCAAAACTCACACTTGCTGAACATAGCAAATAAATGGTGCTCCTTTAGTTTCTTTAAAACTAAGGACAAGTGCTCGATATGTTCCTCCTCCGCCCTCAAGTAGACCAAAATATCTTTAAAAAATATGATGACAAAAGCGTCCAAATACGGCTCGAACACCCTATTCATGAAACTCATGAATGCAGAATGGGTATTGGTGAGTCCAAATAGTATTATAGTGAATTCTTTTAAGCCGTATCTCAAGCTTAATGTTGTTTTCTTGAAATCTTCTTCTTGTATTCCTAACTGATAATACCCCGAGCGCAAATAAAGTTTGAAAAACAAACGCGCTCCCACCATATGATAAAATACCTCGTCGATTCGAGGCAAAGGATAGGTGTTCCGCACCATATGTCGATTGAGCTCTCGGTAGTCTATGCACCACCGCAATGATCCATACTTCTTCTTAACAAAAAAAAAACAGGGGCTCCTCAGGGTGATGAACTTGGACGAACAAACCCTGATTCTTCTAACTCTTGCAAATGGACCCTAAAATATGTCAGTTCATTTAGATCCATCCTGTAAGGGGTTCAAGAGATGGGTTTAGCACGCGATATTAGCATAATCTGGAAATCTACTTTCCTAAGAGGGGGTAATTAAGGTAGCTTTTCGAGAAAAACCTCAGGAAAATCCCGCACCACTACAACATCCTTCATTTTAGTAACCATCTTTTTTAACTCAAAACATATCATGTTCACCTCATCCCCATATTTATATTCCTTAATGGCATGAATTGAAGACAACATAATTCGAGGTGCAAATCTAATATATTCAAAAATTATCTCAGAATCTCCAGGACTCAAGGTGATCTGCTTCACCGCACAATCAATCCTGGCATGATTACAATCCATCTATTCTATACCCAGGATAAGATCAAATTCATGAATACCCAACACTGTTGTAGGGGTCTCGAAATGCTTCCCTCCAATATATACATCCAAGTAGCACTTGGCGGACGAGGTCATCTCAGAGTCATTTTGGAGGCGTACTCTCCGAGTGACTTCGGTGAAATGTTGCACACCATTTAAATCATTTACGAAGTCCACTAAAGCAAATGAGTGGGTAGGACCGGTATCGAATAGAGTGTGGGTAGGTCTCCCACTAACAATCACAATGCCTAAATGTTAAGTTATAGTAATTTCAATCTATATTTTTAGCACAAACTCTGGCATACTAAGGATGAATTCTTATAACATATTAATATAACTATGAAATACTTACAATAATCTCCTGTGAGTCCAGCTCTTGAGTCATATCCAATGAAAACATCTTCTCGCGAGTAGGTCCAGGGTTCCTACCTTGTGATCCTCATCCTCGACCACGTCCTTTCCCTCGTCCTCGCTGAGCTGACAGAGGAAAAACAAGAGGCACATTCCCACCCAACTGAGGAAAATAATGCCGGATGTGGCCTTACATATGATACTAAAAAAAACTTGCCTGAATGGCTCTCTGGGTTGTCGATATACTTGACTTTGCTGGAATTGGGGTAGTGCTAACTGTGGTGCTGAACACTCCATCCTAAAATTTTTGTGGAAATGTCTGTTGCTTCCACCTCGGTTTCCATTACTACCTCTGGAAAGCTGCCTCCTCTTATTAGGCCCTACCTCAATTACTCCTTCAGTTAGTCTTTTACCCCAAGCCTGGAAACCAAGATTGCCCGCCTCCAATATTTTTGCCATATTTATTATGTGAGCAAGGCTCGAATCATCAATATACAAAAGAGATTAGCTTAGGGGGTCTCACTAACCTTTTTTGAATCGCTTCACATAGTCGTGATCATCCAAATCATAGGAGTCAGCAAACATGGCAAGGTGCTAAAACTCTCGTTGTTACTCCACAACTGATTAAGATCCTTGTTTTAGCTGCAGGAACCTTTCTTCGAGTTCATATTGAGCATTAGAGGGAACAAAATGCTCTAAGAATGTATCAGAGAACTCATTCCAACTGATGCCAGTGTATACACGTCCTTCAAAAGTAGAGCCAATAAGGGACTTCCACCACCTCTTTGCATGTGATTATAGGATGTATACTGCTAAGGTGACATCCATACTTGCTGGACATTGGATTCTGGCCATCAAATAATTCATAGAATCCAACCACTCTTCTGTGCGAACAATCGACTCTGTCCCATAGTAAGCAGGTAGAGAAAGATCTCGGAAGGTACTCAACCAATTGGAGCCCGAAGCCTATTGATGCACCGAGTCCTGCTGAGACCTGAAGGAATAAAAGATTACAGTTAGGGTGTGCCCCAGTTCTGACTATTGGAATGGACTAGGGATCAGAGGAACGAGAATGCCTGTTGTTTGCTCTGTATGAACTGGAATCTACGTACATATTAAAAATTTAGAGTTAGGTTGGCTAAACATAGAGTAACGGGTGGACATACTTAATTTGAATCATAAAATGGGCATACCACTACTTCCGCTAATTCAGTTTGTCCGCAAACCGAATAATAGAGCGAGGGTAATGCCACGTTCAATGACCTCTTTATCGTAGGATCAGTGCAAGCTAATACCGATTGTAAAACCCCCCCTCCTAGAAAGCAAGACATGACTGAGGAGAGTTTTATGCCCAGAACAACCGCCTTATGGTAGAATCAAAATACTAGCTAATCTGTACCACAATTCGCCTATTTTGCCGGCTAATCAGATTTCACAAATGCCAACCCAACCAAAAGATGAACACACAAGTCAAAATCTATAGTAAGTAAATGCCCAAAATATTTCATCAATAATAAGAAGCTACATCAACTCCTTTAATATTAGAGTAGACAAAACTGCGTGAAGGCTACATCATAACGCTCATAACTCACATCAATCAAAGAAGGAAAAGAGGGTATCATCAAATCAGGCCTTGTCCTCCTGGCCTGACTGTCCTCCTGGACCAGGCACTACTACTGCACCAACTGCGGGGTATTCGCCTAAAATGTTAGATGTAGCAACCGTTAGTCATAATGACTAAGTGGATATCACATCCGCTCACCCCATCGACTCTTAGGCACTTGACAGAGGAAAAGAAGGAGGAGCTCAATATAATAGTATTATATATATCCAATCAAATGACAGGAGAGCATTATTTATCCAATAATATATCTATAGATAGCACATCACAACTAAGCAGTTAAGAGCAGTAGTAATCGACATATAAAATGGTACATCTACTCTAACAACATATCAATCGTAAGTACAAAATTTAACTTAACTTATAAAAATGCCCATACAGATTTATAAGTAAAGGATTAGGTACATCAAAGTAACTCATCTTATAAAAGTTCCCAATCAAATTTATATGATGAGGATCTTATATGCTGCAATGCAATGATTTGAATTGTATATAGTATGATGACTCACTCTTGCACACACACACACACACACTTTCAATGTCAACATAGACATTTAGTTCCCACTTTTTGAGTAGGTAGCTAACCTCTCTGGCATCAACCATTGTGGCCAAATGATGATAGTAGAGCGGTCGTCACCACTACTAGGCAGACATACACACTACCAGACCTAGGCTTCTGTACGTCTCAATGCTAAGAAAATAATAATGAAGCCCCTGCCTACTATGACTTAGAAGCGGTCTTGGATAGATGTGCACCAAGAGCCCAGCTCAACTAGCCTATAACTGGCACGGAAAGAGTCTTTTGGAGAGAATCACAAAAGAAATAAGCACAACAATCCACTGGCATAGAAGGAGCCTTTAGGAGTGAACACAAAAGGACCAAGCCCAACCTCCCAAGTACTAACTGGTAGCTCCCATCGTTGTGATGACTGGTGAGCTCGTAGACCTGCCACCAAATCCTCAACGCAAGATCATATACCATGTGTCAGCATACATCCAACCCATATAATTTACATTTACCATGCCATCAAGCATTCAAGGGCTCCAACCGAGTCCCTTCTTATCATAACCAACACTGCTCTCTAAAGCACACAAGGGGACACATTTAACACAGGTTGACAATCCATCCTAATTGCTACACAAATCATTCACTGCTACCCGTATGGAGCTATCGTACTCTTAGAAGTGGATTCTACCTGTCATTCGTTCAATACTTGAGATCAAGGTTAAGCTCCTCATATGTTTATCATTCATTTATCTCATGCATATGCATCATAACTATTCCATCATCTCTACCAAACTTTGTTTCACAAACGTCCAAGTACTTGCAACAAGTACTCTTTCTAAAACTTATTAATCATGAAAGGGGTGATCACATTATCATCAACTCTCTACCAACCGATCTCCCGAGTAATCAATTCCCAGAATAAGAAAATCATCCAAATATTAATACATCACGGCTACGCGTGGTAGTTTACCTAAACTAGCATTCAGGAAGCTATAGTCCACCAAAAATTATGTGCAACCCCATATCGGAAAGATATTTTCAAGGTCTAGAATTTCTGTGTTGAGCCTGAGGTCCAAATTTAAATCCATCACACCTGAAATTGTGTTCAACTCTAGCCATGTATACTTAGACAGAACCAACTTGCACTTAAATGTGTAGCCATCCATTTGAAATGCCTTTCCGAGGGCTACAACTTTCATGCTGAGCTCAAGACCTGAATCTATTGGGTTTCTAAGCGAGATACACATCATATACGCGCAATGGAATAATTCAAGAAAACCGAAAGAGAAATGGTTCTTGCAATAATCATTGATTAAGAAGTAAAAATTACTTTGAATAAAAGTATACCTTAGCGGTATTGAGTCACTAATCAACCAAGATGCTCCAAGGAAGTACAACGAACACTTGCGGCTGGAGTTCCGAGAGTAGAAGTATATCAATGCCTCTATGGGTATCCACACGAGCAAGAAGAACCCTTAGTCTCTTGTCACACAAAATCTATGTTGGAAGAAGGAATGCCCTCAACATCTCCATGGATTGCTAAATCTGTTAAAGGAGAGGTTGTGGTGATAGAGACAAGGCTTAGAAAACACTTTCCGGTGATGGAAATGAATTGGAATTGTCGGCGATAACGTATCGATGGCTGCGACTTTTAGGTTGCGGAACTATTCTGTCAGGAAGAAGAACTCATATTCACGATCTTAATCGATTAGGTCAAGTATATATCGAGATAACAATTATCACATCTATATATACCGAAATAGTCGTTACTCGTAAACCAGGTCGAAATAAGACTTAGAGAATCAAACTTGAGTTAACAGAATTCCTCGAGATGACACGTATATATATGATGTATCAAGGATCCATTCATTGAGATAACACGAGAATACTCGATGAATTCAGACAGACAAATTCGTCAAATTATTAATAGACTACTTGACGAATCCAAGTCTAATTCGTCGAGATGTCAAGAGTATACTCGACGAATCCAAGTCAATTTACCCTTGAGTGTTCCGACAACTCACGCGGTCATCAATATTCATAATATATGTCACGGGCTGAAAAACGTCCAAATCCATAGTCATAGGCTAGGCCTTTCACTCATATCACATATGAGCAATGCAAACACAAACATTTCTAACTTCTCCAAAACACTTATATGTGACCCAATAAGATCATATTGCATTGGTTGTGGGACTACCTGTATGACCACTTCAAGATCACAATGGTAACACTAATAGTCTCCCATTTGATCTTGAAAGTATGAAACTATAGTTTCACAAATAATGAGTGGTATCATTCAATACATCATTACTCCCTAAGCAATTAGAATTTAAACTCAATAAGCCTTTATGAACAATGTATTAGTATTATCATGTCCATTTTTCCTTTACATCCGAATAGAACTAGAGCTATAGACCGTGTCACCATCATAATTATTCAATCCAAGTTTCTTGATCTAGGATGGAATTCCAGAAATTTATGAGCCCAATATCATATATTGACTCAACCAAGCTGGCCATGCATTTCTCAGTCCCATTCCATCAAGTGGCCCATGGATGTAACTCCTGTCATATATGAGGACAAATCCCATTTCTGTCTACACACAAACACCCAAATGATTCACAAAATACCCAATAACCACCTTTATCAGCAACCATTCTCAAGGAAGATTTTGTATGACAATAAAGTATGCTCTTCCTCACTTGATGATTGTTGTGACTTCAGGTCAAAGAACAACAAACACAATTGCTACTAGAGACTTACTTATGACACGTTCATATAATAATCCATAAAGTATTCTCATGGTGGGTCTATATAATACAACGTATTCACTAATAAGTACCCATGTGATTACCTGATATCACAATATTATGACTTGTGACAACCAATAATCAGTCAATGCACATGCTAGTCTTGATGTATCATCATCGCCCTTAGCTTCTAAGATGATACGCTGACCAGGTATCTTTAATGAATAAAGCTTAAAAGAACATAGGCCCTCACATTCAAGGCAACAAATTGAAGCCTTAGGAGGCAAACTTTCTAAAGGAATTTATTACATTAAATTAATCTATCACAATAGAAATAAATTTAAACAATAAAAGAACTTGGCAAATAATATAAAATAAAATGTATAGTATTCTATTCATCAAATGAATTATTAAAACAACCGACAAATATACAGTCCACAAGACTCCTATTAGAGTTGTTCATTCAGGTATCTAATACCCATATATCTAACATGACCACCATGCTTCTCTATGCAAGAGGCTTTGTTAGTAGATCCACAGTATTTTCTTTAGTCGACACTCTACAAATATTCACATCACCTCGATTGATAATCTCATGAATAAGATGGAACCACCGAAGTATGTGCTTGGATCACTGATGAGATCTAGGTTTCGAAGCAAGTGCAATTGTAGCATTATTGTCATAGTATAGAACTACGGGATCAGCAATGCTAGGAGCTTCATCTAGCTCGCCTATGAATTTCCTATTCCATACAGCCTCCTTTCCGCATTTGCAGCGGCGATATACTCATCCTAAGTTATAGAATCAATAGTTGTCTCCTGCTCAGAACTCTTCCAGCTGACAGTTCCTCCATTTATGCAAAATATAAACCCTAACTGAGAATCTGAGTCATCCATATCCGTTTTAAGCTAACATCTGTGTAACCCTTTATAATGAGCTCTTCCTCTCCACGAAATACCAAGAAAGTATCCTTAGTTCTTCTCAAGTACTATAAGATATTCTTGATGGCTATCCAATGACTATCAACATGATTAGACAGATGCCTACTAGCCATGCTCAAGGCATATGAGACATTGGGTCAAGAACATATCATTGCATATATAATTGATCTAATTGTTGAAGCATATGGAATCAACTTCATACATAATTTTCACAAGATTTAGGATACTGGTCATTAGAGAGACTCACACCACGAGATATGGGTAAGAATCCCTTCTTAGACTCACGCATGTTGAACCATTTCAACACCTTCTCAATATATGTACTTTGGGTCAAACCAAGCAACTTCTTCGATCTATCTCTATAGATCTTCATACCAAGTATGTAAGTCGTTTTGTCCAAGTCTTTTATAGAAAAGCAGTTCCCTAGGTTGCTCTTAACAACTTATAGGGTCGGTTTGTCATTCCCGACCAATAATGTATAATCTGCATACAATATAGACAATAATGCTCCCACTAATCATCTTGTAAACACACGGTTCATCCTCATTCTTGATAAAACCAAACTCTTTGATCTTTTCATCAAAATGAAGATTCCAACTTCGAGAGGCCTGTTTTAAACCATAAATGGATCTCTGCAGCTTGCATATTTTAGTGGCTTTAACTAGAGATACAAAACCCTCAGGTTGTGTCATATACACTTCCTCAAGGAGGTTTCCATTTAGGAAATCCGTTTTGATATCCATCTGCCAAATCTCATAGTCATAATATGCATT
Source organism: Platanthera zijinensis (assembly GCA_039513925.1). Lineage (NCBI taxonomy): Eukaryota > Viridiplantae > Streptophyta > Magnoliopsida > Asparagales > Orchidaceae > Platanthera > Platanthera zijinensis. The sequence continues at coordinate 171,006,897 of CM077078.1, forward strand.
AATAACAAGAAGAATTCTGTTAGACTTAACCAAGATCAGACATATGCACATTTTGTGCTTCTTTCTCAGTAGTGGTGGTAGCAGCATTGTTGATTTCTGAAACTTTGTGCATGACTGTGTCAGGTGCATTTTCACTATCCAGTTCAACATCATTTATACCTCCCCTAGGTCTGATATCTCTGGATTTTCTGGTTCATGAACACGTGTAGTTTTAGTGTTGTCTCCCCTTAGAGTTGATACCACCTGGTTGTCTGGTGATGGTGTAGTTGATTTCCTTTTCCTTGGTTGTTCTTCATCTATACTGAAGTCAACTTTCTCTTCTGAATCACTAGAGGATTCAGGGAGCTTGGCTGGTGGGTTCTTTTCCTTAATTTTCTTCTGCTATTTTTGAGGTGTAGGAACATCTTTAGTCAATACTCTTTCCCATCTAGACAGGATTCGTAAGTCCATATTCTTCATGTGATTAATCTTAGAACCAGTAGTCAGATTCATCACTTCTGGAATATTAATAGACATATACAGGCTTAGCATTCTGCCCAAATTAGGTTTCTTGAGACTTTTTTTGATCTTTTGAAACACAACAGCAGACTAGTCAATTTTCACCTTGAATATGACTCTAGTCATGATATTGAACATATAGGCTGAAATCCTATCATTTCCTCCTGATTTGCACAAAATAACCTTGCGGAGAATCTCAGACAAGAATTTGTCGTGGGAATTCATTCCCTTCCTGCTCATAGATGATCCAATCTTGGTAGTGGGATCCAGTCCACACCATTGAAGAGCATCTTTTGTCATGGAAGATGCTATGTCATCTTCTTCCTTAATCCTGGGAAGCGAAGTGTTTTACTTAAACTCTTCAGTGAGTTTTACCTTAGTAGCTTTGACAGATGATTTAATATTCATGCCCTTCGAATCCAATTATGTTGATGAGTAAAATTCAAGAACCTCCTTCTTCCATATCCTGATAGGTTCTAAGACTAGGTACTTCAATCCATTGTCGGTGATTAGGGTAATCACGACTTTGATTTCTTGTGTGGTAGTCTCAAATGCATTGCGAACCAGTTCATATCCCTCAATCACTTTGTCTTCCATCTATGGCGCCATGGATGAAAGAGAGAGAAGAGAGTAGACTATAAAATATCTTGTCAACACAGGGTTTAATGTCGAGAGTTCTAGATCGCATAGTCGGCTAGATTTTATTTTCTCCTATTTATAGAATTCTTGTGAAGGGTAGGTCAAACGACGCGCCTAAATAAGAATCTTATGAGTTGACATAATATTGCATGTGTCGACATAGACTACTTAGGTCTCGACAGAGAATTGTAAGTGTCGTCATGTCTATGTGTCGATATAGATTTTTCTGTGACGACACAGAAATCTTCTAATATAAGGTCTCGATAGAGTTATGTCGACACAAACTTTTTCTGTCGACACAGATTTTATTTCTGTATCGACACAGTTTATTTCTTTGTCGACATAACTCGCTGATAGTGTCGACACAGTGAGCTTGTGTCGACACAAACTTTCTAACTTAGCCAATTTTTTTTTTGAGAAATTTTTTGCTGACCTAACATTTTATTCTAGGTTTAACATACCAAATTCAATCTTAAAATAATTGAATTTACTTTATACAGAGGTTTTGTAAATATATCAGCAATTTGATTGTTAGTGTTGACAAATTCTAGACTTATGTCTTCTTTTTCAACATGTTCTCTAATGAAATGAAACCTGATTTCTATATGCTTAGTTCTACTATGTGAAACAGGATTTCTAGTAATAGATATGGCACTAGTAGAATCACAATATAATGGAGTTCTACTTACCTTGATGTCATAGTCTTCAAGTTGATGTTGTATCCACAACAGCTGAGTACATCAACTACCTGTAGCTACATATTCTGATTCAGCAGTGGATATAGCCATACTTGTCTGCTTTTTTCTTCTCCATGACACCAATATTCAACCTAGAAACTGACATGTGCCTGTGGTGCTTTTCCTATCTTCTTTGCAGCCTGCAAAGTCTGTATCTGAAAAACCTGTTAGCAGAAAATCTCTATTCTTAGGGTACAAAAGACAAAGATTTGGTATGCCCTTAGGATATCTTAAAATTCTATTGACAGCAGAATAATGAGATTCCTTTGGGCAAGCTTGGTATCTAGCACAGACACATATGGCATACATGATGTCTGGTCTACTAGCACTCAAGTAAAGAAGGGAGCCAATTATCCTTCTAAACAAAGACTCATCAATAGTTTTTCCTGCCTCATCTTTGCCTATAGGCATACTTGACCCCATTGGAGTTCTCATGGTGGAGGCTGACTCCATGCCATATTTCTTAATTAACTCATTGGTGAACTTAGACTGGGATATGGACAAGCCATCATCAGTCTGTTTAACTTGGAGTCCCAAGAAGAATTTCAGCTCACCCATGCTGCTCATCTCAAACTTCTCTAGCATAAGTTTGGCAAACTTTCTACAATGGTTGTTTTCAGTTGATCCAAAGATAATGTCATCAACGTATATCTGGACTAGGATGATCTTCCCTTTTGATTCCCTAAAGAAAAGAGTCTTGTCAATTTTCCCCCTTGAGAATTTATTTTTCAATGAGAAAGGTAGACAGAGTTTCATACCAAGTCCTAGGTTCTTGTTTCAATCCATATAGAGCTTTCTTAAGCCTATAAACATAGTTAGAATAAAGAGGATCTACAAAACCTGAAGGTTGTTTAACATAAACTTCCTCTTTTAAGTCACCATTCAAAAATGCTGACTTTACATCCATTTGGAATACCTTGAACCCTTGGTAAGCTGCATAGGAAAGGAACAACCTTATTGCTTCTAACCGTGCAACTGGGGCAAATGTCTTGTCAAAGTCTATTCCTTCTTCCTTCCTATAGACTTTTCTACCAGTCTGGCTTTGTTCTTGACTATATTGTCATTTTCATCTAACTTGTTCCTGTAGATCCACTTGGTGCCTATGACATTGTGGTTCTTTAGTTTTGGAACCAACTTCCAGACTTTACATCTTTTGAATTAATTCAGCTCTTCCTATATGACATCAATCCAATTTGGGTCTTATATGGACTCTTCAAATTTCTTGGGTTCCATCTGGGACAAGAAGCTTGAACAAAGAACTGTGTTCTTGCTCTTTCTTTTGGTCAGAACTCCATGTCTTGCATCACCAATGATTTTGTGTGCATGATGATCCAACAGATGTCTTATTGCGAGAGGAAATCTGTCCACCTCTTGAATTTCTACATTTTCCTCACCAAGCTATACTTTAGTATCTTCATCTTCAGCTTGTGGGTCTTATACTCCCCCTGGACAGCATCCATCATTTTCCTCATCATGTCTCATAGGTTGGTCTTCATTGATGATTTGCTTGTCCATCTTATCTTCCAATCCTGTAAAGCTAGAAGAAGTGCTCGATAGCTCACAATTAATTAACTTAGATTCATCAAAGACTACATGGACAGATTCTTCTACAACTTGAGTAGTCAAGTTGTAAATACTGTATGCCTTACTATTATTTATGTACCAAACAAATATCCCTTCATGGGATTTGGCATCAAACTTAGTTAAATAGTACATGCCATTATTAAAAACATAACACTTACTACCAAAGATTCTAAAGTAGGATAAATTTGGTTTTCTGCCTTTCATAATCTCATAGGGTGTCTTCTTATGACTTTTGGTGATGGAAGCTCTGTTGGGAACATGACAAACAGTGTTTACTGCTTCAGCCCAAAAATATTCTAGGAGAGAAGTGCACTTAGTAGTGTTCTACCAGCCTCAATAAGAGTCCTATTCTTTCTTTCAGCAATCTCATTTTGCTGGGGAGTTCTAGGTGAAGAGAACTCTTGATGAATCCCAAGTTCTTCACAGAACCTTGTCATGCATTCAGACTAGAATTCTTTCCCATTGTCACTTCTGATTTTGACCACTGAATTATTAAGTTTTTTTGAATTTGCCTAAAATAATTCTTGAAGACAGTAGGGGTTTCAGATTTCTATCTCAGGAAGAAAACCCATGTTAATCTAGAATAGTCATCCACAACCACAAATGCGTAAGCTTTCCTACCTAGACTATGAACTAGCATAGGAAAAAAAGATCTATATGCAGGAGATATAAACATCTCACATAATCTTTAGTATCATGGCCATGGAAAGAGGTCTTGGTCTGTTTGCCCGTTTGGCAAGCTGAACATACACCCTCTTTAATGCACTTGACCTTAGGACCATTCCTCACTAACTCCATACTAAAGAGTTTGCCTATTGATTTATAGTTCAGGTGAGCTAGCCTCTTATGCAATTGGACACAATGAGATGCTTTCTCATCTACAACTAGACAAATAAGAGAGTTCTTACTCTCACAATCAAAATTATGACAATATACATTTCCTTTCCCAGTGCCTGTCAGAATGATCTCTTCATCACTTGACCTTATTTGGCGCACACCCTTGAGGAAAGAAGTGTCATAACCAAGATCACTTAGTTGGCTTATGCTTATTATGTTATGTTTCAAACCTTTCATATAAGTCACTTGGGTGATAGTGATAGAGCTATTGGAAATGTTACCAAACCCTTTAATGACCCTCTTTTCAGATCCACCAAAGATCACTTTGGATCCATTTTCTATGGGAGAGTAATCCATCAGCATTCTTCTTATTCCAGTCATGTGCCTGGAATATCCACTGTCCAAGTACCATAATGGGGTATGGACACTTTGACTCACCTGCATCAAATAAAATTACATATCCTTAGAACCCCAATTGTTAGTGGGTACTAGGTTCAGGTTAGCTTGAAATTTGACATGCTTTCCTGCAGCCCTTCTGACAGGTAAGCTGGCATTTTTTTGGACACAACCATTGTGCCAACACTCAATGGCATAGTGGCCAACTTTGCCACAACACCAGCAGTCATATCTATTATAACTTCTTTTAGGTACAGGCTTTACAGTATTGCTGTCAGCAGTCCTAAAGTCTGTCGGAATAATAGTCTTTCTAAGTGCTGGGGCTGGTGCATCAAACACTGATGATTCCTGAAGAACATGGTGTGTTTGCTCATGGGCTGCCCTATTAGCATTTGCACCCTTGCCATCTTGATCACCATGCTTACAGTGACCATGTGTGATTTCATGATCATACCTGTTAGTAGTCTGCATCACTTTCCTGAAAGAAATAGTGGGTTTGGAAGCTAGTGGTTGAACTAGGGCTTTGCCTATTCTTTTGGAATTAGCTTCCCTTGTTCTTCCCTTCAAGCCTAATCCTGTCTTATCCTTTTGGAAAATGAAGTTATCGATTAAGGGTAGGACTGACATTAGATTTGAGAATTTATCCAAAAGATCCTTCTCTCTTTGAAGTCTGACTTCCAGAATTTTGATGTGATCATTTTTGAAGGTAATTGCATTCATCTGAATAAAAGTTATGTTTTCAGTTTGGCAACTTCATTCAACTTCAAATCCAACACTTTTGCTGAATCTGATACAGCCAATTTGAGAGATGCAATTTCCTTAGCTTGCTTTTTGACAAGGATTCTGCTTCTCTTAAGAGCTTGCAATAGACCACCATACTCATCAATTAGTTGATGAACATCCCCTTTAGATTCAGAACCATCCACATATCTTGATGCAGATGTTTCTAATTCTGATCCAGTATAGGAATCAAAAACTAAAGATAGATTGTATACCTTACTGGGACCAGGCTGATCCTGGCACTGATCTTCCTCTGAAAGAGCCATCAGCCCTCTACAATGATGATCTTCAATCTCATTTATAGACTCAAGCATTTGCAAGAATTCAGTCTCTACAGAATCCTCTTCAATAGTGAACAATCCAATATAGGCTTCAGCTTCAGCATCTTCTCTAGATTTTTATGATGAAGAGTCAGTCCAACTCTTCTACTTCTAGGCAACAAAGGATCTCTCCTTCTTTCACTTATTTTGATTCTTCTTCTTATCATTAGATTCTTTTCTTTTATCAGGACAGTAAGCTATGATATGTCCTGGCCTGTTGCAACAATAACAAATAATTTTAGAAGAAGTTTGTTTACTGGGATTAGAGTCATACCTGTCATCCTTAGAAGTTTTCTTCTTATTGTAGTAGTCATCCTTGGAGGAAGATGAAGATGGCTTTGTTCTCCATTTCTTTTTCTTCATGAACCTTTGAAACTGCCTGGTAAAGGCAGCAAAGTCTTCATCAGAGTTGTGGTTGTCTAAAGTGTTGATGTCAGTATTTTCTGATTCAACTTCAGCAATTCTTCTTGGAGGAGAATGAGACTTTCTCCCGCCCTTTCTTGTGGCTTCAGCCTTGAGGGCTACTGAATTCTCTTTGTATTCAGACCTATTGCTTTTCTCCTCCTCCTTTCTGGCAATGAACTGCATCTCATATGATAACAGTTTTCCAAATTAGGTTGGTGGGGGTGCATCAGCAAGCCTGGCCACCTCTCTAATGGCATATATTTTAGTATCCCATTCCTTGGTTAGTGATCTGAGAAACTTGTCATTTAGTTCATATGTGATAAAGACTCTTCCATAGGTCATTAGCTCATTTACAATTCTAAAGAATTTCTTATAGCATTCAACTATGTTATCTGTCTTGGCTTGTCTAAAACTCTCATATTCTTATTTAGCACAGACTTTCTATCCTCTCTTACTTCTTCTGTTCCCTCCATGTAGACATTCAAAGTGTCCCACATCTCCTTGGAGGTTTTGTAATGAATAAGATTCTGGAATGTAGAATCATCTATGTCACTCACAATTATGTTTGTGCCCTCTTGTCTAAGGTTTCTAGGATGATCTCTTCCTTAGTGATTTCAGAATAACTTTTTGGATTCGTGAGGTTGGCATCAAGAACTGAAATGTTCATAGGAATAAATGGCCCTTCTAGAACTGTGAAGTAAATTCTTGGATCAGATGCTTCCATGAACAATCTGACCCTCTCTTTCCATATGCTAAAGTTTTCTTTCCTACAGATAGGAAGTTTCATGGATCCAAGTTTTTTCTTATTTTCACCTGAAACCATTTTGGATAACAGATAATTGCCTTGGAGATCAACTCAGACTATTAGGTCTATGTTTGAGTGAACCTCCCTGTGATACCACTTGAAAATTTTTATTTAAAGATCCTAAACACCTAGAGGGAGGTGAATAGGTTTAAATCCAATTTTAACTTTGGCAATTAAAAGGTTAATCTCAACATAGCTAATGAAACTACAAATATCACAGCACAGGATAAAATAAGCACACAAAAAAATACAGCACAGCACACAGTGTTTTATAGTGGTTCCCCAATTCGTGGGTACGTCCACTCTCCCCCTTCGCCTATCAAGCTGAGAGATTAATTCGGCCAAACTTCCTTCCACTAACTCTGATCCTCAGATCTTACAAATCATAACCCAACTGGTTCCTACATCTTTGACTTCTTCAAGTCCTACAACTCAGATTCTTCCCAAGAATCCTACCTCAGGAAAACAACCCTACCTCAGCCCTTATCACCAGGCCTACAACTCAAATCACAAAGATCCTACCTCAGGCACTCAACCCTACCTCAGCCTTTATAAATTTAGGCTTACAACTCAGAGAGATAACTCTCCTACACTCAGATCTATAAAAGATTTTATAGAAAAATTGATTGTTAAGATGATAAATCCTTCACCCAGGTAGAGAGAGAAATGGGTGAGGGCTTCATGATCAGATCTTGGTTGATCTGATCTCTTAAGATCCAACCTGTCTTAGCTTCTTCAAAGCTTCTTGAATCTGAACAAAGTAAGGTTAATCTTCTTATGAAGTTGGAGATGATCCTCAATCCACCTTCCTTCTTCTATTCAGAATTAGATCTAAATTCTTACTGCAGACTTGTTAAGGATCTGCCTTCTCTTGATGACTTGTAGATATCAACTGTTAGAAAAATGTCAAGTCCTTTTTTTTCTCCAATCTCTCTTTTTTACGATAGAACAAGTCTTTATATAGATCCCATATGAGGTTACCGATTGATCTGGTTCATAACCGCCTTCTGACAGCTCTGACAGATGTGACAGCTTTGTTGGTTATGACAGCTGTAAAGTCTTCAGTCTTGACACCTATTACCTCATTGTACTCTATCTCAGCAGAAAAGAGTCGAGACAATACTTCATATGTACCTACACAAATAGACCATGTGTCGACACAAATCTTGATGATGTTGACACAGCTCACACAATGTCGATACAACCCTTCTTTATCTTCTCAACACAGCTTCTGTAGAATGTGTCGACACAAGTCATGTGTGTCGACATAATAGCTTCTAGTCTCGACATAGTTGGTGTTGACATAATTTTGTGTGTGTCGACACAAGTCCTGTATGTCAACACAATTGCTGCTGACAGAATTTCTGTGTGTCGACACAAGTCCTGTGTGTCAACACAATCTGGCTTCTGGTGTCGACACATTTCCTTCACAAGTGTCGACATTTGTACTTAGAATATTTTTCTGCATTTCTTTAACCTGCACATTGAAACTCAACATCCAATCAAATATACATTGATGTATATCCTTGAGTTAAGTTAGGCTACTACCAAATCAGGTACACAGTTTCCAATATACCCAATAGTGGTATACACTCAACGCGGCATTGAGTGAGCTTAGCACACTCAATGACATTCTGTAAAAAATTTAGAAGCTAAGTATAAAAGCATTGACAATGTTGAGTGAACTTAAGTATAAAACCATTGAGTAAGCTTAACTCACTAAATGACATCAATTTAATCGGCAAGTTAAGTATAAAAGTGTCGATAGCAGTTAGTGAGTTGAGCTCACTCAACACCATCTCTTAAATCTTTAAATACAAGTATAAAAGCATCGACAGCATTGAGTGAGCTAAACTCACTCAACGCCATCTCTTAAGTCTGTTAAATCCAAGTAGAAAGCATTACCAGCATTGACTGAGCTTTACTCACTCAACGCCATCCCTTAATTCGTTAAAGCTATGTAAGAAAGCGTTGACAGCGTTGAGTGAGCTGAACTCACTCAACGTCGTCGCTTATATAGAAACTCATTGACAGCATTGAGTGAGCTGAACTTACTCAACGCCGTCGCTTTAACTCTACAATCTAAGTGTTAAAGCATTGACAGTGTTGAGTGAGCTAAACTCACTCAACGCTGTCATCTGATTTTGGCAGCTAAGTGGTAAAGCGTGGAGTGAGTTGAACTCACTCAACGCCATCGTCTGTTCTTACTGTTGTGTTTAATCGTTGAGTTTGCTGAGTTATGGCATCGAGTGCGTTGACACGCTCGATGTGGCATCGAGTGTACTCAATGCTTTTCCCTTAGACTTTGTACTTTCACCAATTTGACGTGTATCTCTAAAGGCTTAGTTTTTCCAAGTTAGAATCGTCGGGTTTCTGCTGAATTTGTCGAGTTTCGGTTTTATGGGTATTTTGGATATAGGTTTTTGTTTGGTTGGCTTAGTTTCATGAATCATTACACCTGGGCATGTTTGGGTTTTGTTTTTGGGCTATTGGGTTGTGTTGGACAAGATGTCCACCCTCGTAGTCCTGTTTTTGAGACGTTTGGGTATGCTAGTTCGGGTTTTACCACTTGGTCCTGACTCAGATCCGGTTCCGTTACAGTGTTAATGATTCATGTGTTTATTGAGCCTTCTTCTCATTTTTGTTTCCTATAGATAAAACTTATGATATTTCTTCCTATTCACGCAGATGTTCTCGGAGTATGACTCTGTTTGCACTTGGTGCAAATTTCATTACCTTTTAACTTTATAAGTTAACTCTTTCGTTCTTAATCTCTAGTTAGTTTGTTGTGTTTTTGACAGCTATTCAGGTTTGGATTAGTAATCTTACTACTTACTTGTTTACTGACACTTTTGTTTTCCACTTGTATTTTTCTTGCTGAGGTGTTCTTTCTTTGAATGCCTCAGGTTCAGGATAGTAGTCGGTTGAGCGGCTAGGTTTGGCATTTGCTAGTGGACTATAATGTTGCAGAGGTTTCCTCTACCTTGAGAGTTAGTTCTTTGTTGTTTTCTTGTTAGTGTCGACACACATACTGACCAGTGGGTTCGTGTCAATTTGTCGATGCCCACTGGTGGTTTTCTTTTGAATTGTTGAATACTTTGCTAAGCTGCTAGTTTTACCTTTTGTGGTTGTTTTTACTTGCTCTCTGGGAATGTTTTATTGTAGGTTGCATGTATGGTATTTTCACTTATAAAAGCATTACTACTAGTACTTCATACATCTGATATTTCTAAAACTAAAATATTATTCTCTAGCTAACGTAAAGACTTTCATATTTATAATAAATCTAGAGTCTTGCATGCCATGAGTTGTCCTTTGGGGATGTTTATACTCATGTATAGTGTTAATCAACATTTCCAAAGTATTTTCTGCAGCGTATAACTATACTTTTACTCGTGGACTAGTTTATCCACTGTGCCGAGGGATACAGCCATCCAATTTAAACTGGTTTTTACTTAATAACTTATGGATTTCATATAAACTGTAGAGTTTGGAGATTTGCCTGAGCGCCTGTAGTTATCCCCTGCATGGCATGGCATCACGGTGCGTATTTTCTCTTACTCTGATATAACTTAAATATTGAGAAAATGCGGGTTGTGACAGGCTCAAGGGGTGGTGAGTGGCGAGCTTTTTCTGAAGATTCTTTGACTTAATATGGAATAGGGAGCCCTGCAAAAAAGAAAAAGAATGAACTCTGATAGATAGAGGGTGAGAGTGCAGCGAAGATGCATAGGCAAAACATATCAGTAAAAGTGGAGCTTACAGGAAGAGCTCGGCAGCCCTTGGAGGGTGTGCGAAGGAGTTAAGTCTAAGTTCTTGCCGCAACCTGGAGGATTGACTCCTGGATAAATGAGATTGAAGCTGGGAATTGGGATTTCCCCGACCCTTTCCACCGCGAGTGTAGGTGTATTTTTGGGCTATTGAGAAGGAGTGCGAGCTGGCGACCTGGTCTTCAGCAAGTCCAGCACTGTGGTCCCAAAAGGGGGAGATTCGCTCTGCATAAGAGTGTTTGGGGGAGTCTGAGGCCGCGACTCATCATGCGGGGTGTGAACTCGCGGCGTGGAGGACTCGGCATCGATCTGGTGGCTTTCGGGCTCGGCTGAAATGTCGACGTCTATTTTCCCTTTGAGTTCAGCGGCCGATTTAGGTGAGGCGAGCCCGGGAGTCAAGGTGGATTCCAGGTCACGGTAGATGGATTCAGCATCTTTTGGGGTTGACTTGGCCTTCTTGGCAGGACTGATTTTTGTCGGCTCGTGCAGTGTAGCAATGGGAGGAATGCCGACTAGCTCATTAGCGCGAGTGGTATTGAGCTCATGGGAGAGGCTAAGCTTCTCTTGGATCTCTTTGGAGAGAGTCCTCTCGGCAAGACTAGTGTAAGGGGAATGGCGGAGGCCATCCAGGTATGAGGGCTAAATTTATAGCCACTGGTGGAGCCCACCAAAAGACTATCTGGCCCCTATCGCACTCGCCGCATATTGCGGGGTTGGATGTTACTTTTCAAGCTTGTGTCAAGCTCGCAAAGAGCGGGATTGTGTACAACCCTATATCCGGCGAGTAGTGGCTGACAGGAGCCAGATCAGCTAAAGTCCAACAGTCCGGCTCACTCAAGTGGGGTGGATCATTTGAGGTATGGGCGGAGTGGGTCAGCTCACACTCACCCAGGAGCTCGACGTGCAGCGGGCGAGTGAAGCAGGTCAGCTCGCACTAGACCCCGGAGCTTCGGTGAGCAGCGGGCGAGTGGGGCAGGACGGGCCCGCACTTTCCCAGGGCTGGAAAAGATGGCGAGTGCTAGCTCCATCGAGTACTCGCCGCCCATGATGAGTGGAGGTTCTAGAGGGCCACTCGCCCAGCCTCTTGTGATGTGTTTTTTCCATTTTACCCCCACTGGCCTATCTATAGCCTATTGGAACAGCGGAGTTACGCTGTTGGCAGACCCAGATGGGCTGCACATAGCGGTTCAGAATAGCGGAAGTTTGTTATTTGCAAGCCATTTTCAGAAATTTTTAAATAGACCCAACGGGGTACCTCAGAAGGCATGCTTACTTGTGCCCAGGTCTTCTTGCGCTTTCTTAGGTATCCTTAGTTTGAAATCTGGCTAGGGAGGTGAAGCGCTCTAATATCTTTTGAGTGTGTTGTGGGACCTCTACGTCGAGCTCTTGGTTCTGTCCCCTGTTCTTTTTCCTGAGTCGTTTGGCTCGCAAGAGACAAGTAAGTGTGTGATCACCCCTTTCCCAAGGGTGAACTCCACATAGACCAAATTTTTGGTTTCAACACTAGAACACAAATGCAAAATTGTCGACAAAGATGTCATGGAATTCTTTCAGAGCGCTAAACTCCGTAAGGACGATTCGGTGATAAAGAGCAATGTTCGATAGAAAAAGGTTAAAGTGAAAGCTTCTCTCCTCACCAGGATTTTTAGGCTTCCAACTTTTTTGAGGCAGATCAGCTCGAAGAGTAGGAATTCACTAGAGTCATGTTGTTCTTTGGCTTGCCCAGGGGTACTAAGGAAGTGAAGCGTAAAGGCATGAATGAGGAAGGAAAGTTACTATCAGATATCATCGGTAAAAATCTCCTATGTAAGAAAGAATCGCATTATTATCTATCTTCAGAGATTTTCAAGATCCTGGTGGCTATTATCTGCAGGAAGAAACTGGATTGGGGTGCGATGTTGTTTGCTAAGATAAAAGACAGTCTCCAAACTCCCAACTTTGGAAGGATTATCAGTATGTTCTTGAACTAAATGGACAGAGACAAGTTTGATATGACCAAAGGTATGCCTATCCATCACCTAAAGAAAATCAACTTTTTATATTCTCGAGGTGGGATAGGAGGATCCAGAGGCTAGGGGAGCCAGAGATCTACTTGAGATAGAGGAAGAGGATGTTCCTGCTTATAGGATTCCTACTTCCACCCCAAGTAAACTCCTGATAGATTGAGTGCAAGAGTTGAGGGGGAGATACTCGATACACAAGCGGCTACTGAGTCAGTGCCCTTGAGTGTTCCTTCAGTTCAAGTTCCAGATGTTCTAATCTGCTCTGAGTCAGAGACACCAGTCCCAACTGCGGAGGTTCTAATTTAAGTTTCAGATCTAGCTGCTACAGTTACAGATGAAGAGATAGTTTATCTTCTCTCTGAGGTTGCTGCTATAGGCCAAGATGTTGTTGTTGCTAAGATAATAGTTGATGTGCCTGATGAGGAGACTGCTGATGATGTTCCAGTCTCCCTTGATATTGAGATTGATGATGATGCTGCTAATAATGAATTGGTTTTTGCTGATTATGAGGTGGATGGTGATAAGTTTATGGATGTTATTGATGAGTCTAAAGCTGCTAATAATGTTTATGATTGTTCTGAGCAAGATTCAGCTGGGAACATGATAATACTTATTCCAGAAATTACTCCTTCTTTAGTATCTGAGTGGTAGGAAACTCCTTCCTTGATCTTTGTCTCTACTCAGGTTGATAGGTTTATCCGCAACCTTGAGAAAGGTATTCGCAAGATGCCAGGTTTCCCTCAAGTTATTCCAGTTGTTCAAGAGGATATAGTCACTATTTATGACGAGGAAGAAGATGCAGAGGAGAATAATCCTATCCTACTGCTAAAGATCTCAGTTTGATGGCTAAGGCTCGTTTATCTCCGATAGATGAGTCCTCTAGTGATTCATAAATCCATACAGATCTTCCTTCTCATCCCAGTGTTCCTACTGAAGATGTTCCTAGCTCCAGTTCAGATAGTTCCATTCTGAACACGATAGAAGCCATGTTGGCTAAACAACAAGCACATTTTGACTCCTCAATACATAAAGTTCTACAAAAGGTCAAGGAGACTGAGAAAGATTTGAACAAAGGCCTTGAATCTGTCAAGGTGAGTTTTAAAAAATTAGATGCAAGGTTGGATTCTTGGTTCGTCCATGGTAGACAAGCTTTAGTTCATACCATGGCATGGCTCAAAAGTAATATTGACGTTCTTTTGAATGTTGATAAGAACACAGTGACCATGATTGATGCTCACAATAGATCAATGGCTCATTTTGACACGATGATGGAAGCTTATGCCAATGCTATGGTTGTTTAAGTCAGAAAGGGGGAGGATGCCCTGAAAGCTAAGGTAGATGTTGTTGAGGCTACCATGGTTGGAAACTTTAAAGGAGTCAATGAGTACAGTTATGACAACTTCTCTTTGCTACATAATTAGATTTTTGGAAGACCAGGTCAAGTTGATATAAGTTTTCTAGTACCTACTGGGCCTGCACCAGTAAATGTTGAAGTTCATCCTGCTCAGGATTACTCACAATACTGGTCAGACTCACAGGATTTTTCTCAGGACAGACCTACTACTGCTACTGCTGATTTTCTAGATGCTCGAGTGGTTGAAGACTTTCCTCCACCAACACATAAGAGAAGAAATTATGGTAAAGGTCCATATGCTGTGAGATCAGAGCCAGTTAGAGACATGCCTGTCAGCGATATGCCAAACCAAGAAATGTCTGAAGTCTGGAGTACGATCTCCAAAGGAATTATTTTAGACACCTTTACTTTGGTTGATCTTGCTAATGAGAACAAGTGGAACCACTATGATAGAGACGAGTGGCAGAAGTATGAGGTGGCCAATGCAAAGAGAAGAATTTATTTCAGAAATCACAGGCATGATGATCCAACTGCACCTCCAGCCCCTCCAAGATACTATCCAAAGCCGAGGGCATATTTTGCTAGACAACGTCAGAAGAGCCAGGGAAGGCATGAATTATGGTTTTATATATCTTCTGTTAATATATGTGGATGTGGTTGCTCCAAACATTTAACTCTTTGATATATATATACGATTTAAATGTTTTGACTATAATGTGTGCTTTGTTTAATTTTCTTTAATTCATATATCTTTTCAATTTAAATTTTTATTGTTATTGTTGTGCAATTCACCTTAGCTTATAGGATTCTGAATTCTTCAAATAGGGGAGATTGTGGGGTATTGTATCCACAATAACCCTGATTTGAAGAAGGGTCCCGTTGAGCTAAGATGAATTGAGATTGTATTTGATGTTGTATTTTCAATTATGTACTTGTAGGTCTATATTGCTAAGTACACACCAATGTCAGGTTACGGTGGGTTAGTAAACACAAGACTATACAATGTAATCCTTCATTGTGTAGGGCAATATGTTGACTCATGTGTAATATCTCTATTGGGGTTGTTGAAACCGAAAATCAGTCTCTTGTGGAGCTCACCCTTGGGGAAGGGGTGGTCGCGTACCTACTTCGCTCCTGCAAGAAAAACAATAAGGAAAGTAGAGCAAAGGACTTGACAAAGGGCCCGGCTCGGAGGTCCCACCACAAACCCGGAAGATCACAGAGTGCTTCCCCTCCTTAGCCAAATGTCGGGCTAAGAGACCTCAGAAAGCGCTAGAAGACTGGGGAGCAAGTAATCCTGCCTTCCGAGGTACCCCTTGGGTCCTATTTTTAGGATTTTGAGGATGGTCTGTAAATAACTAACCTTGGAAGTCTTGAAATTACTAAAAGCTCCTCGGGCTGGCCTGCCAACACCCGAACTCTGCTGTTCTAAATAGCTATATGAAGCCCACCTAGGTCTGCAAACAGGGAGACCCCGCTATATTGACCGGCTAGGGGAAGGCCAATGTGGTAAGACAGTAAGAGGTCCTCCCCGTTGGGAATCGAGCGAACAGCCCTTCAATGCCCCCGCTCGGCGGGAGGTGCGGGAAGGGGCCGGCTCGCCGGGAAGGCGTGGGCCGGAGGATGGCCCCTCTAGGGGTTACGAGCTTGGCCCGCCTAGGAGGGTGCGGGCCAGGCTGGATCGCTAGGGTAACCCCTCGATACGCGGGTCGGGGGCAGCCCGCCTGGCTACCTGAGCCCCTTCGGCGAACACGGCGTTGTACATAATCCCCGCTCTTTGCAAGCTTTTGAAGCATGCTTGGAAAGAAACATCCAACCCTCACATGTTCGGCGAAAACCTTGCTGAGCTGGAGGGAATCTTTTGGTGGGGCCCACCTCCTCGCTATAAATAAGCTGCCCGTCCTCTGGGGTAATTCCTCTTCTTTTCTCCCTTCTGCGATCTATAACCGCGAGATGCCTATGTCTGAGGAGATACGAGCTCGTTTGGCGGCTTCGAAGGAGGGTGTCCGTGATACGGCTCTCGAAGCCGCCCCATGTCTAGCGCGCGGGTCGCCCGACCCCCTTTTTAAGCCAAAGAAAGCAAAGATCGTCCGACGGTCTTTAGGGCACGACGAACTTACCTCTAGCTCTGCCGGCGGTGCCGAGGTCATCCCTGAGGTATATATGCTTCCCTTGCTCGATTCTTCCCTCCCCCGCTCCTTGACTTTTCTTTCCTTTTGGTAGGAGGCGTATCGGGGAGCCAGGGCAAACGAGGGAGGTCCCGGGCATTCCGCTCTGGCGGCGGCCGATCGGGTGGCTAGTCCCTTGCAGCGGGAAACTATCCCTCCCGTGGTGCCTTCTGTCGCCAAGGCCCCACGGCCTGGGAAAACCCTTCATTACCCTTGGAGGAGAACCCTTCCAGGGTCGGCCGGGCACCTCTAGGCCTACTGATGATGTGGGCGGCGTACCGACGCAAGGTAAACCCTCTGACTTTGGCCTGCTTGCGGTCATTGCTCCTTATGATCTTATTTCTGCAGGTTATAACGTGGTCTCCTTGTCTGACGCTGAGATGAGCGAAGGGTACTCTCCCCCCCCCCCCCAGACGCAGACATCTCCGAGTACCTGGGAGACCCGCGTGATGCCGAGAGGATGAAGAAGCAGGTAAAGTAACTGTTTCAAAAGCACACGCTACTGCTACGGGTGGTCTTCGACAAAGTGGAGAAAGATAAGGCCGAGATCGAGGAGCGACTCGCGGCCCTGGAAGGAGCGAGACTTTCTTCTGACGAGGACGAGGCGATTTCTCCTGGTATGCATATCACGCGAGCCGAGGGGAAACTGAGGCGGGCCTCGGAGCAGATCAATAGGACCCATTGGGAGCTATCGGCGGTCTGCGAGTATCACTATCCTCGCATTCCACCCCGAACCAGCACGGGGAGGGGAGGTAGGTGTAAATGGATCCTGCGTTGAGTTCACCCTCCCCTCGTTGGTCGTTATCCGCTAGGTCCGGGTTCCCCCCACATGCGGCGGTAATGCTCAGGGTGTTCATCTCTTTTACTTGACTATCTAAATATTTGTAATAATTCAGGACTACTTTTACCCGTCACGGGCTAATATTTATTGCAATCTTCTCTGGGTTGCGCCATCGTTCAGACAACTGCTGATTGTGCGGGCGAGACACCCTGGCTCGGCCGACTTTCCCTCGCGCGGGCTCGGCCTTACCAAGTCACCTCGCCGGGCCCTTTTCCTGTACTAGCGAAGGCGAGCCGGTTGTTCGCGAGTTACGCGACAGGTGACTCGAGCGCGGGTTAGAACTGGCCCGTTCGGCGGCTGCTGTTTAATCATGCGGACGTGAGTGCGGGCGGTTTGCAGCGGATTGGCAGGTTGGCAAGAACCCGGCTTGGGTTCGGAAGTCGAAATGTCAGGGCCTTATTGCTATCCGCACTTTCCCGCCCAAGAAGGCTTTTACCACCCTTTCTCACCCTATAAATAGCCCATGGCGGCCCTTTCACACCTACCGCATTTAAGACTTCTTCTTTCCCCCCTTGCTCTTTGCGAAAAACCCCTCTGTCCTACTCGGCGAGACAACTGTAAGATGGGTGGAGGTAGTGGCGAGGTGGAGGGGAGGGCCAAATGCGCTTGGACCTTTTCCGAGCATGATTTCCCTCCCACCGTCCTCACGGAGGGGGAATTTGTAAACGCGGTCTGCCACTTCGTCCCGCCAGGTTTTGAGGCGAGGCGGGCTAGGAAGGAGGAACGAATGAACGAGCTATTCGCTGGCGAGCTCGCATTCCTAGTGGCCCATTTTGAGGCGGGCCTTTGGCTACCCCTATGGCCGGAGGTCCGCCAAATCTTCAAATATTACCGGGTGGTTCCCGGGAAAATGCCCGAACTCCATCGCAGTGATCGTCGGGTTCGCCTGCTATCTGCGAGAGGAGAAAATAGAGTTCAGCCTCGCTGTATTCTGCAAGCTGTTCTCTTTTCGGGCGAATAAGGACGGGACCGCCTGCTTCGCCAGCAACCATGTCAAAGTGCGGGAAACTGTCAATAAGAGCCACAACTTGCTTAAGATATTTATTTTCATCAAGGGGGACTTCGGCAACGTCCCCTTTTCGCCGGTCGAGCTCAGCGAGGCGAGCTACCGCCCCCCGGCCCTAGGGGGTCACGAAGCGAGGCTGTTCGGGTTCTTCGCCGGGAAGAACTTCGAGGTGGCCTACCTCCGTAGGAACCTGAACGACCTCGTCCTTGTCCCGCTCGGTGAAGGTAAGCGGCTCTCCCTATCTACGCATCCTTGAATTCTTCGAATTTCTCTAAGTTCCACTTCCTATAGGCGAGCGCGACATCCCTATCCATCCACCGTATGGAGCGCGCGACTCGCCGCCGGCAAGCTAGCTCGGGTCGAGGCGGCAGTGGCCGCCCATCGCGAGTTATCGACCCCTGCCCCTGCGAAGAGGCCCAGCCGCGAACAGCCCCAGGATCCTCCACCGCCTAAGAAGTCGAAAAAGGCGGGTGGCTCGCCTCCCCCGGCTCGAGACAAGGGTAAGGCCCCTGCGAGCCAGCCGTCCGCCGTTACCGCCCCCACGGCCTCTCTGGCCATCAGATCTTCAAGCGGAGAGGCGGGCACGTCGAAGCCACCGGAGGAGGTTCGGCCCGCCGGGAAGGCAATCCCCCGGGGCCATCATAACTTTTGTTACGGCGAGGGGCCTGCCGATGAGGACGGAGTCCCGCTGCTTCAGTGGGATAAGGATACTAACAAGGTCTACGTATCCTCGCTGCTGCCGAGCTTGTTGGAAGATGACTCAAGCAGCGGGGACGCATACAAACTCGCCTTCGGCGTCTACGATCGAGAGGACGACGCCGTTTATGATGAGGAGGCGACTCGGGTGATGATTTATGAAAGCGCGCGGGCCCAGTTTCGCAGCCTCGAGCTGGCCCATATGGTCGGTCGGCGATGTCTTCGGCTGGACAAGAGCGCTCCATCCCTCACGAAGCTCATCGATGAGAAGGAGGTGGACCGTCACCTAGCTCGGGAAGAGGCAGATGAGCAGCGGAAGCGCGCTGATGCGGCGGAGGCCGTTCTCGTTCATTACCTAGGTAGAGCAATAGGTCCCTTGACTCGCCTCAACCTTCACATTATCCCGCTTTTCTCCTTTTCACAGGATGCGGCGAATGCCAGCCAGCTGGGTACTGAGGTCCCCACCCTCCAACAGGAGAAGAAGGCACTTCAGAAGCGAGTGGACGCTCTGGAGGCTACAACAGCCGCCCCGTCGCCTTCTACAAGCGGCTGCCAGCTCGCTCATTACAACGATCACGAGATCGAGGTGATGATGCAGAAGAACGCGGCCAACGCTGCAAAGTACACCTTCCGGACGCTGTAGAGGGCCAACCTTATCATGGACGACGGTTCCAAGCTTTTGGCGAGCGAGGTGGTACAGGAGCTGTTCTTTCCGGTACCGGAGCCGGGCAAAGGGCCATACCACCCCATTTAAGGGCCCGTCGCTTAGGGCTTGCCTCGCTGAGATCTTACATTCGTCCTACTTTTGCTGTGGCGGCGACACGGGCCAGAGCCCAATTTTTGTTATAGCTTTACCTTTTTTGAATTTTGTCAATGTACAAAACTCTTCTTTGAGTGGAAACGCGAATATCTTTATCTCTTGCACCTGCCTCTTGATTCTCGCGCTAATTATGATTCTTTTATCCTTTAATGTTCTCATGGACACCGCGACGGTGAGCGGGCTAGTGAGGTCGTCTGCTCTCTTTTAACTTTGAACTTGGGCTTAGGAGCGAGGGGTAGGTTAGGTGGTCACGGCACAAGAGAGCGACTTGCCGATTCTATTCGGGCTCACTAACTTATCTGCGTCATTGGGTGGGCGAGAAAAACCTGGCGCGCATTTGTACTTTGGGCGAGCCGGCTTCCGGGGCATTGGCACGGTCGGGTTGTCGTCGTCCGGGCCCTCTTCCCTGGGGGCTTCACCATCCTCTAGGCCGGAGCCGGCTCCCCTTACTCCCCCATCGTGTCGAGGTCCCCTCGTCAACCCCCCGATTAATTTGAGGCTCTCTGCCGAGATAGAGAATCTGCTCGGGGTCCAAGGCAGACTCCTCCGAGTGACCTCCAGCCTTGCTAGCTTGATGGGAGCCTGGCAGCAGGATCTGCTCGGGTTCTGAGGCAGACTCCTCTGAGTGACCTCCAGCCCTGCCAGCTTAAGGGGAGCCTGATAACGGGATCTGCTCGGGGTCTGAGGCAGACTCCTCCGAGTGACATCCAGCCCTACCAGCTTGATGGGAGCCTGACAGTGTGATCTGCTCGGGGTCTGAGGCTGACTCCTCCGAGTGACATCCAGCCCTGCCAGCTTGATGGGAGCCTGGCAGCAGGATCTACTCGGGTCAGGGGCAGACTCTTCTGAGTGACATCCAGCCCTGCCAGCTTGATGGGAGCTTGGAAGCAGGATCTGCTCGGAGTCTAAGGCAGGCTCCTCCGAGTGACATCCAGCCCTGCCTGCTTTATGGGAGCCTGGCAGCGGGATCTGCTCGGGGTCTGAGTCAGACTCCTCCGAGTGATATCCAGTCATGCCAGCTTGATGGGAGCCTGATAGCGGGATCTGCTCGGGGTCTGGGGCAGACTCCTCCGAGTGATATCCATCCCTGCCAGCTTGATGGGAGCCTGGCAGCGGGATCTACTCAGGGTATGGGGCAGAATCCTCCGAGTTACATCCAGCCCTGCCAGCTTGATGGGAGCCTGGCAGTGAGATCTGCTCGGGGTCTGGGGCAGACTCCTCCGAGTGATATCCAGCCCTACCAGCTTGATGGGAGCCTGACAGCGGGATCTGATCGGGGTCTAAGGCAGACTCCTCTGAGTGAAATCCAACCCTACCAGCTTAATGGGGGCCTTGCAGTGGGATCTGCTTGGGGTCTGGGGCAGACTCCTCTGAGTGACATCAATCCCTGCCAGCTTGATGGGAGCCTGTGTAACACCCCTATCCGTCGCATAGCATATAGCAGTAGGTCCGGCCGGGGCCCGACGCCATATACTACGGACAGACCGGTTGGTTACGCGTTGAAACCATTCAACCAATCACAACGTCCTACACAACACCTAGCGGAAGCAATTTATTAGAGTTGCAAAGAATAAAGAACCCTGCCAAGCATGAATGTCCACTACTCAAACCCATAGGAATGTATAATACACAAAACGGAAGAAATAGCCTTAAGGCTTTACAAGAGTTGCTTAAATACAAGTGTCTTCCAAACCTCGGCACGTAGGCCGGCCACACATGAGTATAAGAGGTGAAACACTCAAAACAAGGCCTTCGAGGGCCAGCACAGCAACTTGGGCTTTAGCCCGCTAATTACCTCTCAGCTCCGCAGCACCTGCAAGCAACAACCCACCGCACGGTGGTAAACAAAGGCAACGGTCAGCAATGCTGACCAACTTATAACGATTCCGCCCCCAAACCGGGGCGGCAAAGCTTCTTCCCTGCACTTGTTAGCAAAACACGTAACATAGCCAAACAAGCATCTCAACATAGGTGCACGCTCTCACGGCCGTACACCCCGTGCTCTCAGGGCACTTACTCGGCGAAGCCAGTTCGAACCCCGTCCGGTCCTCGACTCCACCACCACCCCCAGGATGGCAATCTTTGTGAGCATTTAGTCTTCTCAGCCGCAGCCTAGACTCGATCTCCAAATCTCAGTAAGTCCCATGTAAACTTTAGGTCGCTTTAACCGAGCAGGTGGAGCGGGTAGAGGGCTACTAGTCCGTTGCTCACTCCGCCACTGCCATTTGGCCCTTTGGCGCGGACTAAGCTTTCCCCAGTCCCAAATAACGATCAAACACGGTACTTAGCCCCGCTAAGTACCCGGTTGGCTCCCAGGCCACCGATATGACAGAACTACATTTCCGTCCAAGATTTCCGGGTGCACCTCGGGTTTCATCCCCAAGGCTCCCTGCCGCAATCAAACATGATACATAGCCCCGCTATGTTCCCGGCTGGCACCCAGGCCACCGAGATGGCAGAACTTCGTTTCCGCCCAGATTTCCGGGTGCACCTCGGGGTTAATCCCCAAGATTCCCTGATGCATTCTACCGCATAGCAACCCGAAAACAACCACAACGCTCGGAGTCTTCTCCGGCTAAAATATGCATAACAAAACATCACCGATCCGGAACACACGCCCGGGTAGGCTTCACACAACATGCCTATGTCCGTACTACGATTCCGGACTCTAACAAGGGGGACTTTACATATCTACCCCAAGGAATACCACGATCTCGCCGCACACTCGCGGGAGAGGGGTTTTCCCATGCAAAGGAAGAAGAGCTTCACATGCTCAAGAAGAGAATCGTTACCCTTTCGCTTTTCCTCGGCGCCATGACGATCCACTCGGATGGAAAGCACCGTATCGGCCTCGCCTTCGCGGATCCGGACTCGGATCGAGAATCGGAGCTCCGAAGCTCCACCGGCGGCCGGAGTTGACCTCCTTCTTCCTCCTCCAAGCTCTCCCTTCTCTCTAGACTTAGAGAGAGAACCAACCAAAGAGAATGAGGGTTTCTAACCCTATTCTCGGATAAAACATCCCAGCAACAGCCCCCAGCCGTCGGATCTCAAGCCAAGGAAACGAACGGCCTTGATCGGGCCTGAAATAACAAAACCTGGGCTGAACACGGGTTGACACACGGCCGTGTGCCTGGCCGTGTAGTGTATTCGCCGTCTCGACCAGATCTGAAAACCAGCACACGGCATGTGACACGGACTCCGACACGCCCGTGTCGCCTGCGACACGCCCATGTCAGGACCCGTGTCACGCCCCCCGTGTGCAATAAATCAACACTTCACAGTCAGAGAGGTACACGGCTTGGTGACACGGCATTAGACACGCCCGTGTCAAACTAGACACGCCCGTGTTCGTGCCCGTGTCATTACCCGTGTACCCAACTGCACAGCATAGGTGTGACACGGCCTGGGACACGCCCGTGTCCGAGGCCGTGATCCACCACACGACCATCGTCGACCTACAGTGGTCGACGACACGGCCAGCTCGACGGCTCGAGCTCGACACGCCCGACACGGCCTCCGACACGCCCGTGTCGGGGCCCGTGTCACCTGCACCAAAAGTCTGACTTGGCCAAATTCGATCCCCGCCGCTCCTACAACATTTTGGGGTGTTACAATTCTACCCCCCTTAAAGAATTTCGTCCACGAAATTAATATAGGAAAACAGGACTTAACTCAAAACAGTACCTGAGCGGAACAATTCCGGGTACTCCACGAGCATAGACTGCTCCCGTTCCCAAGAGAGCTCCTCACACCCGTAATTATTCCCACTGGACCTTAACCATCCGGATCTCCTTGTTACGGAGTCTCTTGACCTCCACAACTTCGATACGAATGGGCTTGACCTTAGTCGTCAACCCTTCGTCCACCGGCACTTGATTAGCCTCGATCACCTGCGAAGGCTCTTGCACCGCCTTCCGCACACAGAAAATGTGGAACACATCATGTAATCCACTCAATTTCTCTGATAACCTTAAACGGTACGCAGCTTCGCCGACTCGCTCCAGAACCTCAAAAGGTCCAAGGTATCTTGGGCTCAGCTCCTTCAAGCGTCTCACCCGCGAAACCCCCTTGAACGGCTTCACTTTAAGGCATACCCAATCGCCTACCGCAAACTCCACGTTCCGGTGCTTGGCATTGTGATACTTCGCCTGCCGGTCCTGAGCGATCAACAAGCGCTCCCAAATGATCCGCACCAACGAGGTAGCACTCTCCACCTCCTACTTTTTGTACAACCTTGCCTCACCCGTTTCAAGCCATGACAACGGCGTGCGACACTTCCTACCATACAGGGCCTCGAAGGGTGCCATTTGCATACTCGCTTGGTAATTATTGTTGTACGCGAACTCCACCAAATGCAGGTGGTCCTCCCAAAGCTTTCCAAAGTCTAGAACACACATGCGGAGCACGTCCTCCAACAACTTGTTGACTCACACGGTCTGCTCATCCGTCCGCGGATGCAAGACTGGATTAAACTACAACATAGTCTCCAGCATTTTCTGCAGCCACCTCAATCATTGGACGTAGAGCGCCCACCTTAAATGCTCACGATGTTATTAAAAACATTTGCCAGTTACTCCACCGAATTATCCTTCCTATGCGGAATGAAGTGCGACTCTAAGGTCAACGCAACTACGAACACCCAGACGGCGTCGTTACCCCACTGCGACTTCGGCATACCATGCACACAGTCCAGTTGAACTTCTATTCCGAACTAGGCAAGGACTCGAGAATTCCCCCGGCACTTGGCACTCTGCCTTCACTAAGGCGCAAGGCTGGCATTCTGACACAGCCACGCCCTTCTAGGGTTCTGGCCACCAGAGCACTTCTTTAGATATCGGCACAACTTCGTGCCACTTAAGCGAGTTGAGTACTCGATAAGACGTATGACAACTCCACCAACAGATTATCCACGCTTGGGCCGCACAAACAATGGTCTTACCTTGGTAGCCCACCTACAACCGTCGATTCGGGATCTCGACCCATCGAGCCGCACTTATGATTTCCTTCATGCAGCTACACATCGCCGTGTGCATGATAAATCTTGAACGTATAGTCCCCCAGGAACTCCTTTCATCACCGCTGACTCAAGTTCAGCTCCTATTGATCCAATAGGTAATTCAGGCTCTTACGGTCGGTACGAACATCGACCTCAACGCTGTACGGGTAGTGCCTCCACAGCTTAAGCGCAAACATCACGGCCGCCAACTCCAAATCGCGACCCGGATAATTCCTTTCATGCACTTTTAGCTGACGTGATCCACTAGCTATCACGCTCCCGTGCTGCACCAGCATGCAACCCAAACCACTACCCGAGGCGTCACCACAAACCTCGAAGCCCTCGGTCCCATACGGCGAACTAAGTACTGGCGTCGTGGTCAACCGACTTTTCAGCTCTTCCAAAGCTTGCGCACATACATGCGCCCACAGAAAACTCTGTTCTTTCCTTGTCAAAGTCGTGAGAGGTATCGCTATCCGCGAGAAGTTCTCCACGAAGTGCCCGTAATAGCCGGCAAACCCCAGCAAACTCCGGACTTACGCTACCGAAGACAACACAGGCCACTCTCGTATTGCAACAATATACGCCGGATCCACCGCAAAACCTTCCCCACAACTACGTGACCAAGGAACGCCACTGGAGATAAACAAAACTCGCCTTTGGGGAACTTTGCGTATAGCTCGTTCCTCCTTAGCGTCTCCAAAACCAAACGCAGGTTATTGAAGCGATCTTCTTCGCACTGCGAGTACACCAAAATGTCGTCAATAAAGACGACCATAACACGGTCTAAGTACTCCCTGAACGTTCTGTTCATCAGCTTCATGAACACCGATGGCGCATTAGTCAGCCCGAACGGCTTGACTGAAAACTCGAAATGCCCATATCTTGTGTTGAACGCTGTCTTTGGGATATCACTTTCCCTGATTCTCAGCCGATACTAACCGGACTTAAGATCCAACTTTAAGTACCCCGATGACCCACCCAACTGATCAAACAGATCGTCAATCTTTGGGATCGGGTACTTGCTCTCCTTTATCAACTTGTTCAGTTCTCCAAAAATCATTTAGAGCCGCAAACTCCCGTCCTTCTTCTACACGAAAAGGACCGGTGTGCTCCAAGACGACAAACTTGGACACACATGACCTGGCTCCAGAAACTCTTCCAGTTGAACTTTCAATTCTGCCAACTCATTAGGCGTTAACCGATATGGAGAGCGTGACCCAGGTTTAGCACCTGGCGCCAGCTCACTCGTGAAATCGATCGCTCGCCACGGAGGGCTCCAGGGGCCCATCAGGGAAACACATCGGGATATTCAGATACCCTCGAGCTACTACTCAATGTAGGCTTAGGCTTCAAAGCCTCCCATGGTGGCAGCAACGACGCTCGCACGTCGAAACCCTGACCCCTTAACTGTAACCTTGCTACACAGAATCTCTCTCCGCGCGCATGAACATCCATTACGCCACAACGCATCCAATTTGTCCCTTGCCATCGGAGAAGGTACTTCAATGTACGATATAAATCTTTTGGACAAAAGGAGCGTGAAGCTTCCGCATCGGACAATGCTCTCGCCGGATTGCCAAAAATCCAAACAAAGCCTAGAACCTCCAGTCCTAAGCTAAAACGCAGAAAGGGTAACAGGTATAAGAAGCTAAATTGCTCAATTAAACCATACCTGTCTTCCCGACGATCAGCCACATGGCCTCCTGCTGGCCAAGGCTGTCCATTCCCAGTTGGACCGGAGTAAACAGCGGTGCGACGAACGCCACCGCCTTTCACTTCTCCTCAGATATAGCCCCCGGCTTCTTTTTGGAAATTGAGCGTCCATTCCAACAATCCCGGGCATAGTGCCCCGGCTTTTCACAAACAAAGCATGCATCCGGGGTTTGGGTTGTAGTCGTTCCGGATGCGCTAGAGGAAGGGACTAGACCCGACCTCCTAGTCTTCTTGTACCACCTACGGTACCCGGATTTTGAGGTTGTCAACATGACCACCGAATCCTTTGTCATAGCATCTTCGACTGCTCCTGCCAAAACTTTCCTTGTCTTATGAGCACCCTCCCAACACTCTCTGGCGAGGTGCCCTTTCTTGCCACAAGAATAACAATTGAGGGTATTAGATGACCCAGCCTCTTTTCTCGGCGTCTTTCGATAGGCAGTCCGTATAGGATCTGTAGGGTTTGGTACCCTATCCACTAGTACTTGGTGAGTTTTCCCCAACTCCACTTCCAAAGCTCTGGCCGATTCCACCAAAGCTCGGAATCCCAATAACTTTGGTCCTAGCAGTAGGATACGCAACTCGCTGCGCAGACCGTTATAAAATCTATCCACTATAGATTGCTCGCTTTCCCATTCAAAGCCTGGGTAGCGCCTTACCATAAGGAACGTCTGCAAATATGCGTCCACTGAATGCGCTCCCTGCGCCACAGTCATGCTCCTCTGCTGCTCTACTTGACCCCCAAATGCCCTTTGCTCCAACATACCACCCGATGTTGGGGCCATCTCAGGGACAAATGGTTGCACATTACTCCCATGATGTGCGTTGGTCACAGCGAACACCGCTTCAACCACCCTTCTTATGGTTTCCAAAGACGTAGGGGTCTCCGGCACATCGCTGGGTGCAGTACTTTTCCCAGAAAGTGTGCATTCAGACTGCCACGCGCCACGCTCGGACACCTACAATCGTACAGAACACCAATAAGGGAACGAACAAAAATTGCAAAAAGCAATTATAGGAACACGCAGTTTCCCCAAACATGTGTATTTTCATTCCTAAGTGGACATTCATGGGTTCTTTTCATGTTATAACGATGACGCACATACATGTGCTCACCACCCCTTAAAGTGAATTCGTCCACGAATTCATTTAAGCTTGACCGAAACCAGTAGTCTGATACCAATTTGTAACACCCCTATCCGTCGCATAGCATATAGCAGTAGGTCCGGCCGGGGCCCGACGCCATATACTACGGACAGACCGGTTGGTTACGCGTTGAAACCATTCAACCAATCACAACGTCCTACACAACACCTAGCGGAAGCAATTTATTAGAGTTGCAAAGAATAAAGAACCCTGCCAAGCATGAATGTCCACTACTCAAACCCATAGGAATGTATAATACACAAAACGGAAGAAATAGCCTTAAGGCTTTACAAGAGTTGCTTAAATACAAGTGTCTTCCAAACCTCGGCACGCAGGCCGGCCACACATGAGTACAAGAGGTGAAACACTCAAAACAAGGCCTTCGAGGGCCAGCACAGCAACTTGGGCTTTAGCCCGCTAATTACCTCTCAGCTCCGCAGCACCTGCAAGCAACAACCCACCGCACGGTGGTAAACAAAGGCAACGGTCAGTAATGCTGACCAACTTATAACGATTTCGCCCCCAAACCGGGGCGGCAAAGCTTCTTCCCTGCACTTGTTAGCAAAACACGTAACACAGCCAAACAAGCATCTCAACATAGGTGCACGCTCTCACGGCCGTACACCCCGTGCTCTCAGGGCACTTACTCGGCGAAGCCAGTCCGAACCCCGTCCGGTCCTCGACTCCACCACCACCCCCAGGATGGCAATCTTTGTGAGCATTTAGTCTTCTCAGCCGCAGCCTAGACTCGATCTCCAAATCTCAGTAAGTCCCACGTAAACTTTAGGTCGCTTTAACCGAGCAAGTGGAGCGGGTAGAGGCTACTAGTCCGTTGCTCACTCCGCCACTGCCATTTGGCCCTTTGGCGCGGACTAAGCTTTCCCCAGTCCCAAATAACGATCAAACATGGTACTTAGCCCCGCTAAGTACCCGGTTGGCTCCCAGGCCACCGATATGACAGAACTACATTTCCGTCCAAGATTTCCGGGTGCACCTCGGGTTTCATCCCCAAGGCTCCCTGCCGCAATCAAACATGATACATAGCCTCGCTATGTTCCCGGCTGGCACCCAGGCCACCGAGATGGCAGAACTTCGTTTCCGCCCAGATTTCCGGGTGCACCTCGGGGTTAATCCCCAAGATTCCCTGATGCATTCTACCGCATAGCAACCCGAAAACAACCACAACGCTCAGAGTCTTCTCCGGCTAAAATATGCATAACAAAACATCACCGATCCGGAACACACGCCCGGGTAGGCTTCACACAACATGCATATGTCCGTACTACGATTCCGGACTCTAACAAGGGGGACTTTACATATCTACCCCAAGGAATACCACGATCTCGCCGCACACTCGCGGGAGAGGGGTTTTCCCATGCAAAGGAAGAAGAGCTTCACAAGCTCAAGAAGAGAATCGTTACCCTTTCGCTTTTCCTCGGCTCCATGACGATCCACTCGGATGGAAAGCACCGTATCGGCCTCGCCTTCGCGGATCCGGACTCGGATCGAGAATCGGAGCTCCGAAGCTCCACCGGCGGCCGGAGTTGACCTCCTTCTTCTTCCTCCAAGCTCTCCCTTCTCTCTAGACTTAGAGAGAGAACCAACCAAAGAGAATGAGGGTTTCTAACCCTATTCTCGGATAAAACATCCCAGCAACAGCCCCCAGCCGTCGGATCTCAAGCCAAGGAAACGAACGGCCTTGATCGGGCCTGAAATAACAAAACCTGGGCTGAACACGGGTTGACACACGGCCGTGTGCCTGGCCGTATAGTGCATTCGCCATCTCGACCAGATCTGAAAACCAGCACACGGCATGTGATACAGCCTCTGACACGCCCGTGTCGCCTGCGACACGCCCGTGTCGGGACCCGTGTCACGCCCCCCGTGTGTAATAAATCAACACTTCGCAGTCAGAGAGGTACACGGCTAGGTGACACGGCATTAGACATGCCCGTGTCAAACTAGACACGCCCGTGTTCGTGCCCGTGTCATTACCCGTGTACCCAATCGCACATCATAGGTGTGACACGGCCTGGGACACGCCCGTGTCCGAGGCCGTGTTCCACCACACGACCATCGTCGACCTACAGTGGTCGACGACACGGCCAGCTCGACGGCTCGAGCTCGACACGCCCGACACGGCCTCCAACACGCCCGTGTCGGGGCCCGTGTCACCTGCACCAAAATTCTGACTTGGCCAAATTCGATCCCCGCCGCTCCTACAACATTTTGGGGTGTTACAGCCTGGCAGCGGGATCTGCTCGGGGTCTGAGGAAGACTCCTCTGAGTGACATCCAGCCCTACCAGCTTGATGGGAGCCTGGCAGCGGGATCTGCTCGGGGTCTCGGGCAGACTCCTCTGAGTGACATCCAGCCCTGCCAGCTTGATGGGAGCCTGGCAGCGGGATCTGCTCGGGGTCTGATCCAGACTCCTCCGAGTGGCATCCAGCCCTGCCAGCTTGATGGGAGCCTGGCAGCGGGATCTGCTCAGGGTCTAGGGCAGACTCCTCTGAGTGACATCCATCCCTGCCAGCTTGATGGGAGCCTGGCAGCGGGATCTGCTCGGCATCTGGGGCAGACTACTCCGAGTGACATCCAGCCTTGCCAGCTTGATGGGAGCCTGACAGCGGGATCTGCTCGGGGTCTGGGGCAGACTCCTCCGAGGGATATCCAGCCCTACCAGCTTGATGGGATCCTGACAACGGGATCTACTCGGGGTCTGGGGCAGACTCGCGTTTGCGCTTTTCATCGTCGGGGTACAAGTTCATCAATATAAGCTTTATTAGGAAATTGAAGCGACGTTTACATGACTCAGGGGAAAAAACGCTTCAAGTCATCACCACTCCAGGTGAGACTCAGGGTCTCGCCCTCCACATTCCGGAGGCGGTACCCTCCAGACTTCAATGCCTCCTATACGATGTACGGTCCCTCCCAGTTGGGATTGAGCTTCCCCATGGTGGCTGACCTTCCTGCGACATCCACCTTTCTCAAGACCAAGTCCCCTTCCGTGAATTATTGTACTTTGACGTGCTTGTCGAAGTATTTGGCCATTCTCCTCTTCACTTCCTCTTTCTTGATGGCTGAGAGATCTCGCAATTCCTCAACCATGTCGAGTGAGAGCCGCAGTTCCTCCTCGTTCTCAGTCCTCCATTCCTCTCTGCCCTATCCGGCCTCGACCACCCGGGGGGTTCGAACCACGAACTCTACTAGAAGCACCGCCTCACACCCATGAGAGAGCTTGAAAGGAGTCTCTCATGTCGCCATATTAGGTGTGGTTCTAAGGGCCCATAGGACCGAAGGGAGTTGCTCCACCCATCTTCCTCTCAGATTCTCTACCTTCTTTTTGAGGAGGTTAACAATGATCTTGTTCGCCGCTTCTACCTGCCCGTTGCTCCTGGGGTGATGAATCGAGGCGAACCTAAGGTCGATCCCAAGCTGTTCGCAGAAGCTGATGAACTCGGCGCTGGCGAACTGAGGGTCGTTGTCCGTGATGATGGCCTGAGGCAACCCATGATGGCAGATAATCTCCCCCCATACGAAGTTCCTGATGACCTGGGAGGTTACCTTGGCCAACGCCTTAACTTCCAACCACTTAGAGAAGTAATCAATCATCATGAGCAGGAACCTTCTCTGGCCGCTGGCCTGGGGGAAGGGCCCAACCAAGTCCATTCCCCAAATGGCAAATGGCCAGGGGGCCGTGATATTCCTGAGGCATTGGGCCGGTTGTAGCTGGAGGGGGGCGAATAGCTGGCACTTGTGGCATTCCTTCGCGAACTTCGCCGCGTCCCGGCTCAGGGTCGGCCAAAAATACCCCTATCTGATGATACGACCTTCCAAGGTTCGACTCCTGGAATGGCTCCCACACTTCCTGGAGTGAGTTTCTTCCAAGATCCTCGGGACCTCCCCCTCGGCCACGCAGCGTTCCAACATCCCGGAGAGGGTATTTCGGTATACCTAGCCATCTCGCATGATATAATATGTCGACTTGTACTTTAGCCTTTTCCTGTCCATCCCTTCTGGATACTCCCCAGTGGACAGGCACGTCGTGAAGGGATCCATCCACGAGGGGTGCTGCTCCACCTTCATCAGCTCCCCCTCTTCGATGGATGGGCGGAAGAGATCTGTGAGGGTACCCCCCCCCCCCAACCCGGGGGCCATGCTTTGCCAGCTGATCTTATTGCTCGCTCTCTTCCCTGGGCACGTGTCGAATGGAAAAGGTCTGGAGGTGCCAATGACTCTTTTTACCTTTGCCAAGTAGAGCTGTAGAGTCGGCTCCCTTGCTTCAAACTCCCCGTTAATCTGGGAAGCCACCACCATGGAGTTTGTTAGGACCTCCACATCATGCACGCCTAGTTTCCTAGCCAAACGCAGACCCGCAATCACGGCCTCGTACTCGGCCTGATTGTTGGTGATGGGGAATTGTATCACCACTGTCTGCTCGATCCTCATTCCCTGGGGGATCTCCAAGATGATTCCCGCCCCAAGGGAATGCCTCCCTAAAGCACCGTACACCATGACCATCCAAGGAACCGGGCGAGTGAGTTATTCCTCTGCCACCTCGATAACATAGTCAGCCAAGAAGTCGTCCATATCTTGGGCCTTGATCGAGAGGCGAGGGACGAAGGAGACGTCGAACTCGCTCAACTCTACCGACCACTTAGCTAATCTGCCCGAATGCTCCACCCCTTCGAAGATGCTGCGGAGGTGGTGGTCAGTCACCACTTGGATTGAGTGTGCTTGGAAGTAAGGCCGGAGCCTCTGGGCCGAGATGATGAGGGCGAAAGCCACCTTCTCCAGAATAGGATAGCGGAGCTCGGCCTTCCTCAGCACCCTGCTCATATAGTAAACTGGGAGCTGTTTCCTCCCTTCTTCCCGAACTAAGACAGAACTCACTGTCTCCGCCCCAACCCCCAAATACAAGAATAAGTCCTCCCCCTCCTTCGGACCCTGGAGCAAGGGAGCCTGAGTCAACTAACTATTCAAGGCCTGGAACGCCTCCTCGCACTCTAAGGTCCATTCGAACCTCCGGCCTCCTATCAAGGTCTTGAAGAAGGCAGAGCACTTCTCCCCGGCCAGGGAGAGGAACCTGCTCAACCCCGCCAGCTTCCCCGTCAATCGCTTCACCTCCTTTGCATCTCGAGGCGACCCCAACTCGTTAATCGCCCGGACCTTGTCGAGGTTGGGTTCTACTCCAGCGGGGGTGAGGAGGTGGCCCATAAATTTTCCCCTTCTCACCCCGAAGATGCACTTCAAGGGATTCAGCCTCATCTTGTACTCGCGCAGGGTGGCGAAGGTTTCCTCCAGATCCTTGAGGTGAGAGTCGTCGTCTCGACTCTTGATCATGAGGTCGTCAATGTACACTTCCAAGTTCCTTCCCTTCTGCTCTCGAAAGACCATGTCCATCATTTTTTGATAAGTCGCCCCTGCGTTCTTTAGCCCGAAGGGCATCATTTTATAACAGTAGCATCCATCCCCGGTGTTGAAAGAGACATCTTTGATGTCGACAGGGTGCATCCTGATCTGGTGATAACCTTAAAATGCATCTAAAAAACTCATTATAGGGAAACCGACGGCTGAGTCAACCAGCACGTCGATCCGAGGCAGGGGGTAACAATCCTTAGGGCATGATTTATTAAGAAGCGAAAAATAAACACACATACGCCACCGACCATCTCCTTTTTTAACCATTATAACATTGGAGACCCAGCCGGGGTATTGGATCTCGGATACAAAACCGGCCCTAAGGAGGTTGGCCACTTCCTCTCGAATCGGCTCGGCCAACCTATCCGCGATAGGCCTCTTCTTCTGCTGGACTGGGCGAGCCTCCAGATCCAGGTTTAGGTGATGGAAGGCCATGTCGGCGTCGATCCCGGGCATCTCTGCAGAACTCTTAGCAAAGATGTCTACGTTCCTCTGGATGCACTCCAGTATCTTGCCTTGGGCCTCCGGGGTCAGCCCCCCACTGACGCGAACCTTCTCCACCTTGCCTACGAGGGTGAGATTCTCCATCTCCACCACCTCTTCTGCCTCTTCAAAGCGAGGCCTATCACCCCATTCCTCAACCTCCACTCCTCCTAAGGCGAAGGCTTCTACCTCGGCTTCTTCCACGGCCATTGCCTCGGCCGGCTCTTGAGCTTCCTTCATTTCTTCCTTCTGGGCGCAGCACCCCTCCACCTCCATCTCTTCTGGACCAACCCTCTGCTCTGCCTCCTCCATCCTTCTCCCCATCTCTTCAGCGCCCTCCTGCCATGAGATAGAGTTTACGGCGGTAACATAGCACTCCCTTGCCATCTTAGGGTCTCCGCGGACCCTGACCTGGACCCCCTCGATGTTGAACTTTAGGCATTGGTGGAAGGACGAGGGGACGCAGCGGAAGGAGCTGATGAGGGGCCTCTCGAAGATGGCACTGTAGCTACTAGGGGCGTCCATGATGGCGAACTTGCAATTGCGGGACTGCCCCCCCCCCTAGAGAGACTTGGAGTCCGACCCCTCCCTCGACTTCCTTCCTCTCACCCGAGAAGCAAAACAGGGGCCCATCTGACTCCAACACCCTTCTGGCCTCCACCTTCATCGCGTCAAATGCCTTCTTAAAGATGACGTTGAGGGAGCTCCCGTTGTCGATGTGAATCTGAGAGAAAGTGAAATCCTCGATGGCCGTCCTGATGACCAGCGCATCGCAAAAGTGTCCTCGTGACCCAGCATATCCTGAGACGTGAAGGTGATTCTTTCTTCCGGGGGCGGGGTCTGGGAAGTGGAGCCAATGCTCCGTTGATACATTGTGTGGAGGCTCGCCTTACGGGAGGCCTTGATCCATGCCCCCCCCCCCCCCCCCCCCCCCCCCCCCGTGGATTGCTCTGATCCCTCCCCGGGTTCCCACGTCTGCCCGGTCTTCGCACCTGTCCTCCTCTGCCCGAGGCAGGACTTCCTCAATCCGCAATCCTTGGTGGTCTTGCTGCTGTTGCTCCCTGTTTCCCCTCATCTCGAGGAACTCCGAGCACGTGGTCGTGGTATGCCCCTCCTCCTGATGGAAGTCACAGTAGGGTAGCTCCACCCTAATCTCCCTTCTTCTCCTCCATGCTGCCCTTCTCCTTACTCCATTGGCCACAGCCATAGCCTCCTCTTGATCGAGGAGGGGGCCCTCTCGCCCTGCCTCCCGCCTGGACGGTAGAACTGGCCCTAGCCTCCTTGGCGGTTTTCTCCTCCGCGGAACCCTCTCCTCGCCCCCTGCTCTTGCCACTCGGGCCTCCACCCTAACCGCCGATTCGGCTCCTGACACCACTCGGGCCTCCACCTCCACCTGTAAAGCCTACCGGGACATGTTGGTCTTGATCGGTGATGTTTTGGTATGCATATTGTGCCGGAGAAGACTCCGTGCGTATTGTTTATTTTCGGGTTTCTATGCGTTAGAATGTATCAGGGAATCTTTGGGTGTAACCCCAACGTGCACCCGGAAATCTAGGCAAAAATGCATTTCTGCCATTTCGGTGGCCTGTGAGCCAGCCGGGTATATAGCAGCGCTATGTACCGTGTTTTATCCATAGTTGGGACTAGGGGAAGCTTGGCCCGCGTCAAAGGCCAAATGGCCATGGCGGGGTGAGCAACAGGCTGGTGGAACCCTACCCACTCCATTTATTTCGGTTAAAGAGACCTAAAGTGAGCGTAGCACATACCGATGATTTGGAGATCGAGTCTAGGCTACGGCTGAAAGGACTAAATGCTCACAAGATTGCCGCCCTGGGGGTTGTGGTGGAGTCGAGGACCGGACTGGGTTCGGACTGGCTTCGCCGAGTAAGTGCCCTGAGAGCACGGGGTGTACGGTCGTGTGAGCGTGAACCTGTGATGTGATTTTTATTCGCTATGTTGCTTGCTTTGCTAACAAGTGTAGGGAAGAAGCTTTGCCGCCCCGGTTTGGGGGCGGAATCGTTATAATTTGGTCAGCTTTAGCTGACCATTATTCTTGTTTGTCACCGTTGCTGTGATTTGTGCTTGCAGGTGCTGCGGAGCCGAGTGGCAAATAGCGGGCCAAAGCCCAAGTTGCTGAGCCCGCCCTCGAAGGCCTTGTTTGTTTACTTATTTAAAACATGTGTGGCCGACCTGCGAGCCAAAGTTTGTAAGACATTGTTTTATCATTGTAAACTCTTGTAAGGCCATAAGACCAGTACTTTTGTGTATTTTGTACTTCATTCCTACTGGGTTTTCTGTTAGTGGACATTCATGCTTGTTGGCAGGGTTCTTATTATTGCAACTTAATAAATTACTTCCGCTAGATGCTCTGTGTAGGACGTATGTATCGGTTGAATGGTTTCATTGAGTAACCCACCGGTCTGTCCGTGGTATTTGGCGTCGGGCCCCGACCAGACCTACTGATATATGCTATGTGACGGATAGGGGTGTTACACGGATGATATTGGATCTCAACATCACAATCCGCGACATATTCTAACCATCTTCGCCGGTGCAAATTCAACTCCTTCTGAGCGAAAACGTACATCAAACTCTTATGGTCTGTATAGATCTCTCACAAAACGCCATACAACAGATACCTCCACAGTTTCAAAGCATAAATCAAGGCGGCAAACTCTAAATCATGCGTAGGATAATTTCTTTCATGAGTCTTTAACTGCCTCGACGCATACACAATCACTTTGCCTTCTTGCATCAAAATACAACCAAGTCCAACGTGCGATGCATCTACATAAACAACATACTCTATCCCCTCGGTAGGCAAGGTCACCACCAGAGCAGTGCACAATCTCCTCTTCAATTCCTGAAAAGCTTCTTCACACTTATCGCTCTAAATGAACGTCGCGTTCTTCTGCATAAGTGTTGGTTACCTAGTTTTGATTTGGGCCATGTCATCTCAATTTGGCTTAATTAGCCCAAGAATTATCTATGGTCAATGGTTAGACTAGAGGATATTCTACCCTAGGATTAGTTAGAATAGAACCAGATAGGATAGTTGAGATTGGATTGAAATAGAAATTCTGTTTAGTAGAATTGTGCTCGACGATAGTTGATTGTCGCTCGACGATCTTCGAATGATGATCGACGATCTCAGAGTTATATGTACTCTGAAGTAGGATCGACGATCTGCTTGCTCAGATCGACGATCGTTTAGCCGAGGTCGACGATTTCTGTTTAGACTTTGTTCTGTGTTCAGGTCGACGATCTGCTTGTCCAGATCGACGATCTTCGATCTTTGCTCGACGACTTTTGTCTGCCTTTATCAACATTTATTTCTTCTGATTTCCCGATTCATTTACTCCTATTTAATTCATATTCTATTCAAATATTCTGCTTATTAGAATGCCTATATTCTATTGCTTATTTGCAAAATTTCTTATGCATTGATTTAAAAGATTTTTAAAGAATAAAGCTGTTTGTTTTATTAAAGGAAAGAGTGGATTTTGTACAGATGTAATATAGCCGTTAGGCTTGGTTTCCTGTGCCAACGTGTAAAGTCAAATTGAAAGGATATTTCTTTTATCCTTAATTCCTTTTTGGAAATGACAGAAAAGATTGCAGGTACAGATTTCCTTATTTTGTCTTATTCTAATATTTGGAAAGTTTTTTTCTGTGCAGGGCTCGAGGCCGTTTTCACAAACAAGAGAAGTTTCTATTTTATTAAGGCAGTCGGCTGAAGACAACAACTCTCTCACACACAGAAATAAAAAAAACTTAGCAACAACTGTGAGAGAATAAGAGCTCTCAAGAAAAAGAATTTGTTCTTCTGCTGCTTCCTGAGTTCATCCTGTCTTCAGGAAAATCAACACTAAGTGCTCAAGCTTTCAAGAAGAACTTTCCTCCTAGATTGCAAAAGCTGCTAAAGAAGAACAACAATCAACATCTTTAGTCTTCTTCAAAGCTGTATCAGAAAAAAGTTTCAAAGAAATCTGGAGTTCCTGCACCCTGAAGAAAAGCTTCTTCCTGGACATTCTCTAAGCTAGGGGGAGCTTTGATATATTAAGAGAAATCCACTAGCTTCTTTGAACACAGAGAAGACACCTTCAACTCTTTTCCTTAACCTTCTGTAAAAGGGTTATTACTCCCTTCAAAAGTGAACTTTTGGTGGAAGGGCACCTGATCAAAAACCTATGTGTTTGGTTCTTAGGCACCTGATCGAAAGCCTGAAGGTTTCTAGATCTACCGGAAGCAGATCTTGTGGTGGCAGGGAACCTGAACAAAAACCTGTTGTGGATTCCTACCAGGGTGGTAGAAGAGTGGATGTACCCAATTAGGGAACCACTATAAATCTCTTGTGTTGTCTGGTTGTTTACTTTAATCATTGATCTGTGGCTGTGATAGATATAACTAGGTTGCTAGTTGCTGTGTTAGGACATATGCTCA
This sequence comes from Platanthera zijinensis, assembly GCA_039513925.1. Lineage (NCBI taxonomy): Eukaryota > Viridiplantae > Streptophyta > Magnoliopsida > Asparagales > Orchidaceae > Platanthera > Platanthera zijinensis. Next base: position 171,044,760 of record CM077078.1, read on the forward strand.
ACTGAAACTTCAGTTAGCTTGTTTTTATTCACTACACTCTGATAGGCTTTAGGTTTAAAGCTTTTATATTTCTATTCTGCAAATAGCTCAAGAGAAGTGTTTAGAGTCTCTTTATTTTTGAATAATCTATTCACCCCCCCCCCCTCTAGAGTAGTAAGTATTTTATCCCCTCTCTTTCAATAAGCTTAGTCAATGGCGTAGACAACAAAGAGATACCTTCCACAAACCTCCTATAATACCCTGCCAACCCCAGGAAACTTCTTAACTCCTTGGGTGTGGTAGGTCTATTTCAATTCATTACAACAGAAATCTTCTCTGGGTCAACAGAAATTCCATTCTTATTAATAAGATGACCCAAGAAGGAAACCTGAGGAAGTCAAAACTCATACTTACTCAACTTCACGAACAACTTATGTTCCCTTAAGGCAGACAGAATCAAACGCAAGTGCTGGGCATGCTCCTCAGCACTGCAGGAATAAATTAGAACATCGTCTAAAAATACGACCACAAAATGGTCCATAAAATCCTTGAACACTCTAATCATTATGTCCATGAAGGCAGATGGTGCATTAGTCAAACCAAAGGAGATCACTAAAAACTCGGAAAGCGATCCATGGAATATTCGTCTCATGAATCCTTAACTGATGGTAGCCTGAATGAAGGTCAATCTTCGAAAACAAAGTACTATCTCGCAACTTATCAAATAAATCATGTATCGCGGCAAGTGATACCTGTTCTTGATAGTCACCTTATTCAGTTCCCTATAGTCAATGCACAGCCTCATGGATCCATCCTTTTTTCTTTACAAACAACACCGGAGCACCCCAAGGCGGAGAACTCGGCCTAATAAATCGCTCTGCAACAGATCATCTAGTTTGGTAGGCAACTCTTCCAGCTCACGAGGGGCCATACAGTACGGTGCTTTAGCAATAGGACGAGTACCCGGCTCCAGATCTATGACAAACTCTACATCTCTCTTAGGTGGAAGACCGGGAAGATTATCTGGGAAAATATCAGGAAACTCATGCACCATCGGAACATCCTCAACACGCGGCAAACTACTAATGGTTTCAAAAAAAACCAAATAAGCAAAACATCCGGAATCTAAAAGCTTCCAAGCACATACCGCTGAAAAAATTGGGGAATCCTGGTGCGGGTAACCATAAACACTCCTGGGTTGGCCATTGACCATCTTGAAATCCAAGCGCTTGACCTTGCACTGAATTATCGCATCATATCTGGACAACTGGTTCATGCCCAAGATCACATCGAAGTCTTCCAGGTCTATCACCTTCAAATCAGCAATAGCTAAAATATCGCCTAACAGAATCAGACAACTCTGAATACCTTGGTCCGACATCACAGAATTACCAGAGGGAAACTTGACACAAAAAGCATCACCAGCACGATTGAGGGTGAAACAATGACGCTCAATAAAGGCCCTAGCCACAAACAAGTGGGTAGCACCAGAATCAAAGAGAACGCGTGCCCAACGGTTCTTTACCTTTAAACCTTCCTATAAAATCACATACGCAACTAGCCGAACAACATCGAGACTACAACTACGAGCTAAAAAGGTAGAAACCAAAACTATGTTAGAATCTAACCTGAAATCACTTGAGTATACGTCTACGCTTCCTCCAGGGACACCACGTTCAGCTTGCCCTTCCCTTTATATAATCACTGCGGTGGCGGCAAGGCCTGAAGTGGCACTGGCTGCAACATGGGCCGAGTCTGCGGGCACTTTGACTTGAGATGTCCCTTCTGTCCGCACTGAAAGCAGATCTTATCTTTAAACTAGCAATGGGCAGCATCGTGCCCCTTCTACTTGCACAGAGCACATACCAAATCTCCTTTGGGATCACTCTGAATAAAATGCACTTGCTCCTTCTTCTGAGATCCTATTCTCTTGAAACATTTCTCAAACCGGTGGCCCGACCAGCCAGATAAACTTCACACCTCCTTGCTTCTCTTCCTTTAGGACCTGATTCTTTAGAGTTCTTACCCTCTTCTGACTTCCTCTTATCTTTCCTCATTTGCTGGCCTCGATTCTTAGCATTGTTTATTACTTCAACCTTTAGGGAGGCTTCTACTATAGAAGCATAAGTTTTCGATCCATAAGCACTGGCCAGCTACTGGATGTCATTCCTAAGACCACCTAGGAAGCTCTTAACTCTATTAGCTTCATAAGATACCAGGTTAGGGGGAAACCGGCTCAGCTTACTAAATCCCACCTCATACTCACTCACCGTGAGCTGCCGCTGCTTCAGGTGTAGAAAATTGTTCATCATGCGGTCCTGCTCGACCGATGGCAGAAACCTTCTCAGCAATAGATCCTTGAAGGCTTCCCATGAATATCCGTCCTTCAAGTTCTCCTTTTCTCTCAGTCACCAGCTCTTAGCCATACCCTTTAGCTGGTAGGCAGCAACCATCACTCTCTGATCGGCATAAACCCCTGAGTAAGAGAACATCTCTTCGATAGCTATAATCAAGTTGTCAAAGCCATGAACTCTGCCCTACCATCATAGGTAGGAGGTCCTGTTGGAACCGTTGTTTCACGTTCCCTGTGTTTGAGAATATCAACTCCCAGTTTTATTTGATCACGTATTGTGTTGATAGAGTGTGCAGATTGACAGGTGCAAGTGAAGAAGAAGACTCCTATGGAAACTGACGCCGAGCGGTAGAAGTTACCGCCGGGCGGTAACCGTGAATTAATTGGACAAAGGCCTCGGGAAACTACCGCGCCGCGTTAGTCCTACCGCCCGCGCTAACTAAAGGAATTATCTTGGCCAGCTTCTCGGGAAATTACAGCAGGCGGATGTGCTTATCGCGCCGCGCTAGCCTCTTGACGAATGTCGAGAAGGACTTCTCACGAAACCAAATTATCGCAGGTGATAGCAGGTACCGCGTCGCGCTAACTTCTCGACGAATGATGAGAAAGATTTCTCGAGAAATAAACTACTGCATGCGATAGCTGTTATCGCGCCGTGCTAGCCTCTCGACGAGTATCGACACGACTGTTCAGAATCATCGTGTCCTATATTACTGAGCGGTAGTAGCTGTAACCACACAGCGGTAGCAACAATAAAACGACAAATATTCGTTTTGAATATTATTCCAGATTTGGACGACAGCTGGCACAACAAATGCGCGAACCTACCGTCGGGCGCTAGCCTTACCGTCGGCGGTAGCCTATTTTCACGAAGAAGTATAAAAGGCCGCCTTGGTTTTTGTGCCTTGTACCAAGAAGAGAATCCAGACGAAAATAGACAGAAGTTCCTATACTCTAGGGTTCGACCGCCTTCCTTGCATCCGTTCCAATCGTCTTCTTCTAAGAAGAAGAGAATCGTCTCCCTCACGTTCGTGATCAAAAGACTCCGGCGATCTAAGATCTACATCGACTATGAAGAGCTGATCGATTGCTAGCAAACGAAGATCTCAAGCACTGACCGCGGATCGCTCAACGGAGAATTCGTCAAGAGGGAGAACTTCATCTTTGAAATATTTACATCTTTTATTCTTGTAATCTTTTATTTTTCTAAATTTTGTGGTGAGGAAAATTGATCGGTAAAGGTTGTCGGAATCCCGGTAGGATTCTGCATGAAATTGTCCTAGGGATAGGGACGTCTAGATAGATCTAGAGGGCCTCTAAGACCCTTCCTTGTGTGGAGGTGAAGAGTCGTCTCGAAGAATTTTCCTGGAGGGAAAAGGAAAGAGCCAACCAGTCTGTGGAGAGGATCGGTATAAAAACCAAAAGATCATTTCTACACATTGCCTTAGATCTCCGGCATCACGGAGATCACCTTTTTGTACTCATTTAGAACAATTGTTGTTTTGAATTCATGCAATGAATTTTTTTATTTCTGTGTTGATTACTTCTGGGTATATGATGTGATTGTTTAACGAGTGTGGGGGGGGGGTTTGAACTCAGATCTTCATAGAAAAACGAGCTATGTGATTTACTATCGCGCGTTAGCTACCTAATGCCCCGCGACAGCTTCCAGGACTCTATTTTTCTGAGGCAAAATATTTTAAATCCAGATAACGCATCAAACCTTATTCATTCCCCCCTCTAAGGTTGGCCACTAGATCTAACAAGTGGTATCAGAGCGAGATTACTTCAAAAAAGCTTAAAAACCTAAAGTAAGATGGCCAACTCTGCTCACGCATTCAACGAGGGACAATGTGTGAGTAGACCTCCACTGTTTATGGGAAGTGACTATAGTCACTTAAGGACTCAGTTGAAAATCTTTCTGATGACTCACAGTATGGACGTATGGTCCATGATAGAGATAAAGTACACTGCACCTACTGTCATGATTGGGGATACTGTCGTAGAAAAACCACGTGACATGTGGGTTGATGCAGACAAGCTTAGATGTACGAATAATTCTAAGCCTATGAACTCGTTATTCTGCGCCTTGGAAAAAACTGAATTCAATAGAATATGTAACTGCGAGACTGCTTATGATATATGACATCTTCTTGAGCTAACTCACGAAGGTACCTCGCAGGTGAAGGATTCGAAGCTGTTTTGACTCGAATCTAAATATGAACAGTTCCGGATGGAGATTGACGAGGATGTGGACAGCATGTACACACATTATACCAAGATCGTCAATGCATCAAGATCTCTTGGAAAGAGCTTTCCAAATGGTGACCTAGTGAGGAAGATCCTGCGATCTTTTCCTCCTCGCTTCAACCTGAAGGTGATGTCTATTGCTGAGTCTCATGAAATCAGCACCTTGTAGATAGAGTGCCTCATCAACAATCTGAAGACACACGAACTTGAATTGAAGATTCAAGCAGAGGAATATCCCAAGGAAATGAATAAGAAGGGACTGGCATTGAAGGTCGTACGAGAGAGAAAAGCTGCTGAAGATTCTGAGGAAGACGAGGAGGAGAGCCTCTACGTTCGGGAGTTCAAAAAATTCATGAAGAATCCCAAGAAGCAGGGACAGTTCAAAAAATTTCAGAAGAGAGGAGCTAGAGAAGGCAGAAGGTGGAACAAGCCATCGAAAGAGATGGAAAGTGATGATGAGAAGTCCTAGCCGGAGTGCTATCACTGCCACAAGCCTGGGCACTTAAAGAGAGAATTTCCAAGACTCTAGAAGGAGGGAAAAAAAAGCAAAGAAGGCACAAAGGGAAGAAGAAGGTGTTGAAGGCGCTCACCTGGGATGAGGATAGATCTGATGAATCAAGCACCACAGACTCTGGTAGTGAAGACGAGGCAAATCTATGTCTCATGGAGAAGAATCAAGAAGAATCTGACGATGAATCCAGTGTCCAGAGCGACACTGAGGTAACTCCACCTACTTATACTGAACTTCTTGAAATTTATGAACACTTAGTTAATAAATTATAAAGTGTTATTTCGGAGAAAAAGTCCTTGAGAGTCGAGAATAAGAAAATCAAAAAGGACTTAGAAAAATTAAAAGATGAAGTTGTTAGAAGTGGTAAAGAAAAGATCGAGTGTCTAGAGTGCTCTGACTTGATGACAACGATCGAAGAACAAAAGGCAAGTCTCTCCAAGTCGTCGGTGAGAACGAGTAACCTCATAAATGAAAAGAATGTATTGGAGAAGAGACTTCACTTTTCGCTCGCCAAGGTAGAGGAAGGCAAAAAACAATTTGTCAATCGGTGTGTAATGCTTGTAACTGAAAACACTGCCCTAAATGCGAGGATCTATGATCTAACCTATGCCATCCAGAAGTTTGGAATAGGCCAAAAGTCTTTAAATATGTTGTTGGGCGCACAATGTCATGGATCTGGAAAGTTTGGATTAGGATATGTGTGTCCAACGTCCCCATCGAGTGGAAATCGTTATCAAGCTACCTCTAGACCTAATAATAAAAACTCACAAAATAAGGTCAAAAAGTCTGAAAGGCTTTCCCCATCTTCAAACACAAACTCGAGCAACCCGATAAAGGCAACGTCTACTGCTTACATTGTGTGCAAAAACTGTCATAAGTTTGGTCACACTTCTGGCTCGTGCTTGAGAAAAGGTGCCAAGAAAAATACGCAAGTCTGGATACCAAAGTCTTCTTCCTATCATATGGGTGGGACAACTTGGGTAACCGGAACTTTACCCTCGTCTTCTTTTTAGGTCTGTTGGCAGGGTAAGGACATGAAGAACGTGTGGTACTTGGACTCTAGTTGCTCCAAGCACATGACAGGAGATAAAAACAAGTTCCTCAGCTTGGAGAAGAAGAAGGGTGACACGGTGACCTTTAGGGAAAACAACAAAGGACTGATACTGGGAATTGGCACTATAGGTAATAAGGAATTTTCTATTTTTAATGTTCTATTTGTAGATGGACTTAAACATAATCTCATCTCTGTTATCCAATTGTGTAATGTCATATTTGAGTCATCTACAAACACTTGCAAAATTATTGATGCCAAAACTACTAGTGTATTACTTGGGGCTCACATGAATATGACTTACAACATAACGCGTACGTACAATGTTTGAGTTTAGACTCGTAATCTATGTAAACATTGTCCTCCGGTCATAGTGGGCATAATTTATAAGTTCTTAGTTATTGAGTGCGACAACACAGGGTCGTGTCTGTTGACTATGCCTCTAGGTATGTGTGAGGACTTAGATAGGGGAATGACTTTACATGATACACACATCCCCAGTCGGTGCACTCAAGAAAAGAAAATTTGCTAACTTTACATGTTATATATCGTGACACTATACTCTAACACGCTAGAAATATGTCAAATAATCAATGTCACGATACACTTGTGATTATACTAGGTGCGAAACTTTAGGCCAAATCTATAGTATGAAAGTCGTATGTGTCCAAGTTAAAGTGTATCTATCTAGGTTGATAGATTTCGATTGACTCGGGGCTCCGTGAATAAAAAAAAATGATAATCAAAGTGATAGCTCTACGCTAACAAAATAAAAATATGCAAGCTATCACATCACTTATCACGGTTCCCCCCAAGCACTGCTCATTCCTCCTGATAAGTCTTTATGAGCATTGTGAGGATGAGCACCTTGGTTAAAGAGTCCTTTTGATCTTGCGCATCGACTCTATCTTTAGCTTAGTGCTTCTATTTTTCGCCTATGTATGACATCGATTGACATGTGAGGTGATTATTCACCCTATTTCTCTTGTGTTAGGTTCATAAATGATCGCGATAACCATGTACACTATGCTATTTTTTTCTTGGATTTATCTCGCTTTCGATGCTACACGAACACATGTCATTGCCTTGTCTAAGACTTCTGCACATAATAATTGGACTACAATTACGCTATCTCTTTTTTGCACAATACGTACTAGCACACAATTTACACTCATGGCATTTTCAATGTTTGTATCACTTGATTACTTCCTTGCTCTTATTGAATTGTAGACGTACTCGCTGTGTGCTTAGCAGTCCAATTCATATTAACTCTGAAATTGATCTTCTCTGACTGTGTACTTTGCTCCATTATGTGACTCATGTGCTTACAATTCTCTGATATGTACTTTTTTGAGTCACCTCTATGCTTGTCATGTTTATCTTTACCTTATGTGTGCACTATCTGATGTTTGTCTAACGCTCATCACATTTACTATTTTTCATCCCACATGTCTAATTGACCTTGCCCTCCCCTATTTGATATTATTAAAGGGGGAGAATAGAATGTTCATGAGTATCATGAGTATAACTGCAATAAAATAGAGTGCTTGTGAGTATAAGTCACGAGTTAGGAGAGGTCACATGTAGGGGGAGCATGTTAACAATATATGCACATAAATAGGGGGAGCAAGTCGAACACGTAGATAGGGGGAGCGTGCTTGTAGGTGAGCCATAAAGAACCTGCAACCTGATGTTAGCTTATAACTCTCATTCTTTATATGCACTCTATCTCATTGTTATTTTCTCATGAACGAGATTTGATGTTATCAAAAAAGAGAGTTTGTTGGAACCGATTTTTCTCGTTCCCTGTGTTTGAGAATATCAACTCCCAAGTTGTATTTGATCACGTTCTGTGTTGATAGAGTGTGCAGGTTGACAGGTGCAAGTGAAGAAGAAGACTCCTACGGAAACTGACGTCGAGCGGTAGAAGTTACCACCGGGCGGTAACCATGAATTAATTGGACAGAGGTCTCGGGAAAGTACAACGCCATGCTAACTAAAGGAATTATCTTGGTCAGCTTCTTAGGAAACTACCGCAGAAGGTAGTGCTTATCGTGCCGCGCTAGGCTTTCGACCAATGTCGAGAAGGACTTCTCGTGAAACCAAATTACCGCAGGCGATAGCAGTTACCGTGTCGCGTTAACCTCTTGACGGATGATGAGAAGGATTTCTCGAGAAATCAAACTACCGCAGGAGATAGCTGTTACCGCACCGCACAACAATCTCGACGAGTATTGACACGACTATTCAGAATCGGTGTGTCCTATATTACCGCACGGCGCTAGCAACGATAAAACGACAAATATTTGTTTTGAATATTATTCCAGATTTGGACGACAGCTGACATAACAAGTGCGCGAACCTACCAACGGCGGTAGTCTATTTTCACAAAGACATATAAAAGGCCGCCTTAGTTTCTATGCCTTGTACCAAGAAGAGAATCCAGATGAAAATAGACAGAAGTTCCCACACTCTAGGGTTCGACCGCCTTCCTTGCATCCGTTCCAATCATCTTCGTCTAAGAAGTAGAGAATCGTCTCCCTCACATTCGTGATCCAAAGACTCTAGCGATCCAAGATCTAAATCGACTACGAAGAGCAGACCGGTTGTTAGCAAATGAAGATCTCAAGCACCGGTCGTGGATTGCTCAACGGAGAATTCGTCAAGATGGAGAACTTCATCTTTAAAATATTTACATCTTTTATTCTTGTAATCTTTTCTTTTTCTAAATCTTGTGGTGAGTAAAATCGACCGGTAAGGGTTGTCGAAATCCGGGTAGGATTCTGGGGGATATCGTCATGGGGATAGGGACGTCTAGATCGGAAGATCTAGCGGGGCTCTAAGACCCTTCCTTATGTGGAGGTGAAGAGCCGGCTCGAAGACTTTTCCTGGAGGGAAAAGGAGAGAGCAAACCGGTCCGTGGAGCGGATCAGTATAGAAACCAAAAGATCGTTTCTACTCACCGCCTTAGATCTCTGGCGTCACGGAGATCACCTTTTTGTACTCATCTAGAACAATTGTTGTTTTGAATTAATGCAATGAAATCTTTTATTTCTGTGTTGATTACTTTTGGGTGTTGTACAACCCCGTAGCTGGGCCAGCGGGACCCTCCCCAAATGTCAGTCTAGGAGCGAGCTTTGAGCGGCGATGTTGGCGTCCCTGTTCGAGGACGTGCGGGTGCTCGCGCGTGCGTGTGGAGGTGTATAGGCCTTTTAATAAATATATATATTATATATTATATAATGTATATATTTATTTATATATATACATATTATATATATATTATATATATTAGATAATAAGATATATATAGATGGAGATAAAAAGGGGGGAGGAGAAATAAAAAAAGGCAGCAGCAGCTTTTCTCCCCTCCCCGATTTTAGGGTGCGGAAAAATAAGGCAGGCCGCTCCTTCCTTCCCCCGATCCGCCGCCTGGAGTAGCCCGAGGCCAGCCGCCGCTTCCCTCCTCCCGTCGGCCTCCATGCCCAGGCCGAGCCCCCAGCTCTCTCCTCCTCCTTCCCCGTCGCCGGCCGCACCAAGCCAGCCCGAGCCCGGCCGCCCCTCTCTCCCGTCGGCCCGGAGCAAGCCGACCCCAAGCCGCCCCTCTCTCCCGTCGGCCTAGAGCAAGCCGACCCCCAGCCGCCCCTCTCTCCCGTCGGCCAGCAAGCCGACCCAAACCCCCGGCTGCTCCTCTCTCCCATCGGCCAGCAAGGAGAGCCCGAGCCCGGTTCTCTTCCCCCCTCTCGGTGCCTCCTGGATCTAGTAAGGTCAGCCCGAGCTCGGCCTCCTCCTCCTTCCCCGTCTCCGGCCGCACCAAGCTCAGACCGAGCCCCCTTGCTGCCGCCTGCAGCTAGGTCGGCCGGGAGCTCCTCTCACGGCGCCGCTTGGAGCTAGGTCGGTCGGGATCGGCTTCCCCGACGCCGCTTGAAGTTGTGGAGGCCGGGACAACCTTCGCCGACGCCACTTGGAGCGCGATCGGCCATGGAGAGGCTCGACTATGGAGGGAAAAATGACTTGGAGCTTCTGGCTCTCCAACGGAGGTCAGATCCGCGCATGGACAACCACTAAGGATGCTAGACGTCGAGCCTCGGGCAATGTGCGCGGTTGCGGCTCCGCCAAACACGCGTCAAGGGTATCGAAGTTTCTACTTGGGCAGGTGAAGCCCTTATTTTTCATATTTGCATGGAATCACCTCTCCACCAACGGGTGGGGGAAGGGAGATCTCCGACGGGTCGACGTGTGCATCCCCGTAATTATTTGCATTAGTGCCCGGAAGTGTGAGTACGGGTTTAGGCATGTTGTGTGAAGCTCATTCGGACGTATGAGCCGAATTGGTGATGTGCTGTGTGAAGCCCATTCGGACGTATGAGCCGAATTGGTGATGTTCTGTGTGAAGCCCGTCCGGACGTACGAGCCGGATAGGTGATGTTCTGGGGTTCCCGGAGAAGACTCCGTGGAAGTTGTATTTTATTCATTCGCAGGGAATGCGCACCATAGCCCCAATAAAAGGGGGTGCGTGCATTATGTTTGGCCTGCTTGTGTTAGCCGACCGATGCCTAGTTGGCCGCCGCCCGTTGAGACGTTGACGTACGGGTGCTACAGTTGCAAGCGGGAAGTAGCGGGCTTAAGCCCTCAGTTTGTGCCTGCCCAAGAAGGCCTATTTCTGCTTATGTTACCGGCCTGCGTGCCGAAGTATGGAATTTACATTCCTGTAATTATTTAAATGCCTGTGATGCCCTTTGAATTCTTTTTATCTTTTTCATCTTAGGCGAGCGGTATGTTCGCGAACCGCTCGCCCCATAGGAGCCCCGAGGTATAGTTGTCGGGAAGCCCCTAATGGCCTATTGACAGCCTTTTAGGACAACGCAGTTACGTTGTTAGCGGCCCAATTGTGGCTGCGTGGAGTAGGGCTGCTGAACGGTTTTACGCCATTAAAAGGTGGGCGGGGAATAGTTTATATAGACCTAGGGAGACACCTTTAGTTCAGCAGTGGATTTTGAGATCCTCCTTAGATGTTCCGGCCGGTCAAGAGAGCCCGCCGAAGGTGTCTTAGCTCAGCCCCTGGTGTGGGAGGGGAAGAGTTTGATAGTCTTTCGGGTATGCAGTGGGACCTCCACGCTGAGGCCTTGGGTCTGTCCCTTATGTTCCTAGCCTTGAGCCTAGATTGTTCACTTGAGTGTAGTAGGTGTGCGGCCACCCCTTCCCCAAGGGTCGAACTCCACAGAGACCGATTTTTCGGTTTCAACATTTTGGTGCGGTGAGCGTGGAGAGTGGTCAGCACGGAAAATCTCAGGTGAATGTCATGGCTTTAGAAGTGGAAACAAGTGACGACCAGGGTCATGCGCGGACATTTTATTTGTAAGGTCCTCATACTCGGAGTTGTCCCCTCCCATAGTTGTTGTTGGAACCCATAGTGTTTGGAGTAGGATTTGCACAAGTTTGAAGCGCTTCTACCTGTGAAAATGCGCGTATCCTCACCTATTACATCAACGAGAAACTTGGAGGTTATTATCTTCAAGTTCGAGTAAGAGAGCAGCTGAGAGGTATTTGGAGCCGGGGTGACATGAAAAGGTTCCCTCCCTAACGGTAGTATGTTACCTCTTCCTTGTGATTCAGTAGCAGTCGAGTTTTCTCTTTATTGCCAATTCGCCTCGAGCTTCTAAGGGCTTCAAAGATTAGCCTCACGATCGACTCCGGAAGCCAAATGTCCAACCCGTTCCTTTTAGATAGCCTAGTTCGGACGATGGGACGGTGCCGCGGGACTTTAAGCGCTATTGTAAGACCGAGCCTCTGCACTGACGGCCGAGATCAGCTCCCCCTTGCATGTCGGCCTATGTCCTCCCGATCGCACCTCTCCTCCGACTAGAGGAATTATCAGGAACGATCCTAGACGCTAACCTCCCAGATTTGATAAAGGGCCGATCTCTCCAAGCAATCACAAGTGAAGGCCTTTGTTATTGAGAGAGCAGGATAACATGTAAAGGGGCAGGTTTTGGCCCAAGGGAAGATGTTGGACTCGAGTGTGTCCTAGAGGACCCTCACAGGAACATTACCAGTCGCCCATGCACTAGCTCTCATCATCGAGTGACATGGCGGAAAGCGATCTTTGTCATTAGATCAGGATACGAGCCGTCGGCCTGTTCCTCATAAATAGCCCAGTTTGGATGATGGGACGATGCCTCGGGACTTTAAGCGTTCTTGTAAGACCGAGCTTCTGCATTGACGGCCGAGATCAGCTCCCCCCTTGCACGTCGGCCTATGTCCCCCCGATTGCATCTCTCTTCCGATTGGAGGAATTATTAGGAACATGCTCGGATGCCAGCTTCCCGATTTGACGACTTCCAGATCGTCTCTCTTATAAAAAATGTGTTCTCCATTTATAAAAGCATCGGTGCAATTAACTCTCCAACACCTCTTAAGTAAGCAGGATGTCTCCACCTCGAGCAAAGTCAAGTCCTCGAGTAGTAGTGCATTTCCCTATCACCAAAAATCGGGCTGAGTATGAGGCAGTTATAGCGAGACTGTGCCTGGGCAGAGAACTTGGGGTACATGATGTGGAGGTTTTTACCGACTCCTTGGTGGTGTCCTCCCAGATTAACGTGGAGTTTGAAGTGTGGGAGCCTACCCTCCAGTTATACTCGGCAAATGTTCCAAGTCTTCTCGCTCTGGGGTTAGGTCTCGATTCTCCCGCTGTCAGGCTCCCACCAAGCTGGCAGGGCAGGGGTCTCGATGGACATCGTTATGATCCTGGGGCTGAGCCCGGAGGATGTTCAACACCCGCTCTCAGGCTCCCATCTAGCTGACTGTCCTGGTGGTAGCACCCGGGAGAGACAAATGTTCCAAGTCTTCTCGCTCTGGGGTTAGGTCTCGATTCTACCGCTGTCAGGCTCCCACCAAGCTGGCAGGGCAGGGGTCTCGATGGACGTCGTTATGACCCTGGGGCTGAGCCCGGAGGATGTTCAACACCCGCCCTCAGGCTCCCATCTAGCTGACTGGCCTGGTGGTAGCACCCGGGAGAGACAAATGTTCCAAGTCTTCTCGCTCTGGGGTTAGGTCTCGATTCTCCCGCTGTCAGGCTCCCACTAAGCTGGCAGGCCAGGGGTCTCGATGGACGTCATTATGACCCTGGGGCTGAGCCCGGAGGATGTTCAACACCCGCCCTCAGGCTCCCATCTAGCTGACTGGCCTGGTGGTAGCACCTGGGAGAGACAAATGTTCCAAGTCTTCTCGCTCTGGGGTTAGGTCTCGATTCTCCCGCTGTCAGGCTCCCACCAAGCTGGCAGGGCAGGGGTCTCGATGGACGTCATTATGACCCTGGGGCTGAGTCCGGAGGATGTTCAACACCCGCCCTCAGGCTCCCATCTAGCTGTCTGGCCTGGTGGTAGCACCCGGGAGAGACAAATGTTCCAAGTCTTCTCGCTCTGGGGTTAGGTCTCGATTCTCCCGCAGTCAGGCTCCCACCAAGCTGGCAGGGCAGGGGTCTCGATGGACGTCGTTATGACCCTGGGGCTGAGCCCAGAGGATGTTCAACATCCATTCCCAGGCTTTCACCTAGCTGGCTGAACCGGCAGTATCACCCGAGAGCTCGGACGATTCTCTGTGGACATTGTTATGAAATTTAGAGTGATAATGCTCCCGCCGCAATCTATGTGGACGATCGAAGTATTCGTTTAATGGACCCCGAGCAGATCCCACTGCCAGGCTCTCACCCAGCTGGCAGGGCTGGATGTCACTCGGGGGATAGAGATATTTTTAAATTTGGAGAGAATTTGGGTATTTTGCAGGACTCCGAGTGATGCTCGGCCCCGGGTAGACCCGCTGCCTGGCTCCTACTAGCTGGCAGGTCTGTAGGCTCGCCTGGGGGGTAAGGGACCCCGAGTGCTGCTCGGCCCCGGGTAGACTCGCTGTCAGGCTTTCACTAGCTGGCAGGGCTGCAGGCACACCTGGGGGGAAAGGGAGATAGTTTGAGATTTGGGAAGAGTCTGAGTACTTTGCAGGACCCCGAGTGATGCTCGGCCCCGGGTAGACCCGCTGCCTGGCTCCTACTAGCTGACAGGTCCGTAGGCTCGCCTGGGGGGTAAGGGACCCCGAGTACTGCTCGGCCCCGGGTAGACTCGCTGTCAGGCTCTCACTAGCTGGCAGGGCTGTAGGCACACCTGGGGGGAAAGGGAGAGAGCTTGAAAAGAGTTGGTTTTTGTTATGCTGCAGTGTATTAGATATTGCGTGTATTGCTGATAATGAGCCTATGAGGAAAAATGCGGGCTAGTGATATTCGTGCTAGAGCCTCTAGCGGGACTATGTGAAAAGTCAGCCCTGGGGTGGAGCTCCCTTTATACCCAAATGGAGAATTCCCACAAATTTTTTCTTTGGGTCGGCTCCCACTCGCCGGATACGTTGGGTTGGATGATTCTTTCCGAGCATGTACCAACCTCGAAAAGAGCGGGGATTGTGTACAACCCCGTAGCCGGGCGAGCGGGACCCTCCCCAAATGTCAGCCTAGGGGCGAGCTTTGAGCGGCGATGTTGGCGTCCTTATTCGAGGACGTGCGGGTACTCGCGCGTGCGTGTGGAGGTGTATAGGCCTTTTAATAAATATATATATATTATATATTATATAATGTATATATTTATTTATATATATACATATTATATATATATTTTATATATTAGATAATAAGATATATATAGATGGAGATAAAAAGGGGGGGAGGAGAAATAAAAAAAGGCAGCAGCAGCATTTCTCTCCTCCGCGATTTTAGGGTTCGGAAAAATAAGGCAGGCTGCTCCTTCCTTCCCCCGATCCGCCGCCTGGAGCAGCCCGAGGCCAGCCGCCGCTTCCCTCCTCCCTTCGGCCTCCATGCCCAGGCCGAGCCCCCAGCTCTCTCCTCCTCCTTCCCCGTCGCCGGCCGCACTAAGCCAGCCCGAGCCCGGCCGCCCCTCTCTCCCGTCGGCCTGGAGCAAGCCGACCCCCAGCCGCCCCTCTCTCCCGTCGGCCTGGAGCAAGCTGACCCCCAGCCACCCCTCTCTCCCGTCGTCCAGCAAGCCGACCCGAACCCCCGGCTGCTCCTCTCTCCCGTCGGCCAGCAAGGAGAGCCCGAGCCCGGTTCTCTTCCCCCCTCTCGGCGCCGCCTGGATCTAGTAAGGTCAGCCCGAGCTCGGCCTCCTCCTCCTTCCCCGTCGCCGGCCGCACCAAGCTCAGACCAAGCCCCCTCGCTGCCGCCTGCAGCTAGGTCAGCCGGGAGCTCCTCTCCCGGCACCGCTTGGAGCTAGGTCGGTCGGGATCGGCTTCCCCGACGCCGCTTGAAGTTGTGGAGGCCGGGACAACCTTCGCCGATGCCACTTGGAGCGCGATCGGCCATGGAGAGGCTCGACTATGGAGGGAAAAATGACTTGGAGCTTCTGGCTCTCCAACGGAGGTCGGATTCGCACATGGACAACCACTATGGATGCTAGACGTCGAGCCTCGGGCAATGTGCGCGGTTGCGGCTCCGCCAAACACGCGTCAAGGGTAACGAAGTTTCTACTTGGGCAGGTGAAGCCCTTATTTTTCATATTTGTATGGAAGCACCTCTCCACCAACAGGTGGGGGAAGGGAGATCTCCGACGGGTCGACGTGTGCGTCCCCGTAATTATTTGCATTAGTGCTCGGAAGTGTGAGTATGGGTTTAGGCATGTTGTGTGAAGCTCATTCGGAAGTATGAGCCGAATTGGTGATGTGCTGTGTGAAGCCCATTCGGACTTATGAGCCGAATTGGTGATGTTCTGTGTGAAGCCCGTCCGGACGTACGAGCCGGATAGGTGATGTTCTGGGGTTCCCGGAGAAGACTCAGTGGAAGTTGTATTTTATTCATTCGTAGGGAATGCGCACCATAGCCCCAATAAAAGGGGGTGCGCGCATTATGTTTGGCCTGCTTGTGTTAGCCGACCGATGCCTAGTTGGCCGCCGCCCGTCGAGACGTTGACGTACGGGTGCTGTAGTAGCAAGCAGGAAGTAGCGGGCTTAAGCCCTCAGTTTGTGCCGGCCCAAGAAGGCATATTTCTGCTTATGTTGCCGGCCTGCGTGCTGAAGTATGGAATTTACATTCCTGTAATTATTTAAATGCCTGTGATGCCCTGTGAATTCTTTTTATCTTTTTCATCTTAGGCGGGCGGTATGTTCGCGAACCACTCGCTCCGTGGGAGCCCCGAGGTATAGTTGTCGGGAAGCCCCTAATGGCCTATTGACAGCCTTTTAGGACAACGCAGTTACGTTGTTAGCGGCCCAATTGGGGCTGCATGGAGTAGGGCTGCTGAGCGGTTTTACGCCATTAAAAGGCGGGCGGGGAACAGTTTATATAGACCCAGGGAGACACCTCTAGTTCAGGAGTGGATTTTGAGATCCTCCTTAGATGTTCCGGCCAGCCAAGAGAGCCCGCCGAAGGTGTCTTAGCTCAGCCCCTAGTGTGGGAGGGGAAGAGTTTGATAGTCTTCCGGGTATGCGGTGGGACCTCCACGCTGACGCCTTGGGTCTGTCCCTTGTGTTCCTAGCCTTGAGCCTAGATTGTTCACTTGAGTGTAGTAGGTGTGTGGCCACCCCTTCCCCAAGGGTCGAACTCCACAGAGACCGATTTTTCGGTTTCAACAGGTGTGTGTTGTGATTGTTTAGTGAGTGTGCGTGTTTGTGAGGTTTGAACTCGGATTTGCACAGAAAAACGAGCTTTGTGACTTACCACCGCACGTTAGCTACCTAACGCCCCGCGGTAGTTTCCAGAACTTGATTTTTCTGAGGCGAAATATTTTAAATCTAGATAATGCTTCAAACCTTATTCACCCCCCCCCCTCTAAGGTTGGCCACTAAATCCAACAAGTCCTAATCGCTGGAAATGCGAGATGAAGTTCATCTTTGGTGGCAACGCAGCTGGGGGCACCAGAGGAGCAGGGGGAACAGGAATAGCTTGACCCATAGCAGGGTCTTGCACTCTAATCGGCTTCCCGGAAACAACAACGACTGCATTTCCAATATTTGCCTAGACAGGGCCTCATTGCTCTGTCGCAGTCCTTCTATTACGGCCTCATTCTGAGCTCCAAACGAATCTCCCTCAGATTAAGGAGTCGACCTCTTCGCTGGGCGTCTCGACATTCTAATAACACCATTAATAACTAATCAAAACCTAGCTTACCGTTAGAACTACACAACTTAGTTCAGACCATACATGTATAAATACTTGCTTAAGCTGCTAACTTCCTTTGAGAATTTCATTAATGATGTCATGCCTAAACTTAGGATGATATACTATCATCCTACTAACTCATGTGCCTAAACCATGAATGCATGAATTCTTATTCCTTTTTGACTTAAAACCATGTGTGTACATATGTCATCATGTAAATCTTTAGCTTGACACAAGTGTTAATGCTGCTATGGCATGCATATTGTGTTATGCAATCTAATAAAGGCCTTCGTGCATGTTATGAGCGGCGTACACATGAAATATTATGCATCCCATACTACATAACATCGCATGCAATGAAAAAAAAAATCTAATGTGCATTCATGTGATGATTGTTATGCATCTCATATTACATAACAGTCACATGTTGCCTCCTATGAGGATCCATATACAAACACATATTATGCATCTCATACTACATAATATACCTCGTATACTTCTTGTCATGCTTATGAGTGTAGTGTTCATGATTCATCCAGAATGTACTGATGACACATCAGTGTGTTTATGAAATAAAACAAGACAACTAAAACTCACTTGAGATGGTTGTTCGACCAATTGTCAAACAACCCATCCCTCTGATACCAATAATCACAACCCGCATTTTCTCCGAATTTAAATGTATATCAGAGTAAGAGAAAACACGTGTCGTGATGTCATGTCGTGTAGGGGATAACTGCAGACGTTCAGACAAACATAATACTAACACAATTTATGAAAATACTAAGTTATAATGTGAGAAAATCATGTTTTTAAGTTAAGTTTTGGATGACCGTATCCCTCGGCTCAGTGGATCAACTAGTCCACAAGTGAAATTATAGTTATACGCTGCGAAAAAAAAGTTTGTTTATATTATTTGACATCCTACATGAGCAAAAACATCCATATAAGACAACTCATGGTATGCACGACTCTAGATTTAGTATAAGTATAGAAATTAGTTTGTACGTTCAAAAAGATATAGTGACCTTAGCTTTTAGAAAATAATATGCATGAGATAGAAGTAATACTTTTATAATTTAAAATATCTAACCTGCAACCTATCATAAAACTTTCCCAGAGAGTAAGTAAAAAACCAACAAATCATATAAAAAATACTTAGCAGCTAACAAGTACTTAACATTAAAAAAATCCTGTGGGAGTCAACATCCTGACACGAACCCACCAAAATAATGTATTTCTGAACTAAAGGAAAAAAACAAACAACAATTACCTCACAACCGGTGAGGAAAAGACGGTTGCAGAACACCAGCCAAAAACCAAAACTCAAAACCGCTCAATCGGCTACTTCTCCAAATCTGAGGCATTCAAAAGAAAAGAATACCTCAGCAAGATTATACAAGTGGTGATCAAAGATCAAAAGGTTAGCAATAAACCAAACAGGAATAAGGGTTACCAGCCCAAATATAAGGAAGCTGTCAGAACACAGCAAAATAGCTTTAGTCAGTGATAAAAGATTTAGCTTATAAAGTCCAAGAGGAAGGAAATTACACCAAGTGCGAAATGAAGCCATGCTTCGGGAATACCTGCCAGAGTAAGTAGAACAACATATATCTATATAATACGTGGAAAAAAAACTTAACAATTCTACTCGCATGAATCATTAACACTAGAAGTAAAATTATCCTGAGTCGGTGGATACATTGTCCAACCCGAACTTACAGACCCAAAATATTTCAAGAAGGTACTGTAGTGGTGACAACATTGACCAACACAACTAGACAGTCTAATTGTCTCAACAGGACACTCGGGTGGTGGCCTCCATATCAAACTCAACCTTCAATACAAACATATTAACACGGTACTGTGGTGATGACCACTTTGTCTAACTTAACCCCACAATCCAAAGTATCTCCAACAGTGTAAGGATTCACAATTTGCCACTAGGTTGGGAGTCCTGTATCCACAACCAACCAAAGGCCACACTTATCATCCATAAACACATATAACCTCAACTAAGCCATAGGAACTCTCCATTGACATAAAAGAAGAAAATTCCCAAGTAAAATCATTCAATGACATACCCGATAAATTCCACTTAATTCGACGAGAAATTCATAAGTTCACACTGATTCATCGAGTATACTCGACGAATACGGAAGATATACGAAGAATTCCACTTAGCAACATTAATTGTCTTAATACCCGACGAAACGATAAAAAAAATGCTAAACCCAGGGAAAAGCATTGAGTACACTCGACGCCGCGTTGAGTGCATTCAACGCACTCAACGCCAAGCCAGATAACTCAATGAATACACCTTCACTCAACGCCGCGTTGAGTCCACTAAACGCTTTTGACTTAGCTCTGAAGCTACTCAATGCCAAGGTTAAACTCAATGCTGTCTCACTCAACACCACGTTGAGTGCATTAGCGCACTCAACGCTTTTGACTTAGCGTCAAACATCACTCGACGCACCCAACGCCAACTAGCATTGCACGATGAATTCGTCGAGTTTACTCGACGAATCTAACTTATGCTCAAGGATCACTCAATGCTCTCAGCATCATGCCTAATCCACTCAACTCCAAGCCTCATACTCGGCGAACTCAACGCTTGTTACTCTACAATTTTAACTTAGTCTATTACATCACTCAACGCCAGGGTTTATTACTCGATGAATTGCCGCAATACTCAACGCCAAGTATCATACTCGACGAATTCAATGCCTGTTACTCAACGAATTCAGCAACACTCAAAGCCAAGCATTTCCTGCCAAAATTTCAACGAATACTCGATGAATTGACTATGCTCGTGCTGTTACTCGCCGAATTTTACTTGGACAGATCTCAGCCTATATCTTATGATTCTAATTACTCATAATCGATGAATTTTAGATTACAACCACTAATTCGAAGGATTAATTTTACTCAGAACCATAATTAGCGAATTTGAACTTAATTATTATCATATACAACGAGTTTATACTTAGCCTATCAATCTTTCATTCGTCGGATTAACCTAGACCAGCAGTCCTGTGCACTCGATGAAATCTAAACTCTCATATACGATGAATTAGATTAGGTTTAACTGATATGAAATCAGCGGGTTAGAACCTATTAATAACCAAAAATGATGAATCCAACTTAGCCAAACTATCAATGTGCGATAATCTACCAAGACTAACAATCCAATTACGATGAATGACCTTTGACCGGAAATTTCACACCAAGCAACAGGTCGATAAAGGCAAAACCATACCCTAATCCTAAATTCTGTACAGGGAGAGAATCAGGATAATAGGAAACAAAGAACAAGCAAGGGAAAAAATCACCACTTGACTCAAACCTTGCCGAACTTGGAAACACCAGCACTCCTCCTCACGGATCTGGCTGGAAAACACCTAAACTGCAATCCCTAAAACTTTTAAGGACGAAAGAGGGTCAAAACCACATACCTTAATCTCTAAAAATCGATGAAACGAGAAAAACTCACCATAGAAACGTAGATCGCGGTGAGAGCAATCCGAATCTAGCCTCCAACAACGATTTTGTGCACCGAAGCTCC
Organism: Platanthera zijinensis; assembly: GCA_039513925.1. Taxonomy (NCBI): domain Eukaryota; kingdom Viridiplantae; phylum Streptophyta; class Magnoliopsida; order Asparagales; family Orchidaceae; genus Platanthera; species Platanthera zijinensis. Next base: position 171,065,621 of record CM077078.1, read on the forward strand.
TAAAATCGACGGCAAAAGGCTCTCCAAAGACCGTCTCTTTCTCTCTTTCATAAAACTGTCGGCGATTTCAGGAAGAAGATGATGAATAGGGTTTACGCCTAATCTGAGGCTATTATATGGCATAAATAATTATAATAAAATAATATATTATATTATATTATAATCAAAAAGTCCAAATAACCAAAACTCGCACTAACTCGGATTTCTACGAAAATCGCACCTTAGCTAAATATTGACGCTAGGAATCCATTGGCGAAGTCGAAATCAAAATCCGACAATCCAAACTCGAGTAAACACCTAGTTGTAAAGGCGCGCCTCAAGCACGCCTAAGGCTCCAGGCTCAGAGGTTTGCGCCTTCGTACGCCTTTTTTGCGCCTACGGACATTAAAGGCGCGCCTAAGTGTGTTTTTTTATTGTAAACCTATTTTTTTCAAAATAATGAAAAAATAATACAAAAAGTCAATAATTTTTATATGATTTAGCATTTTTGATACATAATCGATCATTGAGAATTAGATATGATGCAGACGATCATATTGATTTTATTTTTTAAGAGATATAAATGATAGAAATGAATGATTAATGAGTAGAATATATAAAGATTATGTTCAAGAAGATGAATTGATGTTTAATGCCGATTATTTAAAATGAATGTGGTTGCGCCTTGTCTTCTTCGGGTGCGCGCATGCGCCTTGAGCCTTGCGCCTAGGCTCAAAGAACCCTTTGCGCCTTGGTGCGCCTTGTGCCTTTAATAAGGTAAACACTCCCCGAAGTCAAAATACCACCATTCCCAAAAAGGCTCTACCGTGTTCCAAAACGAACCCCGGCTCGTAAGGGAATATCAAAATACTGGAGGAATTTGCCAAGATAATACTCCCAAACCAAAACCTCGGATACCAACGAGAAAAAATTACGCTCTGACAACGGTACCCACTAACTAAGCGTCAACGTAACTCCCTAACGTTGAAATTACGCCAATAAAATAATTAAATTAATCATCAAAAAATCAGGTGCATTACACAACCCGTCTTTATGGGGACCATCTCTTTCTCGTAAGCAATTCTAACGTACGCCGGAGAGCCATTCCAAGATGTCATTATCATCACAACATTGACAAAGTTTTGCGCGTTATGTTAGATACCAGAAATGTTGTGAACATCTCGTTTAAGAAGGATTTCTTGGTCGTAGGACTAGTGCTTCGCTCCTTGAAGGCATGCGACGAACCATTAGTCACCTTTGTGGGTGACCCTATAAAAATGGAGGGATGAGTCCAACCCAAAATCACGATGGCTAGGATGATAAGGTTAGTCATGTTGATCTATCATTAATGACCTCGATACCTATAATGCTATCTTCGACAGGCCGTTGCTCAATGTGTTTGGATCTATCCTATCAACACGCTCTTATTGGTGAAGTTTTAAGCCAACGACAAGGAGAACTTAATCATGGGAGATTGATGAGTCCGATATTTATAGGGTTTTTCGAACTCATCTGGGCTTGTTTTCTCACTCGTGCACTGCTTTTCAACCGTTATTCGGTTATATTTGCATCGCTCGGTCATTGACCACTTTGTGCACTGTTTTGGCCTATGGGTGTGCAATTGTGCATTCAATTTTCGGGGGTAAGCACATGGTGCTCCCCATGGCCCTTTTCGGCTATTTTCATTGCATTTATGTGATGCTGGAGGGTTCCCTTTGGTTTTATTTGTTTGAGTGCAGGTGGTGCGTTTTCCCCCAAGTCTGGAATTCAGGCTTGTTGAAAACGCACGGTAGTTCGTTTCTTTAGCACACGTTTCTTCTTGATCGTGTGTTTTGTTGTACTGGAAATTGTCGAATGGAGCTCGACGATCTTAACGTACAGTTAACGCATGGTTCCTTCTAAACCGTGCCCGAAAGAAATGGGCTTTCCTGTAGCTTTCTTGTTTGTTCCAATATGTGGTTAGTCATGCGATTTGTACACGCACGGGCGGCAGCGCCCGTGCATGAGTAAAACGCACGGTTCCACCTGCTTGCCTTGAATTCCAGCTTTCTGTTGTTACCCGTGCGATTTCCTTCATGCACGGGAGGAAACGTTCGTGCGCGAGTAAAATGCACGGGTCAATGCTTCTCCTTCCGCATGCTTATTCTGAAAGTTAATATCTCACGGTTTGCGCACGGTCGTGCGCCAAATCGTGTGTGACAATTATTTCTGATTTTCCTATTTAAGACACAGATTTCATTGTCCCGAGATGCCAATCCAATCCAGCCCGCCATTTCCGCTCCTCTGAGCGGGAAAACTTCCCTCCAACTGCTTTTTTATCTCTCCTCCTTATAGAGTTGATCTGACCACCATTCTTCCTCTAAGAGCTTGCAATAGCATCATCTCCAACAACCATTGTATTCTCCAAACTCCAAGCTCCGTTTCAAGCTCTTGAGGTGCTGTATTCGTTGAGTTCTAAGGATAGATTAAGCTTAGCGATTATTCACAAATAAGACGGGTTATTGAAAGGAGGTGACAGCCCTTCTGGACCCTGAACGTCATCCGTAGACTGAGTTCGGACAAGGCCCGACAACCCTTGACTCCGGCCGCGAATCTCGAAAAACCTTCGTGCATTGGTTGTTTATCTTCCCCTTCACTTGTAGTATTTTTTTTTCTTATTTGGATTTTGGATTGGTGTGCAAGAACACTGTTTAGCTTAAGTATTTCAGCATGTCTATGTGTTGTTATATCTTAATTCTTGATTGTGTTGGTGAGCTTCAAATTTTCTTGTTCTTGTTGAGATAGTGTCGTTCTAGCAATTGCTAGAAGCGTGTGTGGCGAAGAGGTGATTGCGACCCTCATTTGCTCATCCATCTTTCATATTACTCTCTTGAGTAATCCACCAAAGAGACGCGATGACGGCGACCCGCAATAGGTTTATTATTGTTAAATGTAGGAAACTCCAAACCAAACCCCCCCCCCTTTGTTTACGTTAACACTTGCAATCACTTTTTCAATAGCGGAATCACACTCCCTACTTGCACTCCTCGAGAGATCGATATTCAGGGATTCAACTCCTCAACATTATTACTTGATAATGATCGGTACACTTGTTGTGACTGCATCAAGTTTTTGGCGTCATTGTCGGGGAGTGCAACCGTTGTGTGTACTTTTCTACTGGAAAAGTTTTGCAAGTGTTTTTAGTATTTTGATCATTTTGTTAGTGTATTGTATGACAGATTTGAGACCTGGTTATAGGGGTGGAGATTTGAGAGTTGATCTTGAGACCGCACGAGCGAAGCGAGCTCGCCTGCGTGCTGCTGCTGCTGAAGAAAGGATGGAGGATTTTTGCCAAGGAGGAAATGGCCACAGTGAACGGGTTGTTAAGGGCCAAGAGGTGGTCCAACCACGCATTAGGACAATGCGTGATTTCACAACCCCTACTACAGGAATTGTTTACCCTGGCTTCAGACCGGCCATCGTAAATAACCACATCGATATTAAACCCGCCATCCTGAATATGATACGAAATAATACTCAGTTCTCGGGCTTGCCGAGTGAGGATCCGCAGCTCCATCTGGCGGATTTATCAGAAATTTGCAGAACATTCTGATATGTCGGTATTTCTGATGACGTAGTAAAGCTTAGGCTATTCCCGTTTTCGCTGAGGGACAAGGCCAAAACCTGGCTCCATACTATTGTTCTAGGGACCGCTACTACATGGGAGGCCCTATCCTCTAAGTTCTTGGATAAGATCCACCCGGTGGATAAGATTGTGAATACTCGTAGGGATATTGCAACCTTTCGGCAACTGGATCAAGAAACGTTGTCTGAGTCGTGGGAGAGATTCGCTGACCTGCAGCGTTGATGCCCCCAACATGGCTATGAGCCGTGGAATTTAGTTGAAATATTCTATTTTGCTATTGAGCCTAATTTCAGGGTTATGATCGACGCAGCAGTTGGAGGCACAATAATGAACCTATCTCCTGACGAGGCATTGAGGCTACTTCGCGACACTATCTCCCATAACACATACTGGACTGCCGGAAGAAATGCCCCTATAGGGGAGAAAAATCTTTTTGAGGTGATTGTGGTGCAATAAGTTGAGGCGAGCCATTCTACGATGGATGGAAGGATGATGCTAACCAGATCGACCCCTCCTCCAGCTCGGTTTATGGACATTTCGTGTCAGGGTTGTGGTAACCCCGACCATCATGCTTATGAGTGCACTGCTGGAGAGACCTTTGATGAACCGTCAAGTATAACCTCCGACGAGAGCGTAAATTTTATAAATAATCAAAACCGCACTGCTCCTTATAATAATGTGTATAACCCCAACGCGAGAAATAATCCTACTTTCTCGTGGAATCAAAATGCCCCCAGTCAAAGATGGCAGGGAGGCAAGAATCAATTTGATGCTCAAGCCTCTACTAGCCAGCCGCGACCACCGCATAGGGGTTATAATCTGAACGTGCAAGGGACTCGTAAGTGTGCGTTGGAGGAAATGGTGGAGAAGTTTGTTGAGATTGCCCAATCTAATATGGCCACTCAAACTTCTTCCATGAGGAACTTGGAGACACAGCTGGTGAAACTGACCAATGTGTTCTCCGAGCTACTAATGGCACCCTCCCAAGTGATACGGAGAAAAATCCCCGTGAGCAAGGGAAGAGTGCTGGGGAGGTGGAGGAGTGAAATAAAAATGAAATGCCTGTTAAGTGTGAGATTGTACAACCCGGTGTTTGCCGAAGGGGCTCAGGTAACCAGGCGGTCCGCCCCCGACCCGTGCATCAAGGGGTTACCCTAGCGAGCCATCCTAGCCCGCACCCTCCTAGGCGAGCCAGCTCGCGTCCTCCCTAGGCGGGCCATCCTCCGGCCCGCTCCCTCCCAGCGAGCCAGCCCTGCCCGTGCCTATCTTGGTGGGCTAGCCCCGCCCGCCTCTCTGAGGCGGGTCGGCCCGCGCCTTCCCAGCCAGCCGGCCCCGGCCCGCGCCTCACGCCGAGTGGAGGCATTGAAGGGCTGCTCGCTCGATTCCCAACTGGGAGGATCTCTTACTGTCTTACCCCATTGGCCTACCCCTAGCCGATCAATACAGCAGGGTCTCACTGTTGGCAGACTCAGGTGGGCTGCATATAGCTTTTTAGAACAGCGGAGTTCGGTTGTTGGCAGGCCAACCCGAGGAGCTTTTAGTAATTTCAAGGCAGCAGAGGTTAGTTATTTACATGCCATCTTAAAAACCCTATAAATAGGACCCAAGGGGTACCTCAGAAGGCAGGCTTACTAGCTCCCTAGGCTTCTAGCGCTTTCTGAGGTACCTTAGCCCGGCATCTGCCTAAGGAGGGGAAGCGCTCAGCGATCTTCTGGGTTTGGGGTGGGACCTCCGAGCCGGGCCCTTTGACTAGTCCTTTGCTCTATTTTCTTTGTTGTTTTTCTTTCAAGAGCAAAGTAGGTGCGCGACCACCCCTTACCCAAGGGAGAACCCCACAAAAGACCGATTTTCGGTTTCAACATTTTGGTGCGGTGAGCGTGGATCGTGGTCAGCACAGAAAACCTTCAGCGAGTTCGATGACGTGAGGAGAAGGGCAAGGATCAGACACGACCGACTCGCCACCCCCTTCCCCTCTCGCCACCATGGAAATGTTCGAGGACTTCAGGCAGGAGGTACTCGGCATGGTTTGGTTCGCACTCGGCACGCGCGCCAAGTGCTCAACTCCAGTAATCCCGATCCTCGCGGATCCGGTACTCGGCGAGGCCGCTCCCACCCAGCGAGCGGGGAAGGAAGTCGCCGAGGAGGGCCGGGGCGCCGAGCTCCCCGGGCGAGTGCTTTTCCCAGGCTCGAGAGGCGGCGACAGGTTTGGAGAGTTGGGAGTGCGAGACCCTCCGGCTTGCCAAGTGGGGGGAGAGAGTCCCTTAAGCGAGCTTGTCTCCTCTGCACCAGTCCCAGAGGGTTTCAGGGAGCTCGACATGTCCTACTACACCGGGAAGGGAGACCCGGTCCAGCACGTCCAATGGTTCGAGGATGTGGTCTCGATCCGGCAGATGTCGGATGGCTTCAAATGCAGGCTCTTCTCCATCACTCTGAAAGAGAAGGCCAGGGAGTGGTTCCACCAGCTGTCGGCCAATTCTATCTACTGTTTCGAGGACCTCCGCCGGGGGTTCATGTTGAGGTTCACCACTTCGAAGAAGAGGAAGAGGGAGTCAGAGTCCCTATTCCACATCAAGCAGGGGGGTGAACGAGACCCTGGGGAGCTACATCGATCGCTTCCAGGAGGAGGTCACCTAGGTTCAGGAAATGTCGAGTCACACTTTGATGATGGCCTTCACCCTAGGGCTGCAACAGGGTTTCTTTCGAATGGAGCTGAAGAGGATTCCCCCCCCCCTCTCCTACGAGGAGTTGATGGAGAGGGAGGCGAGAGAAGTCGACGGGGAGGTGTCGAACCCAGAGTTTTCCCGGAGGTTAGCCAAGTGGGCTACGGAGGAGGATAAGCCCAGAGGAGGCAGGGGTCAGGAGGAAAGAAGAGTTGAGCCCCGACAGAGGGAGCAGCAGCAGCAGCCCAGGTGGGTGCATTAGGAGCAAAATCAGCGGCTAGGGTGGAGGCCCGAATGGCAGGAGCAGGGGGCAATAGGGGAAAAGGTCTCATCATTGTCAATACCATGAATTTGTTTGAAAAATTTAGCCACATGTTGCCCTTTGAATATTTGTACATTCCCATCCATGTCAATCTTATTTTTTAAGACCCACTTGCACCCAATAGTCCATACCCCTTTAGGTGGTTCCACCAAGTTCCAAACTTGGTTTGCATACATGGAGTCCATTTTAGATTTCTTGGCCTCAAGCCACTTCTAAGAGTCTGGTCCACTAATAGCCTCTTGGTAGATGCAGGCTCATCATCATGATCCATAAGTGATACATTTACCTTTTTAAGACACGAGAAATCCATATCTCTCAGGCTCAAACCTTTGTATACTAGATTTACGTGGGACTTGTGTTTCGTGAGAAGGTTCTCTAGCTACAACATTTTGTAGTCCTTGCTCAGGTTCTAATTCTGATTCATTCATGGTTTGTAGTTCTTGAACTTCTTAAATCTCAATATTTGTAGCCTTTTTGGATAAGAATTCTTTCTCCAAAAAGACACCAGGCCTCACAACAAACACTTCGCCATCAGACGGTAGGTATAAATAGTACCCTTTAGTTTCCTTAAGATACCCCACAAGATAACATTTATCTGACTTGGGTTCTTGCTTATCAGGCATTTGACATCTCACGTATGCGTCACAGCCCCAGATCATAATGAAAGACATACTAGGATGCTTCCCAGTCCATATCTCACATGGTGTCTTTAGAACCATTTTTCGTTTGAGCATGATTTAGTGTAAAAGGAGCAGTCTCTATAGAAAAACCCCAAAAGGAAACAGGGAAATCTGCATAACTCATCTTTGACCGTACTAAGTCTAACAGAGTACAATTCCTCCGCTCAAACACACCATTATGTTGCGATGTTCTACGTGGAGTGAGCTGTAATATAATATCATAGTCTTTCAAATGATCACAAAACTCAAGTCTTAGGTATTTACCACCTCGATTAGATCAGAGTGTTTTAACCCTCTTACCCAGCTGGTTCTCTACTTCATTCTTAAACTCTTTAAACTTTTCAAAAGTTTCAGATTTGCACTTCACAATATACACATATCTGTATCTACTGAAATCATCAGTAAATATAGCAAAGTAGAAGTACCCACCTCTAGCCATAGAACTCATGGGTTGCATAAATGGCTATGTATTATACCCAAGAGATAATCAGCACTTTCATTAAAACCAGTGAAAGGGGCTTTAGTCATCTTGCCTAATAAACATGATTCACATCTGAAAGTGCGGAAGAGAGAGCTACCTTCACTCTAGAGGGGGGGGGGTGAATAGAGTATTTTAAAATAATTTTCAGTTTAAAAGAAATGAGGCAGATTAAGATTTAATTTATATTTAAGTGTATATGTGCTTGCTATGAAACAAAGATAAAATAAAAACTAAAGAAACAGACAACACAAAGCAAAGATAAACACACAGCAAACCAGACGACACAAGGAGCTATAGTGGTTCCCCAACAACTTGGGTACGTCCACTCTTCTACCACCCTTGGTAGGAATCCACTCAGGAAGAGTTGATCAGGTGTCCTAACACCAAAGAGCTTTTGATAAGGTGCTCAAAAACCAAAACTAGATTTTTTGATCAGGTGTCTTGCCACCACTGAGTTTTGACAAGGCTCTCAAAACCACACTCAAAACTTTTGAAGGGAGTCTTGATAACCCTTTTATAGCAGGAAAGTAAAAAAGTAAAGAGGTTGATGTTGTCTTCTCTGTTCTCAAATCAAAAGAGAGAAGCACTAGTGGATATGATGAAGATGTCAAAGCTCCCCATGAGATTAGCAGTAGGTTCAGGAGTAGAGGCTTTGCACAGGGTGATAGGCCTTCAATGAGACTTCTCCAGCAAATGATGATTTCAGCAAGGCTGAAATGTGAGTTGTCTGGAGACTTGAATGATGAAGCCTTTTAGCACTTGAAGCAGATCTTTTAGTCACAGAAGATGAAAACTTGATTAGAGAATTTTTGTTGTTCTTCTTCTGTAATGCAATTCGTGTGTCTCTTGGTGTTGGTGTTGAATGATCTGTCTTCTTGTGTCTCTCTTTTCTTCAGCTCAAAAATCTCCAAAAGAACTTAGAGAATATTAATGAATTCTTGACTTGAATGGCCGAATAAACAGTCTTGAATGATTTCCAAAAACATCATTTGTCTCTAGGGAAAGTCCATTAGCAATATTCCATTTTTACCTTCCTTGACATTTGCATCAGATAGCTTGAAACGGCTAGGAAATCATTTGCCATTAATGCAGCAATTAACTCTGAATGAATTTGAAATAATTCCATAACTGATATTGACTTGATAGCAGAAAACGTCGACCTCATCAAGAAATAGTCGATCGGAGATCGACTATGGTCGACCAGAGCTCAGAGTTAATGAAATTGAACTGGAACAGAAATAGTCGATCTGAGCTCGGAGAAAATGGAGATAGTAACAGACAGAAAGCGACGACCTGATTTGGACATAAATCGTCGACCTTAGCTTCAACAGAAAACGTCGATCGGAACTCAGGTAAAAAGCGTCGACCTGAGCTCACCAGAAAACGTCGACCTGGCTAAGGCAGAAATCGTCGACCTTGCTAAATCAGAAATAGTCGACCTAAGCTTGACGACAAAGCATCGATCTAAGCTCAGTAACAGAGCGTCGATCTAAGCTTGACGACAAACCGTCGATCTAAGCTCAGCAACAGAGCGTCGACCTAAGCTTGAAGACAAAGCGTCGATCTAAGCTTGATGACAAAGCGTCGATCTAAGCTTGACGACAAAGCATCGATCTAAGCTCAGCAACAGAGCGTCGATCTAAGATTGACGACAAAGCGTCGATCTAAGCTTGGCGACAAAGAAATAGCTGAAGGTCGGGCGCTGATCGAAGCTCGACGATCGTCGGACTGAAGCTCGACGATAGTCGACCTGAGCTCGACTATTTTTAACATTTGTCTCAGTTTTTATTCCTGATCTTGAATGGTCCTGGGGGCAGCTTCAAACCTAAGTTCTAAGCCCTAGACACATTCTAACTTGACCTTTTCAACTATACAACTAGGTCAAACAGATATCCTAAATACATAGTGATCCTTGCCCAAATTAGTAATAGGGTGTTCCAACAATCTCCCCCTATTTGGGTTAGGATTACTATTTACAGGACTTAGAATAAAATACAATCATCAAATGCAATGAAGCAATAAAAATTAAAGCAACAAACAACATAGCAGCAATTTGATAGAACCTCAGCAAGAGATTTAAGAAATGAATGAGCCACCGGCATACAAAAGTCATTCCTTTTTTACTTCCTTTCTTGAACAGAATTTCCATGTTGGGATTGAGGGATTCCTTCTTTGATCTCCTGTCATCTTCTGCACCTAAGGAGGTTTGAGCTTTTGCTCTGGGAACCACAGCCTCAGGATGCAGCTTCATATAATCTACAGGATCAAAGAATTTCCTTGAAGAATACCTTTCCAACTCTGCTTTTCTTTGCTCGAACAGAGTGGAGATGATTGAGGTGTCCTTGCCTTGCTCTTTTGCCTTCTTCACCTGGTCCAAGGCAGTAAGTTCTTTCATCCTGGCAGTCCAGGAATTAGGATTATTTTCAGGATCCTCAAAACGAATAGGAGCTTCATATCTGTTAATGGTTTCAGGAGCAGCAACAGTTCTTGATTCAAAAATTTCTCTAAACTTATATGGGTAAGGACCTTGAGATGTGTCAAGTTGCCTTTGTCCTTCCCTTTGAGTTCTGTAGTCTCTTTGATTACCTCTATACTGTCCTCTTCTGGACTGATTGCCTCTTTGATAATGCCCTCTGGGAGGATATCTTTGAGATGGTTGAGAAGGGCTTTGCTTTGGATCCGAAGGTAGAGAAGCTGAGCCTCCACCTGATCCAGAATCTGGAGGAGGAGGAGGAGGCTGAAACTTAGAGGAGCCTTTCTCATACCTGTCAAATTTTCTCTTTTTCTTCATTGCCTTCAATTGATTTTTGGAGTATTGCATCCACGGCTCAGTAATTTGGCAATCATGCAATATATAGTAGGGTACATCATTTGAATCCTTGGCTTTTTCGAGAGGAACTCTTTTCAGAGCTTTGCTTCTTTCTTTTCTTTTCCTTACAATAGTACCATAAGAGTCATCAGATTCTGTTTGGAACTGATCACTTTCAGAACTTTGAGGTTGATCATACAGATCGTCGATCCTTCTGATGTAATCTTCTTGATCTTTGAGCTTTTCAGAGACAGCAGGAGCAGGAGGAGAAGGTACAGCAGCAGAACAAACAGTATCAACAGGAGCAGAAACATCAACAATCATATCATCAGCAGTAGAGATCTCAGCAGACAAGACAACAGTCATAACTTGATCATCAGCTGCAGCAGCAGCAGCACAAACAGAACCAACATCCACAGCTTTAAGAGAATTGACATAAGATTCAATTATACTGGGATCACATATTGAAAGAGGCACAATGGCCTTAGTAAAATCTTCAGCTTTCTGAACAGGAATTGGTGCACTTTGATGGTAGATAGAATCAAAACTACTCAGCAGTGACCTGAGGTCCACTGTAAATAAAAGCACTGGAGCAGTAGTATCAGCAGCAGGCAATATAGCTGGAGGAGAAGCAGCAGCTTCAATAGCTTCATAACGCATCTCCCCCTGGCTTGATGCAGACGGAGCTGGATCAAGACACCTAAATGAAGGATTGGCCTGCGGAGAAGAGAGAGCGGAGAGTCTGGAGGATAGCTCCTGAATGGACTTCTAGAGTGGAGCCAAGGAGGTCTCCAGCAAAGCCACTAGCTTGGGAGCCAGTAGCTCATATAGCCTATCGGCCAGACTCGGGAGATCCACTTGCTCAAGAGAGACTTGAGTAGAGGTGAATGAAGATGTGGCTGGGACTGAAAGAGTGGCTGCACGACTTGAAGATGAGAAAGGAGGGATGGATGGCTGGGATATAGGGATGGTGGTTATGGATAGTATAGGAATGGAGGTGGATGGTAAGAAAGAGGGTTGATCCAAAATGTCATACAACAATTTTTGGTAAGAGGAGGAGGATGGAGGATCAAGAGAGGAGGAGGGAGAATCATCCATGAAGGAATCATCCAGAATGGAAGAGTCAATTGATGGATAATAGAAAAGAGGGTGGAATGATTCTGAAATGGTGGCTGGAGGAGATGAAGAAGGTAATGGAGTGGTGATGGGGGAGGAGATGACAGGCTGAATGGGAGAAGAGGAAAGCAATGAAGAGACAAGGGGAGGAGGAGAAATAGGTGCAGAGGAGGAGGCAGGCAATCCCTCAAGAGATGCTGCAGGGGAAGAGACTGATAAAGTCCTTGTGCCTGAAGGAATTGTTACAACAGCAACCCTGCTGGGTCTGAGGATCTGCATGTCCCACTTGCTGAATAGGGCACAGGATAGCCTCTTTGAAGCATTTATGTGCATCCCAGGTTAAATCAGCAATTTTGGGCACCTGGAGTGCAGAAATACTCCTAAAATCCTTCCAAAATTCACAGAAGACTTGCTAATCTTCTTCTTGATTGAGTTAAAAATGATTTTTCCCCAATCCACTTTCTTCCTGCCAACAATTGCACCCATCAAGTTCAGCTGATACTGCGTGATTGTATCATGCGCCGAGTGCTTTGCCAAAAGCACTTTTCCCGTAATGTCGGCGAGAAATTGAAACTCAATAGCCAAATCCTTCTTCAATAACCTGTTAGGGTTCGCGGCAGAATAACCCATTCGTTCTAACAACGAATTAACTTCCTCTCCAGACAAAGCGAAGGAATCATTTCGAAAACTAAGAGCGAACACTTCTGTCAGGAGATTTGGGGATAGCGGTACCTTCGTTCCGCTGATTGTTCCGACAATAGTAGTCTCGTTCTCAACTGTTGCTGAAAACACCCATTCTTTAATCTCATTTGCTGCAATCTTAATTCTGGTTGACATCAACCGCACTAGCTGCTGGTCGCGGCAAAGATTCAGAATGTCCTTTAAGCGCTGATCGCTGCCGTCGAAAGAGTCCATGTCGATGTCAAATCCTGTATCGAACATCATTTTGGAGAGAATAGCGACTGTCACTGCCATCTATACCTGCAAAAGTTCAACAAACAAGACCAAGTGTAGAGAGTTTTGGAGGGAAGAAGAAAATTTGCAGAGAGAATGAAGGTGAAAGCGACGAACGGCGGCCGAAAAATGATTTTATATTAGGGTTTGACACGGAAAAGGAAAAACCGTCAAACTCCGTTCGAAGTTTTCGGCTGATGGGGAAACTGAAGAGTTTTTAATGACGTTGAACTCCGTTCAACGCTATTAAATAGCGTCGAGCTCAGCTCGACGGCGACTAATCAGAAGAAAGATAGACGCGCTATCTGAAAGCGATGAACTCCGGTCAACGTTTTTGGACAACGTTGAACTCCGGTCGATGCTTTAGGGAAAAGCGTCGATCTCCGTTCGACGTCCGAGGCTAATAGGGAAAACTGAAGAGTCTTTAACTATGTCAAACTCCGTTCAACGCTATTAAATAGCGTCTAGCACAGCTCGACGGTGACTAGTCAGAAAGAAGAAACTAGCGCTAACTAAGGAAGCTGAACTTCGATCGACGTTTTTGTAGAACGTCGATCTCCGGTTGACGCTTTTGGAAAAAAACGTCGATCTCCATTCGACGTTTTCTGAGAAAACGTCGATCTCAGTTCAGAGACAAAATATATATTATAGACACTAGAAAATATAATATTTTTTAGCCTAGTCTTGGTCTGTTTTTAGCTTTTGAAATCTTGGGATTTAATTTAATCTTCCTCCATCTAGCATTCCTAACTGATTCAGGAAGAAGGTATGCTTCTTTTCATCCAATGGTTTGGTGAAAATATCTCCCCTTTGCAAATCAGTTGGGATATATTGAAGTTCAATTTTATTCTTCTCAACATTATCCCTTAAAAAGTGATGCCTAATCTCTATATTTTTTGTCCTACTATGGAGGACTGGATTTTGTGCTATAGAAATAGCACTAGTATTGTCACAAAAAATTTTAGACTTCTCTAAGTTGTAGCCATAGTCTATGAGCTGATTTTGTGTCCACAATATTTGTGAACAGCAACTGCCTGCAGCCATATATTCAGCTTCAGCAGTTGAAGTTGACACAAATGTTTGCTTCTTACAAAACCAGGAGATAAGTCGATCACCAAGGAACTGAGAAGTTCCACTGGTGCTTTTCCTGTCTACTCTGCATCCAGCATAATCAGCATCTGAAAATCCAGTTAATTCAAATCCTGAGTCTTTTAGATACCAGAGTCCTAGATTTGGACAACTTTTTACATATCTATGAATCCTTTTAACTAGAGTTAGGTATGACTCTCTAGGGCTTACTTGGAATCTAACACATATGCATGTAGCAAACATTATATCTGGTCTACTAGCTGTAAGGTACAATAGAGAGCCAATCATTGCTCTATATGTTATCTGATCAACATGTTTGCCATGCTCATCAGCATCCAATACAGCATTGGTAGGCATGGGTGTTTTCATACAGGATGCCTCAGACATACAAAATTTCTTAACCAATTCTTTAGCATACTTGGTTTGGGAAATAAATATGCCTTCAGCATGTTGTTTTACTTGTAATCCTAAGAAGAAGGAGAGCTCACCCATGCTACTCATTTCAAATTTGGAATGCATCAGGTTGGAAAACCTTATGCACAAATTTGAATCAGTAGATCCAAATATGATATCATCTACATAAATTTGTACTAGTAGGGAATGGGACTTATGGGTTCTAATAAAAAGAGTTTGGTCTACACTACCCCTTATAAAATCATTTTCCAGAAGAAAGCATGCTAGGGTCTCATACCATGCTCTAGGAGCTTGCTTGAGACCATATAAAGCTTTATGCAATTTGAAAACATGATCAGGATAAGTTGAAGAGATAAAACCTGGAGGTTGTCTAACATAGACTTCCTCTTTGATCTCTCCATTGAGAAAAACACTCTTCACATCCATCTGGTAGACCTTGAATCCCTTGTGAGCAGCATAAGCTAAGAATATTCTAATGGCCTCTAACCTTACAACTGGTACAAAGGTCTGGTGATAGTCTATTCCTTCTTGTTGAGAGTAACCTTGAGCAACTAGCCTTGCCTTGTTTCTGACAATAACTCCTTGATCATCCAGCTTGTTTCTGAACACCCACTTTGTTCCAACAATGGAATGATCCTTTGGCTTAGGCACTAGTTCCCAAACTTTATTCCTTTCAAATTGATGCAACTCCTCTTGCATTGCAATGATCCAGTGTGGATCTTGCTCTACATCTTGAATGGATTGAGGCTCAACTTGAGATAGGAAGCAAGTGTGAATCAGGTTCTTGTTGACCTGATTTCGGGTTTGCACACCAGTTGAGACATCTCTAATCACTTGGGAGATTGGATGATCTCTTGATGTTACTAAATAAACAGGGGGTGTTGATTGTTCACCAACCTGTGTTGTTATTTCCTCTTGTGGAATAACAACAGGCTCTTCAGGATGATTTTCTTCAAGAGGTTGAACTTCTTCTTCATCATCACTGCTCTCATTCTTTTGCTGAATAGGTTGAGTGGCTGTATCCTCTTCTTTAACCTGTAATCTGTCCATACTTTCTGAAATATAGTATACCTGTAATGGTTCTATGGTAGAAGTAGACTTCTCCTTATAACACATGTTAGTCTCATCAAAAGTAACATGAACAGATTCTTCAATTTTGCAAGAAGATTTATTATATACCCTATAAGCCTTGCTGATCATGGAGTATCCCAAAAACACTCCTTCATCAGCTTTAGCTTGGAATTTTGCTAAATACTTCTTGTCATTATTATGAATATAACAAGTAAAGCCACAAACTTTAAAATAATCTACTTTAGGTTTCTTCCCTTTGAGCAATTCATAGGGAGTCTTACCCTTCAGTTTATGTATTAAACTTCTATTCAACACATAGTTGGAGGTGTTCACTGCCTCAGCCCAAAAGGATACAGGTAGGTGAGCATCTGTCAACAATATAGTAGCAGATTCAATTAGTGTTCTATTTTTCCTTTTAGCTACCCCATTTTGTTGAGGAGTTCTAGGAGCTGAGAAAGTGTGCCTGATCCCTTCACTTTGACAGAACTCTTCCATAAGAAGAGAATCAAACTCTGTCCGATGATCACTTCTGATCTGGGCAATGTGAGTGTTGAACTCAATCTGTATGCATTTGAAAAACTCTGTCAAACACTTAAAGTTATCATACTTCTTCCTCAGAAAGAATACCCAAGTGAATCTAGAGAAGTCATCTACAATCACTAAAGCATATGATTTCCCTCCTAAGCTTTGTACTGTAATGGGTCCAAAAAGGTCCATGTGTAATAGATACAAAATCCTAGGTGAATCACTTTTATTAAGTGACTTAAAGATATTTTAAGTTTGCTTGCCTAATTGACAAGCCCTGCAGAGTCCTTCCTTCTTATAGGGGCCAGAAGGTAGTCCTCTAACAAGGTTGTCCTTGGAGAGCCTTGCAATGGTTCTAAGGTTTAAATGTCCTAATCCTTTATGCCATAAATCATTTGGCTTGCATACTGAATTCTATAAACAAATGTCTGTATGGACTGAAAGAAAATTTACTAGATAGATGTTACCTTTCCTTTTACCTGTTAACACAGTTGTGTTATTTTCTGACTTGATCTTGCACAGGGATTTGTTGAAGGTCACTTTATATCCTTCATCACTTAGCTGACTGATGCTTATCAGGTTGTGCTTCAGTCCTTCAACATATGCCACTTTCTTGAAAGTGACTGAGCCTATCTGAACAGCACCATATCCTTTGGTTTGGCCAAAATTTGAATCACCAAAAATCACTTTGGGTCCAAGTTTGGTTATGAAGGATGATAGGTTCTCCCTGTTCCCTATCATGTGCTTTGAGCACCCACTATCCAGATACCATTGTTGGTTAGATACTGGATAGGTCTTCACCTGCACATAAACATTTTATTTGTTTTTGACCCAGTTTACCTTGGGCCTAGGTTGATAGCCTTTAAAATCTGAAATGAAAGATATCCCAGGTTGACTCTTATAACCCTCAGGATGATATCTCCTAGGAGGTACTATCCATTCAGTATAAGAGTTGAAACATTGGGATGCAGGACTTCTAGGATTTAATTTAGATTTGCTTCTGAAAGCATGTTCATGGCTCTGAGCTCCATTCGGAGATCGTCGAGCTGAGGTCGACGTTCCTGGGTAGGATCGTCGAGCTCCGTTCGAAGATCGCCAGTGCTGAACTTCAGAGTCCAGAAAGCATTGAGCTGAGTTCGACGTTTCAGCCTTATGTCGTCGAGCTCTGTACGAAGCTCGTCGAACTCTGCTCGACGCTTTCTGCTGAACCATGATTTTCTTTGGCAGATCAGCATTCTTCCTAGCTACCTCTACTACTCCCTTCCCTTTGTCAGAGACAAATTTGATTGGAGTTGTTAATATTGTAGGTTGGCTGGATGAAGCACCCAAGCCCAGTGTACTATTAAGTCTAGAGTTTACTGTGCTGGTGATGTCCATCAGTCTGATACTTCTCCCATTGAGGGATTCTTCAAACTTTTTGGCTTTTGATAGTTCACTTTTTAGTGAAGCTATCTCCTCCCTACAGCATTCCAACTCCTCAGAGAGTTTGAGGTTATTTGAGTTTAGGACACTGTATTCAGATAATTGATTTCTGAGAGAGATTATCTCTTTCTCAGATTTTAGCAAATCTAAGCACAGTGTCTTAAATTCAATTATATAGTCCTCAGAAGTAAAATCAAAAGAGTTGATTACCTGATCTTCTTCTGGTTGAATTTCTGAGTCCGATTCTGATTCAGCATCAGAGTTTTGATGTGAGGCATTGATAGCCATCATGCAAAATTCTTTTTCATCAGCATCATCTTCATCATCACTGGAGCTGGATGAAGTTTCAGAATCCTCTTCTGTTTTACTCCATGTCTCAGCAACAAAACCCTTCCTTGTATTCTTGTTCTTGCTGGAGGAGGCTTTGTCTGAGCTGTTCTTCTTGTAATCTTTCTCTTTTCTTCTTTCTCTTCTATCCTTCTTGTCCTTATTCTTGTTTTCTGGACAATCAGGCACAATGTGGTCTGGTTTCCTGCAACCAAAGCAAATAATTTCTTTGTTGTTATTTATCTTATCATACCTTGGCTTATCATGTCCTTTGTATGGCCTTTTTCTGAAGTCTTTTCTTGCCAGTTTGTAGAATCTTTTGGCCAATAGACTGACCAATTCATCATTGCCTGTGAGCTTTTCTTCAGGCAGGTCCTCAATAGCTTTGAAATCTATTGACTTCTCTTTCGTTATGCCTGGTGAGGCAGCCTTCTGTTCTTCTTCTCTATTTCTGATGAGCAGCTCATAAGATTTGAGCTTGCCTAGGAGAGCTTCAGTAGTGATTTCACTTAGACTTCTGGCATCTTTAATTGGCCAGATTCTTGAATCCCAAGTGCTGGGGAAGCACATTAGGATCTTGTCATTAAGCTCAGTTAATGAGATGTCTTTATCCAAGGTCTTTAACTCATTGACAATCAGACTCAATCTGTTGTACATATCTGCTACTGGCTCAGTCTCTCCTTTCTTAAAATTCTCATATTAGGTTATGAGATGGGATCTTCTATCTTTTCTTTCGTCAACAGATCCTGAGACAATTTTAGAGAGTTTGTCCCAAATTCCTTTAGCTGAGTTGCACTCAGCTACCTTCTGAAATATTTCATCAGACATTGTTTGGGCTAAGATGTTCATAGCCTTGGCATCTGCAGTCTTCCACTTCTTTATGTCAGCATCTGTTCCAGAAGGAGGTGGAACAGCATCTGTACTTGAGCTTGCTGGTGGAGTTGGGCACACTGTCAAAATAGAATTAAATATATCTTCGTCAATAGAATTCATGTATAATTTAATCCTTGCCTTCCAGAGTGCAAACTTTGAAAGATTGCACACTGGAGGTCTGGTGCTAGCATAATCTTTATTCTGTGCCATGGTTTTGAATAAAAAATAAATATAATACAACTAATAACAAGCCTCTATATAAGGTTGATCTTTTTCAGAGATCATTTGGTTCAGGTGTTAGCCTGTACAACCAATCTAGTGAAGATTTAGTTGTTGGACAACCAACCTGGCTCTGATACCAATTGAAAGTGCGGAAGAGAGATCTACCTTCACTCTAGAGGGGGGTGAATAGAGTATTTTAAAATAATTTTCAGTTTAAAAGAAATGAGGCAGATTAAGATTTAATTTATATTTAAGTGTATATGTGCTTGCTATGAAACAAAGATAAAATAAAAACTAAAGAAACACACAGCACAAAGAAAAGATAAACACACAGCAAACCAGACAACACAAGGAGCTTTAGTGGTTCCCCAACAACTTGGGTACATCCACTCTTCTACCACCCTTGGTATGAATCCACTCAAGAAGAGTTGATCAGGTGTCCTGACACAAAAGAGCTTTTGATAAGGTGCTCAAAAACCAAAACTAGATTTTTAGATCAGGTGTCTTACCACTACTGAGTTTTGACAAGACTCTCAGAACCACACTCAAAAATTTTGAAGGGAGTCTAGATAACCCTTTTACAGCAGGAAAGTAAAAAAGTAAAGAGGTTGATGTTGTCTTCTCTGTTCTCAAATCAAAAGAGAGAAGCACTAGTGGATATGATGAAGATGTCAAAGCTCCCCATGAGATTAGCAGTAGGTTCAGGAATAGAGGCTTTGCACAGGGTGGTAGGCCTTCAATGAGACTTCTCCAGCAAATGATGATTTCAGCAAGGCTGAAATGTGAGTTGTTTGGAGACTTGAATGATGAAGCCTTTTAGCACTTGAAGAAGATCTTTTAGTCACAGAAGATGAAAACATGATTAGAGAATTTTTGATGTTCTTCTTCTGTAATGCAATTCTTGTGTCTCTTGGCGTTGAATGATCTGTCTTCTTGTGTCTCTCTTTTCTTCAGCTCAAAAATCTCCAAAAGAACTGAGAGAATAATAATGAATTCTTGACTTGAATGGCCGAATAAACAGTCTTGAATGATTTCCAAAAACATCATTTGTCTCTAGGGAAAGTCCATTAGCAATATTCCATTTTTACCTTCCTTGACATTTGCATCAGATAGCTTGAAACGGCTAGGAAATCTTTTGCCATTAATGCAGCAATTAACTCTGAAAGAATTTGAAATAATTCCATAACTGATATTGACTTGATAGCAGAAAACGTCGACCTCATCAAGAAATAGTCGATCGGAGATCGACTATGGTCGACCAGAGCTCAGAGTTAATGAAATTGAACTGGAACAGAAATAGTCGATCTGAGCTCGGAGAAAATGGAGATAAGCAATAGACAGAAAGCGACGACCTGATTTGGACATAAATCATCGACCTTAGCTTCAACAGAAAACGTCGATCGGAACTCAGGGAAAAAGCGTCGACCTGAGCTCACCAGAAAACGTCGACCTGGCTAAGGCAGAAATCGTCGACCTTGATAAATCAGAAATAGTCGACCTAAGCTTGATGATAAAGCGTCGATCTAAGCTCAGCAACAGAGCATCGATCTAAGCTTGATGACAAAGCGTCGATCTAAGCTCAGCAACAGAGCATCGACCTAAGCTTGAAGACAAAGCGTCGATCTAAGCTTGACGACAAAGCGTCGATCTAAGCTTGACGACAAAGCGTCGATCTAAGCTCAGCAACAGAGCGTCAATATAAGCTTGACGACAAAGCGTCGATCTAAGCTTGACGACAAAGAAATAGCTGAAGGCCGGGCGTTGATCCAAGCTCGACGATCGTCGGACTGAAGCTCGACGATAGTCGACCTGAGCTCGACTATTTTTAACATTTGTCTCAGCTTTTATTCCTGATCTTGAATGGTCCTGGGGGCAGCTTCAAAACTAAGTTCTAAGCCCTAGACACATTCTAACTTGACCTTTTCAACTATACAACTAGGTCAAACAGATATCCTAAATACATAGTGATCCTTGCCCAAATTAGTAATAGGATGTTCCAACAACATCTCTCAAATGATTTATGATCAAATGAGTCCAGTAGTCCCTCTTTATGGAGCTTGGATATGCGTTTCTCATTTATATGGCCCAAATGACAATGACAAAGGTACGTAGGATTTGTGTCATTCATTTTTAGTCTTTTATGATTTTCTATATTATACATCAGATGGTCTAAGTTCAAAACATAGAAACCATTAAATATTTGAGCTACAACATAACAAACATCATTCTAAATATAGAACAACAATTGTTCTTAATAATAAAAGAAAATCCAATCATGTCCAAACATGAAATAGAAATAATGTTTTTAGTTATCGCAGGAACATAATAAAAATTATCTTGTTCAAAAACTAGCCCATTGGGCAAATAAAGATGGTAAACTCCTATGGCGATAACAACAACTATTGTTCCATTGCTAACACGCATGTCCAACTCCCTTTTACTTATAATTCTTCTCCTTCCCAGATCCTGTACATTTATACAAATATGAGAACCGCATCCGATATCTAATACCCAAGTTGAAGGAGCATAAAGGTTTATTTGTATAACATAAATATTTGAAGCGGAAGTCATACATCCCTTCATTTTCTACAGACCCTTAAAATAAGAAGGATAGTTCCTTCTCTAATGACCAACCTTGCTATAGTGGTGGCATTTCCCTCCCTTCATCCAGCCATCCTTCTTTAGTGATGAATACTTGGGCTCAAGAGATGACTTAGGTCCAACCTTAGCCTTCTTGGAACCTTTAGCCTTGCCCTTTCCTTTATGCACCATCATTATGGGGATAGCATGATTGACCTTCTTCATGTTGATCTCAGTAGTTCTTAACATGCCTAGGAGCTCTGACAGTGTCTTATCAATTTCATTCATATTGTAATTCAAGACAAACTGCTCGTAACTGTCTGACAATTACTGTAGGATCAGGTCTATAGCCAACTCTTGGCCTAGAGTAAAACCTAGCCTTTCAAGGTTCTTTATATACCCAATCATCTTGAGTACGTGAGTCCCTACTAGGTCTCAAGCTCCCATCTTACACTAAAATAATCCCTTGGTGACGTCAAACCTCTCTTGGCGAGATTGCCCTTGAAACATTTTCTTGAGATGCTCGTCAATCTCCTTACAACTCATGTTCTTATGTTGCTTCTGAAGCTAAGAGTTCATGGTGGCAAGCATGAGGCATTTCGACATCCAAGGATTCTTCTTGATACTTCTTATAAGCATCTTTATAAGCTCGGGACATATTCCCAATTGGATCTTTCATGACATAAAGCTTATGCTCTTGCCTTAGAATAATTCTCAGATTTTCTATACCAATCCAGATAATTTTTCCCACTCAATTTTTCCTTCTCAATGATTTTTCTGTGGGATAGGGTGGAATGAGATCCATTTGCCTTAGAAATTATACAAGAATTTATACAAAGAAAACTCAGTACTACATTTAAAAATACATGTTTATTTTAATCAGGACTTTAATTAAAATTACTCCCACTATTTTAATCAAACTGATAACCCTAAATATCAATTCAGAGAGTTTATGTGAGCTACTATCTTAGTGGACAAAATCCGTATTTCACCAACACCATGAGTAAGCTTTGGCTATTCTCACACAATATAGTTATTTAGGCAAGCAACGCTTGTCGATTGCATCATCATACGACTCTTATATGGTTGGTGAATTACTCTTTATTCGCATCAATCATATGGTGCATGCCAACCCTATGCCTCTAGGCACTAGACTTTGTAGGTCACCTAGTAAAGTTTGACGTGATGTTGAAAGTGGGATATCACAATTATCCGCTCACATCCTTACCAAGATAGATTAATGCACTTTGCTTTGCCAAGCCCATACTTCATTGATCGAGGCAGGAAGATTTTCATCCATCGGAAGGCATCACTGCGCCCTGGCCCTTTTCTATCTGGGGAATGGATCTTGTGGTGCTCTTCCCCCAGGCCAGTGGACAGAGGAGGTTACTGCTAGTCATGATCGATTATTTCTCATAGTGGTTGGAGGTTAAGGCGCTAGCCAATATAACCTCCCAGTTGATCCAGAACTTCGTATGGGGGGGGAAATTATTTGCAGGCACGGGTTGCCTCAGGCCATTGTGACGGACAATAGGCTACAATTTGACAGCATGGAGTTCGTCATCTTTTGAAGTCAGCTCAGGATCGATCTCCAGTTCGCGTCTTTCCACCACCCCAGGAGTAACGGGCTGGTGGAGGCGGCAAACATGATCATTGTGAAATTTTTTAAGAAGGTTGAGAACCAGAAGGGAACTTGGGTGGAACAACTTCCTTCAGTCCTCTAGGCCCTGGGGAGCACTCCCAACATAGCCACATGGGAGACCCCCATCATACTCTCCCACGACTGCGAAGCTGTGCTCACAATCGATTTCGAGGTGCGGACACCACGGATGGTGGAAGCAGAGGCAGGCAGGGAAGAATGGAGGGTTGAGAATGAGGATGAGCTACAACTCTCCTTCGACATGACGAAGGAACTCCCAGACGTGGCCACTGTTAGGTAAGAAGAAATCAAACGGCGGATGTCCTAGTACTTTGACAATCATGTTAGAATTAGGTAGTTTGCGGAAGGTGATTTGGTCTTGAAAAAGGTGGATACTGCAGGGAGATCAGCTTCCGTGGGAAAGCACAATCCAAATTATGAGGGTCCATTTATCGTCAAGGATGCGTTGAAGTAAAGGGGGTATCGCCTCTGAAATATGGAGGGCGAGACCCTAAGTCACCCCGGGAGTGGTGATGACCTTAAGCATTTATATCCTTAAACCATGTTCGTAACATCTTTCATCTAATATAAAGCTTCTTGATATTCCAATTTTATTCTACAATGATTCATGTGAATGAGTGAAGAGTTCACCGAGTAGACCCCGAGCAGATCCCGCTGATAGACTCCCACTAGCTGGCAAGGCTGGATGTCACTCGAGTAAGTCTCCCAGGTCACGTGCAGATCCTGCTGCCAGGCTCCCACTAGCTAGCAGGGCTGGATGTCACTCGAGAGAGTCTCCCAGAACCCAAATAGATCCCGCTGTCAGGCTCCCACTAGCTGGCAGGGATGGATATCACTTGAAAGAGTCTCCCATACTCCGAGAAGATCATGCTGCCAAGTTCCCACTAGCTGCTAGGGATGGATGTCACTTGAGAGATTCTTCCAGACCCCGAGCAGATCTCGCTACCAGGAACCAACAAGCTGACACAGATGGATATCACTCGGGAGAGTCTCCCAGACACAGAGCAGATCCTGCTGCCAGGCTCCCACAAGGTGGCAAGGCTGGATGTCACTTGATAGAGTCTCCTAGACCCCGAGCTGATCCCGCTTCTAGGCTCCCACTAGCGCAGCGTTGGATTTCACTCGAGATAGTCTCCTAGACCCCGAGTAAATCCCGCTGCCAGGCTCCCACTAGTTGGCAAGGCTGGATGTCACTCGAGAGAGTCTCCCAGACCCTGAGCAGATCCTGATGCGAGGCTCCCACTAGCTGGCAGTGCTAGATGTCACTTGGGAGAGTCTCCCAGACCCCGAGCTGCTCCCGCTATCAGGCTTTAACCTAGCTGGCAGGTCAGGGACCCTCGATAGACATTGTTTTTGTCTTGAGCTAAGTCCTAAGTCGCTCCCAGTGTCATACATTCACCAAGCTAGCATGGAAGGGGCCCTCGATGGATTTTTTTGTTGCTTTAGAGCCAAGTCCTGAGCTTCTCTCACTGTTAGGCTTTCATCTAGATGGCAAAGTAGGGGCACTCGAAGGACGTCGTGAAAGGCCTTGGAACCAAGTCCCGAGCTACTCTTAACAGTCAAAGAGGCTTGGAGTTTAGGGAATTTTGGTGGGAATACAAGGCTTCAAGGTGATCTCGCCATCAGGTATCTCGCTAATTGACAGGGCAGACACTCATAGGTAAGTTTGGGGCGAGTACAAAGGCCAATGCTGAGGGTGCAAGCGAATGCTGGTGCCTGGGAGTGGATCTCGCAAGATGAATGCTTTAAGCGCGTATATGTGCCTAAGAGGCGAGAATGGTGCAAGGACTTATCCTAAAAAATAACAAAACCTGAGGCGAATGCAATCAGCACGCGCAAGCCAATATGGCGAGAGCGACACGAGTCCTAGTTCTATATGACGAGGTAGTAAATCAAACCAATGGGTTTATACAGAGAGAGGTTGATCTACGGTATAACGAGATGTCTCGACCATGGGCCACATAAGCTGAAGCACAAGTATAGTATGTTTATGCATAATAGGGCATTCATGATCAAAACAAAGGAAACGGAGATAAAAAAATTTCAAGAAGGAGGTTAATCTTTTTCATTCATGTCAAATTTTACATATAGCAAAAGGAGGGTCAGGCCCAAAAAGAAAATAATAATAAATAAAAAATATACAGCGAGAATTTCTTTACGATGATGCTGAATGTTTTCTCTCGCCGGTGGAATCATCAGCGCTATCCTCGGGATCGGGAATGGGGAGGAAGAGCTCCGAGACAAGGATCTCGGCGATCACATTCTCGCCCTCGCCCTTCAAGAGTCCATCTCTCTATATCATCTGGAGCGAGTGCCTTATTGTCGCAATGGCATTTTCCTGTATCATAAGCTCCAACTCATGCTGTATATACAACAAAGCTTTCTTCTTGGCTAGGGAGGGGGAATCAGCGAGCCGATCCACTGCTGGTTCAAGGACTTAAGCCTTCGGTTCTCCACCTCGAGTTGGGCTATGCACACATCCTTCATGGCAACCGTCGTGATATCCTTCAAGATAATAAACATTAGAACGAGAAAGGGGTTGAACGAGTGAACGGGATGCGAGAAAGCTTACCACTCCGCCCACTCGCAGGGCGAGATCCTTCTCTACAACGGTGAGCTTCCCCTTCAGGTTTGCCACTTCCTTGGATATAGTGGATCGCGCGGCACTGATATCCACCATTTGTTGCTATAGGTGGATGCCACGGCGAGCCGTCATGTGAGAGAGCTTGATGGCGCGAAGTTGAACCCGCGAACTCTCATAGGTGAGTGATTGCATAAGGGTGTCGTCGTAGTAAGAGGCAATGTCTCACCCATATACCCAAAAGCCAGCGAGTAAGCTTGGTCGAAGAAAGTTTCACCCTCCTACCAGTAGGGGAGGATGGTGGAGACAGGGGTCCTGTTGACCTCCCTTTCCCAAATCAGCAGGGGCTCGCCGGCGTCATCTAGATACTTCTCACCAGGCAAAAATTCTTATGTTCTCTGGGCTTCGGTTTCTCTGTCGCCGCTGAGGTCACGCCGATCTCGCCGGTTTCCTTCCCGGCTGTCTCGCCAGAAATCAAGACACTCAAGAAAGGGACGGAGATGAACTCCTTGACTTTGGCGGGATAATTGGTTGTGGGCTTCTTAGAAGGTGGTGGAGGAAATGTCTCGGGCTTCTTCTTCTGGCTTCTTGATTTTGGCAGCAACTTTGGCTCTCTCCAACAACCCTCAGCGTCAGCCTCTACGCGTGTCTTTCCGATAGTGAATGGTGCGCTACTCGCAAAGGGTTGGTTGAGGGGAAGATCTCGCTCCCCTGCAAATGCGTCATAATTTATAAAAATTGCATTTTTCTTAAAGAAGTGATAGATGGCGAGAACAACCTTCCCCGCCGAGTATGGGAAGGAGCGAGTCGACATTCCTCCTCGGGTAGGGGACTCTGAAATCCTTTCTGAAAATGAATTGGTGAAGCTTTGAATCATGGCCGCTGAGAGATGGAGGGTGGTAGGTTGATTCTTTCTACTGTATTGGCGAGAGTGGGAGATTGCCGAAATCATTAGAGATGAAAACGAATTTCCCAATCCAATGATGGTTTTTGTTGGCGAGACCCTTGGCCTTGAGGTTGTTGCTAGAGAAGAAAACAATCCCATCACTCTTGGCATGGAAGTTGAATAATTTGTAGAATACGGGATGATGAACTCCATCCGCTCCTCCCGCAAATAGCAAGCGAATGCTACTAGCAATGCGATGGAGTTGTGGTTAAGCTACGCGAGAAATATGTCGAAGTAGCGTAGGGCCTGACGGACTTCTGACCAGATATGTAGGCACAATCACACCTCGGAGTGTTGGATAGGGATGGCAAGTTCATAAGGCGAGAAATGGTTGATTGATTCATCCTTCCCTAGGTATCGCGCGATGAAACCCGGCAGGATGTATAGGTTGTTGACCGAATGGTACTCTTCTTCTGACATGTTTCAATTCATGAAGGGGTAGTCGGCAAATGCGGCTGCGCATTTGGGCCTACCATCGGCATCCCCTGTCATTTCGCGAGAATTAGTAAAGCGCAGAAGTGCCAGTGCAAAAGAAGGAAAAGCAAGGATAAAGGATGGAAGTTATTAAATGCGGTGGTTAATGCGGTAGGTAAGGGCCCTATTTATAAAAAAACGTTTGGGAGGGAAAAGATCTAGGTAGGGAAAAGTGGGGATAGCCAATTCCACGGATCTCACCTAAAACCCCGCAAAGATCTCGCACTCCCTCACACGCCGCCAAAATTGAAAGCCGCAGCCTTAAAAATAAGTTCAGAAACAAAACATGTGCGAGAACATAGAGAATAAATTGCGAGAACGATCAAGCGAAGTAAAACAGAATAATAATACAGTCATTCGTCCATCAACATTCGACTCCGAACCAAAATATTACAAAGATAAAAAAGAAGAGGGAAGAAAGGAGAGAGCCAGTAGGCCTGGCTGGTCCATTACCACCATCCCCGACCTCCCCTTCCTGCCCTAGGGATCATGCGCGAATACTGTAGTGTGTGGATGGTCTGCAGATCCAACCGGGCAAGGCACAGTTGATCTTTTGCTCGCGCGATGTGGATTCCAGGGAAGTCACTCCCGCCACCATCATCTCCCCCCAGCTCGGTAATAAGTTGCGCGTAATTGTTCTCTAGGCGGAGCACCCTCTCCTCGATAGACTTGTGGTTCTTGTTAACCTGGTTGTAGAACTCACGCAGCATCGGGGCGTGCTTTCGCAGAATCTCCGCCGTATGCCTCATTAGCGCCTCGTCATTTTTTGGATCTCCTAGAAAGGCAACGATTGAGTCAGGCAAGGGGGGGGGGGGGCAGAACTCCTCCTCGTAAATGTCGACATCGGTCGACGAGATCTTGCATTAACTTGAAATTGATGGTGTTAGATGTGCATGATTCTCTTTCTTTTTAGAGGGCTAGTGCGATTGGTTACCTTGTCTAGAGTGCAGCTCCTTGCCCGAGTGCCGGCGAGAAGTGCTAGGACACCCCTCGAAGGGAGTGTCGAAGGATATATGCGCCTTCCCAGCCTAGGCCGCAGAACTGTCAGCTTGGAAGAGGGAATTTCGTCCTGAGAAGCGAGGTTGGGCGCGACATCCGCTGGAGGAAGTTTGCCTGAGGCGGGATCCGGAGGCGACAGGCGTGTAGGGGATTTAGGCGTTATAACACCCAGTCTCGTGGTCCTAATGGTTGTAGCTGCAACAATCAAGTGTAAGCAAACTGATAGAAAACTAATGGATTGATGGAGAATTACCATTGACCAGCGGGAAATCTTTCGGTTTGTGAGGGGAGGTGATCTCGGGGGCCATCTCGTCATGGCCTAGCTCAAGAGAGTATGGAGCAGTACTCACCTCCCCAATCTCCTTCCCCTTTGGCGGGACCTGTAGGCGAGCATGTTGGCAGCAGTTTTTATCCTAGTAAGGAATGTAAAGCGAGTGAAGATACTTGAGGGATTTCAGAGTGGGATGGAGTCTGTGAGATGGACTCATCCCTGGTCAGGTCGCGCCTGACCATCTTAGCCTTTTTCATTTTTGGGGAAGAGCTTGAGTCTTTTCCTGTGAGCCAGGGGCGAGTGAGCCAATCATGGTCTTGTTCTCAGCACGGCATCATTAAGGCGGTCTTGGGATTCTTCAAAAGTGACATCAGGTTGGAGGCGAGAAAGCCGGAAAGAAAAGGGATTGGACGGGGCAAAATTCATGTCCGTGGTTGGATATTTATAGAACCATGGAGGGGCCCACAAAAGATTCCCTTCCAGGTCAGCAAGCACTCATCAAATACCTAGGGTTGGTAGATCCTTTCCGAACTTCACGGAAGCTCGCAAAGAGCGTAGATTATGTATTGAAAGTGGAAGGGATAGATCTAAATTTTCTCTAGAGGGGGGTGAATAGAGCATATTAAAAACTTTATTTAATTTTTATAGCAGTTTTAAAAATAAGTGATAAATATATATATATATAAATATATATATATATATATAGATAAATAAAATTTATAGAACACAATAAATAAAGTATTAATCACAGATGACACAAGGGTTTTATAGTAGTTCACCAATAAATCTTGGTGCATCTACTCTTCTACCACCCTGGTAGGAATCGACTATAGGTTTTTGATCAGGTGCCTTACCACCAGAAGATCTATTTTTTAAGTGAGATCTAGGAACCCTTTGGGCTTTTCACCAGGTATCCAAAAACCAAACCTAAGTCTTTTGATCAGGTGACTTTTGAACAAAGTGTAAACTTTTGAAGAGAGTTAGAACCCTGTACACTGTTTAAGGATAAAGTAAAGAGAGTTAGATGTTGTCTTCTCTGTCAAGAGTCTCAGAGAAGACGTAGTGGATGATGTTGCAAAAAGCTCCACCTAATTTTAATTGACATTGTGATCAAGAGTGGAGACTTTTCTGCAGGGTATAAGCCTTCTTGTAAGCTTTTTCTTTCCAATTGATATTCCAGATAGATCTGTATTTGGATGTTTGATTGAAGATGTGTATCAAGAAAAGCAAAATGTATGTATATCTCTATATCAAAATATTCTTCAGGAGCAATCTTCTATAGATATATATATGATGTCAGGAAGTATTCAATATTTGAAATAAAATGATTCTTGAAATGTCGGAAGAATCCGTTGAGAATTTATAACTTCCTTAGAATTAATTAGATCTAAAACTCTGTTATTAATCCATATTTAATGCTACCTTAAATGACTATATTCGTTAGAATATTTAGCATTAAATATCAGAGTTTTAGTTACCAAACATTCTTCTTTCTATTGATAGAGAAACCGTCGGATTCGTCGAACTCAATAAGGATTTTGATGAATTGAGCTTGGTTTTCGCCGAACTGATCTTTTACAAACTGTTTTTACTCTCGTCGAGCTGAGCTCTGCATTCATCGAACTGAGCTCAGAGTTAATCAAACTAAGCTCAGAGATTGAGATCCTAGTTTATCAAACTGAGATCTGAGTTCGTCGAACTGGGTTCGTCGAACTGAGTTCATCGAACTGAGCTTCTCTGGAATTCCTTCTGAAATGACTTTGGAAAGAAAATATGACCCTAGTATATACAAGTTGGGTCAAAATAAAAATCCTAATAGTAATCCTAACCAAAATTATACCAAGCTCTTGGAGCTTGTTTAAGACCATAAAGAGCTTTATTAAGCTTAAAACATGAGATGGGTGAGTTGATGAGATAAAACATGGAGGTTATTCTACATATACTTCTTCTTTGATATCTCCATTCATAAATGCACTCTTTATATCCATCTGATATTCCTTGAATTTCTTGAATGCAGCAAAAGCAAGAAATATTTTGATAGCTTCTAATCTTAGAACAGGAGCAAATATTTGATCATAATCTATTCCTTCATCCTGTGAATATCCTTGAGCTACCAATCAGGCTTTATTTCTCACTATAACTCCTTGAGCATCCAATTTTTTTCCTGAAGATCAATTTAGTTCCAATGATTGGATAGTGTTTGGGTCTTGGAACTAAGTCCCAAACTCTATTTCTCTCAAACTTATTGAGTTCCTCTTGCATTGCAATGATCCACTAAGTATCTTGTTCGGCATCATTTATGGATTGAGGTTCAATCTGAGATAGAAAACATATATGCATCTGATCTTAATTGAGTTGATGCCTTGTTTACACGCCAACTAATATGTCTCCAATCACTTGAGATCTAGGATGACATCTAATAGTGACATAATCAACAGGTGGAGTTGATTCTTCAATGATTTGTGTTGTTAATTCCTCTTGTGGAATTTCATTAGTTATAACTTTTTCAACATATATTTCAGGACTACCTTCATCATTGTCTTCAACAAACTATTGAGAGGGATGCAATGTTTCCTCTTGCTTTAGGTTTAAGTCATCTTGTTTTTCACATAGAATTGGCACCTGAAAGGAATCTAAGGTAGATGTATTCCTCTCTTGATAACCTTCATCACATAGTTGACTAATACTGATGACATAATGCTTAAGACCTCTCAAATAAGCTACCTTTCTAAGGGTAACTACTCCAATTTTTACATTTCCATAGCCCTCTGTTTGGCCACACTTGGAGTCTCCAAATATGACTTTTGGTCCTAACTTTGCTTTGAAGTATTTTTGATTAGATTTTCTTCCTGTCATGTGTTTAGAGCACCCACTATCCAAATACCAATATTCCTCTGTGGTAGGATAATTCTTTTCCTGTATTAAAAACAATTTAGGTGTTCTTGAACCAGATTAACTTGGGTCCTAATTTTTTGTCTTAATAAGTAGAAATATAAGAATATTCAGGTTGATTTTTATATCCAAGTGGATGATATATCTTGGGAGTAATGATCCACTCAGTGAAAGCATTTAACCACTTTTGAGTTTGATTATTCTTTTGAAAAGCAGTAAAATTTCAGATTGAAAAATTTGAGTTCGACGAATTATTCTTATTTCGTCGAGCTCCGTTCGAATAATAATGGTGATTTTGTCGAGCTCGATTTAATGAATAGTTATAATCATTTCCTTGTTCAGCGTTCGTATATCTCTGTTTGACGAATAATAGTTATTTCGTCGAACTCGGTTTGACGAATTTTGTTGAACATGGTTTTTCTGAAAGGATTTTGATATTTTCTCTGGTTCATTATATGACAAAGCTTCAGTGTCTTTATATATAATTGCTAATATTTCTTTTCCTTTAGCAGATATAAATTTTATAGGGGTAGTTTAAATATCTTTCATAAGAATTTGAGGTTGATTGGATGAAACTCCCAAGCCTAGTCTGCAATTTAATCTGGCATTGACTGTGCTTGTAATATTCATCAGTTTGATACTTCTCCCATTAAGAGTTTCTTCAAACGTCTTAGCATCAGATAATTTGTTTTCTAGAAAAACTATTTGTGCCTTAGAAATTTTCAATTCTTCTCTAAGTTTGATATTTTCTGAAGATAGATTGTGTAATTCAGTTAATTTTTCTCTGATAAGTTTTATTTCTTTGTAATATTTTATCAAATCTTTACAAATAAATTTAAATTCTATTTTGAATTGATCTGATGTAAAATAAAAAGTTGAAATTACCTGGTCTTCTTTAGATTTAGAGTCAGAATCAGAATTGCTGTTTGATGCATTAATTGCCATCAGACAGATTTATTTAGCTTTTGATTCTTCTTCATTTTCACTTGAACTGGATGAAGATTTAGTGTCTGACTCACTCCATGTTTCAGCTACAAAGCCTTTCCCCTTCTGTCTGTTTTTACTTGAAGAGGGTTTGTTTGATTGCTTCTTAAATTCTTTCTCCTTCTTCTTATCTTTCTTTTGATTTTCAGGATATTCTGGAAGAATGTGTCCTGGTTCCCTACAACCATAGTAAACAATCTCTTTAGTGAGTGTTTTGTCATATCTTGGTTTGTCCTTATTTCTGATAAATCTTCTCCTGAAGTCTTTTCTTGCCATTTTGTAAAATCTTTTAGCCAAAAGACTCATGAGTTCTTCATTCTCTAGAAGTTATTCTTCCTCTTCAGTTTCTTGGAAAGCAATACTTTTGTCCTTCTTTACCGAGGTCAAAGTCATTTATTCAACTTCCCTTGTTTTAATGAGCTGCTCATATGATTTGAGCTTTACCCAACAAAGTTTCTGTTGAATTTCATTCACACTTCTGACTTCTCTAATTGGCTAAATTCTTGAATCCCATGTGCTAGTAAAACACATGAGAATTTTGTCATTCACTTGTGTCAATGTAATGTCTTTCTCCAAGGTTTTCAGTTCATTGATAGTGAGACTAAATCTTGTATGCATGTCAGCAACAGATTCAATTTCTCCCTTTTTGAAATTCTCATATTGAGAAATCAGATAAGATCTTCTGTCTTTTCTTTCATCTGCTGATCCAACTACCATTGGAGTGAGGGAGTCCCAGATATCTTTTGCTGAGGTGTATTCAGAAACCTTTTGAAAAATATCATCAGACATTGTTTGGGCTAGTATATTCATAGCCTTTGCATCTACATTTTTTGTTTTCTCTGAGACTGTGTCCATTCTAGTGGAGGTATAGCGCTGGTGCTTGTTGTTACCAGTGGTAGAGGTGGACCTATCAAAATTGAATTGTAAATATCCTCATCAATAGAATTCACATATAAACTAATCCTTGCTTTCCATAGTGC
Source organism: Platanthera zijinensis (assembly GCA_039513925.1). Classification (NCBI taxonomy): domain Eukaryota; kingdom Viridiplantae; phylum Streptophyta; class Magnoliopsida; order Asparagales; family Orchidaceae; genus Platanthera; species Platanthera zijinensis. The sequence goes on from CM077078.1 coordinate 171,098,557, forward strand.
AAACTTATTAAGATTGCAAAAAGGAGGTCTAGTGCTTGAATACTCCTTATTTTGTTCCATGATAAATTTATGAACAATCTTCTAGGTAAGATAAGATCTATCAGATTTATTAATTTAGGTGTTAGCCTGTAAAACCAACCATCCTCTCATACCAATTGAAAGTGGAAGGAATAGATCAAACTTTACTCTTGAGTGGGGTGAATATAGTATTTTAAAAACTTTATTTAATTTTTATAGTAGTTTTAAAAATAAGTGATATATATATATATAAATAAAATTCACAACACATAAAAAAGAAACTATCAATCACAGACGAAACAAGGGTTTTATAATAGTTCCTCAATAAATCTGGGTACATCTACTCTTCTACCACCCTGGTAGGAATCCACTACAGGTTTTTGATCAGGTGCCCTGCCACCAGAAGATCTATTTTCTAAGGGAGATTTAGCAACCCTTTGGGCTTTTGACCAGGTACCCAAAAACTAAACCTAAGTCTTTTGATCAGGTGATTTATGAACCAAGTGTTAAGTTTTGAAGGGATTTAGAACCCTGTACCCAGTTTAAGAATAAACTAAAGAGAGTTAGATGTTTTTCTTCTCTATCCAGAGTCTCATAGAAGACTTAGTGGATGATGTTGCAAAAAACTCAACCTGATTTGAATAGATATTTTGTTCAAGGGAGGAGACTTTTCTTCAGGTTGTAGCACTTCTTGTAAGCTTTTCCTCTCCAGTAGATATTCAAGACATATCTATATTTGGATGTCTGATTAAAGATGTGTCTCAAGAAAAGCAGAATGTATGTATATCTCTGTATCAAAATCTTCTTCAGCATCAATCTTCTATAGATATATATTTGATGCGCGTAAAATACGGCAAGCGTACCGGTCGCTCAAGTAATAAAGTTGGGAATGAATCCCCGGATGTCGGTCTCTTGAGGAATGCAATTGGCGTCGAACGATCTAGACTCTAAAACTATCGTTATGAGAGTTAATTTAAATAAACAGAAAAGAAAGGGGCTTTTGTTGGTGGTCTTACGACCGATTACACTAATATAAACTATGCGGGTCGCAATCACCGCTTCTCAAGGCGAGATGGATGTAGCGGCCGCGATGCCGTACTTCGATTGGCGAGTGGACGAAAATCTAGCGAGTGAGGTGATTAGTGCGGAGCAAGCTTGAGTGAAACGAACATGTGGAGTGGAGCGAGATGGAGCGAGGCACATCAAAGAATAAATCTCAAAAGCAAGATGAAATACAACTAATAACAATAATGCTAGAAGTTGATGTCCATTACAAGCACAAGCATTTCATACAACAAGAAAAAGAGAGAAAATGCACAACCATGAGATTGAAGATCCACCGCGGTTGTTGGCCGGAGGTGCGGGTTGTCAATCTGCTTCCAAGCGCAGTCCGAGGAGGGCTTCCGGTACCACCGAGCTGTCACCTCGAGGGCCTGTAACTCCGTTCTCTAGGGGTGCTTCTGTAACATCCCAATGTTACTTCTAGACCCCTAACTTAGATTTGGGTTAGGCATGGGGTGGGTGTTAGGGTATAAGCTAGGTTTGACCCTAGAAAGTGGGTTGTAGCCATATGGGGCCCACCATAGGACCAAAGTCAAACTAGGTCAGACTAGCCTAAATAGGAACCCTAGCCACACTATGACCCCACCACATTGCACTAACCCTAATTTCAATCTAAGTGGACCCTAGAGCTTGGCACTAGGACAACACTTTGACCATAATTGACCCAGGTCAACTTTAAGCCTAAAGTGATCAAATCCTACACTCATGGGTCCAATTGGATCAAGTAAGGCACCACCATGACCCAAGCTATGTTGGGTGATGATTTAGACCTCATGACCACTAAGTGGGGTCAACCCACTCACCCATTTGACCAAGTCAACCCTAAAGTCAAACTTGGTCAACCTTAAGCTTAATTAAGGGTAAATGAAGACCAAGCCCATTCCTAGTGGGCTAGGACCATCACCATGGCCCAACCCATGTTAGGTGATGACATGGAGCCCATGGCCATCATATGGGGTCAGCCTACCCATCATGTTGACCAAGTCAACCTCAAAAGTCAACAAGTCAACACTTTAGCCTAAAAAGGAAAAAAATGAACCCAAGTCATTTCCCATGGGCCAAGCACACCAAATTTGGCCCATGACCAGCCAAATGGCCAATGACCAGCCCTACCCCCTGGTGGTGGAGAGAGAAGACATGCACAAGGGTAAAAATGGAAAATTTGGGTGAAGAGGAGAGAGAAGGTGAGGTGGAAATGAGGTAAGGCCACATGGCCTTCATCTCTTCAGCTCAAGAGCTGCTGGCAGACCACCCCACCACCTTTCAAGAGGAATTGCTGCATGAGAGCAACCTGGCAGCCATGGTGGGCCAACAAAGTGGCCAAACTGAGCTCACCTCGGCCATATCTCCATGTATAAGCCACCTCAGTCCAAACTAACATTCCCATTAGCTTCAGAGAGAGGAAACGAGTGGAGATCGACATCTGGAGCAAAGGAAACGATGGAGAAACGGGAAATCGGGAGTAAGATCGCCGGAGCTAGCTTAGCCATGGCCAACCGCTGCCACACTCGCCGCCAGCCGCCAACTCAGGTCCGTTACGCCTCACCTCTACCTGTACTAGTATCCTAGATCACATAGGGGAGATATCGGGCTCAATTGAGCCCGATTCCATGGGAGAAAAACTCGGAATTTTCATGAAAACGCCACCTCTCGGGATCGCCGGCGCCGCCGCCTCCCGCCGCCTCATCACCGGCAAAAGCCGGCCACCACCACCGTGAAGGTGGTGGCACCGTTGGCCGGCCACGGCGCCGCCTCAGGCGGCCGGAAATAGGCCCGCAAGGTGGCCCAGGCGAAATCAATCCCAGCCGTCCGTCGCTTGGGGACGATGATAGGATGCCGCTCTTTTGCGTCAAGATTAGTGTTAACTCATTTTAAATAAAGATTAAATTTAATATATGAATAGTGAATGCTGTCACATTTTTACAGCCATTTTCAAACTGAAAATTAGGGCACCTAGGGTCATTTCTAGGTCAGGAGTTCTGAAAGTAATTTCTAGATCTACGTGTTAACTTTCAAATGCCACAAAAATAATAAGATTTGACCCAGTGTACTGTCCTATAGGTCATTTCTCCTCAGACTGGTCCTAGGCTAGGGCAGATTTAATTTTGAGTGCCCAGACCAAACCAATAAGCCACATGACCTTAAATTTTGGGCATGTGCATGTTTAGGGCATATCTAGCCCCTACCAAAAATTGGGAATTTTTGGAATACTTTTTCCTATAGTTTTATTCAAAATGTCATAAATTAAATAAATGGAATAAATGGGGTGTTAGGCCTCCAAATGGCCCTAATTTTTGGTGGCAAGTCCTCTGGCACATGGTTGGGGTCTGGTAGAAATTTCAACCAAACTGAACCACTGCATGATGGGTTAACCCACTTGCAAGTGTAGGCTAGAATTAACCTTGGTGTGCAAATAGCAATTTTGCAAAAATGTGTATTTATTCATCTCAGGACTTCTGAAGACCTTGAAATTAATTTTAAAGGATATTTAGGTCACATGCAGCCCCTCAAAATTATTATGGGATTTTTGGGAATAAAAATCCCATTATTTGGAATTATTGAAAACTATGGTCTTATTGGAAAATAAAAATAAAAATTAGATTCAATCAAGCAAAAATCCTCAAATTTGGTCCTGTTAAAGATTTGGATATAATTGAGTTGGGGTAATTTTAATTTCTCTGTTTGAGACCTTTTGAAGTAGAATGTTATGTAAATGACCATTTTACCCCTATTGCTTTTATTCATGATTTAATGAAAATATAGGTCAGAAAAATTTGGGAATATTCATAGAGGTGTATATGGGTATTATCTAACTGACATATTTATTTCAGAATTTTTAGAGGTGCATACAAATTTTAATTCATCATAATGGCATTTTGATAAATACCCAAGAAATTGAATTGCAAGTCTATAACATTGTTAAAGTTGATGAAACTTGGTCAGTAGCATTGTTTTGATGAATTAGATTCCCTGTAAATTTATTGGAATTTTTGTGATTAAATTCTCTATACTTCATTTGAAAAGTAGTAATTATGATGGCTTATGAAAAGTAATATTTAAATACATGAAATTGGAGAGAAATTATGAATTTTTGAAAATAATGATGATTCATCATGATAATGATAAGATAATTATTTTGCATCATTTGGACTATGCAACAACATACTTCATGTGTTAAACGACCATAGAAAATATTTGGAGAAAATAAAATAAATATAAAAATAATAGAGAAAATTATAAAAATTACCATACACATTCTAGATGGTCATACCACCCTAGGATAAATATTCGGGGTCCATTAATCCAAGGATTTGAAAGTTAGATTTCAGGGTGGTACAAGGTCACGGGGTGCGCACAGTAAAGGTATACTGTACAATAGGCCACCAGGAAATGAATCAACAAGTGAGTTAGAGTCTAATATCGGAAATATAACCCTGGGTGGCAAATGTTTTCTAGAGACGAGAGTAAAAGTACAACCTTAGCCTACCTAAGAGGGGGATGACGGAAGACCGACATTCCTTAACTCATACCTTAAGTCACTAGATCACTCCAAGTAACAGGAGAGAGAAAAAGGGGTTCTGGGTAGACATCAACTAAAGTAAATATCCTTGAGAAAGGGAGCTTTGGGATTCAGCCCATCGTAGCTCCTAGTGCCCCTGAGAGCCCTTCACCGGGAATACCTTGGGCAGTCTTGGGATTAACCTTAAGATACTAAGTATAATAATCGGTAGGCAAGAGTAGTCTAATAGGGTAAGTGAACTGGACATGTGCTCTCTCGTGCCGGGTTGAAGGGACTTGGAGTCTTTTGACTACTTGCTCACCCGTGCAGAGTTGGAGGAAAGAAATTGGCTTATATACACTCACCCGGCCAGGGTTGGAGGGTTTGTAACATATACTCACCCGTGGCGGGTTGGAGAGATTTGAGACAGGATAGTCCTTTGAGCTGGAGGCTCAATATATAATACTTGCATGTGCATATACTAGTGGCGGGCCATGCGGTACTGGCCGGTCGTCACACCGACGGCAGTACGGTGGACCAGGCGGGTGTGAGGGTTAGAAGGACCAGTAGGATGTTTATACTGGAGTCTGGAGGACTTTTCCTAATAACGCGCACCCGACCCAACAAGACTGACGGGTCGTCAGCAAAGTGGTACGCAGAGAATCTAGAGTGCACTGTCGGTGTACAGAGGCGTACAAGAGAGGTCTAGGCCTGGTAGTGTGTATACCCGCCTAGAAGGCGGAGACGCCCGCTCCGCTGCTGCCGTAGCCACAACGGTAGTACCTGAGAGTGATGCTAGCTCTCGAAAAGTGGGAACTAAAGGTCTGTGATCACGGAGTCGTGTGTGTGTGTTGCACTGCATGTTCATATCATACCCACCATATAGTTGCATAACATTAATCTGCATAACAACCTAAGACACCTAATGTATAAGTGGTATGGGACGCTTATACATTAGGACCTGCTATACGATCCCTTAGCCTATAAGCTTGAGTGGGCAAGTTTATAGGTTGAGGTTACTTTCCTTTTTATATGTATATTGCTTGTGACACCTGACACCCCATTGTATAAAATGGTATGGGACATTTTATACAATGGGAGCCCTGTAGAAGACCCCTTGCTTATGCGTACCCGCATAAGTGAAGGTTACTTTTCATTACTTACTTGGTTACATATTCTGCTTAGTTTCCCGTCACCTGCTCCGCCTTTGTCACCCATTGTTGTCCTCCGCTTCGTCCTCCCGCACGGTGCCTAGGAGTTGCGGGGCGAGGTGTGGAGGAAACGGCTTAGTCTTTTTGACTAATGGTCGGTGACCATACTATTTTTAGGAGCTCGAGGAGATGGACCAGCACGACGAGGAGGCAAGACTTGAGGAGCAGATGCCGACTACGACTACCACTACTACTACTACTACTACTACAGCGCGTTCTCAGAAGGGACGAGATGTCCGTGATAGTTTAGACTTCCGCTATTTGCTTTGTGAGGAGAGATTCAGTGATATAATGTAATGGGCATAAGCCCTTATTTCTCTCTTTTGTTGTACTCATTGTGGACTATATTTATGTACCCATCATTTCTTTTATGTGATATGTACTCTGTGGCTGTGGACTTGTGTAAGTTTTGTTTACCATATACTTTGCTTCTGTTTCTCATATTGGCCGAACAGGTTATGATCGTACTAGCCGGCAGGATCGGCGTCTTGCGGTGTCGACTAACCCGTGAGTTAGTGTCACCGTAAGGCGGCGGTTCTGGGCATAAGATCAGGGCTCCCTTGGTAAGGGGGAGGATCTTATAGCTTCGTCTTCTTCCTTGGTGGAAAGCTCGGAGAAGAATGCTTCAATGGCCGGAGGATCGCCGGAGGATGCGAAATGCTTCGGAATCACCGGAGAAGGTCCTCCCGTTGGTATGGATGAAGGTGGAGGTGAATGGGACTTGCTGGAGGGCGAAACGGCGGACTGGCGAAGGTTCCGTAATGATGCTCTCGCCCTAATTCGCGGAACAGCGTATTTATAGCTTGCAGAATAAATAGCGCGCACGACCACTGGCGCACGACCAGTGATCGTGCGCGACCAAGGTCAGCGCCCATGCGTGAGCAACCTGCAAACCTGCATCAGAAAATCAGTAGTCGCGCACGATCAGCAGCGCACGATCAGTGATCGTGCGAGGCAAGGCTGATGATCGTGCGGAAATAGCCAGACAGACTTTTGCAAAATGGGTATGACTGCGCACGATCGGCGGCGCACGAGCAGTGGTCGTGCGCGGTATGGCAAGTGATCATGCGGAAGGTTCAAGACAGAGTTTCACAAATGAGACCGGGCTGCGCACGATCAGTGATCGTGCGCCAGGAGGTCGATGGTCGTGCGTGGGTAAAAACGCACGACCACTGACTCCTTTGCCAAAAATAGTGAAACGCCTATCCCGAATGCCCTCACGATCCCCAAACCTGCAGGAAAACTACACGGGGCATCGATCGCGGCAGCCACAGCAAATAGTGATAAACATAGCAAGAAAGTAAATGCACACAAGCACAGAAAATGGGCAACAAAGGTGCACAGGGCGTGGAAAACCGTAGCGAAACAAAAGGAGTGCAAATGACGCTAAACGGTGTGCAAAGACAAGGAAATAAGCCCAGATGAGTCCGAAAATAGGTATATAAAGAGGACTCATCACACCCCCAGACTTAACCGTTTGCGCGTCCCGAGCAAACAGAACCTAAGCAGACGGGGAAAAATGAACTAGCTAAAAAGAGAAATTGCCAAACGGAGTACCATGCGAAGTCGCATGCTCGCGTGCATAAAAATAAAGTAGAGGGAATTCTTAAGTATACAAAATATTTTATATTTTTCACAATGCGTAACAAAAATTTATTATTACTCAAAAGTGGAATCACGGTGAATCAGCCGGTCCTACGCAGGGAGAAAGTAGACAGGCCACTAAGGTGAGCATTGCCGAAGACCGGAGCTCAAGATTACCCCCAAAGGAATCCACCAATGTCGGAAACCATAAGCTTGCCCGATCGCACTCTCTCCACGGCACTAGTCAACTCAAGCGCAAGTCCGTAGGACTTCGGGTAATAATGGGGCTTGGGTTACGGTGAGGAAAACAACGATAAACATGATGGGTATGCACCTAACCCAAATGAGCAAACGTACAAAACTAGTACCCGCTGCCCACAAAATAAACACGGGTGCACCACACCCCCAGACTTAACTTTTACTAAATGGGTGTGTGCACCGCCTACTCCAAATCCAAATCATCTCAAATAAAGATTTTCAATCAAACTTTTTCTTTTCACTTTTCATTTTCACTTTTTCTCTTTTTCAAATATTTTTCTTTTCACAAAACACAATTTTCAGCAAATAAAGCTTGGGGGCACTTCCACATTTTCACGAATAAAAATACCACATCACAACCCAACATGAAAATATAAAACACTAAGCTCGACTTGGGTGTGCGACTAGGATCGGCTATGGGGCTTTGGTGAAATAATGGTGGAGCTGAATCAAAAGGAAGGGTAGGCACAAAGGGGCTAGCAAGGGCGATGTTAGGAATGGGTACAAAGCTCAACCGGGCCAAAAGGTGGCCTACATCGCTCTCACGCTAGACTAACCGTGTACCAATGCTTCAAGAATAGCTTGGGGCAAGTTCTTAGCAACCGAGAAGGATAATCCTTCCTCCCGACTCAAGCAATACGAGTCTAGTGGCGGCTACACACATTCCTACGCTACCGTTTGATTCACACCGGATTCACAAACTTTTGAGTAGAATAAGAAATATGTACGCAAATAGAAAAATATAAAATTATAAGCATACAGAAAAATTAAGTCTACACAAATTTCTATACAAAACGAGAGCAGTTGACTAGAAACACAGCAAGGCCAACATTTTACTCCGTCGCGCAATCCTAAACTAGCACAAAAATTTTCCAAATCTAACAAAGATACAAGCTCAACTCGTGGCACGCTAACAGCTAAGCTCGCGCTCATGTGGGTGCAGTGGTGTGCAACAGGAATCTAACATAATGAAGCGAAAAAGGAAAACTACTGGCATGCGAAATTAAATGTGCTCGTGGAGTGCACAAGCGGCTCTTCCCCCAGACTTGAATGAAAACATAAGCAAGAAAAATAAACATTCAACCAGAAAATGAAATCTGAAGCGAGAGAGAGTACCAATGCTCCAAAGAGGGGAGCATGCCAGAAGATTGCGTGATGATTCGCGGGCAGTGCTGCATCGCACAAAAGATAAGCTGAACCTGCGAATCAGGCCGAACAATAGAAAATACAAAAAGATAGAAAGCATAAAATAAAATCAAACAAAAACAAGGGGACCAAAAGGTCCAAGCTTGGGTTGTCTCCCGAATAGCCCTTTTGTTTACCGTCCTTAAGGTGGACCAAATACCTGTATTAGCAGTTGTATAAAATGTTTATGCAACAAAATAAAATAAATAACGACCAAAAATAAAATGCAGAGGTAGCAGTGGGGTGGAGGAATTGCACTCATTCCTCGTCGCTGCTGTCGATCTCAACGGGCGGCGGGCGGGGAGCGGGAGCGGAACGAACCGGCGGCGGAGGGATGTTTAGGCCACCACGCAAAGCTTGCTGATATACCAGGTTCTGCATCCACAACTGGGAGGCCTCAATATCCGCAAGGCGCTCATTCAGAAATGGAATGTTCTGACCCTGCGCAGCACTGAAATGAGGGTCGGGCTGCCTCTCCGGCTCAGCAGATGGTGGCCGAGAACGACGTGACTGAGTGCCTCCTGCAGCTCTCCGCCTACCCATGGCGGAAGATTCTGGAGCAACTTCATCCTCGTCCTCCTGCAACGCTCCTCGGGCGTCACCTGGCATAACTATCTCGAATCGATGATCGGATCGCCTCCCAATAACACGTAGCAGATGAAAACTGACCATGTTGGCTCGGGTGATGACGGAAGGGGTGGTAACCTGCTCCATCGGCGGCAAACTATCCCAAACTCCCAAATTCTTGGCGATGCGAGTGATGTAATAAGCACCACCGATCGCGCCGGCGAGGCGATAAGTAGCCTCATGATGGAAGAATGTCGCCAGCATATAACCAAGGTGGATGGGTTCCCGACGGAGCATGCTATAAAGTGAAACTAAATCCTGCCATCCAACCACATTCTGACTAAGTGACCGCGCCGTGAGTGAGTGGCTAAGAAGATGCTGAAGATACCGCAAAGCAGGGGAAATGATCTTGGTCGACTTGGCCTTCCGAGCCACATACTCCTCGTCGGAACCGGTAATTTCGCGCCAAGCAGACCCATGGGAGGACCCTTCAGGGAAGCCGGAGCCTAAACCTTGTGGTTCCGAAGCATCTGAGTAGAATCCGGCTCGGACGCCAAGCTCATGGATGGTCATGGAAATGACCCGTCCCCGAATCCGGAAGGAGCATTCAACAGGGCGATAGCCGCAAGTGTCACATTCCCACTCAAACGTGGAGAGGAACTCCAAAGTGAGCTCTTTGAATCCGGGTTCGCGGCACTCGAAAACGTGGCTCCACTTGTAGAATGAGTAGAGGTGGAGGATAGAATCCGCAAGAACACCGCCGTCGCCAATGGACCTTAACTCCTCCCAGTCCACAAGACGCTGAGGGAGGAAGGGTTTGTTCTTCAAATCAGTAAACCGGCGCTGGTGGGTGTCCTTCTGAAATGCCGCCATCCTCTGCAGCACCTGAGCCGGAGTGGAGCGCTGGTAGGCGTTGACAGCCCTGCGGTTAGAGGTAGAAGCCATTGCAAGAGGAAGATCCGGTGGAGCGAGGAGGGAAGAAATCTCTCGGAGATTTGCCGGAGAAGAAGAGGGGACGGAAGCTCAGGAGAGCGACGCACGACGAAAGCTCGGGAGCGAGAGATTTAGGGCGCACGCTCGGCACAGCCCGAGCGATCTTTTTATAAAAACTGGGCCGACCGCACGATCACTGATCGTGCGAAAATAAATAGCGCGCACGATCACTGATCGTGCGCGATACTTAAAAATTACAGGCAGCCAATTTTTGTACCAAGATCGCTCGGATAACGCTGAGGGTGCACTAGGGGGATACAGAAATGAGGCAAAGCTACCGTAAGCATTTTTAGACTAAAATGCAAGAATATATAAGATGAGATGAGAAAAGTGGAAGAAAATTGCCCAAAAATTCTAAAAGAAAAGAATACGCTACCTAGATAACTATTGGGTTTTCTGTCTCCCAACAGGACTTATTCAAATCCTCGACTTTGCTTAACTGATTGGCGTATGGAAATGGAGATGCCCTGGCAATTGTTCTTGCTCACGTGTTGGTAGCGGGTACCAGTATGGAGACAGAACAAATGCCCCACTACCTGTATAAGTACACCTGCCGAGAGTGTCAGGCATGGGCAAGACATAACTTGTGAAGTTCTTCATCTCCAACTCCACCTGCATCTGGTTGCTAGCAGACATAGGCCGCATTACAAGCCCGTGCACTGGTTGAACCGGTTCCAAGATGGAATCCTGCAGGGAAGTGGAAACAAGAACGGGGTCAAGAAATAAATCAGAAGAATAACATAAACAATCCTTAATCTTGGAAATGATCCCGGAGTCATCTCCCGTTGGTAGAATTGCAGAAATCTGAACACCACTGTCCAGGATGGTGCAAGAAGTTCCTAGCGCAGCATCCATTTCGTCCGCGCATTGGACATCCTCACATGGGGTGAAGGTAGCAACCTCAACCACGGAAATGTCCTCCTCGACTGGATCTAACAGAAAGCTGAAAGTGCTAGTTTCCACCTGCGAATCAGCCTCAACAGAAACATCAGAAAAAGAATGAATACTATGCAAAGCGGAAGGCGGAGGTACAGAACTCAACGGGGAGTCAAGAACTGTCTCTTCGCAACCGGACTCGATGCTAGGTGATGCATGTTCATCAGAAGTATACGTATCCATGCCGGGATGGGGATCGACACAAGCATCGGGGCATGTACCGGAAGTGCATTCTCCAAAACATGGAGATGGCATCGATGCATATCCCGAGGCTGAAGGGGTGCTGCCCACGGTGGAAGCGGGAATAATCCGGAAGTCCGGCTCATTATCCACTTCCAATTCAGCTAAATAAGCAGTGCAGTCCTTCAATGCATGATCCCAGCTTCGACAAAAGATGCACTGCTTAGCCGGCTTTCGCGGTGAAGCGTTTGCTGAAGCCGAGAAAAAGTAGTGCGGTAATGGCTCCGCTGGTCGGTGGATAACCGGCTTATGTCTACGAAATGTAGAGTCATGAATTTCCTGGGAACTATACTTCTGGGGACATCGATCACTTGCATGCGAGATATCTCCACAATGAGGGCAACGAATATTGAAATTGGCCCACATTGCGGAAATATCAAAGTCAAACGGAAGCAATTACTTCGCAAAGATTCATCGCGCAAAACTTACAATTCCAACAATGAACTACAGCAGAAGAGGAAAGAAATGAAACAGAGCAAAACAAGTTAACTCGAATACCAAAATTTTCAGAAATCATGATCGTTCAACAGTTGCATTCCCCGGCAACGGCGCCAAAAACTTGATGCGCGTAAAATACGGCAAGCGTACCGGTCGCTCAAGTAATAAAGTTGGGAATGAATCCCCGGATGTCGGTCTCTTGAGGAATGCAATTGGCGTCGAACGATCTAGACTCTAAAACTATCGTTATGAGAGTTAATTTAAATAAACAGAAAAGAAAGGGGCTTTTGTTGGTGGTCTTACGACCGATTACACTAATATAAACTATGCGGGTCGCAATCACCGCTTCTCAAGGCGAGATGGATGTAGCGACCGCGATGCCGTACTTCGATTGGCGAGTGGACGGAAATCTAGCGAGTGAGGTGATTAGTGCGGAGCAAGCTTGAGTGAAACGAACATGTGGAGTGGAGCGAGATGGAGCGAGGCGCATCAAAGAATAAATCTCAAGAGCAAGATGAAATACAACTAATAACAATAATGCTAGAAGTTGATGTCCATTACAAGCACAAGCATTTCATACAACAAGAAAAAGAGAGAAAATGCACAACCATGAGATTGAAGATCCACCGCGGTTGTTGGCCGGAGGTGCGGGTTGTCAATCCGCTTCCAAGCGCAGTCCGAGGAGGGCTTCCGGTACCACCGAGCTGTCACCTCGAGGGCCTGTAACTCCGTTCTCTAGGGGTGCTTCGTCTTCTTCCTTGGTGGAAAGCTCGGAGAAGAATGCTTCAATGGCCGGGAGGATCGCCGGAGGATGCGAAATGCTTCGGAATCACCGGAGAAGGTCCTCCCGTTGGTATGGATGAAGGTGGAGGTGAATGGGACTTGCTGGAGGGCGAAATGGCGGACTGGCGAAGGTTCCGTAATGATGCTCTCGCCCTAATTCGCGGAACAGCGTATTTATAGCTTGCAGAATAAATAGCGCGCACGACCACTGGCGCACGACCAGTGATCGTGCGCGACCAAGGTCAGCGCTCGTGCGTGAGCAACCTGCAAACCTGCATCAGAAAATCAGTAGTCGCGCACGATCAGCAGCGCACGATCAGTGATCGTGCGAGGCAAGGCTGACGATCGTGCGGAAATAGCCAGACAGACTTTTGCAAAATGGGTATGACTGCGCACGATCGGCGGCACACGAGCAGTGGTCGTGCGCGGTATGGCAAGTGATCGTACGGAAGGTTCAAGACAGAGTTTCACAAATGAGACCGGGCTGCGCACGATCAGTGATCGTGCGCCAGGAGGTCGATGGTCGTGCGTGGGTAAAAACGCACGACCACTGACTCCTTTGCCAAAAATAGTGAAATGCCTATCCCGAATGCCCTCACGATCCCCAAACCTGCAGGAAAACTGCACGGGGCATCGATCGCGGCAGCCACAGCAAATAGTGATAAACATAGCAAGAAAGTAAATGCACACAAGCACAGAAAATGGGCAACAAAGGTGCACAGGGCGTGGAAAACCGTAGCGAAACAAAAGGAGTGCAAATGACGCTAAACGGTGTGCAAAGACAAGGAAATAAGCCCAGATGAGTCCAAAAAATAGGTATATAAAGAGGACTCATCAATATTCTGTAAGGAAGTATTCAATATTTGAAATAAAATCATTCTTGAAACGTCTGAAGAATCCCTTGAGAATTTATAACTACCTTGTAATTAATTAGATCTAAAACTCTGTGATAAATCCATATTTAATGTATCCTTAAACGACTATATTCATTAGAATATTTATCATTAAATATCCGAGTTTCAGTTACCAAACATTTGAAACCATTCTGCCTTCGGTTGATTGAGAAACCGTCGGATTCGTCAAACTCAGTAAGGATTTCGTCGAACTGAGCTTTGCTGTTGTCGAACTGATATTTTACAAACTGAGTTTTTTTCTTTCGTCGAGCTGATCTCTGCATTCATCCAACTGAGCTTAGAGTTCATCGAACTAAACTCAGAGATTGGGATCTATGTTAGTCGAACTAAGTTCGGAGTTCCTCGAACTGAGTACAGAGTTTGTCGAACTGAGATTCACTGGAATTCCTTTTGAAATGACTCTAGAAAGAAAATATGACTCTAGTCTATACAAGTTAGGTAAAAATAAAAATCCTAATAGTAATCCTAGCCCAAATAAGTAATAAGGAGTTCCAACATGTACAACCCTATATTCGAAGAGTGGGTCCCCCATCCAGGATCAGTGCTTTATGACATCTCCAGGAGCGAGAGGGATCACAAAAGTGATGTGACACCCTTCCAGGGCTCGCCGAGCAAGCCATACGAGCCAGTTCCTTAGGAATTGAGTGAAGCAGGACCTGTCAGTGCCTTCTGCTCAAAGGCATTGATTGAAGCTTGACCTGTCGGTGCCTTCTATCTTCGGCATTGAGTGAAACTGGATCTGTCAGCGCCTTCTTCTCTTAAGAGTTGAGTGAAGAGAGACCTATCAGCGCCTTCTACTCTTAGGCTTTGAGTGATGCTAGACCTGTCGGCGCCTTCTGCTCTTAGACATTGAGTAAAGCGAGACATGTCGTCGCCTTCTGATCATCGACGTTGAGTGAAGTTGGACTGTCAGCGCCTTCTACTCTTAGGCTTTTAGTGAAGCTAGACCTGTAGGCGCCTTTTTCTCTTAGGTATTTAGTGAAGCTGGACATGTCTGCGCCTTCTGCTCTTAGGAATTGAGTGAAGCTGGACCTATCAGTGCCTTCTGCACTTTGGCGTTGAGTGAAGCTAGACCTGTCAGAGCCTTCTACTCTTAGGCATTGTGAAACTCTGGACCTGTGTAACGTCCCCGCGCCCTAACACATACCCTAATTTCCACCTGGTCCGGTTCTTATTACCGGGATGCAGCCCAAGCACCCCAACACCTCTCCAGCCCAATAGCGGGTTGTTGGTGGCCACAACCTTTCTTTTATGAGGCAAACTCGATAGTCAAGTATGTATCACGGGAAATTCCCAGGAGGTCACCCTTCCCAGGACTACTCCAGCACGATCATGCTTAACAATGGAGTTCTTTCAACTCCTCATCACTAGTTGAGCTGCAGCTCTATTAGTTATGAGTTGTTATAAAACTCAATAGTTACGCGTGCTTGGGCTGGAGTAGTATTGGGATAGGTGACCTCCTAGGATGTCCCAATGGTGCGCGCTTAACTATCGAGTTTCGCTAATCAAAGGGACGTTGTGGCCTCCAACAACCCGCTAGTGGGCTGGAGAGGGGTTGGGGTGCTTGGGCTGCAGCCCGGTAACGTCGCCTAGAGCTGAGCCATTACATTGTCACGTTGGATTGGCTAGGGTCGTTATAATAAAAAGTGCACTTTTATTGTTTTGCTCAATTTGTCATGAGAAGTGAAGGAACTCCATTGTTAAGCATGCTTGGCCGAGAGTAGTACTAGGATGGGTGACCTCCTGGGAAGTCCCCATACGGCCCAACTTAACTATCGAGTTCACTCATCAAAGGGAGGTTGTGGCCACCCACAACCTGCCAGTGAGATGGAGAGGGTGTTGGGTGCTTGGGCTACAGCTCGGTAACGTCTCCTAGAGCAGAGCTATGACTTTGTCACGTTGTATCGGTGTAATGACTCCACCCGTTAAATAACATATAATAGAAGGTCTATCCGGGGCCCCACACTATATGCTACAAATAGACAGGGAGGTCACAGGATAATACCATCAACGCATCCTAACACAGAGCATGCTAGCGGAATAGATACACAAGTAGCTGAACTCATAGCAGGAATATCCACCAGATATATAAACCAATGTTATATACAACCACTCAAATGAGGGCATAACAAATACTATAGATTGGCATTAAGGCCTTACAGTTCCTCTTGAAATAGTATGGATTACAGACATCGGCGCGCAGGCCGGCCATACATGAATAACAGAAAATACAAAAGCTAGCCTTCAAGGGCTAGTAGCAACAGCAAGAGAGGCAACAGTAGCAGTAGGGGCATCAGCCCTTCATTTTCCGCTCGGCTCTCCAGTACCTGCACAGGGAAATCCACCCAAAAAGTGGAAAAAAAGACAACGGTCAGCATTCAGCTGACCAATTTATAACAATCCTACCCCTTTCTCGGGGCAGAGGCATTGCTTCCCTGCAGAGCAATATAGTAATTGACAGATAATATACATATTGTGCTCTCACGCACAAGCAATCCATCACAAGCGTCAGCCACCCGGTCCGATGATCTGTGCTCTTAGGCATGCTTTTGTGTACACCGGCGAACCGGGATCAACACCATTAAGCATTTAGTCATAATGGCATGCATGCCTAAGACTCTCATTATGCTACTGATGAAAGCCCAATGCCTTGGCACATCCTTGTACAGTCAACATAACGCAGGTACAGATCCACCACCCCCTATTGCTCAACTCGCCTTGCCCTCACCAAGCACATCGTACTTGCGGCTAAAATAAAAGGCGCGGGTCGGCTTCACTTTTCCTGTTCGGCACGAAGCCTTTTAGAGCTCGTAGCTCCCAATCGCCATAACGTCCGCCAAGGACTGGCGTCACAATAGCCATACTGTTTAACTAGGACTGGCTTCATCATCCATCAAAGACTGGCTACATCGTAGCCACAGCAAAAACAACACAAGGGCATTTTCCTAGAGTTCCATATTCCAGTACTTCCTGCTACTCCCCTTCACAGGCATAACCCAACGAGCCCACTAACTACACGAGTATACGCGGAGTCTTCTCCGGTGCGTAAATGCAACATCACCAATCCTGACCAACATGTCCAGATGGGCTTCACAAAGCATGCCTATCCCGTACTACACTTTTCCGGGTCTATATGCAGACTCAAGCGGGGGATAACAACTATCACCCACTGTAATCACTCAATTTTTCCATCTTTTGGTGGAGAGGATTCCTTACTCATGCATAAAGGAAAAATTCACATGTCCAAGAAGGAAGATCGTTACCCTTGACGACATCTTGGGAGCCATCAAAAATCTGGCCGGTTTGAAAGCACCGCAGCAGCTTTGCCTCCACTAAACGAGCCTCGGATCTCGAATCGGACCGCAGGAGCACCACCAAAGCCTTGCTCTTCTCCTCCTTCTCCTTCCTCCAAGCTCTCTCTCTTTTTCTCCCTTGATAAGAATGAGAGAAGAAGCTAACACTTAGCCTTATCACTGCAGGAAAAGACCAGGGCCATTGGATCCAAATAGAAATAATTGGATGGATAAGATCGGCCAAAAATTCCATATTTGACTTGAAACGGCCTGTGGCACGCCCGTGTCCCAGGCCGTGTCCCCCAAGCGGTGTACGAACCGACTCAAAATGAACCAGAACAAGGGCTCCACACGCCCATGTCATAGGGAAGACACGCCCGTGTCAACTTTGACACGGTCGTGTGACTGGCCGTGTCACCCTTTGTAACACAAGACCAAATCACCCGAGCAGGATACGGCTAAGGAACACTCCCGTGTCCATGGTCATGTACCCAACACGCCCCTATGACATGACCATGTCACAGGCCATGTTCCACACTCAACGCCACTCAACACCATTCCTCTCAGTGCCACTCAACACCAATCAATATTCTCCCGAGCAGGACACGCCCTAGGACACTCCCGTATCCTAGGTCGTGTCGCCTCTCGACGATCAGTTCTCGAGAACTCGAGTCGACGCCTCGAGAAAAGGACACGTAATGGGACACGCCCGTGTCCCAGGCCGTGTTATCTGGACACGCCCTGGGACACACCCGTGTCCCCGGCCATGTCACCCAGCCTGATTCCATCTTAAGATTTTGGGGTGTTACAATCGGCTAGGGTCGTTACAATAAAAAGTGCACTTTTTATTGAAATGTCCTCGTGCCCCAGTATGTACTCTAATTTCCACCTAGTCTGGTTCTTGTTACCGGGCTGCAGCCTAAGCACCCCAACCCCTTTCCAGCCAAATGGCGGTTTTTTGGTAGTCACAACCTCCCTTTGATGAGGCAAACTTGATAGTCAAGCGCCATCACGGGACTTCCCTGGAGGTCATCCATTCCAGTACTACTCCAGCCCGAGCATGCTTAATAATGGAGTTTTCCTACAACTCATCACCAATTGAGCTTGAGTAGTACTAGGATGGGTGACCTCCTGTGAAGTCCCCGTGATACACGCTTGACTATTGAGTTTGCCTCATTAAATGGAGGTTGTTGCCACCAACAACCCTCCTGTGGAGGGAGAAGGGTTTGGGTGCTTGGCTGCGGCCTGGTAACGTCGCCTATAGCATAGTCGTGACATTGTCACGTTGGATCGGCTTGGGGTTTTAAAATAAAAAAGTGCACGTTTTCCCACTTCTCATCACTAATTGAGGTGAAGCTCAATTGGTGATGAGAAGTGGAAAAACTCCATATTTAAGCATGCTCGTGTTTGAGTAGTACGGGGATGGGTGACCACCTGGGAAGTCCCAATACAACTCAACTTAACTATAGAGTTCGCTCATCAAAGGGAGGTTGTTGCAACCAACAACCCACCTGTGGAGGGAGAGGGGTTGGGGTGCGTGGGCTGCAGCCCGGTAACATCGCCTAGAGTGGAGCCGTGACATTGTGATGTTGGATCGGCTAGGGTCGTTACAATAAAAGTGCACATTTTTATTGTAACGACCCTAGCCGATTCAACGTGACAATGTCATGGCTCTACTCTAGGCGATGGTACCGGGCTGCAAAACAAGCACCCAAACCCCTCTCCATTCAGGCGGGTTGTTGGTGGCCACAACCTCCCTTTGATGAGCGAAACTCGATAGTCAACCGCGAACCATGGTGAATTCAAGGAGGTCACCCATACCAGTACTACTCTAGCCCTAGAATGCATAACTATAGAGTTTTCCAACTTCTCATCACCAATTAAGTTGCAGCTCAATTGGTGATGAGAAGTTGAAAAACTCCATAGTTAAGCGTTCTCGCACTAGAGTAGTACTAGGATGGGTGACCTCCTGGGAAGTCCCGGTGATGCACTCTTGACTATCGAGTTTCGCTCATCAAAAGGAGGTTGTGGCCACCAACAACCCGCCTGGATGGAGAGGGATTGGGGTGCTTGGGCTACAACCCGGTAGCGTCGCCTAGAGTGGAGCCGTGACATTATCACGTTGAATCGTCTAGGGTCATTACAATAAAAAGTGCACTTTTATTGTAACGACCCTAGCCTATCCAACGTGATAATGTCACGGCTCTGCTCTAGGCAACGTTACTGGGCTTCAACCCAAGCACCCAAACCCCTCTCTAGCACACAGGCGATTTGTTGGGGGCTAGAACCTCCCTTTGATGAGGCAAACTCGATAGTCAAGTGCAAATCACAGGGACTTCCCAGGAGGTTACACATCGCAATTCTACTCCAGCCCGAGCACGCTTAACTATGGAGTTTTCTAATAACTCATCACTAATTGAGCTACGACTCAATTGGTTTTGAGAAGTGAAGGAACCACATAGTTAAGCATTCTTGGGATAGATTTGTATTGGGATGGAAGACCTCCTGGGAAGTCCCCGTACGACCCAACTTAACTGTCAAGTTCACTCATCAAGGGAGGTTGTGCCAACAACAACCTGCCAGTGGCTGGAGAGGGGTTGGGATGCTTGGGCTGCAGACCAGTAACGTTGCCAAGATAGGACCCATGACATTATCACGATGGATCAGCTAGGGACGTTACAACCTGTCGGCGCCTTTTGCTCTTAGGCATTGAGTGAAGCGATACCTGTCGGCGTCTTCTGCTCTTAGGCGTTGACTGAAGCTGGACCTGTCGGAGCCTTCTTCTCTTAGGAATTGAATGAAGTGAGACCTATCAGCGCCTTCTTCTCTTAGGTATTGAGTGAAGTTGGACCTGTCGGTAACTTCTGCTCTTAGGCGTTGAGTGAAGATAGACATGTCAACGCTTTCTGCTCTTAGGCATTGAGTGAAGTGAGACTTGTCTGCGCCTTATGATCTTAGCCATTGAGTGAAGCTGGACTTGTCGGCGCTTTCTGCACTTAGGCGTTTAGTGAAGTTGGACCTATCAGTGTCTTCTGCTCTTAGGCATTGAGTGAAGCGAGACCTATCGACGCCTTCTGCTCTTAGGCATTGAGTGATGTGAGACCCTTCTCGAACAACATTCTCCCATAGTGGGGTGTCACGGAGGCGAGTGCCTGGCTTACCCAACACTCTCCTTCTTAGGCGAGTAGCGCCTTCATGGGCCACTCGCCTAGTAGGGTCTAGATGTAAAATTACCTGGATGCCCCTACAGGGCTGCAAATAGCCTTCCAAAACACCGAATCTTGGCTATTGGCAGACCACTTTTGGCTGCATATAGCTGTTTAGAATAGCGAAGCCTCGTTGTTGGCAGACCATTTTCAGAAATCTATAAATTGACCCAAGGGGGTACCTCAGAAAGCAAACTTTCAAGTTCTCCTACTCTCTTGTCTTACAACGCATTCTGAGATGCCCTTAGCTCAGCACAGTCTAAGGAGGGGAAGCACTTTATGATGTTCCAAGTGTGTGGTGGGACCTCCATGCTGGATCCTTGGGTCAGTTTCAAGTTCTATGTCTTTGGTCAGCCAAGCTTGCTAGGCAATGTAAGTGTGCAGACACCCCATCCCCAAGGCTTCAGACTCCACAAGAAGCCGATTTCAAATTTATGCAGGCATAATCATAAAGAACAAAGAAAGGCTTGTAGCACAAGGATATAGACTAGAAGAAGGGTTTGTATTCGATTTGACATTTGCTCTAGTGGCTTGGCTCGAAGCGATAAGGTTATTTCTGGCATATGCTACTCACAAAGTCTTCAAAGTCTATCAAATGGACATGAAGTCGAAATCTTTTAACGGAGATCTGAAAGAGGAAGTATACATAACACAACCCCCAGGTTTTGTCAACTCTACTTTCCTTGACTATGTTTATTTTCTCAATAAAGCTGTTTACGGTTTAAAACAAGCTCCCTGATCTTGGTACGAGAAGCTATCTAGTTTTCTTCTTGAGAACAAGTTCACAAGAGGAAAGATAGATAAGTCATTATTTATTAGGGAAGTAAAAGACAAGATTTTGCATGTGCAAATCTATGTCGATGGCATTACTTTTGACTCTAAGGAAGACAACCTTTGCAAGAAATTTCTAAATTTATGAAAGAGAAATTTTAAATGAGTTGTATGAGAGAGCTGAAGTATTTCTTAGGACTTTAGGTGAAACAACCTGAAGATGGAATTTTCATCTCTCAAACGAAGTTCACCAAGGAGTTACTTAAGAAAT
The DNA here is from genome assembly GCA_039513925.1 of Platanthera zijinensis. NCBI lineage: Eukaryota > Viridiplantae > Streptophyta > Magnoliopsida > Asparagales > Orchidaceae > Platanthera > Platanthera zijinensis. The sequence continues at coordinate 171,119,786 of CM077078.1, forward strand.
TCGAAATGGAGAACGCAACCTTGTTGAGGACTCCAATGGGTTCAACTATGTCTCTATACAAGGATGAGAAAGGAAAACCTTTTGATGAAACCAAGTACAGAAGCATAATTGGATCCATGCTCTATCTTACTTCCAGTAGACTTGACATAATGTTCTCGAGATGTGTGTGCGCTAGATTTCAGGTGAACTCTAAGGTATCTCATTACGTCGCTGTAAAGTTAATTTTAAGATACCTTATGGACACACCAAATCTTGGCTTATGGTACCCAAGAAATAATGATGTCGAGCTATTTGGTTTTTCAGATGCATATTTTGCAGGTAGCAGGGATGACAGGAAAATCACTTCCGGGACTTGCCAATTCCTCGAAAGAAGGCTTATTTCATGGAGCAGCAAGAAGCAGAATTGTGTGGCAACCTCCACTGCCTAGTCAGATTACATCTCTACTAGTAGTTATTGCACACAACTTCTTTGGATCAGGAATCATCTCGAGGATTACAACCTGAAGTTTAAAGAGATTCCGGTGTTTGGCGACTCCTCTAGTGTTATAACGATCGCAAACAAACCAGTCTCTCATAGTTAGACAAAGAACATCAAAGTAAGATATCACTTCATCTGGGAGCATGTGGAGAACAAGGACATAGCTCTCAGCTATTTCCCGAAGGATAAGAAGGTCGCAGATATTTCCATGAAGCAGCTGGACGAGGGCAAGTTCAAATTTTCCCAAACAGAACTAGGTATACTGAACAAAGACTCGTGAAGTTGGCTAAGGAGATATGAATTCACTCGGGAAGTACTACACAAGGCAGAGAAATATGACTAAGGCAAATTTGTCAGATATAACTCATCAAATCTCATCGATTTGTTGAAATAATTCTAGTATTTACGATGAACCTTGATGAATCTGACTCTGTTTCCGACGAAACTCGCTGAATTTCACTTAAGTCAAATTTTTTTCCTTATATTGGATCTGAAAAGTAACGATTTCAGGTACGTGTTGTTTCCCATGTCTTAAACTTAAAAAAAATATATCTATAGTAGAAGTGTTCTGGAAAACATTATGCCTTTCACTTCGTCGAAAGAAGACGTCGAAAAGCCTATCTTGATGATTCAGATTCCATACACTGTTCAACATCTTCTTCCCATCAACTTGATTCTTATCCTCGCCAATTCATCCAGAGATTTTATCCCACCGGCTTGTTCCCGACGATTCGTACAGAGATTTGATCCCGAAGATTTCTTCCTGACGATTTGTTTATAGAAAGCAGTCCAGTTCCATTGTCGACAATCCTAAACGATTCTCTATGCTCTTAGCAACATTCTCCACGGCTCCTCGAAGTACATACGATTTTTTAGGTGGTGGAGAATTGGTTCGCATAGGGTTTCCCTCTGCCTCAGATGAGTTCAGGAACATAATTCTCATGTTGGAAACAACATGCCTCTCGTTTGTCCTAGAACAGCTATGCAAGGTATTGGATAAGGATGTCCTTGAATTCTATCAGAATGCCAAGCTTCGACATGAAGATACGGTAATCAAAAGCAATGTTTGTCACGTTAAAGTCAAGGTGAAGGCTTCTCTACTCACCCAGCTCTTGAGGATACAAGCCTCTAACGTAGTCGATCACCGCGAAGAGGAGGACTTTATAAGATCCATGCTATTTTGTGGACTTCCTAGTGGCACCAAAGCCATTAATAGAAAAGGGATGAACGAGGAAGGTAAGCTCTTGTTTGATATCATTGGTAAAGTGCTGCTATGCAAGACCGGTTCCCATGACTACCTCTCTTCAGATATGTTCAAGTATCTATTGGCGATCTTCTGCCGTAAGAGAATTAATTAGGGGGCTATCCTATACTGTTGGATCAAATATAGCCTCTGCACCCCAACTTTGGAAGGATTCTATGTCTGTACTTGAATCTAATGGACAGAGATACATTTGATATGTCCAAAGGAAACCTATCCACCACCTGAAGAAGATTGACACTTCCATCTTCTCAAGGTGGGATAGGAAAATCTAAAGGCTAGGGGGAGTCAGAGATGTACCAGAGGTAGAGGAAGAGGAAGTACCTAAGGACAGGATTCTGGCTTCCACCCTAGTTAAATTCCTTATAGATTGATTGCATGAGTTGAGGGGGAGCCAGCTGATACACCAGTGGCCACCGAGTCAGTGCCCTTGAGTGTTACTACTGATGATGCGTATTTTAGCTAAATTTTTTAGGGTAAAGATATATTATTTTCGTTTTAAGTCTCTTTCTTTATGTATTTTTAAGTTTCATTTTATGTAAATAATCTAACTTAGTTTATTTTATGTTTTTACAGGTTTTCACAGCTTATGGCCTAAAATGACCTGACACGCCCCCCTGATACGCCCACCTTGGGCGTGTCATACGGCGTGTAACCTGATCCCAAGGAAGTTTGATGCCAGAACAAAAATACCGAAAAAACACGCTGGCATACCCCCCTTACACACCCTCCCTTTTAGGGGTGTGCATGAAAAACCGACAACCGACCAAACCTCCCCGAACCGTCCAAACCGAACCGATTTTACACCGAACCGAACGACTCGGTTCGGTTTTGGTTTTCCTCTCTAAAAAACCGAACCGCACCGACTAATAATACATGTAAAATACTACCCATAATGATTTTGTAACTATTTTTATTAACTACATAATGTACATAAATGATATTAACTTAATAATTTTTATATCATTTGAGCCAAAATAATTTTTTAGAATATATATTTTATGCATCAAGAATAATTAAATATTTTGTTTAACAGATTTTATTTATATATTTTTATATTTATTACTAGATTTCGCAAAAAAATATTCAATCATAATATTTTTATGTAATATGAGCTATTAGTTGTAATATATCATATGTAAATAAAGATTGATGATATTTATTTTTAATTATCATATATTTTTTTAAATTTGCTTGAGATATTTAAGTACACAATTATTTTACATAGTATAACTGAAAAACCGAAAACCGAACCGAGTAAACCAACCAAAAAACCGAACCGAACCGATAAACATCGGTTCGGTTTCGGTTTGGGCCCAAACCGAACCGCTTGCACCCCTACTCCCTTTGCGTGTCACAGGGCGTGTCACCCACATCCCAAAGCCTGCCGTCGCAGTTAGGGTCATATAATGACTCTGAGAAAAATTTAGCCCCTTTGGGGTTGATTTGAATGGTATTGGTATGACCAAAGTTTGGTCCCTTAAGGGTAATTTAGGGAAAAGATTGTTTGAGGGCATAGTGGGGCCAATTCTCACCCAAAGGGGTTGGGACTTAGACCAGAGCTCCTTGGTCACTTAAAACACCCTCTCATGGAGTTGGTGGTGGTTTGGGGTAGATTTGATCTAGGACCCTAGTTGAAAACCTAAGGTTAAACTTTGGGGGTTTGTGAAGGACATGGAGTGATATGTCCTTGTATGGACTTGGGGTTTAGTCCATGTAATCCTAGGATGGTAAATAGTCGTAGGAAGTAATTTGGTGACATTTAAACTTATGAACACACCTTAAACAAATTAGGGATAGTTTAGGCCTATAACTTTTATGAAAATATTGAAGGGTCGTATTACCTTGGATCCTTACGAAATTTTGGTAGAAGAGTTTTTATAACAATATAAGTCTCTGGAAATTATTATAGGATGTTTAGAAAAGAATAGACCTTACTTGTAGTTATAACATTCAACTTGCCCCATGTGATGATTTTGAACTAACCATGGTTAAATTAACTTAGAATGTTATAGAACTTTGTCAATGCTGATTAAAAATAATTTGGATGCACTAGTAAATTATTTGGATTATTTGGGAATTTTCTCTTAGTATTTCGTGTGTAAAGTAAACTAGTGCACCTTATTTTGGAAAATAGATAATAAATAAAATAACTTATTGTAAGATTATGTTACTTGGCCAGAGAATCGTTTAGGGCATAATAAAGCCTAGAAAATTATTACATATCATTTGGATGAGTTTATAAGAATGTTTCTTCTCAAAGTATACTTTAATGAAATTATTCGAAGTATTTTCTACATAGCTCACTGACCTTGGAATTTCATGAAAATTAGTATGTTGTGTTTTATGATCATTTTAAGGCTCTGGTAATTTTTATATAATTTTTGGATAATTATTTATGGCACTCCCTTCATTTACTCAAATTATTTAATTACATTTAATTAATTATTTAGGGGTTATTAAATTTATAAAAATCTGTAAAATTTTGTATTCACTGATATTTTGCTATGATATAGTGTTCATAATTTTTGGGTGGTCATAACATAAGGAAATCTAGTACTTCATGTTAAAAATTACTCATGGCTTAACTTTTGGGAAAATTTAATAAATGGTAAATTAACTAGGAAAATTATACGTTTATGGATTTTGGCTAAATGTGTCATGATAGACCCACAATAAATATCTCAGGACTTCTGGATGAAAATTTGGAGTACCTCCTTCCATGTTCATCATATAGCTAAGGTTGGTCTGCATTTAGTAAAACTGCGGAAATTATGATAACATGTGGAACGGACATAGGGAGATGGGGTTTATATTTTACTGACTTGGTAATGTGAAAAAGAGAGCTGCGTTATGAGTGATTATGAGGAGAGTGCTAAGTTGACAAGTGTTAAGAGGTGCTCGGGATCGACGAAAGATTGTCCTTCCTATGGAGAGAGAGTCAAAATACACTAGGGTTAGTTCCAGTATAATATTAAAATACATCGGGAATTGGTTAATAACCAATAATAGTAAGTGCCTTGTGAAATGGAACGATGGGCTTTAGATACCATAAGAGTTCCTAGTGTCCAGTGAAAGCCCTTCACCGGGAATACCTCGGGCAGTCCTGGGCTAACCTAAACTATAAGAATAATCAATATGTAAGAGTAACTAGTATAACTAGGATTACACTTACACTCACACTCCCCGGTGTTGTGGGAATTAGGTTAGGTCTCAAGAGCGGAAGGATCGGTGGTTTTGGCGATGGGTAGGTTAGTCCGGCGATTTGATGGCTCGGTAGATAATTGTGACGTACAGGTTAGTCCGGGGAGCTTGGGCTCGGTGGAAAATATATTATTGTTGCATGCGCATAAGATATAAGGTGGTGGGTATTCGGTATTGGGGAGTCTTCGTACCGAAACCAATACATTGACTTGGCAGGTGTGGTATAGCACTTAGCCAAATGATGTTTTGTGTTCCAACCAGCAAGCGTACGAAGGAGCTCCGCTTAGTGCACCAGCGTTGAGGTGAATGATAGGTCTTACTAGTAGTGTTGATACAAGTTTAGAGTTTGACAAGGCCCAACCCACTGCTTCTGTTTGCCACTACAGAGGTATTTTGGGAGGTTAGGCTCCAGAAAGTGGGAACTAAAGGTCTGTGTGCACAAAGTCGGTTGTATGAGTTGCACTGGCATGTTCTCATCATAGCATACCTCCATGACATAGTATATCATTTCATATAACCCTTGACACCTATTGTATAAATTGGTATGGGACTTTTTATATAATAGGCCTTGCGAAACGACCCCTTCATCTATTGGTTTGTATGGGCATTCCTATAGGTCAAGGTTACTTACTTAGTTTACCTCCTCATACTTTACTTGCTCATCTTATTCATGTGTATTCTTATAGTGTTTACCTACCATTGGCTTACTTATACTTGCTGTGATTATATGCTCATGATAGACTAGTTATGTCATCACCTACTTACTTTTGTTACTCTCCACCTTAAATACCTTCCCTTTTATTCTCCCCGCTCGGTGCCTAGGAGCCATGGGGGAGGGGTGGGGGATGATAGGACTTGGTCTTTTAGACTAACGGTCGTTGACCAAATCATTATAGGGGATCGAGGAGCCGAACAAGGAGATCCAGCCCCAGAGGTCGGTGCTCTTGGCGACAGGACAGTCTATCATAGGAGTTCAGGCAACAGGGACAGTGAGTCGTGATCATTATTACTTATTATAGATTTTCTTCCGCGTTGAGTGACTTATAGTGATGATCATAATGTATCGGGCAGGAGCCCTTTTTATTAGTACTTGATTTATTATTACTGTGGACTCCCCCTTCGTGGAGATTTATTTATATGTGATTTTTTGTGGACTAGTATTTGATATTTACATTACTCTTATATTTTTTGTACTCTTCTACGATCGATATGGCCGGCAGGATTGACATTTTATACTGACAACCTTCCCGGGTGTGTTGGTGTCCCCGCAAAGCGGCTGTTCTGGGCATTAGACAGTGTTGGTTTAAAAGCAAAAATAATGGGGTCTTACAAAATGGTATCGGAGGAAACCTCGATCGGAAGGGTAAACCTCCACTAACCCTGGGTCACCCCCGCTCGAGTTTAGTTTGGGGACAAACTAAGAACCGGAAGTTGTGGTGTGCATATATGGGAGATCACTTGTAACCGTCCTCCTTTAGCTAGTTTTGTGTCAAATTTCTTACAATTGGCTTTTGTTATTCATCCCCCAGCATATCCTACACCGCAAGGCGGAACCCAGGAAACTCCAAATTCTACACCGGCCTCCACTCCGTTTCTATAGTCGGAGATGGGGCAGACTCTGACGGCCATTCTGGAGGTTTTTCGGGCCCTAAAGGCTCCGGCTCCGCAGCCCAACCCGGGGGCCAATTGGTTGAGAATCTTTCAAGGACTCTCTCCCACATCTTACATTCGGACGGGGCCGGCCGTAAGGACAGAAGAGTGGCTTGATATCATGTTCGAGATGCTGACCGGGATATGGTGCCTATGGGAGGAGAGGGTAACTCTTGTGGTCTCCTTCTTGGAGTCTCATGCTAAGAGATGGTGGAAGACACTTTTGGATACAAAATTTGCAGATTGGGAGGTTTTTGACGTTACTTGGGAGGAGTTCAAGGCCACACTATTAGATCACTTCATCCCATACTCAGCAAGAGATGAGCTGGAAGACTGGTTCCTACAGCTGAGGAAGGGAAACAGGATGATGGTGGAGTACCACCGGGAGTTAAACAACTTAACTTTGTTTGTGGACTCCTATCAGTTGGAAGAAGCAGGTTATACCAATAGCTTCTTTAAGGGCCTTCGAGAGGACCTGAGATATGCTCTTTTGTTTGTATCCGACGGGCCTATACCTCAGATTCTTGAGATGACAAAGAGGATGGAGGATGATTAGCACACGACTCGATGCCTGAAGAGGCCAACTGAGGATCAGGGTCGGGGAGGAAGGAATGATCAGCGGAGGGGATGCTTTGTTGATGAGAGAAGGGCAGAGGACCAACCCTGCCAACAGGTTAGATAGGATTCGAGAGAGCCGGTGTTATTGACCCCTCAACCTCTTCAGATGTGGGAGATACAGAGGCTCGGAGGTGTGTCACTTCCCCCGCCTGAGTGCTACAACTATCATCAGGTAGGGCACATCCGGAGGATCTATCCTATGAGAGGGGAACCTTTACCAGCACCACATGCTGCCTCGCCCGCTCAGAAGTTTGTATGCTGAGGCCGTGGAAGAGGACGTGGTTTCCAGGGCAGATATCGGAGGTAAGAGAGGGAGCAGGTGTATGCTCTGGACTTGGCTCTACCTCGGGACCTGGGTAGGGGGATTGTAGGTATGCTAGTAATTTTTACGTTGTTGTTTATTTTTGAAATTTTTGAAACAACAAACAATAGTATCTTACTAAAAAAATGGATACTATAGGCCCAATTACTTAACCATACTTAAATAAACGAAAATTATTATGGTGTGCGACAAACCTGCCCACACCTTGGTGGACACGGCGCCGTCACACAACTTCTTCTCAGAGGAGTTCTTAAAGGGACTGGTGGGAGTCAGACATTATTCGAGAGTCGCCAAGAGGGTGTTTCTCTTAATGGGACGGATGTCTTAGCTATTGCCAAGTGCCTCCTAAGGGTGACTATTTATGGTCTGACACTCGAGGCCGTGGCTATGGTCTTGAGGATGCTGGACTTTGACATGGTTCTTGACATGACATGGCTTACTTAGAACTATGCCTAGATAAATTGCATGGAAAAGAAGGTTGTACTATGTTACGACGGTACCTTCACGACCTTCGAAGGTATTACTCCCATCTTGTAACGTCCTAATTCATGCAAGGCCCCTCATGCGGACTTTTGAGTCAAGAGAGACGATTTGGGCTCAGGGAAGAGAAGTCAGCCCAGAAAAGGACACGGGTAGTGACACCGGCGTGTCCCTACCGGTGTGGAAAATCATGGATTTTCCAGAGAAGGACACAGGTGGTGACATGCGCATGTCCTTACCCGTGTGAAGAGGACACGGGTAGGGGAACAGGCGTGTCCACTACCCGTGTGTGTAACTAACATTGTCGGTCCTATGTCCCAAGAAGGACATGGGTAGGGACACGGTCTTGTCCGTACCCATGTGAATGTCTCCAGGAAACCCGGTCGTGTCTCCCGAGTAGGACACAGGTAGAACACGGGCCTGAACACGACCGTGTCTCGTGGACACGGGTAGTGGACACGGGCGTGTCCCTACCTGTGTTTATGTCCATACGATGCTATAACCATCGATGACACTTCACCCGAGTGAGACACGGGTAGGAACACGGGCGTGTTCCTAACTGTGTTGGTCCTATTTATATAGGATTTAGCCATTTTTCATCATGTTTCAAAGCCCTCTTTTTCTGTGGAGAGACTGCTGCTGGAGCCAAGTATTTTTTCGTGGAGAGCCAACACCGCCGAGGTGAAGAGGATGCCGCCGTGAAGAGTCATGCGATCTATGGCCGTGAATAACGGAAACGCCGGAAATGATGTGAGTTTCCTCCCCTCTCCCTTGGTGCTAGATCTGTAGTTAATCCTAGGCGATATATCGACTCAAAAGAGTCTTGATGTGTGAGATGGAGACTCCTAGGAAGAGGCCATACAAGGACTTGTGTTCTAGGGTTTAGTAATCTTCAACCTCTCCTTTCTTCAATGTGATGGTGGGGATGGTCTCGTGAAGAGGAATGGCCTGATGAGGGTGAATAAGCGAGGAGGATTTCTAGGTGTGATTTGGAAAGATCCGCTAGAGTAGGAAGATGAACCGATGCCGTTCATTCGGCCTCAAAAATGCGTGCAGAAATATGTATTCTGCATGCAGCGATCTTCATGGAAATTTTCATGTATGTCATGGCTAGATCTGGGCTTTCGACTAAACACGAAAGTCATAGGACTTGAAGAGATCTTTCCAACGCGTGGTTACACATCTTCAGGCAATGTCTGAAACCACGGGAAAGCCTGGTTGAAATTGATGGATTATAATGTAAACATGCTGAAACTGTAATTTGAATGTAGCAGTCTTAGAAGCTGCTTTCTACTATGATACGAACTAATTTGGGCTTCTGACTAAACACAGAAGTCGTGGCCCTTGGAAATACCTTTCCAATGATGGGTTACACATTTTCACCGGATTCCTGTAGCATCAGGAATCCCTGTTTGAAGCTCTACTCTCTATACAATTCCTGCATACTTGGTTCTTTGATAATGTAAACCTAATATAGTATTATTAGACGAATTATGAATAGTTATAGTAATGTTCGTGGTGATCTGTTGGTGGATCCTTTATAATCAAATGATGAAGTAAAACCTGCCTGAATGAAATGTTTGGATGGTAGATCCCTAGGTGTACTAGTGAGTAGAAAAGTTGGATTGTATAAACAACTAGATATGTGAATCGGTAATGTAAGCTGTGAGCTCGAAATGTTGGAAGAGGTTTGAATGTAATACCCCCGATTTTTCTGTGATTATTTAATTCTCGTTTGGCGTTATGTTGACGCGTTTTCATGTCTTATGCCATCGGTGGAGTGTGGTCTTAACTCCTTAGAACTGAGTGGCTTATTTTGTAGCCTATTGGCAAGATCTCCCTAGCAAGCCGGATCGTTTTGGGTGCCCTGGTGTGGCCTTTCTGGGGATGTTTTTTTTGGCTTCGGGTGGGTATAACTCGAGTTCTATTTGTCGAAAGTTAATTTTTACTTCGCTGTTGCGTTCGTAGCATGGGTATTTAGCTACGGTGCAAATTTCGTCGAATTCCGAGGTGGTTCGGTTTTTGCGTCGTTTTGGGTGTGCTAATAATAAATGTAAATAAGTAATATTATAGCTGTTTAAAAGAATCTGGAGGTCAAAAGATGGGTTATTTTAATCTTGTGGCTATTCGGTTGCGGTCATGGCGGTTGCAAGCTATATAAATATATATTATTATATTATTACTTAATTAATAGTTAAGTTAGTACTAAGAGGGTGATATATATAGGATAGTTTAGATTTAGAAGAATAGAATGCTGCTGTTCATCTTCCCGAAACCGAACCCGCAGCGCCTGTTCGCGGAAAACAAAGGAACCGCCGAACCTGCTCCCCTTCGGACTCCGATTCCGGGAGCATTTGTGGACGGAATTTGATTCCGAAAGCGGATTTGGATTGCTCTCGCCTAGAACTTTATTCCTACAGTAAGAAACTCAATTTTCGTGGTGTTTCTAGGGGTCTCGAAATTTCTTGGTTTATCCGTTTCCGCCATTAAAGCTCTAGATTTCTGTTTTAGGTGTTGTTGCTACTGGTGTTGAGTGAGAGTAAGGGAGGCCGACCAAGCTTTACTGGAAATCGAGGCAAGTGGTGCTCTTGCCCTTGCCATGTAGCTTTTCTTGTTCATTTTGTTCCTTACTGTTAATGATTATCCAGATTTATCTTGCTAAAAGGTCCAACTTCTCTTTTGATTTTAACCAAGTTCTGCTTAAGCCTGCAGATAGTTTCCTGTATGGATTCTTTTTTCCAAAATCTGCCTTGCTATTAAAATCTCTTTTTGTTTCTTCCTGCTATTTAGTTGGCTTGTTCTCGGGTTGGGAGTAGTGAAATCATTGCTGGTTCAAGCATTGGAGATTTCAGGGCTCGGCGTTTAGTATGGTGCACACACTCAACATCGGGTCTGCTTGGACTTGGCATTGAGTGTGGTGCACAAACTCAACACTGGGTCTGCATGGACTTGGCGTTGAGTGTGGTGCACTCACTCAACGCTGGGTCTGCTTGGACTTGGCGTTGAGTGTGGTGCACACACTCAACGTCGGGTCTGCTTGGACTTGGCGTTGAGTTTGGTGCACACACTCAATGCTGGGTCTGCTTGGACTTGGCGTTGAGTGTGGTGCACACACTCAACGCCGGGTCTGCTTGGACTTGGCATTGAGTGTTGTCATGACCCGCATTTTCCCCAAAGTTAAGAAGTATCAGAGTAAGGGAAAATACGCGTTGTGATGCCACGTCGAGCAGGGGATAACTGCCGACGCACAGGCGACACACCAAAACCATAAATCACAAGTTTTGATTTAGTAGAAAATCAGTTTGTTTGAAGGTCGTATCCCTCGGCACAGTGGATCAGTAAGTCCACGCTGAGAAAATATATATGCTACAACGGAAAAATACTTTGGTTCAGTTAGTTTGACACCATAAATGAGCATAAGGGTCCACCCAAGACCACTTCTAGAATGTACGACACCTAAGGTGAGTATAGTATATATGTATTAAAAGATGTTTTACGCATATAAGAAAATAGTACTTTAGTTGGCAAACATGTTATGCATGAGGTACATATAATAGTTTAGGGTCTTAAAATACCTAACATGCAATCTAACATAAAACATTCCCAGAAGCAAGCAAACAACCCCAAGAGAGCAACAACAGCAGTGTAAATTCATATTTAGCAAAACAAGTAAGATACCAGTGGGCATCGACAACCCGACACGAACCCACCGGTGAGTGTGCATGTCCATACAGAAAAGAAAATGACTACCTCACAAGGGAATGATCTGCAACTCTGCTACCCTGGAGGCTACCAGCAAGACGCAGCAAATGGAAAGTCAGCCGCTCAATCGGCTACAACTTGGACCTTAGACATTCAAGAAAAGAAATGCCTCAGCAAGGAAATAAACAAAAGAAAGGAGTGTCAAATTACTTAAATAAAGAAGGGTTTTCCAAACCGGCAACAAAGTACTAAACTACAGAAGCAGGAAAAGAAAGAAGCATTGCTTAAAGAGCAATAAAAGCAAAACACACTAAGTGTGAGCACAAATCTACCTGCTCTGGAAAGAATCAACCTGCAGAAGAAATGCATCAGCATAAAAGCAGGGAAAAACCAAAAGTAGACAATAGGAAACTAACAGTCCTAAGCTTGTGGGAAAATGACCGGTGTGTAAAAAATAAGGTGGACTGGAGTGGGCGGCCACAATGTCCAACACCAATAACCAGACCCCCAAAAAATACTCAAGGGCGAAAACACAACCGGTGGCAGCTTCAGGGTCCACACACCCAACAAGTTGGCCACAGTGTCCAAACATAGTGGTGGCCACAGCTTAACACACACAATTCACCCCTCAGAGTCCAAACAACAACACCCCCTCTGGTCATAGCCCACGAGTCGGCATGCAAAAACTAGCCGAACACCCCTAATACTCCTCTTAGGAAGGTAAATCTTTTCTAACAACCCTAAAGAAGCTAACATCCCAAGGCTATAACATTAGCCTAAAAAGAAACGGCGGTGCTGAGTGAGTCTACCTCGCTCAATGCCAGAGACATAACCGCAAGCCATGGCCATGGCGTTGAGTGAGTCTACCTCACTCAACGCCAAACCTGCTTTGGCAAGATTAACCACATCATCTCCAAACTAGCTTATCACTAAGCTTTCCACCACCAGAGAGCTGGGATTTAATTCCAGCTCTCACTCCTATCTTTCCTACCCGATCGCAGCCTAATAAATTAGACTATAACCTAAATAAGCCCAAACTCTACTCAAAGCCAGCAAGCAGAGTCTTGGAAAATAAATTCCAAGGCTCATGCTGCTCTTTCTTAACCGATCTAGCAGCACTACCCTAGCCTTAAGACACCACTACACTTAGGCTAAAATTCAAACAAGCTGCTAATTAAGCTACTAACCGAGATACTCGAGAGTAAGGATAGAGAAACCCAAAACAAAACAGCCCAATGTGGCTGATTCAGCTATTGGACAGGAAATAAAATGAAATAAAGGAGTTGAGCAAGCTTTACAAACACATAGGGGGCAAGGGAGCCACTCGCCTCTACTTCTCGGAAACAGCCAAAAACCTCCAATCTTCAGCTCCAGCGGCAAGATCGGCGACCTAGGAAGCTAAGCTGGAGCATTAGGGAGAAGAAGGATAAACTCGAAACTCTCAGGTATCTAAAGACAACCCTAAAAGCTAAATTACATACCTAGGAAGCAAGATCTCGGCGAGAGCAGCTCAAAACTGAAAATCCCCGGGCAAACCGAGCTCTAGAGCGGCTGGAATCACCGGCCAAGGATGCAGCTTCTCCGCCTGAACCTTCCGCTGGAAGTGATGGCTCTCGGGTTGGGTAAGGAGATAAGGAAGAGCCTAGGAAAAAACCCCCACTAGCACCCACTAAGCTAATATAATATAATACTTAGCTACCACTAAGGCTTAATTTAATCTAGCCTATTCGGCCACTAACCAGCTCATGCTTATCCTTAGCAGCTAACCCAAGACAATGCTACAAGCTTGATATATACAAATATATATATATATATATATAATATATGCATACATAAACTACCAACACTAAGCTACTAAAATACTATTATATCCAATCACTAGTATATTTGATAATATTATAAGTCCGATATAACAGCCACTAGCTGACACTTAAAGAAATAAAATACTAAGCTACACAAGTCCCAAGCGGAGCACCCAGCTGTGTCTTACCTAAAGCTGAAGGCTTATATATATATATATATATATATATATATATATATATATATATATATATATATATATATTGACACTCTAATATATATATATGCACACACACACAGAAACATAATTATATATATATGCACACACACTTATATATATATATGTGCACAAGCATACAAGCTAGCATCAAAATGAATATAAATAATTAGCTAAACCACTTAGCCTAAAAACAAGGCACCAGCCCTTCCAAGCTCGGCAACACAAGGCCACGCACAACAAACAGGTAGCCAATACCGGCTAACAAAACGCACGTCGAAATGACGCGAAAAACAAATGATCTCGGATTTCGACAAAACTCGCACCGTAGCTAAACACCGCATTTACAAACACAACGGCGAAGTCGAAAACAATATCCGACGATCAAAACTTGGGCTAACACTGCCCGAAGACAAAACACAAGCATTCCCCGAGAGGCAAGATCGAGTCACCAAAAAAGACTCCGGCTAGCTGGGGAATCTTGCAAATAGGCTACTAAAGGACCACTGAAGGAACCTAAAGTGTTATGCCCACGCTCTAACAATGGCAGAAGCCGACAACGCGTCATCGAAACGCCAAGCAGTGGTCAAACAAAACACAGAAAAACCGGGGGCGTTACAGTCACTCCCCCTAAAAGAAAGTTTCGTCCCGAAACTTTACAAACAACCCTTCTAACAAAAGGGGAAAAAGAACGAGCTAACCAACAGCCATAAAAAGAATGCAACATACCAGGCACAAGTCAGGGGAAAAGGTGAGGGTAAGCCTCCCTCATAGCTGACTCCAGCTCCCAAGTCGCGCTTTCAACATCGTGGTTCTTCCATAATATTTTCACCATAGGAATCGTCTTCTTCCGCAACACGCGATCCCGAGCATCCAAAATGCGGACAGGAACTTCCACATAAGAAAGGTTCGTCTCTAGCAGAGGCACAGAATCCAAAACCTGTCTGCCACTATGCACACACTTCCGCAGCTGACTAACGTTAAAAACATCATGTACTCCAGGAAAATTTTCGGGCAACTCCAGCCTATAAGCTGCCACACCAATCCACTCAATAACCCTGAATTGCCCCACATATCTTGGGTTCAACTTCCGGTCTTTCCCAAATCTCTTGACCCCAGTCATCGGAGAAACCTTTAAGAACACCTGGTCCCCCACAGCAAATTCCAGATCTGATCTACGCCGGTTGGCATTCTTTTCATATCTCTCCTGGGGTACTCGAAGATTTTCCCGAACCAGCTTCACCGAAATTTCCATCTCCTCGAGAGCCTCTTGACCCAACAATGGTCTATAACCAACCTCAGCCCAAAACAAGGGAGTCCTGCAGTGCCTCCCATACAAAGCCTCAAACGGAGCCATTTGCAAGCTTTCCTGATAGCTATTGTTATAAGAAAACTCCATAAGCCGCAAACCCTCTTCCCACGCCCCACCATGCTCCAGAATATAGCATCGAATTATATCTTCTACAATCTGATTTACCCGCTCTGTTTGGTCGTTGTTCTGTGGGTGGTAAGCGGTGGAATACCTCAAATCTGTCCCCAAGCCTTCCTGAAGACTCTTCCAAAAACGAGACGTGAACCTGGAGTTTCGATCTGATATGATGCTCATGGGGACGCCATGCAGTCTAATAACCTCTTCCACATACAGCTCAGCTATATTTCTCATCGGGTAATCAATCTTGAACGGCACGAAGTGGGCACACTTCGTCAGTCTGTCCACGATCACCAATACTGAATCATGCCCCCTCGGAGACCTTGGTAAGCCTGTAATAAAATCCATCAAAGATGCTTTCCCACTTCCAAGTAGGAATCTCCAAGGGAGTCAGCTTGCCACCTGGCCTACCATGATCAGCCTTTACTTGCTTGCAAGTGTTGCATTCAGAAACAACTTTTGCTATGTCTCCCTTCATCCCATACCACCAGGCAATCTGCTTCAAATCGTGGTACATCTTAGTGGATCCTGGGTGGTAGCCAACGCTAGAACTATGGGCTTCCATGCACACTATAGCCCTGATATCGCCAACATCGGGAATGCAAAGTCGGCCTCGGTATCTCAAGGTACCCAAATCATCTATAAAAAAATCCAACAGCTCGCGTTTCTCAGCTCGAACATACAACCGCAGAAGGTCAGGGTCATCCTTCTGATGCAATCTCATAAGCGCGATCCATGAAGGCTCTGCCACTGCCAGGCTACTCTGCCCATCACAGCTACCCATAGAAATGTCCATCAACCGAAACTCCTCTACCAACGACTCAGCTGTGAGACCAAAAATCTTCCCTAATTTCCGACTCAAGGCGTCGGCCACCACATTGGCCTTGCCCGGATGATACTAAATCTCAACATCATAGTCGGCCACGTACTCTAACCATCGCCGCTGACGCAGGTTCAACTCCTTCTGAGTGAAGACATACTTCAAGCTCTTATGATCAGTAAAAATCTTGCACTGTACACCATAAAGAAAATGCCTCCACAACTTCAAAGCATAAATCACAGCAGCAAACTCCAGGTCGTGCGTAGGGTAATTCCTCTCATGAGTCTTCAGCTGTCTCGACCCATACGCAATCACCTTTCCATCTTGCATCAGCACGCATCCCAGTCCAATATGGGAAGTATCCACATATACCTCATACTCGACACCTTTAGTAGGAAAAGATAGAATAGGGGCTGAACATAGCCTCTTCTTTAGCTCCTCAAAAGCTTCCTCACACTTGCCATCCCAAACAAAGGTTACATTCTTTTGTGTCAACCGGGTCAAGGGCGCAGAGAAGGTAGAGAATCCCTTCACAAATCTTCTATAATAACCTGCCAAACCCAAGAAGCTTCTGATCTCACGAGGCGTAACAGGCCTCGCCCACTCCATAACAGCAGCGATCTTCTCCGGGTCTACTGAGATCCCCTCCTTGTTCACCAAATGGCCTAGGAAGGATACTTGAGGCAGCCAAAACTCACATTTGCTCAGCTTGGCATAAAGATTATGATCTCTCAGAGTCGCCAAAACTAGACGCAAATGTCGATCATGCTCTTCCGCACTCGGGGAGTACACCAAAACATCATCAATGAAGACAATCACGAACTTGTCTAAGTACTCCTTGAACACGCGGTTCATCAAATCCATGAAGGCTGAAGGCGCATTAGTCAAACCAAAAGACATGACTAAGAACTCAAAGTGCCCATAATGAGAGCGGAACGCCGTCCGCGGAATATCAGACTCCCGAATCCTCAACTAGTGATAGCCCGAACGAAGGTCTATCTTTGAAAACACAGCACTACCACTCAGCTGGTCAAACAAATCATCGATCCGAGGCAGTGGGTACATGTTCTTAATTGTAACCTTGTTCAGCTCTCTGTAGTCGATGCATAGCCTCATCGACCCATCTTTCTTCTTTACGAACAACACAGGTGCACCCCAGGGCGACGAACTCGGCCTGATAAAACCCTTTGCCAACATCTCATCTAGCTGGATCTGCAACTCCTACAGCTCTCGCAGGGCCATGCGGTACGACGCCTTAGCAATAGGATGCGTACTCGACTCCAAATCTATAACGAACTCAAGATCGTTATCGGGTGGAAGTCCGGGAAGATCAGCTGGAAAAACATCGGGGAACTCACAAACAAGATGAATCTCTTCCAACTGCAGCACACTAACATCTGCCCCTACAAGAGAGACCAAATAGGCAAAATAGCTCGGAACAAGCAAATTGCAAGCACGTACCGCAGAAACAATCGGAGGCTCCTGGAGAGGGTCGGCATAAACGCTCCTGGGCTGACCGTCGTCCTTCACGAAATCCAAGCGCTTACCCTTACACTGGATAACCGCATCATATCTGGACAACCAATCCATGCCTAGGATAACGTCGAAGTCCTCTAGATCAATCACCTTCAGATCTGCCTTAGCTAGAAAGTCTCCCAACAAGATTGGGCAGCGCTGAATACCCAAGTATGAAACCACAGAGTCACCCGAAGGAAACTTGACGTTGAAAGCTCCACCAACACGATCTAGGCTCAAATGGAATCGCTCCACAAAATCCCTAGCAACAAAAGAGTGGGTGGCTCAAGAGTCGAAAAGAACGCGTGCCCAACGGTTCTTTACCTTAAATCTCTCGGTATAGCAATCCACACAACTAAGGGAAAGCAAAAGCTAAACTACACAAGAGGTAGAAAATTCAAGTTAGGAAGAAATCTAACCTGAAATGACCTGGGTCAAAGTCGTCGCTTCCTCTGCAGAGATAACATTAAGCTTCCCTTTGCCTTTATCCGCCCGCGGGGGTGGTGGCAACGCCTGTAAAGGAACAACTGGAAGAACGGGCTACGCCTGAGGGCACCTCGACTTGAGATGGCCCTTTTGCCCACACTGAAAGCAAGCTTTATCTTTCGACCAACAACGGGACAAATCATGCCCCTTCCTTCCGCACAAGGAACACACCACATCCCCTTTGGGAGCACCCTAGATAGCATGGACTTGTTCTTTCTTTTGCGCTGCCAATCTCTTGAAGCACTTCTCAAAGGGGTGGCCTGGCCGGCCGCAGAAGCTACACGTCCCCTTGGTCTTCTTCCTTGAAACTGCATCAGGTTCCTGGGGGCCTTCCCCCCCAACGGACTTCCGCTTATCTTGCCTCGCCTGCTGGCCTTTATTCTTAGCATTCTCAATGGACTCAACTTTTAAAGCAACTTCCACCACTCCGGCATAACTGACTTCTCCGTAGGAATTTGCTAACTGCTGAACGTCGCTTCTCAACCCACCAAGAAACCACTTAACACGGTCTGCTTCAACACTCACAAGTCCAGGAGCAAACCGACTGAGTTTGCTAAACTCAATCTCATACTCACTAACCGTGAGTTTCCTTTGCTTCAAATGCAGGAAGTCATTCATCAACCGGTCCAGCTCGACCGAGGGCAGAAACTTCCTCAGTAGCATTTCCTTAAAGGTCTCCCAAGAACATCCTTCCTTCAAGCTTTCCTTTTCTCGCAACCACCAAGTCTTTGCTAGACCCTTGAGCTGATAAGCAGTGATCATCACCCTCTAATCGTCAGTGACCTAAGAATAAGAGAACATCTCCTCAATTGCTATCAGCCAATCATCCAAAACCATGAAATCCACTTTTCCATCATAGGTAGGTGGTCCAAGTCGCTGAAATTGAGAAATAAATGCCATCTCTGGTGGCACCACAAAAGGAAGTACCAAAGGAGGAGGAACAGCTACACCCCCAACGGGGTTCTGAGCTCTCTGAGCCTGCCCTGCCACTTCTACTACCAACGACTGGATCTGGCTCTGCATGTCCACCATCTGTCTTGCCAAGGCTTTATTACTTAGCCACAAGCTCTCGATCAGGGCCTTGCTCTTGGATCTCGAAGACTCACCCGTAGATTGGGGAGTCGATAGCGTCGCAGGACGCTTCGCCATCCTATAATCACACCAATGCTAATTAAAACCCATCCCAACTACTAAAACAAGCCTACCCAGTACAGACAAGCATACTTAAATATGAATTTTAACTACAAATCTTGCTCTGGGATTCATTTTATAATGATGATGCCATGCTTATTCTAAGATGGCTCGCAACTAGCACACTAACTCATATGCCTACATCATGGATGCATGCTTTTATATTTGTCTTGACTCAAAACCATGTGTGTACATATGTCATCATGCAAATCTTTAGCCTACCACGTTGTGCTTATGAAATATTATACTATGCATGCCGTGCTATGCATTCTAAAAAGGCCTTAATGCATGCCATGGGCGGCATACACATGAAAATGTTATGCATACCATACTACATAACATTCCCATTTAACGAAAAAGAAAAACGTGCTAGCCGCATCCATGTGGTGAGATTATGCATCCCATACTACATAACCCTCACATGTTGCCTCCTATGGTGGATCCATATACGAACACATATTATGCATCACATACTACATAATATGTCCCGTATACTTCTTTATGCTTATGAGTGTAGTGTTCGTGCTTCGGCCAAAACATACTGATGACATATCAGTGAGTGTATGCTTATGAAGCTAAACGTCTAATGCAATCAAAAGGACAGGTTGCCCGACCAATTTTCAAGACAACCTCCCTCTGATACCAACTGTCACGACCTGCATTTTCCCCGAGGTTAAGAAGTATCAGAGTAAGGTAAAATACGCGTTGTGATGCCACATCGAGCAGGGGATAACTGCCGACGCTCAGGCGACACACCAAAACCATAAATCAAAAGTTTTAATTTAATAGAAAACCAGTTTGTTTGAAGGCCGTATCCCTCGGCACAGTGGATCAGTTAGTCCACGCTGAGAAAATATATAAGCTACAGCGGAAAAATACTTTGGTTCAGTTAGTTTGACACCCTAAATGAGCATAAGGGTCCAGCCGAGACCACTTCTAGAATGCACGACACCTAAGGTGAGTATAGTATATATGTATTAAAAGATGTTTTACGCATATAAGAAAATAGTACTTTAGTTGGCAAACATGTTATGCATGAGGTACATATAATAGTTTAGGGTTTTAAAATACCTTACAAGCAACCTAGCATAAAACCTTCCCAAAAGCAAGCAAACAACCCCAAGAGAGCAATAACAGCAGTATAAATTCATATTTAGCAAAATAAGTAATCTACCAGTGGGCATCGAAAACCCAACACGAATCTACCGGTGAGTGTGCATGTCCATACAGAAAAGAAAATGACTACCTCACAATGGAGTGATCTGCAACTCTGCTACCCTGGAGGCTACCAGCAAGACCCAGCAAATGGAAAGTCAGCCGCTCAATCAGCAACAACCTGGACCTGAGACATTCAGGAAAAGAATTGCCTCAGCAAGGAAATAAACAAAAGAAAGGAGTTTCAGATTACTTAAATAAAGAAGGGTTTTCCAACCCGGCAACAAAGTAATAAACTACAGAAGCAGGAAAAGAAAGAAGCATTGCTTAAAGAGCAATAAAGGCAAAACACACTAAGTGTGAGAATAAATCTACCTGCTCTGGAAAGAATCAACCTGCAGAAGAAATGCATCAGCATTAAAGCAGGGAAAAACCAAAAGTAGACAATAGGAAACTAATAGTCCTAAGCTTGTGGGCAAATGACCGGGGTGTACAAAATAAGGGGGACTGGAGTGGGCGGCCACAGTGTCCAACACCAATAACCAGACCCAAAAAAAATACTCAAGGGTGAAAACACAACCGGTGGCAGCTTCAGGGTCCACACACCCAACAAGTTTGCCACAGTGTCCAAACTTAGTGGTGGCCACAGCTTAGCACACACAATTCACCCCTCAGAGTCCAAACAACAACACCCCCCTCTAATCATATCCCACGAGTCGGAATGCAAAAACTAGCCGAACACCCCCAATACCCCCCTTAGGAAGGTAAAACTTTTCTAACAGCCCTAAATAAGCTCACATCCCAAGGCTATAACATTAGTCTAAAAAGAAACGGCGGTGTTGAGTGAGTCTACCTCGCTCAAAGCCAGAGACTTAACCGCAAGCCCTGGACATGGCGTTTAGTGAGTCTACCTCACTCAACGCCAAACCTGCTTTGGAAAGATTGACCACAGCAGCTCCAAACTAGCTTATGACTAAGCTTTCCACAACCCGAGAGCTGGGATTTAATTCCAGCTCTCACTCCTATCTATCCTACCCGACCACAGCATAATAAATTAGACTATAACCCAAATAAGCCCAAACTCTACTCAAAGCCAGCAAGCAGAGTCTGGGAAAATAAATTCCAAGACTAATGCTGCTCTTTCTTAACCGATCTAGCAGCACTACCGTACCCTTAAGACACCACTACACTTAGGCTAAAATTCAAACAAGCTGCTAATTAAGCTACTAACCGAGATACATGAAAGGAAGGATAGATAAACCCAAAACAAAGCAGCCCAAAGTGGCTGATTCAGCTATTGCACAGGAAATAAAATGAAATAAAGGAGTTGAGCAAGCTTTATAAACACAAAGGGGGCAAGGGCAAGGGAGCCACTTGCCTCTACTTCTCGAAAACAGCTGGAAACCTCAAATCTTCAGCTCCGGCGGCAAGATCGGCCACCTAGGAAGCTAAGCTGGAGCATTAGGGAAGAAGAAGGATAAACCCAAAACTCTCAGCTCTCTAAAGACAGGCCTAAAAGCTAAATTACATACCTAGGAAGCAAGATCTCGGCGAGAGCAGCTCAAAACTGAAAATCCCCGGGCAAACCGAGCTCTAGAGCGGCTGGAATCGCCGGCCAAGGCTGCAGCTTCTCCGCCTGAACCTTCCGCTGGAAGTGATGGCTCTCGGGTTGGGGAAGGAGATAAGGGAAGAGCCTAGGGAAAAACCCTCACTAACACCCACTAAGCTAATATAATATAATACTTAGCTACTACTAAGGCTTAATTTAATCTAGCCTATTCGGCCACTAACCAGCTCATGCTTATCCTTAGCAGCTAACCCGAGATAATGCTACAATCTTGATATATACAAATATATATATATATATAATATATGCATACATAAACTACCATCACTAAGCTACTAAAATACTATTATATCCAATCACTAGTATATTTGATAATATTATAAGTTTGATATAACAGCCACTAGCTGACACTTAAAGAAATAAAATACTAAGCTACACAAGTCCAAAGCCGAGTACCCAGCTGAGTCTTACCTAAAGTTGAAGGCTTATATATATAAATATATATATATATATATATTATATATATATGCACACACACACACACAGAAACATAATTATATATATATGCACACACACTTATATATATATGTGCACAGGCATACAAGCTAGTATCAACATGAATATAAATAATTAGCTAAACCACTTAGCCTAAAAACAAGGCACCAGTCCTTCCAAGCTCGACCACACAAGGCCACACACAACAAACTGGTAGCCAATACCGGCTAACAAAACGCACGTCGAAATGACGCGAAAAACGAATGATCTCAGATTTTGACAAAACTCGCACCGTAGCTAAACACCGCAGCTACAAACACAACGGCGAAGTCCAAAACCACATCCGACGATCAAAATTTGGGCTAACACTGCCCGAAGCCAAAACACCAGCATTACCCGAGAGGCCCAACCGAGTCACCAAAACAGACTCAAGCTAGCTGGGGAATCTTGCAAATAGGCTACTAAAGGACCACTAAAGGAACCTAAAGAGCTATGACCACGCTCTAACAATGGCAGAAGCCTACAACGCGTCATCGAAACGCCAAGCAGTGGTAAAACAAAACACAGAAAAACTGGGGGTGTTACTAGTGTGGTGCACACACTCAACGTCGAGTCTTCTTAGACTTGGCGTTGAGTGTGGTGCACACACTCAACGCCGGGTCTGCTTGGACTTGGCGTTGAGTGTGGTGCACACACTCAACGCTAGGTCTTCTTGGACTTGGCATTGAGTGTGGTGCACACACTCAACGCCGAGTCTGCTTTGACTTGGCGTTGAGTGTGGTGCACACACTCAACGCCATAGACTTTTGGTCTGTTCTTTAGCGGCTAAGTATTGTGGTGTTGAGTGATTCAACTGCACTCAATGCTATGGATGTCTAGGCGTTGAGTGAGGCGTACTCACACAACAAAGCAGCCCATCCTTGCGGCTAAGTATTTTGGCGTTGAGTGAGTCGACCTCACTCAATGCCAAAACTATTTTGGCGTTTAGAGAGGTGGACTTACTCAACGTCACAGTTACTTTTTGTGGCTATGTGCTGAGGCGTTGAGTGAGTAAACCTTACTCAACGCTATTGTTATTTTGGCGTTGAGTGAGGTTAGCTCACTCAATGCCACAGCCAGTGTTGTAGAAGGCGTTGAGTGAGTGATCCTCACTCAATGTCGTAGCTGTTTTGGCGTTGAGTGAGGTTAACTCACTCAACGCCACCGTCTGTTTAGGCGTTGAGTTAGTGGGGCTCACTCAACGCCATGCCGTATTGAGCCATCTCAACGCTTTTCCCTTACCTAAATTTTCTCTGCCGAGTGAATTCCTTGATTTTGAGGTTCCTTGTCGGCTATATTTTTCCAAAGGCCGAATCGTGGGTTGTGGTTAGTAGTGGTGGTTTGAAGCTCTTAATCGGAGTGGTGCTGTGTAATTTAGCCGTGGCCACCCTTTTCTTTTATCTTGATCCAGGTACGGGCTAGAAAAGGGGGTGGGAGGTCCCTAGTGCTTTCACATGTAGACCCTTGAGCTTTGTTTCTTGGAAATGGTGGTTGGGGGACTGATTTGCCTCCAACCGGGAACTGCGTTGTTTTTTCTACTGCCATCTCTCACAATTTAGGATGTTAGACGTTTCTTCCTTTGTAAATTGCAATTTTTGGGGCACATGGTAGCCTTGTAAACTCAGCAGGATTTCTGGGCAGGGTTGTTGCTGTTTCCTCGCACATAGTGCTTTCCTTTTTGTCTTTCCTTGGACAGTGGTGCTTGTTACGGTTTACTTACTCTTCTTGCTTATCATTTAGTTTAACTTTTCCGTACATCTTATTTGTTTTTGCTTACTGAGGTATTCTTTTCTTCTTTGAATGGCTCAGGTTCTGGTTAGTAGCCGATTAGACGGCTAGTTGTGTTTTGCTATTGGTGGTGGTCTCTCGTTCTGTTAAGATAAGTTCCTTGGTCTTGTGAGGTAGTTTTGTGCTTCTTTCTTACAGACATACATACTTGCTAGTGGGTTTGTGTCAGTTTGTTGGCCCCCACTGGTAGTTTTACCTTGATACTAAATATGTTATCTTTTTGCTGCTACCTTTTCTGGAGATAGTTTACTTGCTCTTGGGATGATTTATGCTAGGTTGCTAGTTACTTTTAAACCTAAAACACTATTATAAGTATATCGCATGATCAACATGTTTATAAAACTCATATACTACTTTCCAAACAATGTAAAAAGATCGTTTTCTTATATAAAGTATAAATTAAATGTAGGGTCTTGCAAAGCATAAGTGGTCCTCTTAGGATACTTATGCACTCTTCTACGATGTCAAATGTGAATAAAGTAATTTTCGCTGCGTATAAGTATAGTTTTTTTTTAAACTGTGGACTAGGTGATCCACTGAGCCGAGGGATACGGCCTTTAAAAATATAACTGATTTTATAATCATTAAACTTATAAATTTTCATAGTCTAGTTAGATGGTGTTCGCATGAGCGTCGATAGTTATCCCCTGCTCGACGTGGCATCACGACGCGTGCTTTCTCATTCTCTGATTCTTCTTAAATTCAGAGAAAATGCGGGTTATGACAGTTGGTATCATAGGTAGGTTGCTTGACAAGTTAGTCAGACATCTTTCCTTTTGATTTCCTTAGAAGTTTAGCATCATGTCATTCACACACCGATATGTCATCAGCACGTCTTGGCAAAAGCACGAACACTACACTCATAGCATAACATGAAGTATACGGGGCATATTATGTAGTATGGGATGCATAATATGTGTTCGTATATGGATCCACCATAGGGGCAACATGTGAGGGTTATGTAGTATGGGATGCATTACCTCACCACCTAGCTGCGACTAGCTCATTTTCTTTTCGTTGCATGAGAATGTTATGTAGTATGGGATGCATAACATTTTCATGTGTATGCAGCTCATAGCATGCATTAGGGCCTTTTTAGAATGCATAGAACAAACATGCATAGAATAACATTGCATAAGCAAAACGTGCCAAGCTAACGACTTGCAGGATGACATATATACACACATTAGTTTTCGAGTCAAAAATAATATAAAGTCATGCATGCCCGATCTAGGCACAAGAGTTAGTATGGTGGTGGTTAACCATCCTAGGTTAGGCATAACATTAATTCTTGTAAAAATAAACTTGCAGAGAAAGTTTAGCAGCTTTAAGTTCATATTTATGTATATATTGTCTGTACTTGTAGTTAGTTGTAGCTGTTGTACTAATATCTGACTAATGTTGTTATGATTTTAGGATGGCGAGACGTCGTTTGACTAGATCGACTCCCCTTTATGAGGGTGAGTCATCTAGAGCGCATAATGATGCGGTGATCGAGAGCCTGCGACAGAGGAGCGTTTCCTTGAGCAGGAAGATGGTGGAGATGCAGGCCCAAATCCAGTCTTTAGTGGCAGTTATGGCAGGAAAGACTCAGGGAGTGCAAGGCCCTGCAGGGGGGTTAGCTGTTCCTCCTCCTGCACCCCTGAGACCTCCAGTGGTGGTAGAAGCAGAGATGGCATTTATCTCGCAGTTTCAGAGACTTAGCCCTCCTACTTATGATGGGAAGGCAGATTTAATGGTCATAGATGATTGGCTGATCTCCATGGAGAAGATGTTCTCGTACTCCGTATTACAGATGATCATAGAGTGATGATAGCCGACTACTAGCTTAAGGGTTTGGCTAAGGGTTGGTGGCTTAAAGAAAAGGTGAGCTTGGTAGCTGGATGCTCTTGGGAAGTATTCAAGGAAATGCTGCTGAGGAAGTTCTTGCCTTCGGTTGAGCATGACCGACTTATGAACGACTTCCTCGACCTGAAGCAAAGACTACTCACGGTCGGTTAGTATGTGATAGAGTTCAGCAAGTTGAGCCGGTTTGCTCCTGGGTTTGTGAGTGTTGAGGCTGATTGAGTCAAGCGGTTTCTTGGTGGCTTGAGGAGCGAGGTTCAGCAGTGGACCAGTGCATATGGATTAAAGACTTGTGCAGGGGTAGTGGAGGCTACTTTGAAGGTAGAGGCCATTGAGACCGTAATGAGCAAAGGCCAGCAAATAAGGAAGGACAAGAGGAAGTCTGTTGAGGACAAGAAACCCCAGGTACCCAGTGCTACTTCGAGAAAGAAGAGCAGGTGGTGTGTAACTTCTGTGGCCGGTCAGGCCACCCTATTGAGAGGTGTTTCAAGAAGGCAGTAACTCAGAGGAAGGGGCAAGTTCATGCTATTCAGGGTGCTCCTAGGAGGGATGTTTCCTGTTCCATTTGCAAGCGACCCAGGCATGATACTACCTAGTTCTGGTCCAAGGATAAAGTCTGCTATCAGGGTGGACAGAAGGGCCATATCAAGTCTACATGTCCTCAGGTCCAGCCTGTTCTTCATACAGTTCCACTTCAGGCATTACCTCCGCCTCAGTGTGTGGACAAGGGCAAAGCAAAGCTGAACGTGATATCTTCCAAGGAGGCTCAAGCTTCGACTCAGGTCATCTCAGGTTAGTTTGTTTTCAAGACTGAAAGTTTTATTTACTAGAATGGTTATAGTTTTGTTTTGGTAGTTCCTTAGTTGTATATACTCTTATATGGAAATTTAAGGTGAAGAACCGCTGGAAGCGTATTCTGTTCGACTTTGACGCTACCCACTCGTTTGTGGCCAAAGCCTTGTGGAGCGGCATCGGTTGATTTTAGATCATGTTCGTGATACCTTCCACGTCAAGTTTCCTTCTGGTGAATCTGTGCCATCAGATTTGGGCATTCTAGATTTCCCTGTTTTGTTGGGAGACTTTCTTGCGAAGGCAGACTTGAAGATGATTGATCTAGAGGACTTCGATGTTATTCTGGTCATGGACTGGCTATCTAAGTATGATGCAGTTATTCAGTGCAAAGGGAAGCGCTTGGACTTTATGAATGACAATGGTCAGCCCGGAAGCGTGTATGCTAATCTGTGCCAGGATTCTGCTATCATTTCTGCGGTATGTGCTCAGAAGCTGTTTCATTCTGATTGTTTTGCTTGTTTAGTCTCGGTGGTTGGGACTGCTGTTAGTGTACCGAAATTTGAGGAGATTCCTGTTGTTCGTGGGTTCACTGATGTTTTTCCTGATGACTTTCTAGGTCTTCCTCCCGATCGGTATGTTGAGTTTGTGATTGATTTGGAACCGGGTACACGTCCTATTGCTAAGGCGCAATACCAGATGACCCCTCGTGAGTTAGAGGAGTTGCGAGTCCAGTTGGATGAGTTGTTGGCAAAAGGATTTATCAGGCAGAGTTCGTCGCCTTGGGGTACTCCTGTCTTGTTTGTAAAGAAGAAAGATGGGTCGATGTGGCTTTGTGTCAACTACAAGGAGTTGAACAAAGTCACTATTAAGAGCAGGTACCCTCTGCCGAGGATCGATGACTTATTTGATCAGTTGCGCGGTAGCACGGTGTTTTCCAAGATCGATCTTCGTTCTAGCTATCATCAGCTCAGGATCCGTGAGGCAGATATTCCACTGACTGCGTTTAGATCGAGGCATGGACATTTTCAGTTCTTGGTGATGTTGTTTGGTTTAACCAACGCACCATCAGCTTTCATCGATATGATGAACCAGGTGTTCAAGGATTTTCTTGACAAGTTCGTTGTGGTTTTCATCGATGATGTGTTGATCTATTCTCGCAGCGCTGATGAGCATGAGCAGCATCTGAGCTTAGTTCTATCAGAGTTGAGGGATCACAAGTTATTCGCCAAGATGAGCAATGTGAATTTTGGTTGCCTCAGGTCTCGTTTATGGGCCACATGGTTAACAAGGATGGGATCTCGGTCGACCCGGAAAAGATCACAGCAGTGATGGATTAAAGCAGGCTGGGCACGCCCAAGGAGATCAGAAGCTTTCTAGGGTTAGCTGTCTACTATAGGAGGTTCGCAGAGGGTTTCTCTACCCTGGCTGTACCTTTGACCAGGTTTACTAATAAGAACGCGACCTTTGTTTGGAACGAGAAGTGCGAAGAAGCCTTCCTAGAGCTAAAGCACAGATTGTGCATTGCTCCCGTTCTAACCCTACCTACTGAGGGTGCGGAGTATGATGTGTACGTGGATGCTTCGCATGTTTGTCTGGGTTGCGTGTTGATGCAGGCTGGAAAAGTGATTGCGTATGGGTCAAGATAATTAAAGACTCATGAGAGAAATTACCCTACGCATGACCTTGAGTTTGCAGCAGTGATTTATGCGCTAAAGCTATGGAGGCATCTTCTTTATGGTACTCAGTTCAAGATATTCACATATCATAGAAGTCTAAAGTACGTGTTCACGCAGAAGGAGTTGAATCTGCGCTAGCGACAGTGGCTAGATTATGTGGCCGATTATGATGTGGAGATCCAGTATCATCCAGGCAAGGCCAATGTGGTTGGCGACGCCCTGAGCCGGAAGACGGGGAAGATCTTTAATCTCTCAGCCGATCGTTTAGTGGAAGAGTTCCTCCTTATGGATATCTCCGTGGGATGCTGTAACATGCAGAGCAGTTTGGCAGTGGCAGAGCCGTCTTGGATTTCTCTTAGTAGGTTGCACCAGAAGGATGATCCGGACCTTCTACACTTATACCTCAGGACTGAGAGAGGGGAGTTGCAAGATTTTTCTATCGATGATGCGTGTACTTTGAAGTACCGCGGAAGATTTTTCATCCCCGCTGTTGGAGACATCAGGGTTATGATATGCAAAGAGGCTCATGGATCCAGTGTTGCCTACCATCCAGGATCTACAAAGATGTATCGTGATTTGAAGAAATTTGCCTGGTGGTATGGGATGAAGAGTGATATAGCCCGATTTGTTATTGAGTGCCACACTTGCAAGCGTGTGAAGGCCGATCACGGAAGGCCTAGTAGAATGTTTACTCCATTTGAGATCCCTACTTGGAAGTGGGAAAGTATTTCTATGTACTTCATTACAGGCTTACCGAGATCTCCATGGGGATTTGATTCTGTTTGGGTTATAGTGGATAGACTGACGAAGTGTGCTCACTTCGTGCCGTATAAGATTGATTATCCGATGAAGAAGATAGCAGAGTTGTACTTGAATGAGGTCATCAGATTGCACGGTGTGCCTGTTAGCATCATTTCTTATTGAGACTCCCGATTTACTTCTCGCATTTGGCAGAGTCTGCAGGAGGGTTTGGGTACAGATCTTAGGTATTCTACTGCTTACCACCCACAGACCAATAGGCAGACCAAGCGGTTGAACCAGATAGTTGAGGATATGATCAGATGCTACATTATAGACCACAGTGGAGCGTGGGATGAGCGGTTGCAACTTATGGAGTTTTTCATACAATAACAGTTATCAAGAAAGCTTGCAGATGGCTCCGTTTGGAGCTTTGTATGGGAGGCGCTACAGAACTCCCCTGTTTTGGGCTGAGGCAGGTGAGAGACCCTTATTGGGTCCGGATGCCCTCGAGGAGATGGAAGTTGCAGTGAAGCTTATTCGAGAAAAGCTTCGTATAGCTCAGGAGAGATATGAGAAGAACGCCAATCGGCGTAGGTCTGACTTGGAGTTTTTTGTAGGGGACCTTGTGTTTCTTAAGGTTTCCCCGATTGTTGGTGTTAATAGGTTCAGTAAGAACTGGAAATTTGACCAGAGGTATGTGGGCATGTTTAAGATTGTTGAACGGATCGGCGTGTCAGCATATAGGTTGGATTTGCCAGGAAACTTCCCAGGTGTTCATAAAGTATTTCATGTAAGCCAATTGCGGAAGAGTGTGCGTAGTAGTGGGCAAGTCTTGGATGTTGTGCCCCAGTTAGAGCCTACTCTCTCTTTTGTGGGTGACCCGCTGTGGCCTCTCGGGGGATTCTTTTGTTTTGTATTTG
This sequence comes from Platanthera zijinensis, assembly GCA_039513925.1. Classification (NCBI taxonomy): domain Eukaryota; kingdom Viridiplantae; phylum Streptophyta; class Magnoliopsida; order Asparagales; family Orchidaceae; genus Platanthera; species Platanthera zijinensis. Next base: position 171,149,977 of record CM077078.1, read on the forward strand.
GGTGGGTATAACTCGAGTTCTGTCCATCGAAAGTTAATTTTGACTTCACCATTGCGTTCGTAGCATGGTTTTTGCGTCGTTTTGGGTGTGCTAATAATAAATGTAAATATGTAATATTGTAGCTATTTAAAAGAATCCGGCGGTCAAAAGCTTGGTGATTTTAATCCTGTGGCTAATAGGTTGCGGTCATGGCGGTTGCAAGCTATATAAATATATATTATTATATTATTACTTAATTAATAGTTAAGTTAGTACTAATAGGGTGCTATATATAGGATAGTTTAGATTTAGAAGAGTAAACCGCTCCTATTCATCTTCCCGAAACCGAACACGCTGTGCCTTTTCGCAGAAAACAGAGGAACCGCCGAACCTGCTCTCCTTCGGACGCCGATTCCGGAAGCGTTTGTGGACAGAATTCGATTCCGAAAGCGGATTTTGATTGCTCTCGCCTAGACCTTCATTCCTACGGTAAGAAATTCAATTTTCGTAGTGTTTCTAGGGGTATCAAAATTTTTTGGTTTATCTGTTTCCGCCATTATAGCTCTAGATTTCGGGTTTAGGTGTATTTGCTGCTGGTGCTGAGTGAGAGTAAGGGAGGCCGACCAAGCTTTGCTGGAAATCGAGGCAAGTGGTGCTCTTTTCCTTGCCATGTAGCTTCTCTTGTTCATTTTGTTCCTTACTGTTAATGATTATCCAGATTTCTCTTGCTAAAAGGTCCAACTTCTCATTTGATTTTATCCATGTTCTGCTTAAGCCTGTAGATAGTTTCCTGTATGGATTCTTTTTTACAAAATCAGCCTTGCTATTAAAATCTCTTTTTTTTCTTCCTGTTGTCCTCGGGTTGGGAGTAGTGAAATGATTGATTGTTCAAGCATTGGAGATTTAAGGGCTCGATGTTGAGTGTGGTGCACACACTCAACGCCGGGTCTGCTTGGACTTGGCGTTGAGTTTGGTGCACAAACTCAACACCGTGTCTGCTTGGAATTAGCATTGAGTGTGGTGCACACACTCAACGCCGGGTCTTCTTGGACTTGGCGTTGAGTGTGGTGCACACACTCAACGCCGGGTCTGCTTGGCCTTGGCGTTGAGTGTGGTTCACACACTCAACGCCGGGTCTGCTTGGACTTGGCGTTGAGTGTGGTGCACACTCTCAATGCCGGGTCTGCTTGGACTTGGCACTGAGTGTGGTGCACACACTCAACGCCGTGTCTGCTTGGACTTGGCGTTGAGTGTAGTGCACACACTCAACGCCAAGTCAGCTTGGACTTGGCGTTGAGTGTGGTGTACACACTCAACGCCGGGTCTTCTTGGACTTGGCATTGAGTGTGGTGCACACACTCAATGCCGGGTCTGCTTGGACTTGGCGTTGAGTGTGGTGAACACACTCAACGCCGGGTCTGCTTGGACATAGCGCTGAGTGTGGGGCACACACTCAATGCCATAGCCTTTTGGTCTGTTCTTTTGCGGCTAAGTATTGTGGCATTGAGTGAGTCGACCTCACTCAATGCCATGTCTGTCTAGGCGTTGAGTGAGGTGGACTCACTCAACGTCGTAGCCCATCCTTGCGGCTAAGTATTTTTACATTGAGTGAGTCAACCTCACTCAACGCCAAAACTGTTTTGGCGTTGAGAGAGGTGGACTCACTCAACACCACAGTTAGTTTTTGCGGCAATGTGCTAAGGCATTGAGTGAGTGAACCTTACTCAACGCCGCGACTATTTTTGCATTGAGTGAGGTTAGCTCACTCAACGCCACAACCAGTATTTTAGAAGGCGTTGAGTGAGTGATCCTCACTCAACGCCGTAGCTGTTTTGGCGTTGCGTGTGGTTAACTAACTCAAGGCCACCGTCTGTTTAGGCGTTGAATGAGTGGGGCTCACTCAACGCCATGCCATGTTGAGCCATCTCAACGCTTTTCCCTTACCTTGATTTTCTCTCCCGAGTGAATTCCTTGATTTTGACGTTCCTTGTCGGCTATATTTTTCCAAAGGCCGAATCGTGGGTTGTGGTTAGTAGTGGTGGTTTGAAGCTCTTAATGGGGGTGGTGTTGTGTAATTTATCCGTGGCCACCCTTTTCTTTTATCTTGCTCTAGGTACGGGCTGGGCAAGGGGGTGGGAGGTCCCTAGTGCTTTCACATGTAGAACCTTGAGCTTTGTTTCTTGGAAATGGTGGTTGGGGGACTGAGTTTGCCTCCAACCCGGATCCGCATTGTTTTTGCTAGTGCCATCTCTCATAATTTAGGATGTTAGACATTTCTTCCTTTATAAATTGCCATGTTTTGGGCACATGCTAGCCTTGTAAACTCTGCAGGATTTTTGGGCAGGGTTATTGTTGTTTCCTCGCACATAGTGCTTTTACTTTTTGTCTTGCCTTGGACAGTGGTGCTTGTTACGGTTTACATACTCTTCTTGCTTATAATTTAGATTAAATTTTCCGTACAGCATATTTGTTTTTGCTTGCTTAGGTATTCTTTTCTTCATTGAATGCCTCAGGTTCTGGTTAGTAGCCGATAAGGCGGCTAGGTTTGATGTGTTGTTGCTGGTGGTCTCTCGTTCTGTAGAGATCAGTTCCTTGGTCTTGTGAGGTAGTTTTGTGCTTCTTTCTTACAGACATACATACTTGCTAGTGGGTTCGTGTTAGTTTGTTGGCGCCCACTTGTAGTTTTACCTTAATACTAGATATGTTATCTTTTTGCTGCTACCTTTTCTGGAGATAGTCTACTTGCTCTTGGGATGATTTATGCTAGGTTGTTAGTTACTTTTAAACCTAAAAAAATTACTATTATAAGTATATCTCATGATCAACTTGTTTATAAAAATCATATACTACATTCAAAATAACGTAAAAAGATCGTTTTCTTATATAAAGTATAAATTAAATATAGGGTCTTTCATAGCATAAGTGGTCCTCTGAAGACACTTATGCACTCTTCTAGGATGTCAAATGTGAATAAAGTATTTTCCGCTCCGTATAAGTATAGTTTTTTTTTAAACTGTGCACTAGATGATCCACTGAGCCGAGGGATACGGCCTTTAAAAATATAACTTATTTTCTAATCATTAAACTTATAAATTTTAATAGTCTAGTTAGATGGTGTTTGCCTGAGCGTCGACAGTTATCCCCTGCTCGACGTGGCATCACGATGCGTGCTTTCTCATTCTCTGATTTTTCTTAAATTCAGAGAAAAAGCGGGTTGTGACATTGAATATGGTTAGAGCATGGATATATGGAAGGGTTGATAGTGTGTGAATGTTTTCCGCACTTGATCGTTTGTGTTGATAAGGGATTTGGTAAGGGAACACTTATAAGCGATTGAGCTCGAGACGTGAAGTACCATGCGGTGTGAGTTGACACGTGGTGTCATAATCCTGAGTTAAGGATACTGTGGAAGGTCAACGGGCTCGGCAGTCATCACACCGAAGGGAGTTGACAGTTTGACCTTGGCCGATTGGGCTTGGTCCTCGATGCTCATTCCTGAGTCTCCTTCTGTGCTATGTGAACGGTTGGGCTTGGTCCTCATTCTTTTTCCGAGGCTCCTTCCGGGTCACAACTTAGGCAAGATCGGGGATTGGTTCTCGGTGTACATCTACCCGAGACTCCCGCTGAGCCGTAGTCCGCTTGTGAGCTCCGCTGATGTGTTCTTAGCGTTGAAGCGTATGGAGGTATCGGCTAGGTAGTGGGGATGCCGACCTAGTAGTGGAGATGCCCGCTCTACTTTTACCTTCTAGACACGACGGTTGGTGACTGAGAGGTTAGCTACCTGCTCAAAAAGTGGGAACTTTAGAGTCTGTGTAGACACAACAATTTGCTTGTGCATGTGCATGTTGAGTCATAACATAACATTCATTGCATTACATTACATTGCATAAAAAAGATCCTCATTATATAAGTTTGTGTGGGCACTCTTATACGATGAGTTACCTTTCTGTTAAGCTGATCCTCAACTTATATGTATGTATGGGCTTTCATATAAGTTGAGTTACTTTCAGTTATAGCTTACATTTTCATACTCTGCTGTAGATGTAGAACTGCTAGCTTAGAATGCTGATGATACCATTATAGTTTACTTTACTGCTACTCATGTCATATATATTACTCTACCCTTTTGTACTACTGCTTCATTAAATATATTGTACCCTGATCCTTTCTCCGCCCGGTGCCAAGGAGTCACTGGAGGAGCGGATGTGAAACCACTTAGTATTTATGACTAACGGTTTCTACGTCTTGCTTTTTAGGAGGAAACCCCGCAGGCGGAACAACAATAGGTAATGCAGCAGGACAGTAAGGCCAGGACGACAGGGCGTGAAGGGATGGTGTCGTCGCTACCATCAATGACAGATTTGAGTAATAGAGTGACTCTTTTTGTAGCCCCTTTGGGCAAGACTGCTCGGAAATTTAAGGTGAAGAACCGCTGGAAGCGTATTCTGTTCGACTTTGATGCTACCCACTCGTTTGTGGCCAAAGCCTTGTGGAGCGGCATCGGTTGATTTTAGATCATGTTCGTGATACCTTCCACGTCAAGTTTCCTTCTGGTGAATCTGTGCCATCAGATTTGGGCATTCTAGATTTCCCTGTTTTGTTGGGAGACTTTCTTGCGAAGGCAGACTTGAAGATGATTGATCTAGAGGACTTCGATGTTATTCTGGTCATGGACTGGCTATCTAAGTATGATGCGGTTATTCAGTGCAAAGGGAAGCGCTTGAACTTCATGAATGACAATGGTCAGCCCGGAAGCGTGTATGCTAATCTGTGCCAGGATTCTGCTATCATTTCTGCGGTATGTGCTCAGAAGCTGTTTCATTCTGATTGTTTTGCTTGTTTAGTCTCGGTGGTTGGGACTGCTGTTAGTGTACCGAAATTTGAGGAGATTCCTGTTGTTCGTGGGTTCACTGATGTTTTTCCTGATGACTTTCCAAGTCTTCCTCCCGATCGGTATGTTGAGTTTGTGATTGATTTGGAACCGGGTACACGTCCTATTGCTAAGGCGCAATACCAGATGGCCCCTCGTGAGTTAGAGGAGTTGTGAGTCCAGTTGGATGAGTTGTTGGCAAAAGGATTTATCAGGCAGAGTTCGTCGCCTTGGGGTACTCCTGTCTTGTTTGTAAAGAAGAAAGATGGGTCGATGTGGCTTTGTGTCAACTACAAGGAGTTGAACAAAGTCACTATTAAGAGCAGGTACCCTCTGCCGAGGATCGATGACTTATTTGATCAGTTGCGCGGTAGCACGGTGTTTTCCAAGATCGATCTTCGTTCTGGCTATCATCAGCTCAGGATCCGTGAGGCAGATATTCCACTGACTGCGTTTAGATCGAGGCATGGACATTTTCAGTTCTTGGTGATGTTGTTTGGTTTAACCAACGCACCATCAGCTTTCATCGATATGATGAACCAGGTGTTCAAGGATTTTCTAGACAAGTTCGTTGTGGTTTTCATCGATGATGTGTTGATCTATTCTCGCAGCGCTGATGAGCATGAGCAGCATCTGAGCTTAGTTCTATCGGAGTTGAGGGATCACAAGTTATTCGCCAAGATGAGCAATGTGAATTTTGGTTGCCTCAGGTCTCGTTTATGGGCCACATGGTTAACAAGGATGGGATCTCGGTCGACCCGGAAAAGATCACAGCAGTGATGGATTAAAGCAGGCTGGGCACGCCCAAGGAGATCAGAAGCTTCCTAGGGTTAGCTGTCTACTATAGGAGGTTCGCAGAGGGTTTCTCTACCCTGGCTGTACCTTTGACCAGGTTTACTAATAAGAACGCGACCTTTGTTTGGAACGAGAAGTGCGAAGAAGCCTTCCTAGAGCTAAAGCACAGATTGTGCATTGCTCCGTTCTAACCCTACCTACTGAGGGTGCGGAGTATGATGTGTACGTGGATGCTTCGCATGTTTGTCTGGGTTGCGTGTTGATGCAGGCTGGAAAAGTGATTGCGTATGGGTCAAGATAATTAAAGACTCATGAGAGAAATTACCCTACGCATGACCTTGAGTTTGCAGCGGTGATTTATGCGCTAAAGCTGTGGAGGCATCTTCTTTATGGTACTCAGTTCAAGATATTCACATATCATAGAAGTCTAAAGTACGTGTTCATGCAGAAGGAGTTGAATCTGCGCTAGCGACAGTGGCTAGATTATGTGGCCGATTATGATGTGGAGATCCAATATCATCCAGGCAAGGCCAATGTGGTGGGCGACGCCCTGAGCCGGAAGACGGGGAAGATCTTTAATCTCTCAGCCGATCGTTTAGTGGAAGAGTTCCTCCTTATGGATATCTCCGTGGGATGCTGTAATATGCAGAGCAGTTTGGCAGTGGCAGAGCCGTCTTGGATTTCTCTTAGTAGGTTGCACCAGAAGGATGATCCGGACCTTCTACACTTATACCTCAGGACTGAGAGAGGGGAGTTGCAAGATTTTTCTATCGATGATGCGTGTACTTTGAAGTACCGCGGAAGATTTTTCATCCCCGCTGTTGGAGACATCAAGGTTATGATATGCAAAGAGGCTCATGGATCCAGTGTTGCCTACCATCCAGGATCTACAAAGATGTATCGTGATTTGAAGAAATTTGCCTGGTTGTATGGGATGAAGAGTGATATAGCCCGATTTGTTATTGAGTGCCACACTTGCAAGCGTGTGAAGGCCGATCACGGAAGGCCTAGTGGAATGTTTACTCCATTTGAGATCCCTACTTGGAAGTGGGAAAGTATTTCTATGTACTTCATTACAGGCTTACCGAGATGTCCATGGGGATTTGATTCTGTTTGGGTTATAGTGGATAGACTGACGAAGTGTGCTCACTTCGTGCCGTATAAGATTGATTATCCGATGAAGAAGATAGCAGAGTTGTACTTGAATGAGGTCATCAGATTGCACGGTGTGCCTGTTAGCATCATTTCTTATTGAGACTCCTGATTTACTTCTCGCATTTGGCAGAGTCTGCAGGAGGGTTTGGGTACAGATCTTAGGTATTCTACTGCTTACCACCCACAGACCAATAGGCAGACCAAGCGGTTGAACCAGATAGTTGAGGATATGATCAGATGCTACATTATAGACCACAGTGGAGCGTGGGATGAGCGGTTGCAACTTATGGAGTTTTTCATACAATAACAGTTATCAAGAAAGCTTGCAGATGGCTCCGTTTGAAGCTTTGTATGGGAGGCGCTACAGAACTCCCCTGTTTTGGGCTGAGGCAGGTGAGAGACCCTTATTGGGTCCGGATGCCCTCGAGGAGATGGAAGTTGCAGTGAAGCTTATTCGAGAAAAGCTTCGTATAGCTCAGGAGAGATATGAGAAGAACGCCAATCGGCGTAGGTCTGACTTGGAGTTTTCTGTAGGGGACCTTGTGTTTCTTAAGGTTTCCCCAATTGTTGGTGTTAATAGGTTCAGTAAGAACTGGAAATTTGACCAGAGGTATGTGGGCATGTTTAAGATTGTTGAACGGATCGGCGTGTCAGCATATAGGTTGGATTTGCCAGGAAACTTCCCAGGTGTTCATAACGTATTTCATGTAAGCCAATTGCGGAAGAGTGTGCGTAGCAGTGGGCAAGTCTTGGATGTTGTGCCCCAGTTAGAGCCTAATCTCTCTTTTGTGGGTGACCCGGTGTGGCCTCTCGGGGGATTCTTTTGTTTTGTATTTGGGTGGGTATAACTCGAGTTCTGTCCATCGAAAGTTAATTTCGACTTCACCATTGCGTTCGTAGCATGGTTTTTGCGTCGTTTTGGGTGTGCTAATAATAAATGTAAATATGTAATATTGTAGCTATTTAAAAGAATCCGGCGGTCAAAAGCTTGGTGATTTTAATCCTGTGGCTAATAGGTTGCGGTCATGGCGGTTGCAAGCTATATAAATATATATTATTATATTATTACTTAATTAATAGTTAAGTTAGTACTAATAGGGTGCTATATATAGGATAGTTTAGATTTAGAAGAGTAAACCGCTCCTATTCATCTTCCCGAAACCGAACCCGCTGTGCCTTTTCGCGGAAAACATAGGAACCGCCGAACCTGCTCTCCTTCGGACGCCGATTCCGGAAGCGTTTGTGGACGGAATTCGATTCCGAAAGCGGATTTTGATTGCTCTCGCCTAGACCTTCATTCCTACGGTAAGAAATTCAATTTTCGTAGTGTTTCTAGGGGTATCAAAATTTTTTGGTTTATCTGTTTCCGCCATTATAGCTCTAGATTTCAGGTTTAGGTGTATTTGCTGCTGGTGCCGAGTGAGAGTAAGGGAGGCCGACCAAGCTTTGCTGGAAATCGAGGCAAGTGGTGCTCTTTTCCTTGCCATGTAGCTTCTCTTGTTCATTTTGTTCCTTACTGTTAATGATTATCCAGATTTCTCTTGCTAAAAGGTCCAACTTCTCATTTGATTTTATTCATGTTCTGCTTAAGCCTGTAGATAGTTTCCTGTATGGATTCTTTTTTACAAAATCAGCCTTGCTATTAAAATCTCTTTTTTTTCTTCCTGTTGTCCTCGGGTTGGGAGTAGTGAAATGATTGATTGTTCAAGCATTGGAGATTTAAGGGCTCGATGTTGAGTGTGGTGCACACACTCAACGCCGGGTCTGCTTGGACTTGGCGTTGAGTTTGGTGCACAAACTCAACACCGTGTCTGCTTGGAATTAGCATTGAGTGTGGTGCACACACTCAACGCCGGGTCTTCTTGGACTTGGCGTTGAGTGTGGTGCACACACTCAACGCCGGGTCTGCTTGGCCTTGGCGTTGAGTGTGGTTCACACACTCAACGCCGGGTTTGCTTGGACTTGGCGTTGAGTGTGGTGCACACTCTCAATGCCGGGTCTGCTTGGACTTGGCACTGAGTGTGGTGCACACACTCAACGCCGTGTCTGCTTGGACTTGGCGTTGAGTGTAGTGCACACACTCAACGCCAAGTCAGCTTGGACTTGGCGTTGAGTGTGGTGTACACACTCAACGCCGGGTCTGCTTGGACTTGGCATTGAGTGTGGTGCACACACTCAATGCCGGGTCTGCTTGGACTTGGCGTTGAGTGTGGTGAACACACTCAACGCCGGGTCTGCTTGGACATAGCGCTGAGTGTGGGGCACACACTCAATGCCATAGCCTTTTGGTCTGTTCTTTTGCGGCTAAGTATTGTGGCATTGAGTGAGTCGACCTCACTCAATGCCATGTCTGTCTAGGCGTTGAGTGAGGTGGACTCACTCAACGTCGTAGCCCATCCTTGCGGCTAAGTATTTTTACATTGAGTGAGTCAACCTCACTCAACGCCAAAACTGTTTTGGCGTTGAGAGAGGTGGACTCACTCAACACCACAGTTAGTTTTTGCGGCAATGTGCTAAGGCATTGAGTGAGTGAACCTTACTCAACGCCGCGACTATTTTTGCATTGAGTGAGGTTAGCTCACTCAACGCCACAACCAGTATTTTAGAAGGCGTTGAGTGAGTGATCCTCACTCAACGCCGTAGCTGTTTTGGCGTTGCGTGTGGTTAACTAACTCAAGGCCACCGTCTGTTTAGGCGTTGAATGAGTGGGGCTCACTCAACGCCATGCCATGTTGAGCCATCTCAACGCTTTTCCCTTACCTTGATTTTCTCTCCCGAGTGAATTCCTTGATTTTGACGTTCCTTGTCGGCTATATTTTTCCAAAGGCCGAATCGTGGGTTGTGGTTAGTAGTGGTGGTTTGAAGCTCTTAATGGGGGTGGTGTTGTGTAATTTATCCGTGGCCACCCTTTTCTTTTATCTTGCTCTAGGTACGGGCTGGGCAAGGGGGTGGGAGGTCCCTAGTGCTTTCACATGTAGAACCTTGAGCTTTGTTTCTTGGAAATGGTGGTTGGGGGACTGAGTTTGCCTCCAACCCGGATCCGCATTGTTTTTGCTGGTGCCATCTCTCATAATTTAGGATGTTAGACATTTCTTCCTTTATAAATTGCCGTGTTTTGGGCACATGCTAGCCTTGTAAACTCTGCAGGATTTTTGGGCAGGGTTATTGTTGTTTCCTCGCACATAGTGCTTTTACTTTTTGTCTTGCCTTGGACAGTGGTGCTTGTTACGGTTTACATACTCTTCTTGCTTATCATTTAGATTAAATTTTCCGTACAGCATATTTGTTTTTGCTTGCTTAGGTATTCTTTTCTTCATTGAATGCCTCAGGTTCTGGTTAGTAGCCGATAAGGCGGCTAGGTTTGATGTGCTGTTGCTGGTGGTCTCTCGTTCTGTAGAGATCAGTTCCTTGGTCTTGTGAGGTAGTTTTGTGCTTCTTTCTTACAGACATACATACTTGCTAGTGGGTTCGTGTTAGTTTGTTGGCGCCCACTTGTAGTTTTACCTTAATACTAGATATGTTATCTTTTTGCTGCTACCTTTTCTGGAGATAGTCTACTTGCTCTTGGGATGATTTATGCTAGGTTGTTAGTTACTTTTAAACCTAAAAAAATACTATTATAAGTATATCTCATGATCAACTTGTTTATAAAAATCATATACTACTTTCAAAATAACGTAAAAAGATCGTTTTCTTATATAAAGTATAAATTAAATATAGGGTCTTTCATAGCATAAGTGGTCCTCTGAAGACACTTATGCACTCTTCTAGGATGTCAAATGTGAATAAAGTATTTTCCGCTCCGTATAAGTATAGTTTTTTTTAAACTGTGCACTAGATGATCCACTGAGCCGAGGGATACGGCCTTTAAAAATATAACTTATTTTCTAATCATTAAACTTATAAATTTTAATAGTCTAGTTAGATGGTGTTTGCCTGAGCGTCGACAGTTATCCCCTGCTCGACGTGGCATCACGACGCGTGCTTTCTCATTCTCTGATTTTTCTTAAATTCAGAGAAAAAGCGGGTTGTGACATTGAATATGGTTAGAGCATGGATATATGGAAGGGTTGATAGTGTGTGAATGTTTTCCGCACTTGATCGTTTGTGTTGATAAGGGATTTGGTAAGGGAACACTTATAAGCGATTGAGCTCGAGACGTGAAGTACCATGCGGTGTGAGTTGACACGTGGTGTCATAATCCTGAGTTAAGGATACTGTGGAAGGTCAACGGGCTCGGCAGTCATCACACCGAAGGGAGTTGACAGTTTGACCTTGGCCGATTGGGCTTGGTCCTCGGTGCTCATTCCTGAGTCTCCTTCTGTGCTATGTGAACGGTTGGGCTTGGTCCTCATTCTTTTTCCGAGGCTCCTTCTGGGTCACAACTTATGCAAGATCGGGGATTGGTTCTCGGTGTACATCTACCCGAGACTCCCGCTGAGCCGTAGTCCGCTTGTGAGCTCCGCTGATGTGTTCTTAGCGTTGAAGCGTATGGAGGTATCGGCTAGGTAGTGGGGATGCCGACCTAGTAGTGGAGATGCCCGCTCTACTTTTACCTTCTAGACACGACGGTTGGTGACTGAGAGGTTAGCTACCTGCTCAAAAAGTGGGAACTTTAGAGTCTGTGTAGACACAACAATTTGCTTGTGCATGTGCATGTTGAGTCATAACATAACATTCATTGCATTACATTACATTGCATAAAAAAGATCCTCATTATATAAGTTTGTGTGGGCACTCTTATACGATGAGTTACCTTTCTGTTAAGCTGATCCTCAACTTATATGTATGTATGGGCTTTCATATAAGTTGAGTTACTTTCAGTTATAGCTTACATTTTCATACTCTGCTGTAGATGTAGAACTGCTAGCTTAGAATGCTGATGATACCATTATAGTTTACTTTACTGCTACTCATGTCATATATATTACTCTACCCTTTTGTACTACTGCTTCATTAAATATATTGTACCCTGATCCTTTCTCCGCCCGGTGCCAAGGAGTCACTGGGGGAGCGGATGTGAAACCACTTAGTATTTATGACTAACGGTTTCTACGTCTTCCTTTTTAGGAGGAAACCCCACAGGCGGAACAACAATAGGTAATGCAGCAGGACAGTAAGGCCAGGACGACAGGGCGTGAAGGGATGGTGTCGTCGCTACCATCAATGACAGATTTGAGTAATAGAGTGACTCTTTTTGTAGCCCCTTTGGGCAAGACTGCTCGTAATGTAATAGTTTAGAAGCTAGATGTAGCTTCTATATTTGTTATATTTTGACTTATATGCTTATGTGTGCATTTGACTTATGTTTTTATTACTCTGGTTAGGTTGACATGATTGATATTTGTAAAGTCCGGCAGAATAGGGGTCTTGTAGTACAGGCTAGCTCGGGTTCTAGTGCTACCGCAAGGCTGCTGTTCTCGGTATAAGACTGCCCTCCGTGCCGTGTTTTGTGTTCTTGGAGGGGGGCCTACAAATTGTATCAGCTTGCTACGATCCTTAATTAGAGAAGTCATTCAACAATGGTGCCACCCCCGTTCGATTTGTTAGTTTGGGGACAAACTTACTTAGTGGAAGCAGTGGTGTGCCCATATTTAATTCACACTAAGTATGTCCAACTTTGACCTTAAGATTAGCCAACCTGACCATAGGTTTGTATTCTATGTGTAGATCCCAGCGCACATTGATACAGTGGGGGGTACCCCCACCCCATCCGTACCAACACAATTTAAACAATCGGAGCAAGGGCAGATGCTCACAGCTATCCTGGATGCCTTCAGATCCCAACAATCCCTCGTATAACAACAAGGTCCGGGCTCCAATTGGGTGAGCACTTTTCGAGCTCTCTCCCCTCCTTCTTACCTTGGGGCAGAGTCGGCAGAGCGTACGGGGGAATGACTCGACACCGTGTAAGAACTGCTGGCAGGAACTAGATGCCTAAACAACATGGTTGTGACCCTTGTAGTGACACTCCTAGAACAACATGCCAAGAGTTGCTGGAAGTCCCTCATAGGCTCCACCTTTCAAGGGCGAGTGTATATGGAGATCAGCTGGAATGAGTTCTCGAGAGCCTTCCTAGAGCAATTTATCCCTTCGTTAGCTCGAGATGAACTTGAGGAAAGGTTTCTGTAGCTGAAGTAGGGATCCAAGTAAGTGATGGAGTAATAGCGGGAGTTTCAGCATTTGGCTAGATTTGCTGACTCCTATGAGTTGGACGACAGAGGATATGCTAAAATATTCTACAAAGTCATGAGAGATCCCCCTGAGGCAAGCCCTTTTTTATAGCGGACTCCAGCCTTGCGAAAATAATTGACATGGCAAAAGAGACTGGAAGCAGAGCAGTTGGGAAGTGGTAAGAGACCTGCTGAAGGGGTGATGGAAGCTGGCCCGAGCAATAGAAGGAGACATGATTACGGAAGGTGAAGGGGATATCAAAGAGGTGGAAGGAACTTCCACCGGAATTATAGAGTGGAGTACCCGGTTCCACAGCCGCCAGCATTGCCTCCACCAACATAGCCTCAACAGTTTCAGCAACCCGGTGGGAGGCAAGAGCGAGTGTGCTTCGAATGCAACCAACCGGGCCATATTCGACGCTACTGCCCACAACTGTTTGGAAATGCGCCTCTTGCTCTCCCTCCGGCAGCTCCTCGAGGGCGGGGTCACATGCGTGGACAAGGACACGGACCAAGAGGAGGAAACCCGAGACCTGCTCGGAATCAGGTATTCGCGTTGGACATGACACAGGAGAGGAACCCTCAGGTGGTGATTGCAGGTATGATTATATGTAGTCATCTTATTTTCATTGTTAATCTTAAGTTGCTTAAGATATACTAGACATCTAGCTTTGAGTATTGATATTGGTACTTAGGCACAGTGGTGGTCGGAGGGAAACCAACGTATACGTTATTTGATACCGGTGCCTCACACTCATTTGTGTCTGCGTACTTCATTCAAGACTGGAAGGAGTGCAATCCTTCACTGGTATTACTCATATAGTACGCCTTCCAGACAGCTCTAATATGACCGCAACCGCCAAGTGCGAATTGGAGATACTCATTGGAGGAAAGATCTTCGATACCCCTACCATAGTTTTGATAATTCCAGAGTTCAACCTCATTCTAGGCATGGCGTGGATGGATTGGCACTACGCAAGATTTGACTGTGCGGAGAAGCGAATCTACTTGAGGCATGGGGATATCGATGTAATCTTCCAAGGTATAAAATTCGCACCACATTTATTATTAACTTCGATTCAGACCCTGAAAGCTCACATGAGAATGGATGAAGTTTACATGATATGTTTCGAACTGAAGGAGATGAAAATAGATATGATGGACATGCGGGTGATGCGAGCTTTTCCGAGGTATTTCCTGAGAAATTGCCTGGTTTACCACAACATAGAGAAGTTGATTTTCAAATTAAGCTAATACAAGGATCCAAGCCCGTCTCTAGGACCCATTACCGGATGGCCCCTAAGGAACTCACAGAGTTTAGAGTTCAGTTGCAAGAGTTGGTAGAATCAGGGTTTGTTCGCCCAAGTTTATCACCTTGGGGAGCCCCTGTTCTGTTCGTTAAGAAGAAGGATGGAACCTTGCGATTATGTATAGACAATCAGGAGCTCAACCAATTGACGGTATGGAAAACCTATCTGCTACCTCGGATCGATGAGTTTTTCGACCAATTCGGAGGAGCGCATTCGTTTTCCAAGTTGTATTTGCATTTGGGGTACTATCAGTTGAGAATACAGGAGCAGGACATTCAAAAAAAGGCCTTTAGCTCAAGGTACAGCTTGTACGAGTTCACTGTGATGCCATTTGGGCTCATAAATGCCCCTTCATCCTTCATAAGCTTGATGAACAAAGTGTTTGAAACTTATTAAGATGTCTTCGTCATCATTTTCATCGATGACATTTTGATCTACTCTAAGACAGAGGAAGAGCATATCAATCATCTGACCTTGGTACTGAATAAGATAAAAGAGAACTCCTTGTTTCCCAAGTTCAGCAAGTGAGAATTTTGGCTCCAAGAGGTTGCCTTCTTGGGCCATGTGATCAGTGGGGATGGGTTAGCTGTGGATCCGGCCAATGTTCGTGCTGTGAATGAGTGGTCGCCCTTAAAGTTAGCGGACGATGTGCGGAGCTTCCTTGGACTTGTCGGGTATTATCGCAAGTTTGTAAAAGGGTTCTCAAAGATTTCCCTTCCTCTTACTACGCTGACAAAGATGGGTGTGCTGTATGAGTGGACACCCCAGTGTGAAGCTACGTTTCAGGAACTGAAGGACCGACTTACATCTGCACCCATCCTAGCCCTTCCGTTCGAGAAGGAAGGATTTCAAGCTTACAATGGTGCATCATATCAAGGGATGGGAGCAGTATTGATGTAGTACGGGCAGGTGATTGCATATTCTTCGAGACAGCTGAAGAAGCATGAAGTCAACTATCCAGTACATGATCTTGAATTAGGAGCGGTGGTGTTTGCCCTAGAGATTTGGATACACTATCTATACGACGTACACTTCGAAATCTTTTCATATCACAAGAATTTGATGTACGTCCATACCCAGAAGGAACTGAATTTGAGACCGCGGCGGTGGTTAAAGTTTTTGTGCGATTATGAATTCACCCTGAACTACCACCCCGGAAAAGTAAATTCCGTAGCCAATGCTTTGAGGAGGAAGGTACAAGAAACAAGCCCTGAGTCCCGATTGATGCGTATGGAGTTAGCTCGGAAGCTTATGGAGATGGAGATTACTCTAGTGTATAAGGACCAACCAGAATGGAATTCGGAGTACTTAGCCGTGATGAGCATAGTTTGTCACATTCGAGACTGAATCCGGGCGGAGAAAGGAAAGGATGTGGCTCTAGTCCCGACAATCAAGTCTATTAAAGATAGGATTACTAACGAATACTCCCTACAATACGACCTCATCTATTTCGTTGTTGGCTCTATATTCCCAAGGGCGATAATATTTGGGAAGATATCTTGAGAGAGGCACATTGCTCTCAATATTCTTTGCATCCTGGGATTGCCAAGATGTATGCCGACTTGCGAAAGACCATGTGTTGGCCAGGAATGAAGAAAGACATCAGGGATTTTCTTACGCATTGCGAGGCTTATCAAAGGGTGAAGGCGGAGTGCAGGAGTCCCGACGGATTATTACAGCCATTTCCCATCCCTGAGTGGAAGTTCGAGGATGCCTCCTTGGACATCGTCCACGGTTTGCCCCGCTCATGCTCAGGGAATGATTCAGTATGGGTGATCGTAGTCCTCCTGAAGAAGGTAGCCCGGTTCATTCCTATAAAGAAAGAAACTCATGTGGACAATTTAGTACGCCTCTTTGTGGAGAAGTTCATACGGTATCATGGTGTGTTAAAGATGATTTTTTCTTACCGGGATGGTCGGTTTACATCTAAAGAATGGAAGGCGGTACCGGCGTATTTTGGTTCATGTCTCACCTTTAGCACGACATTTTATCCTCAGACAGGCGGGCAGTCTGAAAGGACTATCAGGACATTGGAGAATCTACTGAGGTTGTGTGTGTTGGATTGAGGAGAGCTGTGGGAAAGGCTCTTACCCCTTTTTGAGTTCTCGTATAATAATATCCATCAAGCTAGCATCGGGATGGCACTCCATGAAGCCCTTTATGGAATAAGGTGTAGAACACCCTTGTCTTCGGTGTAGGATGAGGACCCGAAGACTTTGGGAAATGAATACATTGATGATATTGATGCAGTTATGAGACTAATACGGGACCGCATGCTTGAGGCTCAAAGTCGGTAGGCAAAATATTATAATGCAAATCACCGGATGGTGGAATTTCAAGTGGGCGACAAGGTGTTTCTAAAGATCAAGCCGACGCATGGAGTATCACAGGTGTGTAGTGCGAAGAAGTTCAGCCCAAGGTATATTGGGCCCTACATAATATTGGAAAGGATTGGCTCGTTGGCCTATCGGTTAGAGTTACCTCCAGAGCTAGAGAATCTTCATGACGTATTCCATGTTTCGTCACTTTGAAAGGCGTTGTTGCGGCCCGATCAATACATTCCCACCACTGACAGAGCAGTTGCGACTGATAGGTCGGTGTGACTAGAGCCTGTGTGGATAGTAGACAACGAGATAAGGATTTTGCACCGCAAAAGTGTTCCTCTGATTAAGGTGTTGTAGTCTAATTATGGGAAGGAAGAGTATACGTGGGAGCCGGTGGACTTGATGCAAAAGCGCTACCCGGAGATATTTCATCAAGGTAATCTTTAAAAGCATATTTTATTTCATTTTATGCTTTACTTTCCCCCATAGCCATAGCCTGATTTCGGGGAAGAAATCTTTTATTTTGTTTATAGGATTTGTAACGTCCAAATTCGTGCAAGGCCCCTTACGCACACTTTTGAGTCAAGAGAGACGATTTGGGCTCAGGGAAGAGAAGTCAGTCCCGAAAAGGACACAGGTAGTGACACGGGCATGCCCCTACATGTGTGGAAAATCATGGATTTTCCAGAGAAGGACATGGGTGGTGACACGGGCGTGTCCCTAGTGTGTGAAGAGGACACTAGTAGGGGTATGGGCGTGTCCACTACCCGTGTGTGTAACTGGCATTGTAGATCCTGTGTCCCGAGCAGGACACGGGTAGGGACACGGGCGGGTCCCTACCCATGTGAATGTCTCCAGGAAACCCGGTGGTGTCTCCCGAGCAGGACACGGGTAGAACACGTGCCTGGACACGGTCATGTCTCGTTGACATGGGTACTGGACACGGGCGTGTCCCTACCCATATTTGTGTCCATACGACGCTATAACCGTCGACGACGCTTCACTCGAGCGGGACATGGGTAGGAACACGGGCATGTTCCTACCCGTGTTGGTCCATTAATATAGGATTTGGTCGTTTTTCATCCTCTTTCCAGGACCACTTTTTCTGTGGAGATACTGGGATTGGAGCCAAGTCATTTTCCGTGGAGAGCCAACGCCGTCGAGGAAAACAGTACGCTGCCTCGAAGAGTCACGCGATCTATGGACGGAAATAACAGAAATGACGGAAATGATGTGAGTTTAATACCCTCTCCCTTGGTTCTAGATCTATAGATAATCCTAGGCGAGATATCGACTCAAAAGAGTCTTAATGTGTGAGATGGAGACTCCTAGGAAAAGCCATACTAGGACTTGTGTTCTAGGGTTTAGTAATATTCAACCTCTCCTTCCTTCAATGTGGTGGGGATGGTCTCGTGAAGAGGAATGGCCTGATGAGGGTGAATAAGGGAGGAGGATTTCTAGGTGTGATTTTGGAAGATCCGCAAGAGGAGGAAGATGAACTGATGTCGTTCATTCCGCCTCAAAAATGCGTGCATAAATCTGTATTCTGCACGCATCAATCTTAATGGCCATTTTTTTGTATGTCATGGATAGATCCGGGCTTTCGACTAAACACGAAAGTCATATGCCTTGGGGAGATCTTTTCAATGAGTTGTTACAAATCTTCAGACGATTTCTGAAGCCACGGAAAAGCCTGATCGAAATTAATGGCTGATAATGTAAACGTGCTGAAACTGAAATTTTAATGTAGCAGTCTTAGAAGCCGCTTTCGAGTATGATACGACCAAATCTGGGCTTCTGACTAAACACGAAAGTTGTGCCCCTTGGAAATACCTTTCCAACGATGGGTTACACTTTTTTCCGGATTCCTGTAGAAACAGGAATCCCCATTTGAACCTATTCTCTCTATATAATTCCTACATGCTTAGTTCTTTATTAATGTAAACCTAATTTAGTATTATTAGAGGAATTGTGAATAGTTATCGTAAAGATCGTGGTGAGCTGTTGGTGGATCCTTTATAATCAAATGATGAAGTAAAACCTACTTGAACGAAATGTTTGGATGGTAGATCCCTAGGTGAACTAGTGAGTTGACAAGTTGGATTGTATAAACAACTAGATATGTGAATCGGAAATGTGAGCTGTGAGCTCGAAAAGTTGGAAGAGGATTGAATATGGTTAGTGCATGGATATGTGGAAGGGTTGATAGTCCGTGAATGTTTTTCACACTGGATCATTTGTGTTGATAAGGGATTTGTATAAGGGAACCCTTGTGAGCGGTTGAGCTCGAGACATGAATTAGCATGCGGCGTGAGCCGACACGTGGTGTCGTAATCCTGAGTTAGGATAGTGTGGCAGGTCTACGAGCTCGCTAGTCATCACACCGATGGGAGTTCACAATTAGACCTTGGGCGGTTGGGCTTGGTCCTCGGTGCTCATTCCCGGGGCTCCATCTGTGCCAAGTGAACTATATGGCTTGGTCCCCGTACTTTTTCTGAGGCTCATTCCGGGTCACAACTTAGGCAAGATCGGGGCTTGGTTCTCGGTGCACATCTACCCGAGACTCTCGCTGAGCCGTAGTACGCTTTTGAGCTCTGCTGATGTGTTCTTACCATTGAGGCATACGGAGGCCAAGGCTAGGTAGTGTGGATGTCGGCCTAGTAATAGAGATGCCCGCTCTACTATCATCATCTGGCCACGACGGTTGGCGCCTGAGAGGTTAGCTACCTGCTCGAAAAGTGGGAACTTCAGAGTCTGTGTCGACACAGTAATTTGCTTGTCCGTATGCATGTTGAGTCATAATATAGAATTCATTGCATCATATTACATTGAATAAATAACATCCTCATCGTATAAGTTTGTATGGGCACTCTTATACGATGAGTTACCTTTCTGTTGAGCCAATCATAAACTTATATGTTTGTATGGGATTTCATATAAGTTGAGTTACTTTCACTTATAGCTTACATTTTCATACTCTGATGTAGATGTAGAACTGCTAGCTTAGAATGTTGATGATACAGTTATAGTTTACTTTACTGCTACTCATGTCATATATATTATTCCACCTGTACAACTGCTTCATTAAATATATTGTACCCTGATCCTTTCTCCGCCCGATGCCGAGGAGTCGCCGGGGGAGCGAATGTGAAACCACTTAATCATTATGACTAACGGTTGGTACGTCTTCCTTTTTAGGAAGAAACCCAGCAGGCGGAAAAACAACAGGTAATGCAGCAGGATAGTCAGGCAAGGATGACAGGGCCTGAAGGCACGGTGCCTTCGCTACCGTTAGTGATAGAGGTGATTCATTGTGTGACTCTTGTTGTAGCCCCTTTAGGAAAGACTGCTCGTACTCTGATAGTTTTGAAGCTAGTTGTAGCTTCTATATTTGTTATATTTAGACTTATATGCTTATGTGTGCATTTGAATTCTGTTATTATTACTCTGGTTGGGTTGGCATGATTGATATTGGTAAAGGCCGACAGAATAGGCGTCTTGTAGTATAGGCTAGATCGAGTGCTAGTGCTACCGCAAGGCGGCTGTTCTGGGCATAAGACTCCCCTCCGTGCCATGTTTTGTGTTCATGGAGGGGGTCCCTACGCGTCTTCTGTAGGATGTTATATTCTACTCAGGCCATGAAGGCCCACATGAAGGGAGATGAGGTCTATCAGTGCTGCAGGACTCTGCCGATGTTTTCCCAGAAAAGCTACTAGGATTGCCACCTGTTGGGTCCATTGTTCCCAATATCCCTGATTTCTGAGAAGTCAAACTGGTCAATGACACACACATCAACTGTATATGATGTGCATTTGAGGTCTTGAGTGTAGGTAGTTCATATCATATTGATTGGACATATGGACACATTAAGTGGTAGCTGGATATACCAAAAATCGCCTTAGTCCATAGGTGTTGAGTGGAGAAAGCTCACTCAAACGCCATAGGTATGGTCTCATTAATATTTAGTAGAAATTTGGCTAAGTACAAAAGCGTTGAGTATAGTCTACTCACTCAATGCCATATAACATGTAGTGTTGAGTGTAGTCTACTCACTCAATGCCATATAACATATAGAGTTGAGTCTGTCTCAGCCTAACTCGAAGATAGTCAAAAATGTGTCTAAGTCCACAGGCATTGATTGAAGACTACTCACTCAATGTCATATAGCAAAAAGGTTTTGAGTCAGGCTTAGTAAGTCTAAGCTTAGAGAAATTGGTTGAAAATGTTGCCAAGTCCATAAGCGTAGAGTGTTGTCTACTCACTCAATGCCACACAACTTTTAGCATTGAGTGTTGATGTGCCAGTCAACTCCACAGAAAAGTTGGGAAAAATTTTCACTATGTCCACAGGCATTGAGTGTAGCTTACTCACTCAATGCCAGATAGTAGAAAATTTTGTTAAGTTGTTTGGCGTTAAGTGGAGCTTTCTCTCTCAACGCCAAGGCATAGAAATATATGCTAAGGCAAATAGCATTGATTGAGATAAGCTCACTCAATGCTCTAACCGCTCTCAATGCTCTCAATGCTCTCAACGCTCTCGATGCTCTCAACGCCTTGGAGCAGAAATTTGGCTAAGTCCAAAAGGTTGGACTGCTTGACTTTTGTCGAGCTCAGCATCATCAAACTGAGCTCAACGATCGTCGAGCTGGGCCAAATTTCTAAGTTTATTATGGAGTTTATCTAACTCAGTTCAGCCTTTCTTCGATCTAAGTTTGCAGTTTGTCAAACTGAACTTTTTCATTCATCGAGCTGAGCTCGACGTTCGTCCATCGGAGCTATGCTTTCGTCAAGCTCAAAACTTACACAGAACTTTGTCTAAGTGTTGTGGTGTTGAGTGATACCTATTCACTCAATGACTTTGGTTTTGATGGTTGTATTTTGTCTAAGTCCAGAGATGTTGGGTCATGCTGACGTCAGCAAAGTCAAATTATCAACCAAAATTCAAATGGTGCGGAATTGCTGCCAGAGACATTGGTAGCCAGATGTCATCATCTTCTGCACTTTCCAAGGAATATTTCCATCATGAAGTGTTGGGGCCCACATACAGAAACGATTCGTTAAATCAAACTTAATGGAAGGGATACAGTGGATGGCTTAATCTCAGCCATCAATCCTGGTTGTGGGGCCCACTGCTTGATTGGCCTTCAGAGTATAAAAGGAAGCAATCGGTCAGGAAAAGAAAACATGCATAAAGAAACACAATCAAGAGAACAATCAATTCCTCGGCTAGGTTTTCTGAAAATAAGAAGAAGAGAGGGAGAACATCATCTTCTTCCTTGCCATTTTTGTCAAGCCTGAAGAAGGAGTTCTGCACAGAGAACCTTGCTGGGAAGGAGTTAGCTGGAGAAATTACCATTCGCAATTGCAGGATCAGAATTCATTTTGAGGAAGAAGATCTACACATTCTGCAGAAGGAAGGATCAGAATTCATTCTTAGGAAGAAGATCTACAAGTTCTGCAGAAGGAAGGTTAGCTATTTGAAGAAAGAATCTACTTCCTACTTCATCGTCTTCAACAACAAAAGGTTGGGCTGATATCTGCTCTATCCAAGAAGAAGAAGACACAGAGTTTTGATATGGTGTCTAATAATATAATATTTCTCTATTTCTTTCTTGTGTAGAGATTCTTAGTGAATCTGGAGTTGTAAGCATGTTTTATAAAGGCTATGGTCTTTGTGACCTGTATTTGGCTTTGTGACGGGTGATAGGTCGTTGTGACCTCAGGGTTGGCTTAGTGCCTTATTATTAGGTTTTTGTGGCCTGTGTGGTCCTGTGGGATCTGTGTTGTAAGCTATTAAGTAGCTGAGTTTTGGAGGGAGAGCCGAATCTAACACACTGTTAGATAGGCGTAGAGGGACAGTAGATGTACCCAAGATTGGGGAACAACCATAAAATGGTTGTGTCGTTTGTGAATGTTCTTGAAAGCTGATAACTAACCTAATCACAAGCACAAAAATTTGATAATAAATTAGAAAAGGTAAAATAAAGACAAAAACCTATTCACCCCCCCCGCCCCATTTAGGTGTTTAGCTAACCTTGAAAACACAACTTTCAAGTGGTATCAGAGGTAGGTTACTCTAAAAAGGACTTAACAGTCTGAGTAGACTTCCAAGGTTAGCAAGAAGCCTGCTTCCATGGGTTCAAGAATGAACAATAGGGAGCTGAGTGCTGTGTGACTTCCAATCTATAGGAAGGAAGATTTTAACATCTTGAAAGCAAGGGTGAGGAAGTTCATAGAAACTGCTGACCCTAGAATGTACATTACAGTTGAAGAAGGACCATTCATCCCTATGAAGGTCTTTTCACTAGATGCTAATGTCAAAACCCCCAAGACATATGATGAGATGACCAAGGATGAGTTGGCCCTAGCCTCAATAGACAAGAGGGCAAAGAATGTGATCATGGGTGTTATTGATGATTCTACTCTTTAGAACCTGATCCATTGTACAACAACAAAAGAATTGTGAGAAACACTTGTGATTTACATTGAGGGTACAGATGGGGTTAGAGATGATAGGAATTCCATGTTCAACCAAGATTATGAGGCTTTCAGACAATCAAAGGGTGACAACATTACCACCTATTATGAAAAGTTCTTTAGGATTGTGAATGATCTGAAGAATTATGGAAGAGTGTTCAGTCACTATGAACTAAATGACAAGTTCCTTAGATATCTCTCTAGAGAGTGGGACACAAAAATCTATGTCATTAGAGAAATTGCAAAGCGGGGTGACATTGCTCCTCACACACTCTTTGGGAAGCTGTTGTCATATGAGATGCAGCTGACAACAAGGAAAGAATCTGAGAACAACAACAAGTCTCAGGCAAGAATAAAACTGTAACTTTTAAAGGTGAAGGCACCAACAAAAGCAGAAGAAAGTCTCCCTCTCCACAAAGGAGAGATGCTGAATTTGATTCTGGAAGATCAGAGGGTAGTACATCTGACTACCAATGGTTTGATGAAGATTTTGCTGCCTTCACTAGGCAATTCCAGAAGTTCTTAAGGAAAAAACAATGGAGAGGAAGTCCTTCCACCTCCTCTCATCCCAAGGATGACTACTACAAAGGCAGAAGAAATTCCTTAAAGGAGGACAGGTATGGTTCCAAAATTGGTAAACAAGTTTCCTCTTACATAACTTGTTATCATTGCAGAAAACCTTGGTATATGATAGTTGACTGCCTAGCCAAAAGGAAGGAACACAGTGATAAACAAGACCACCAACAAAAACGCAAGAAGGAGAAATCCCTCTTTGCCAAAAAGCAAAGAAGCTGGACTGAATCCTCCTCATCTGAGTCAGAAGAAGAAAAAGAAGCCTACATTGGGATGTACTCAACTAAAGAAGGAGCTGTAGAAGCAGACTGAATAAAAGGCTTGCGAAGAAGCTGAAAAGGTTTATCCTGCTGCCAGGATGAAGACAAGGCCCCTCTATCACAATCTCATAGTGATTCAAAGGTGGATTCTAAAGAGGACAACTACTGCCTTGGGATGATGCCTAAGTCAGATGAAGAAATTAGCAAGGATCAGCCTGGTCTAAGTAAGGTAATTTCTGTTACTAGCTCTACGTGTTCAGATTATGAATCAGTTTCAGATTCTTATGCCTCTGCATCAAGTAATTATGATGGCTCAGAAACTGAGGGAGACATCAATCAATTGATTGATAAATATGGTGAACTTTTGCAGACTCTAAAGAAGAGCAAGCTCCTGGCCAAACAGTAGGCTCAAGAAATTGTCTCTTTAAAACTTATTGCTTCAGAATCAGCAAAATTATTGGATCTGAAAATGCCGGAAGTTAGCATACTGAAGAATGTGATAATCATTCAAACGAGCACCATAACCTTCAAGAATAACCATATCAGGAAACTTGAAGGAAAGCTCCAAAAGGGGAGGGAACTAGTGGCTTGCTACTCCAAGCCTAGCACAGTGTTGCCCTTGATAGACTCATTCTCCTCCCAAAAGGGAAATAAAGGGTTGGGATTCAAGGGTAGTATAAGATCTGCTAATCCCAATGTAAAGGGCAGAGCTCAAGTGGAGCAACTAGCCTCTAAGCCTCCTATAAAATTTGTTAGAGTGCAATTTCCTTCCAACAGCCATCACCATGAGAGTATTTATGGTCACTGGAATCATGTTAGACCATCATGTGTGAAAAATGATATTCCACGAAATGGTGGCAGTTACAACAAAGGTTCAAGTACTTATGAGAAAGTACAAATGGCCCATCCTGGACCATTTGTGTTTGGTGAAACAGCCCCTTCAATCAAGAAAGCTGCTTACTATTCTCAAATTCCTCCTTCCCACTCTAAGATAAATGGGAAGGCTATTAGTAGACCTGACCAGGGTATCTCTGAGGACATCAAGGGTACGCTTTCTGAAAAGAAAGCTGCTGCTTGAAGGGCTCAAGATATCCCAAGCACTTATACTGCCAGACCCACCACTTGTCAGACCAAGGCTAGAAAATCATTGTACAGAATAGCTGCTACTCCTTCCAGACACAGAGTTGCTGTTAACATATCCACTAAACCTGCTCCAAAAAGAAGGTACAACATCCATGTGTGTTGGTGTTGTGGCAAAGTAGGCCACTTTTCCGTTGATTGCTAGCACAATCATAGTGTGCAAAGAGCAAAAGTCAGCTTACCTGTCAGAAAAGTTACAGGCAGACAGAATTATTTTCAGTCTAACAGGCACCAAGGACCCAATAAAAATTAGTGTCCTATGGTTAACTGATGTGTGTTTTGTAGTATAGTCCAAGTGCTCATACCCCTATATGGTATTTGGATAGTGGATGTTCCAGGCACATGACTGGAACAAGGAGCATGCTAAAGGTTTATGCTACAGTAAGTAATGGACCAAAGGTTATCTTTGGTGGACCTAAAAAAGGAGTGACTAGATTTTATGGTAAGATCTCTAATGACATAGTCACTATCACTAGAGTAGCCTATGTGGAAGTGTTGTAACACAACCTGATAAGCATTAGCCAACTATGTGATCTTGGCTATGACATAGTATTCCATAAGTATAAGTGCAAAATTAGGATATTAAGTAACCAAGAGGTCATCTTAATGGGTACTAGGAGTGGAAATGTGTACCATTTATATTTCCTATATTCTAGCAAAGACTCACCTGTATGCCTTGTTGCAGATGAGAATGCCTATTCCTGTATCTAGAGGCACAAGAGGCTACCCCATCTAAATTATAGGACCATAGGCAAGCTAATAAGCAATGAGCTGGTTAGGAATGCGCCTAAGTCTATAAGCACTAAAGAGGGTATCTGCTCTGCATGCCAAGTGGGCAAATAGACTAAGACATCCTTCAAGAGCATTGGCACCAAATACTCAGTGAGGTGCTTATACCTCTTTCATATGGATTTGTTTGGTCCAATGTCAATTCAAAGTCTAGGTAGGAATGTCCACACCCTTGTGGTTGTTGATGACTTTTCCAGATTTGCCTGGGTGTTCTTTCTAACGAAGAAATCTGAAACCCCTGATGTCTTTCAGACATTTATCAAGCAAATTAAAAATGAATTCAACAACACTGTGGTTAAAATCAGAAGTGACCTTGGCACTGAGTTTTAGTCTGAGTGCATGACAAGGTTCTGTAAAGATCTAGGGATTCATCAAGAGTTTTCCTCTCCTAGAACACTCTAGCAAAATGAAATTACTGAGAGGAAAAATAGGACTCTCGTAGAGGGTGGTAGAACCTTAATAAGTGACTCATCCCTCCAAGAGTACTTCTGGGCTGAGGCAGTTAACACTGCATGTTATTTCCATAATAGGGATTCTATCACTAAGATCCACAAGAAGACTCCATATGAGATCATGAAGGGCAAAAAACCAAACTTGAGCTATTTTAGGATCTTTGGTTGCAAGTGCTATGTTCTCAACAATGGAAAAGTCTATTTAACTAAGTTTGCATCAAAGTCCCATGAAGGGATCTTTGTTGGGTACAACACTCATAGTAAGGCATATAGAGTCTACAACTTAACTACTCAAGTTGTTGAAGAGTAAATGCATGTTGTGTTTGATGAATCACACATGATTAACTATGAGCTACCAAGCTCCTCCTCTTATAGTATTGCAGGTACAGGGAAGTTGATGGACAATATGACCATCAAGGAAGCTACCCCCATAGTCCAAGAAAATGATGATGAACTGCCTACTCCTAGAGAAGGAGACAACATACCTGAAGAAAATGAAGACTAGCTAGCTGAAAACCCTCAAGATCAACAAGCTATAGCTAGATTGCCTCCAGCAACTAGGCATCGAAGGGACCATCCAGTATACCAAATTATTGGTGATGCAAATCATGGAGTCCAGAACAAAATCAGGAGCATGAATACAATTCTCTAGTCAAGCTTCCTTCCACAAGTAGAGCCAAAGAAATTTGAAGAAGCAATCAAGGACTAGTTCTGGATTACATAAATGCAAGAAGAACTAGACCAATTTAAGAGATGTAAGGTATTGAAGTTGGTCCCCAGACCACATGGACAAAATGTTATAGGGACTAAGTGGATCTACAGGAACAAGTTGGATCAAGATGGCATTATTGTCAAAAATAAGGCTAGAATGGTAGCTAAAGGCTACAGGAAAAAAGAGGGCATAAACTTTGACCAGGCCATTGCCCTAGTAGCTAGATTGGAAGCCATAAGGATCTTGGTTGCATTTACAGCCCATCAGGGATTCAGAGTCTACCAGATGGATGTCATGTCAACATTCCTGAATGGAGACATAAAAGAGGAAGTATATGTGGATCAGCCACAAGGTTTTTTAGATCCTAACTCTCCTAATTTAGTTTATAAGCTTAGGAAAGCTCTATATGGGCTAAAGCAAGCTCCTAGGCTTGGTATGAAACTTTGTCCAGCTTCCTAATTGAGAACAAATTCTCAAGGGGGAAGATCGATAAGACCCTATTTCTAAGGGAATCAAAGGGCAGGCTTATCCTAGTCTAGATATATATTGATGATATTATCTTTGGATCTACTGATGACAAACTTTGTAGGAAGTTTGATAAACTTATGTAAGGGAAGTTTGAAATGAGCAGCATGGGTGAGCTCAAGTTATTCTTGGGACTCCAAGTAAGATAAACTGATGATGGCTTGTCCATATCCCAGTCCAAGTTCACTAGGGAGCTAATCAAAAAATATGGTATGGAGAATGCCTCCACCATGAGAACTCTCATGGGATCAAGTATGGCAATAGGCAAAGATCAGATAGGGAAACTTGTTTCTTGAGTCTTTATATAGAGGGATAACTGGCTCACTTCTATACCTTACTGTTAGTAGACCTGACATCATGTAAGCCACATGTTTCTATGCTAGGTATCAGACATGCCCTAAAGAATCTCCTTACTCTGCAGTAAAGTGAATCTTGAGGTATCTTAAGGGCACCCTAGATCTTGGCCTATGGTACCCGATAAATAGGGATTTTGATCTAATTAGATTTTCAAATGTAGATTTTGTAGGTTGCAAATAAGACAGGAGAAGCACTACTTAAACCTGTAAATTCTTATGTAGAAGGCTAGTTTCTTAGAGTAGAAAGAAGCAAACTAGTATGACAATATCCACTGCTGAGTCAGAATATATATCAACAGGCAGGTACTGTGCTCAACTGTTGTGGATCCAACATCATATCCATGATTACAACCTTCAAGTAAGTAGAACTCCTCTCTACTGTGATTCTACAAGTGCTAATTTTATTGCTAGGAATCATGTCTCACATAGCAGGACTAAGCATATTGAAATAAGATATCATTTTATTAGGGAGCATG
Organism: Platanthera zijinensis; assembly: GCA_039513925.1. Taxonomy (NCBI): domain Eukaryota; kingdom Viridiplantae; phylum Streptophyta; class Magnoliopsida; order Asparagales; family Orchidaceae; genus Platanthera; species Platanthera zijinensis. The sequence continues at coordinate 171,178,342 of CM077078.1, forward strand.
TGGAGAAGTAAGACATCGGTCTTGAGCTTGTCCCAACAGACAAGCAAGTGGCTGATATCTTCACTAAGCTATTAGATGAAGCAAAGTTCAACAACCTCAAATTTGAGTTTGGTATGTTGAACTTGGCATAGCTTCAGACACTCCATTTTGCATTTTTTTGGTGAAGGTATTGTTTCTCTTGCTGGACATACAGACTCCCAAGTAGTATCAGTTCACTGATGCTTCTACTGAGTGGGAGTAAGTTCCTCTGGAGAGAAGACAAAAAGGTCAGTTAATTTAAGGGCCATCCCCCAAATGCCTATTCTGCAGAAGTCACATGGGGGAGAGAAGATCCTAGCAAGGGGGAGATATAGCAGAGCAAGGGGGATACATATCCATACAGGCAGGAGATGGCAAAGGGGAAGAAAGACATGTGGCACTCATGTAAGGACAATAACCTTGGAGCAAAACAGGGGGAGTAAGTGAGGTACATTTACTTATAGCTTATCAGAATTTTGATTTTGATTTTGCTGTATAGGTTGTGTGTATCATTGACCAAGGAAAGAAAACCTTTTTGATAAGGTTTGATAAGGGTTTAGACTTCTTCAAATAGGGCGAGATTGTTGGGTCCATTGTTCCAAATGTCCCTTATTTGTGAGAAGTCAAACTGCTCAATGACACACACATCAATAATATTTGATGTGCATTTGAGGTCTTGAGTGTAGGTAGTCCATATTATATTGATTGGACATGTGGACACACTAAGTAGTTGCTGGACATACCAAAAATTTCCTAAGTCCATAGGCGATGAGTGGAGCAAGCTCACTCAACTCCAGAGGTTTGGACTCAATAATATCTAGTAGAAATTTGGATAAGTGGAAAAGCGTTGAGTATAGTCTACTTACTCAACGCCATATAATATATAGCATTGAGTGTAGTCTACTCACTCAACTCTATATAACATATAGCATTGAGTCTGCCTCAGCCTAACTGGAAGATAGCCAAAAAATGTGGCTAAGTCCACAGGCGTTGAGTGTAGTATACTCACTCAATGTCATACAACAAAAAGGCTGTGAGTTATGTTAAGTCAGTCTAAGCATAGATAAATTGGCTGAAAATGTGGCCAAGTCCACAAGCATTGAGTGTGGTCTACTGACTCAATGCCATACAGCTTTTAGCGTTGAGTGTTGATGTGCGAGTCAACTCCACAGAAAAGTTGGGCAAAATTTTCACTAAGACCACAGGCATTGAGTGTAGCTTACTCACTCAATGCCAGATAATAAAAAATTAAGTTAAGTAGTTTGGCGTTGATGGAGCTTTGTCTCTCAAAGCTAAGGCGCAAAAATATTTACAAAGGCAAATAGCGTTGAGTGAGGTAAGCTCACTCAACTCTCCAATGCTCTCAATGCTCACAACGCTCTCAACGTTATCGACGCTCTCAATGCCTTGGAGCATAAATTTTGCTAAGTCCAAAAGCGTGGACTGCTTGACTTTCGTCGAGCTAAGCTTCATCAAACTTAAATCAGCGATCATCGAGCTTATCCAAATTACTCAGTTTAGCATGGAGTTTGTCGAACTTAGTGCAGGCTGTCATAGGCATATGTTTGTAGTTTATCAAACTGAACTTTTGCATTCGTCGAGGTGTGCTCGACGTTCGTCGATCGGAGCTCAGCTTTCGTCGAGCTCAATACTTAGACAAAACTTTGTCAAAGTGTTATGGCGTTGAGTGATACCCTCTCACTAAATGCCTTTGGTTTTGATGATTTAATTTTGTCTAAGTCCAGAGATGTTAGGTCATGCTGATGTCAGCAAAGTCAAATTGTCAACCAAAATTCAAATGGTTCGAAATTGCTGCCAGAGACATTGGCGGCCAACTGTCATCATCTTCTGCACTTTCCAAGGAATATTTCCATCATGATGTGTTGGGGCCCACACACAATAAGGATCTGTTAAATAAAACTTAACGGAAGGGATGCACTAGATGGCTTAATCTCATCCATCAATCCTGGTGGTGGGGCCCACTGCTCGATTAGCCTTCAGAGTATTAAAGGAAGCAATCGGCTAGGAAAAGAAAATGAACAGAAATAAACACAATAAAGAGAATGATCAATTCCTAGGCTAGGTTTTCTGAAAACAAGAAGAAGGGAGGGAGAAAATCATCTTCTTCCTTGCCATTCTTGTCGAGCCTGAAGGAGTTTTGGAAAGAGAACCTTGTTGGGACGAAGATATCTGGAGCAAGTACCATTCGCAACAGCATGATCAGAATTCATTCTAAGAAAGTAGATCTACACGTTCTACAGAAGGTAGGATCAGAATTCATTCTGAGGAAGAAGATCTACAAGTTTTGCAGAAGGAAGGTTAGCTATTTGAAGAAAGAATCTACTGCCTACATCATCTTCAATAGCAAAAGGTTGGGCTGATATCTGCTTAGTCCTAGAAGAGGAAGACAAAGAGTTCTTAATCTGGTGTCTACTCATATAATCTTTCTCTATTTCTTTCTTGTGTAAAGATTCTTGGTGAATCTGGAGTTGTAAGCATGTTTTATAAAGATTAAGGTCTTTATGACCTGTGTTTGTCTTTGTGCCAGTTGAAAGGTCGTTATGACCTGAGGGTTGGCTTAGTGTATAATTGTTTGGTCTGCGTGACCTGCGTGGTCCTGCGGGATCTGTGTTGTAAGCTATTTAGTAGCTGAGTTTTTGAGGGAGATCTGAATCTAACACACTGTTAGATAGGTGCAGAGGGACAGTGGATGTACCTAAGATTGGGGAACCACTATAAAATTGATGTGTCGTTTGTGAATGTTCTTGAAAGTTGATAACTAACCTAATCACAGTCACAAAAATATGATAACAAATTAGAAAAGGTAAAATAAAGACAAAAACCTATTCACCCCCCCTCTAGGTGTTTAGCTAATCTTGAAAATAAGACTTTCACTGCCGCATTGGACGAAGGATTTTCAGATCTAATTGTTGCTAGGAGCTAAGCCGTTGTCTAGGGCTCCAAATCAAATGGCACCAAAGGAGCTGATGGAGTTCAGGAGTATGCTGAAGGAGTTGGTGGAGGCTAGATTAATCAAGCCAAGTTCCTCTCCTTGGGGTGCTCCGGTCTTGTTTGTGAAAAAAAGGATGGGAGCCTCAGGTTTTGCATCGATAATCGTGCACTAAACTGGTTGACAGTCCAGAACACATATCCAGTACCAAGAATCGATGAGTTATTTGATCAGCTAGAGGGAGCACATTGGTTCTCGAAGCTGGATCTGAGATCGGGATAATATCAGTTATGGATTCAGGAAGAAGACATCCCGAATACGGCGTTTAGCAGCAGATAGGGCTTATACGAGTTTATTGTGATGCCCTTTGGGCTCACGAATGCTCCATCAGCTTTCATGAGCTTGATGAACTAGGTGTTCGAGCCATGCATCGATGTGTATGTCATTGTATTGATAGATGAAATCCTCATTTTTTTTAAGGATGAAGGAAGATCATGCACAATATCTGGCTTTGAATTTGGAGAATCTCAGGGAGTATCAGTTGTATGCAATGTTCAGCAAATCCCAGTTTTGGCTGACGGAGGTGGCCTTTTTAGGTTACATTATCAGTGGAGCAGGATTGGCGGTGGATCCCGCAAAGATTCAGGCAGTGCGAGACTGGCCTAGGTTTAAGATGGCCACGGATGTCCAAAGTTTTCTTGGATTGGCCAGGTACTACCAGATGTTTGTGCAGGGATTCTCTCTGATAGACCTTCCATTAACTTGTTTGACGAAGAAGGACACTCTGTTTATTTGGATGGCGCAGTGTCAGGCGACCTTCTAGGAGTTGAAGGGTCGGCTTACGTCGGCCCTATCCTCGCTCTTTTGTCTGGGAAAGAGGGCTTCTAAATGTACAATGATGCGTCATTTCAGGGGAAGGATGTTGTACTTATGCAGCATGGGCATGTGATAGCATACACCTCCCACCAGCTGAAGAAGCACAAGTAGAACTACCCTGTGAATGACTTGGAGATGGGAGAAGTTGTGTTCGCTCAGAAGATTTGCGGCATTATCTTTATGGTGTGCACTGTGAAAGAATTTCAGATCATAAGAATCTGAAATATGTCGACACGCAGAAGGAGTTGAACATTCTCCAGAGATGATGGGTGTAGTTTCTATCTATTTATGAGTACACGATACACTATCACCCAGACAAGGCGAATGTTGTGGTAGACTCACTGAGCCGAAGTACTACCACTTTAGGAGCAGAGCCCTAGTTAATGACTATGGAGCTGATACAGATAATGGAGGATATGCAAATTACTTTGGTGTCCTCGGACGAATCAGAGATTTATGAGGAGTATCTGGCCACGATGAGCACTACCGATGATATTCGAGATTGTATCAGGGATGAGAAGAGGAGGTATGACAAGCTAGAGCCAGTATTCAGGTCCTTAGTTCCTTGTTAGCCAAACACCACTAGGAATATTAACATTGTGAGTGGTCTATCTCGCATTGTTTACTCGTGGAGTTTAAAAATTTAGACGGTAAACCAACAATCTATGCCAAAAAGATCAATTTTACCACAACACCATCAGTCAAATCTGTTGTACCTTCTCTTATACTCTTACTTTACCTTTTGAATTTGAGGTCAAGTAGGGGATTCAAACTTGGAGGTGGAAGCCTCCTGATTGCAGTATACACAAGGCTTCTCAATCACCTTAGCCTTAGGTACAATAGGTTTGGCTTTCAGTTCCTTCTTAAAATTTGGTCCATGAACATAGGGATCGTGCACTTTGAGAATTATCTCTTCATAAGATGCCTTGAAAACACTGGCACCAAAGTCTCAGGGATGGGACCATCCTTTATAGCACTTTTTTATGTTCCACCGTCCACCACGTCTCCTCCCTCAAGAGAGCTCTACTTCCACCAGAGCAGCAGATTACGACTATAGATGGGCATATAGCCTCTGATTGATCGATGAAACTAGAGACGATCCAGATAGACGATACATGGATATGGGTCTTGTGGCGCAAGAAGGTTCCGATGGTCAAGGTCTTGTGGAGGAATCATGGACAAGAGGAGAACACATGGGAGCCATATGACTTGATGCAGCAAAGTTACCCAAAACTTTTCATGTCAAGTATCCCCTTTAACATCTCGGGATGTTACATTTTACTTCTCATACTTGACACCCCTTAGGCCCAACATGAATTTCGAGGATGAAATTTTCATTTTTTATTTATTGGGATTTGTAACATCCCTCAGACTCCTAGACCCCTAGGATAGTTTTGCCAAGACTAGGTCAGTACAAAACCCTAGGATACTCGAGAAGACCAAGTGACCTATCTAGGGCCAATGGACCTTCCCTTAACCAATTTAACCCCACCATGGAACCCTTAACCCTAGGGGAGGCCAATGGGCCACCAAGGACCCATTGGGGTCAACAAAAGAGGCTAAGTTGACCCAAGTCAACCCTAGCCCTAAAAAGGTCAAAGTGCCCTAACTCAGGGTCAAGTTACCTCCAAGGTGAAACATCCCATTTCATGCTAGGCCCCTAGCACGTGTTTTGAGCCAAGAGAATTGGCTCAAGTTCAGGAAGCATCGATTTAGATCAGGAAGTTACTTAGAGAAATATCCTGGCTCGGGGCATTGAGTATGTTGAGTGCACTCAACGCCATAGTCTGATTGGAGTTGAGTGCATTGAGTGCACTCAACGCCATTTGACTTAGATAAATATCCTGGCTCGGGGCATTGAGTGCGTTGAGTGAACTCTACGCTATGGACTGATTGGCTTTGAGTATGTTGAGTGCACTAAACGTCATTTTACTTAGAGAAACTTCTTGGCTTGGGGCGTTGAGTGCACTCAACTCCATGGACTGATTGGAATTGAGTGCATTGAGTGCACTCAATGCAATTTTACCTAGAGAAATATCCTTGCTCGGGGAGTTGAGTGCACTCAACGCCATTGAATGATTGGCGTTGAGTGCATTGAGTACACTCAACACCATTTTACTTAGAGAAATATCATGTCTCGGGGCGTTGAGTGTGTTGAGTGCACTCAACGCTATGGAATGATTGGCGTATAGTGCGTTGAGTGAAATCAGCGCATTTTACTTAGAGAAACATCTTTTCTCTGGGAGTTGAGTTCACTCAATGCCTTGGACTGATTAGCGTTGAGTTCACTGAATGCCATTTTACTTAGATAAATATCTTGGCTCAGGGCATTGAGTTCGTTGAAGTCATTCAATGTCCTGGACTACTTGGCATTGAGTGCACTCAATGCCATTTTACTTAAAGAAACATCTTCGCTTGAGGCGTGAGTGCACTCAATTCCATGGACTGATTGGCATTGAGTGCGTTGAGTGCACTCAACGCCATTTTACTTAGAAATATTTTGGGAAGCGTCGACAGAGTCGACTGCACCCCGTGTTTGTCAAACTCAGCCAGCAATTCATCGAACGGAGCGGATTCGTCAAGCTCAGCAAACAGTTTGTGTAATGGAGAAAGTGCTGAACTGGGTTCAGAGTTTGTCGAACGGAGTTCGACGAAGAGAGAAAGTTCGCTAAACCAGGTTTGGGCTTCGTCGAACGGGGCAAATTCGTCGAGCGGAGTTCGACAAATAGAGCAAATGCTTCGAGCGGAGTTCGACGAATACAACCAATTCGTCAAGCAGAGTTCTATGAATAAAGCCAATTTGTCGAGCGGAGTTTGACGAATAGATAAAATTCGTCGAACTAAGTGTGTAGAATTTGTGATTTGGTGGAGAGAGAAAGCTCGGGCTTAATGACTATTATGGCCATGGAGGCTCCATAACCCCCGCTTTTATGGGGCTTTTACTCCTCTAAGGGAGAGGAGAAGTATTTCTGGAGGTTGCCGGCCATTGGGGTGGCTTAGCCCCATTAATTTGGTTGAAGTAAAAAAGAATGAGTTAATGGTCGTTAATGAAATTAAATGATATTTAGGAGTTACGAGACTCCTCTCCCAAATTCCTTCTTTAAGGACCTTCACAAGAGCAAAGGCAAGCTTTTGTTCCGATTACTTTTCAAATCCATTGAGGTTGGTGTAGAAGTTGTAGAGGAGAAAAAGTTATGTGGCCGGAAATGGTAAGGAGGCAAAGTACACGTATTCAGGCCGCAAACTAGGTCCTCCTCCACTCCTCTTTTCATGGGCTAGAATCTTAGATCATTTAGGTGAGAAATCGTGATCAATTAAGCCAGATTGGGAGAGGAAAATTTCAGAATTTTCAATGTTTTTCTACCTCTCGGGTTCGCCGGAAATCGCCCCTCAAGCGACCGTGCCGCCGCCCGGCGATATCCCCCACCTCAACAGAGGTGGTCGTGACCGGACAGGGAGGTGGCCGGATGGCTGACAAAAAGTTTTGAATGCTGCTCCAGGTCGGTGAAATCACGGCTGTCGGCTGGAGGTTGAAGACGATTCAATCACCGTCGGATTAGATCTGTACAGCAAGTTATAATTCGAGATTCGATTCGTGAAGATTCGATAAATATTCATAATTTTCGAATTCAAATTCGTATTCAAATACAAGTTCGGATTCGAATAATTTTCGAACCAAATCCGAATTTGTTTATCCCTATTCGAAGTATTCGCGAATAGTTCGCGAATAGTAAAATTACTTACATAAAATTATATATATATATATATATATATATAATAAAATTATATATATTTAATAAAATTTTATATATATATTAAAATTATATATTTAATTATTCCTAATAGAAAAATTCGAATTTGAATCCGCGTTCAAATCCATATTCAAATCTTAATTCGAACCCGAATTCGAATAGAACATCTCATATCGAATTCGAATCTGAATCTGAATCCAAAAATCTGCAATATATGTGAAATTTGGATTAAATTGAAGAGATATTCGATTCGGTTCGATTTGTGAACATCTCTATCTGCAACTGTACAGCCAAAGGTCTTGAAATCCTCAGGGCAAGAGTGGAAACGACTGCTCTAGGTATGATGAAGCTTTTAAAACAACTAAATGGGGGGGGGGGAGAGGAGGGGTCTAACTTCAATGGCCATTAATTGCCATGGGGGTAGAGGTTCTGTCATAGTAGAACCCACTAAATCCAGCCCTTGTACAGCCTAGAAATCCTCTTGATCTTCTCCAAATTCATCAGGGGAGATGAATCCAGCATTGGAGATGAAGAGAGGAGGCCCCTTGTCCTTCCAAACATTTAATGGCCCTTTTTCTATCTCTTTCTCTCTCCTCGATTAAAGGGAAAAATGGAGCATTCTATCTCCTAGTCACCATGGACGATTTTGATGATCATTTAAGCCAAAAAGTACCCCATTAACCCAAATGAGTAATTAAAATGAGGTTAGCCCAAGTGGATTTGTGTTTTAGCTTGAGTTAGCCTATTTGGGTTATATTGACACAATGTGGGTTAGCCAAACCCTAGGCCACATTGGGTGACCTAACTAACCCTAATGGGTGGTTAGTGACCCATTGTACTCCCCTAAGGGATAGGAAGGTCTTTGTAGGGTCAGTTGGGAACGTTGGAGGCCACTTGACCCTTAGTTAGGGCACTTTTACCATTTTCGGGATAGGGTTGACTTGTGTCAACTTGACCTTCTTAGTTGACCCCAATGGATCCATAGTGAGCCAATGAACCTTCTAAAGGGTTAGGGATGTTATGGTGGGGTCAAAGAGTCAAGGTGAGGTCCCAAAGTTCAACCCTAGGTTGGGTAATTGGGAAGTGTTATTTGTAGACCAAGGTGATTTTCACTTTCATGCCTAAGCTCACTTGATCTTCTTGAGCTTCCTAGGGTTATGTCATGACCTTGTCATGATTAAACCATCTTAGGGGTCTAGTTGGAAATGGGATGTTATAAATACTAATAAACAAAAATAAAAATTTTGTCCCCAAAATTCAGGTTAGGCCTGCTGAGAGTAACTGAATGTAACATCCCGCAAGAGCTCTGGTTACTTCTATTGCATCAACTCCAGCGGATCTCAGGTATGCTCTCCCTGTCCATGATTTGACCATAAGATCTTGACCAACAAAACCTTATCGGGCCACAAGACTCGCACAACCATATCATCTATCCTGATAGACTCTAAGCAGACCGATCGATCAGAAGTTGTCGAGCCATCTATACTAGTAACCTGAGCTCCGGCTATAGTAGAGGCTTCCTAGGAGAGGAGACATGGAAGACATTGTGCAAACCCGCTAACTCATGTGGTAGCTCTGGTTTGTAAGCTAATGGGTCGATCCGCTCTAGGATCTTGTAGGGCACCATATTCCTCAGACCGAGCTTCTTTCGCCCACGTACCTCCGAGACTCCATGCATCAGATGTATCTTAAGGAACTCATGCTCTTTATCCTGAAACTCAACTTAACAATGCCACATATCGAAATACTTGGTCGGTCTGCTCTAGGACTCCAACATCCTATCACGAATCAACCATACCTGGGTATCTGGGATCTCCACAAATTCTGAGTCGAGTGCCTTTGGATCCACATCCTAGATCCAATAGAGTTGAGTCATGCACCTCCATCCGTATAATGTCTCATGAAGGTCGTGTATATAATATACAGATGACTGTGGTTATAAGAAAGCTTGATCAGCGGCAAAAGTCTCTCCCATGGCTCTCCATGGTCCAGAATGTATAAGCGTAAAAGATCGTTCAGAGACAGGGTGGTATGCTTTGTCTGCCCATCCGTCTGAGGGTGGAGAGTTGTGCTGAATGTCGACCAAGAGCACTCATAAGTCTAGACTTATCTTCTTTCCTTGTACATAAACCGTCCTTCCTTATCCGTCGCGATCATCTTGAGCACTTGACCTCCTCCAGCCGATAAACCTCACCATGCATCAATGAATCCATGACATCTTTCTTTATTTTGGGGAATTACATGTTTTGATAAACAAAATTTCTTCTTGTGATTTGAGTTCTCGTTTGTGAGTGTAGACAATGACTCTATAAACATTCTTTACACGATCATGTTCTTATTCCTTCGAGTACGCCCGAGTAATCCATAAATTCAACTTTACGAGTCATATTTAAGGTCTACGTCTTTCGATATATTGTCTGCTAACTTCTTGTAGTTTCCTAGAGTCATCATACTTCCGATGTTACACCATAGCGATTTAGTCTTATCTTCCCAAATATCCTGAACCATACTACCCGTCATTAAATTCACATGGTATCTTATAATGGTTAAGTCTTGTAATTACTCTTCCTTATTACCATGGCATCGCTCGAGTAACGTCGAATAGGACCAGCTTTAACATCACTAAGTTTAGGACAACACATTTTCAAAGTTAGGTCTATAGAAACCCAAGTCAATAACTAATTTACCCAGTAAATAAAAGACAAGCCCCTGATATACAAAAGATAAGCCCCTACCTACCTTGGGCTAAGTATCTTCGATATTACCATATTATATTTGGGCTACATATGTCCACAATCCTTAAGTCATGCAACATTAGAATTGGGGTTCCATCCTGAAACTTGTTGAAATACTCCACACCTTTTACTCCCCAGGTTAATATTTACGACCACTTTCTTAAGGTCAACTTGTGACCCAGTCCAAAATGGGTCTATTCTAAACCTGAATTCTTATCCGACCCTTGGTATTTTTTATAGTGGTTGTCTCAACCTAATCATGTTATCGGTACAAGGGTTGAGTATATGAGTCCCCTTCTATTTTGTTAATGGATTATCGGCATCCATTCTCCTTATGTTGGTTATATTAGTTTAGGTAACAGGTCAAAGTACAAATTGATGAGTAAAGTAGGGGCATTAGAGTTTAAGCATTAAGTACCCTTTTCACATTAGACTCTTCCTATACTCATTTCGGGTATCCTCATACCTTAACTGAATTATAGCTAAAGTAAATTTTGACAAGGGTATAGTAAGAATTGTCTTGGTGAGTCATGTTTCCTAGTTGGGGTGGCATAACTCATTGATTTATGCACTATATATTGTGATTTTTACACACGGGCATACCACAGCTTCGCTACTTTGTTTGTCCCCAAACTAATGCTCGTGTGGGGTGACCCAGTGTTTTGTGAACTTCTCCTCTTTGAATTGATGTTTCCTCTAATACCGGTTTGTAAGCCCCCATTTTTTTCACAATCGGGTCTTACACCCAGAAGTTCCGTTTTGCGGTGACACCAACACTCAGGAAGGTCATTACTACAAAATGTCGATCCTGCTGTCCATATCGATCATAGAAGAAAGTAGAAGTACAAATGAACAAATATAAGTCCAATTCCACAAGATCACATATATATATAATCGAAACTGCTAGTAGTCCACAATGAGTACAAAATATGAAAGATGGTAGAAACGAAATATGGGCTTAAGCCCGGTACATGACTAATACAAATAATCTCTCTCTCAACTCACACATCTAGAGGAAGCAAGCTGAAATCCATCCTCGACCCTTCATCAAGTAGAAGTGGTAGGGTGCATCAACTGCTCCTCATGCCTTGCCTCCTTGTTCTATCGGTGCTTATGCTCCTGCTGCTCGGTCCCCTAAAATGATGTGGTCCACCGACCGTTAGTAAAAATAGTAAGCCACTATCATCCTCACCTCACCCCCGCGACTCCTAGGCACCGTGTGGGGGAGGATGAACGCGGAGGAAAACAAAGCAGAGTGGAACAAGCAGGTGACAACTACCTTAGCAGGTTTGTGTATAAAAGAACTATATAAGGAAGCAATAATGTAAACAAGAGAAGTAGAGAACAGTAAGTACATGTAAAGTAAGCTATGGAATAAGTAACCTTAACTTATATGAATGGCCATTTAAACTTATAAGTTAAGGGATCTTTTGTAAGGTTCCCATCATATAAAAAGTCCCATACCAATTTATATAATGAGGTGTCATGTTATATACAAGTATGTGTGTAGTGATATGTTATACCATGACTCATGTAAGTTCAACAAACACACGACTCTATGCGCACAGACCTTTAGTTCCCCCTTTTTGGAAGATAGTATCTCTCCCAGGAGCCTCCTCCCTTGCCAAAGGAGACAGTGAGTCGGGCCATCCCACTCCTAGGAAGGTATTTGCACTACCAGACCTAGCCCATCATATGCCTCAATGCGAAGAACATAACCGCGGAGTCACCAAGTACAATGTTGACCCACTGAAAGACTTTCCCTTTGCTAAGTGTAAACCACACTTGCTGAGTAAATGCATTGACATCGGTGAGAATGATCGTCTAACACCAAAGACCCACCACATTTATGCACATGTAATTATGATAGATATAAATCTCCGAGCCGTCTGCTCCCGAGACTAACCTGTTCGTTACAATTAACTTCCAAGCCTTCGGCTCGTCGGGCTAACCAGCCCATTTCAACAAACACCGAGCCTACCGCTCGGACAACCTATATAAGCTAACCTCCTGAGTCACCGGGGTGAGTGAGAGTGAAGTCCTAGTATATATAATTTCTCTTTAACATTTTAATCTTATGATTTAAGGTTAACCTTGGACTGCCAAGGGTATTCCCTGTGAAGGGATCTCGGGGGCACTAGGAACTATGATGGTAGCTGAAGCTCATCATTCCCATTCAAAAGGCACTTACTATTATTGATATCCACCCAAATCCCAATCCCATTTAATGTTATACTTTGTCTACCCCTTGTGTATTTTAACATCTTCCCAGGAAAGACGATCTATCGTCGGTCCCGAGCACAACTCTGCCCTTGCACAAACTGGCTCACAAATCATACCTTCTCTTGGTGACCCTATTCATTCTCGTCCATACCAGGTACACCAACTACCCTTTCCCAAAATAGGATTCACATATTACACTACTTTTATAGTTTCTACTATGTGCAGACCAATTAGCCTATAAGATGAGAATGAATGGTGACTGCTTCAAATATTCATCCGATTGCTCTAAGATTATTACTGGTGTTCTAGCATTATATTTTGAGAATAAATCCAAAATATAGTATTTTTTCTAACTTAATTGTTATTTAATTAATTTTTTGCAAAATAAGGCCAAAAATGCTTTTGAACAACAAGTACACTTTTCTGTCTAGGTGTGGCCATATCAAAATTATTTCAGGTGCATGTCAACAAAATAATAATAAATACTGAAATTCATAATTTTACAGAAAGGTTTTATGCTCCAAATAATTATTGACTAAATATCCACATTAATAGGGAAAATAGGAAATAATAGAAATATTCATCCAAATATTATAAGAAAATTACCAAAGGACCTAAATAAAGAATAAGGACAACTGTCCAAGAATTATTTTTTTTCAAGCTACTTTGGTCACATAATTATTTTATCTAATAATTCTCTCAAAATGGCACTTGTGAAATAACTTCATGAAAAGACTTCTAATAATTGTATAACAATTCACAGAGCTAGGTAATGTCGTAAACTAGTCCCTGACAAAGTTTCATAATTTTTCAATGAACACATACTCTCTAAATAATTATCTTGTGATTGAATCAAAAGTAGGGTTTGTGAATAAAGTAATACAATTATTAATCCAAAATTCACAATAAAATTTCTAGGGAATAATATCACTAAATTAAGTTCACTGCCTAATTTTCATGAGAATTAAAATCCAATTGGTCATGTAAATAATTATTGGACCCATGTGCCCTAAATCATCAATATTTATTTTAAGGAAGGTGGAAGATTGTAAAAATCCTAAAACTATTCTCCAGAGCCTATTTTCATCCTAAAAACTCACCATCCAAATTCAAAAGCCATCCAAGAACATACTGTCCCATGTCCTTCACTAGGCCCGAAACCTCAACTCCAAGGCCTACACCTGGGTATTAGGCCATCTCCACCCCCAAACCACTCAATCTCTCACGAGGGGGTGTATTATGTGACAATAAATGAGTGGCCAAAGTTTCACCAAGTTTGGATGAATATTGGCCACTCAACCCAGCAAGCACATATTTGCCCTAATTTACCCTTAAGGGACAAACCTTTGTCACACCAATACCTATTCAAATCCACCCAGATTTGGCTGAGATTTTTACCAGGGTCATATCATGACTCTAAAAATCATCCATCAAAATATTGGGGAATTATGAGGTCATTAGACCCTAAAATCAAATCAAACATAAATCATGTATGATTTGATTTTAGGGTCTAATGACCTCATAATTCCCCAATATTTTGGTCGATGATTCTTAGGGTCATGATATGACCCTAGTAAAAAACTCAGCCCAATTGGGGTGGATTTGAATAGGTATTGGTGTGACCAAAGTTTGGTCCCTTATGGGTAAATTAGGGCTAATGTGTGAATGGTGGGTTGAGTCGCCAATATTCATCCAAACTTGGTGAAATTTTTGCCACTGATTAATTGTCACATAAAAGAACCCCTCAAGAGAGATTGCGTGGTTTGGGGTAGATATGCCCTAAGACCCTAGTGTAGGCCTTGGAGTAGATGTTTGGGGACTAGTGAAGGACATGGGACAGTATGTCCTTGGATGGCTTTGGGAGTTGGAAGGTAAGTTTTTAGGGTGAAAATAGGCTATAAAGAATAGTTTTAGGTTTTTTAGGATATTCCACCTCCCTTAAAATAATTATGGATGATTTAGGGAACTTGGGTCTGATAATTATTTGCATGCTCAAATGGATTTTGATGCTCATGAAACTTAGCCAGTAAACTTGATTTAGTGATATTGTTCCCAGGAAATTTTATTGTGAATTTTGGATTAATAATTATAGTACTTCATTCACAAACACTAATTTTGATTCAGTCACAAGATAATTATTATGGGAATATATGCTCACTGTAAAATTATGAAACTTGTTTAGGGAACATTTTAGGACATAACCTAGTTCTAGGAACTTTTATACAATTATTGGAGGTTTTTCTTAAAAGTTATTTCGCAAGTGCCATATGTAGAGTATTATTAGATGAATTAATTATGTGACTAAATGAGCTTGGAAAATAATAATTCTGGGACAGTAGTCCTTTCTGTTTATGCAGGTCCTCTGTTAATTTTCCTAGAATTTTTGTATGAATATTTCTATTATTTCATGTTTTTCCCTATTAATGTGGCTATTTAGTCAATAATTATTTGGACATGAAAACCATTCTGTAAAAATATGAATTTCAGTATTTATTGTTATTTAGATGACATGCACCTGATATAATTTTGATAAGGCCAGACCTAGACAAAAAACTGTATTTTTTGTTCAAAAGCATTATTGGCCTTATTTTGCAGAAAATTAATTAAATAACAATTAAGTTAGGAAAAATACTATATTATGGATTTATTCTCAAAACATCATGATAAACCCACAGTAATAATCTTAGGTCAATCAGATGAATATTTGAAGGGGTCACCATTCATACTCATCATGTAGGTTAGTTGGTCTGCACATAGTAGAAACTATAAAAGTAGAGTAATATGTGAATCCTATTATGGGAAAGGATATTTGGTGTACCTGATATGGATGAGAATGAATAGGGTCACCAAGATAAGGTAGGATTTCTGAGCCCGGTTATTCAAGGGAAGAGTTGTGCTCGGGACCGACGATAGATCGTCTTTCCCTGGAAGATGTTAAAATACAAAAGGGTTAGACTTAGTATTACATTAAATGGCATTAAGACCTAGATGGATATAAATAATAGTAAGGTCCTTGTGAAAGGGAACGATCAGCTTCAGCTACCAACATAGTTTTGAGTGCCCCTGAGAGCCCTTCATAGGGAATACCATGGGCAGTCCAAGGTTAACTTTAAATCGTAAGATTAAAATGTTAAATAGCAATAAGATATACTAGGACTTCACTCTCACTAACCCTGGTGACTCAGGAGGATAGCTTGTTTAGGTTTTCCGAGCGGTAGGTCTAGTGTTTGTGGAAATGGGAAGGTTAGCCCGGCGAGCCGAAGGCTCGAAATGTAATTATAACGGACAGGTTAGTCCGGGGAGCCGATTGCTTTGTCGAAGTATGAGACCGGGCGGTCTGGAGGTTTGAGCATGGCGGGTTGTTGACCGGGCGGTCTGGCGAATTGAGGTTGGCGGGTTGATTTTTAGACTGTTGCTGTGTGGTATCCGGCGGTCTGACGGCTTATCTCCGGCGGCTTGGAAACCGGCCGGTCTAGCGGTCTCCTACCGCATCTCTCTCTTGGTTCTGGTATTGCCGAGCGGTTAGAACATTGTCTAACCGCGCGGCCTGTTCCGGTCTCTTATTCTAGCCGCCCAGATCTGTTGTATAGCTTTAGTCCCACATTGTTATTTTGTATTCTACTCTCTCTCCTCCATTCTATAAAAGGGAGGCCATACCTTTGTAAATGATATCTTTTTGGATAATAAAATTTCAATTATTCAAAGTTCCGGCTTGTTTTCTAGTCGTTTATTCTCTGCTCTAGTCGTTCGTTCGCTACTTTAACATGGTATCAGAGGACCCGATCTTCTCCTCCTGATTCTGTGCGCCCTGTCCGCGCGGCTTGCCGATTCTTCTCGCGACATGTTCTCGCTGTTTGCGCCCTGTCCGCGCGTCCTCTTTGTCCTGTCTTTCAGTCGCAGTGACCTATCACCTTGTTCGTCGCGGCCTGCTGCTTTATTCGCCTTGTTCGTTCCTCCCTTCTGTTCACGCGGTCTATCTTCTAGCCGTTCGACCTCTTCCCCGTCTTGGACCTGCGGCTTGGTCGTGGCTTCTCTGGCCGCTGGTGTCTAACATCGTGACCGCCGCAGCTCTTCTTCTTTCTATCCGCACGGCTTATATTCTAACCGCGCGGCTTCTCGCAGTTTTCTCCTATGGCCCTTTTTGAAACCTCCACCACCACCACTCCTATCGCCACTCCAGCGCCGCTTCCTACTCCCTCTGGCAACCTTGGCACGGTTTCTAAACTTATTGGCTCCAACTATCCAGATTGGAGCGTCTCTTTCACATTTCTTCTCCGCTCTCAGCGCAAACGTCATCACCTCACCGATGACCCTCCTCCCTCAGACTCTGCTGAATTTGATGACAGGGATGCCAGTGATGCGCTTGTCCGCACGTGGTTGGCTAACAGCCTCTCCGATGAATGTCTTCCTGTCATACGCTATGATGAGACGGTCAAGACCGCGTGGCTTCACCTTGCTGCTCTCTACTTAAAGGGGGCCCAGACATCCCGCATTTATACTCTCTACGCGGATCTCTTCGCTCGCCCTTCCATGTCTCCTGCTGCGGCTTATCAGCAAGTTCAGGCTGGTCTTTTGAGAATAAACGACTAGAAAACAAGCCGGAACTTTGAATAATTGAACTTTGAATAATTGAAATTTTATTATCCCGCATTTATTCAAAAAGGCTACTGTTGCTTTATTATCCTCCACTTTCATCCTCCCCGCACGGTGTCTAGGAGTCGCGGGGGTGAGGAGAGTACGATAGTGGTTTAGTCTTTTGACTAACGGTCAATGGACAACATCATTTTAGGTGACCGAGCAACAGGATCATCAGCGCCGGTAGGATAAGGAGGTAGGACATGAGGAGTAGTTACTGCGCACTACCATTACTACACGACGAAGGGTCAAGGATTGATTTTAGCTTGCTTCCGTAAGATATGAGAGTTGAGAGAGAGATTATTTGTATTAGTCATGTACCGGGCTAAATCCCATATTTCTTTTCTACCATCTTTCATATTTTGTACTCATTGTGGACTACTAGAACTTTCGATTATATATATATATATGATCTTGTGTACTTGGACTTATATTTGTTCATTTGTACTTCTACTTTCTTCTGTTATCGATATGGCTGGCTGGATCGGAATTTTGTAGTGACGACCTTCCTGAGTGTTGGTGTCTCCGTAAAATGGCTGTTTAGGGCGTAAGACCCGGTGGTTCACCGGGTAGTTTTTCTCGTGTTTCTTCAGCTTCCTAGAGGCATTAGCTATCACGTGCCCGTTCTGCATCAAAACGATACCCATCCCTTGATACGCACATCTTTATAAACCTGAAATCCGTACTTCCCGATGGAAGGGAAAGGATAGGGGCCAAGGTAAGCAGACCCATCAGCTCCGGGAAGACAGCTTTGCACTGCGGTGTCCAAACAAAGGGCATCTCCTTCTTTCTCAGATTTGTAAGTGGAAGTGCTATACGGGAGAATCCATCTACGAACTTCCGGTAGTAACTGGCAAGTCCTAGGAAAATCCCTACGCCAGTGGCCGTCTTCAACGGTGGCCAGTTTATACTGCCTGAACCTTTGCCAGATCCACTCCCAGTCCTGGTCCACTGATATTTTTTTTAACCAAAAATGGCACTTGCAAAACTTAGCATAAATATTGTGCTCTCGGAGGTTTTCCAGAGTCAATGACATGTGGCGCGCATGATCCTACTCAGTCCTTGAATATATGACTATGTCGTCAAAAAACACTATGATTAAATTTTTGGAGCAGTTTGTCCGCTACAATGGCGTACCCAGGACAATCGTGTTAGATTGGGATGGACACTTTACGTCCAAGGAGTGCAGGACAGTTCATCCCTACCTAGGCTCTTGGTTGACTTTCAACACGACTTTCCACCATTAGACGGACAGGCAGACGGAGCACACTAACCAGACACTAAAGGATCTTCTACGCCTATGCATTTTGGATCGCGGAGAGCCCTGGGAGAGACTATTGCCGCTGATCGAGTTCTTCTACAATAACGGTCATCAGTCTAGCATAGGCATGGCCACTTATGAGGCATTATACGAACGAAGATGTAGGACCCCATAATCTTGGATCCAGGATGAGGATCCAAAGACACTCGACTCAGAGTTCATTGAAGACACAAATGCTCAGGTGAGATTGATCCGGGATAAGATATTGGAGGGCAAGAGCAGGCAAGCCAAATATTATGATGCGCGACATCGTCAGGTGGAGTTCCAGGTGGGAGACCGGGTTTTCTTGAATATACGGCGTATGTATGGAGTCTTGCGGGTTTGCAGGCGGAAGAAGCTCCGTCCGAGATACATGGGGCCTTACAGGATCTTGGAGCGTATCGGCCTCTTGCCTTACAGACTAGAGCTACCGTCGGAGTTAGCGGGATTGCATGACGTCTTTCACATCTCTTCACTTTAGAGGGCTCTACTACGACCTATGCAGCTGATTTCCACTACAGATGGCCCAGTGGCTTCAGATCGATCGGTCAACATGGAGCCAGTCAAGATCGATGATACAGTAGTGCGGGTCTTATGGGGCAAGAAGGTCTCGCTGGTCAAGGTCCTATGGAGGAACCATGGGCAGGAGGAGCACACTTGGGAGCCATGGGACTTGATGCAGTAGAGGTACACGGATCTTTTCGAGTCAGGTAATATTTTAATTTTCTATGGATGTTACACACTTCTACTTCAGTAGAAACTCCGTAGGCCTAACCTTAATTTCAGGGACGAAATTTTTATTTTTATATATTGGGATTTGTAACGTCCCTCAAACAACTAGACCCTTCACACGCGTTTTGAGTCAAGAGAGTTGACTTAGTCCCGAGAAGCATCGAGTGAGTCGACTGGACTCGACGAATAGAGTAGATTTTACTTAGAAAATATCCTGGACTCAGAGGAGTCGAGTGCGATTAGTGCACTCGACGCCACGCAACGCCATTTGACTTAAAAAAATATCTTGGACTCGGGGGCGTCCTGTGCGTCGAGTACATTCGACGCCACTCGACGCCATAGCTGAGGCATTCAGTTGACTCAACAACACTCAATGCCATTTGACTTAGAATATTTTTGGTCTTCGAGTATCGAGTTCGTTGAGTGTACTCGACGCCATAGCTGAGGCGTTGCTTGGACTCGACACCACTCAACGCCATTTAACTTAGAATATTTTTGGTCTCTGGGCATCGAGTGCGTTGAGTGCACTCGATGACATAGCTGAGGCATTAAGTGGACTCGACACCACTCAACGCCAATTGAATTAGAATATTTTTGTTCTCCGGTCGTCAAGTGCGTTGAGTGCACTCGACGCCATAGCTGAGGTGTTGAATGGACTCGACACCACTCAATGCAATTTGACTTAGAATATTTTTGGTCTCCGGGCATCGAGTGCGTTGAGTACACTCAATATCATAGCTGAGGAATTGAGTGGAATCGACACCACTCAACGCCATTTGACTTAGTAAATATTCTGGACTCGGGGTGTTGGGTGCGTTGAGTGCACTCAATACTGCGTTGAGTGCACTTACTGCACTCAACACCATTCGACGAATTATGCTGAGCGTTGAGTGGACTCAACGCCACTCAATGCCATTTAACTTATAATTTTTTGGCCATGTTTGCTGGTTCGTATGAATAGGCTGAACAAGGGTCATTTTGGGAATTATGCCAAAATGACTTAAATGGGCCTAGTTCTATCAATATCACCTATTTAAAGTAATAATAAGCAGTCCAGCTGTAGGGTGTCACATTGTAGATGATTTAACCCTAATTCTAATTAAATGGAGGAGAGAGAAAGTGGTCATTCATGTTGTTTCATTATCCTTCAGCCCTCATCTCTCTCCCAGCTGATGGAGATTCATCTCCCCTCATCAATTAGAGAAGATCAAGAGGTTTCCCCCAGCCTTATAGGGGCTGAATCTAGTGAATTCTACATTGGCCAAAAACCTCTACCTAAGTCCATTAATGGCATTGAAGCCTAGACCACTCCTATCCCCCCAATTAATCCTTTTAAAAGCTTCCTTAGGTCTAGAGCAATTGGATCCACACTTTCCCTGAATAATTCGAGCCCTCCTGTAGTGCAGTTGTAGAGGACCCAAAATCTCAAAATCCGGCAATGGCGACATGGCGATCAACCTGACTCCAGTCCTCCCAAAAGGTCGTGTCCCTCTCCTCTCTTCTAATGGATAGATCCACTCTTAACTGTTGTCGGGACTGATGACAATCGGCCCAATATAGGCATGGCCGAAAGCTTAGTTTTCTAGATTTTAAATTCCATGCCCAAACGTCTATTCCGACCACCTCCGGCCGGCCAGCTACCACCAATCGCCGGCCACCACCTCAACGAAGGTGGTGGTGGCACTGGCCGGCTGGAGAGGTGCTCAAGTGGCTGAAAAATTGCCTCCCAAAATGGCCCAGGACGGTCCAATCCCGACCGTTAGCTCCATGAAAAAGACGATGGGTTGCCGTCAATTCTGTTTTGGATTTGTGTTGGCTTATTTTATAATATTTCATTTTAATCCATAGATTCTATCACATAATTGACAGTAATTAGAATTAATTATTAAAAATACTTATAGTCACCTGGAGTGAAAGTGTCATATATAAAAGTTGTATCCCTTGGTGTCTAGTTTATTTTAAATTTGGTTTCAACAAATTTGTGTCAGTGGTCTTACCATAAATCTCAAAATGATGCAGACTATACATAGGGCTAATCAGTGATTAAATTGAGTGCTCCCACAAAATCACCTATCCAAATGACTTGAAATTTGGGAAGGGAGTCACACTTACCTATCCTTATAGCATATCCAAAAATGGGACTTTTTGGAAAATATTTTCCTATAGTTTTTGTAAAAATTTAATAAACCATGAATGTTTTAATTAGAAGGCCTAATGAACACAAAAGTCCCCAAACTTTTGGTGTCTATCTCTTAGGGTTATAACACGACTCTGATAAAAATCTCTGCCCTTTTGGGTTTTATTTTAATAGGTTTTGGTGTGACCAAAGTGTGGCCCATTAACGGTTAATAAGGGCAAATGTGTGTTTGGGGCATAGAGGGGCCAATCCTCACCCAAAGGGGTTGGAACTTTATCCAGAGCCCCAAGGTAAGTAAAAACACACTATCATGGAGTTTGAGAAGGATTGAGGTGGTTTGCCCTAGGACCCTAGTTCAAACCCTAAGGTTGAACTTTGGGGGTTTGTGAAGGACATGAAGTGATATGTCCTTGTATGTACTTGGAGTTTTGTCCATGTAGTCATAAGGTTGTGAATAGCCCAAGGATGGAATTTGGGGACATTTAGACTTAGGAACTCAACTTAAATCAATTGGGAATCGTTTAGTCCTATACATTTTATTGAAAAATTTAAGGTGATATATGACCTTAGATCCTCATGAAATTCTAGTAGAAGAGTTTTTTATCAATATGAGTCTCTGTAATTTATTTTAGGATGTTTGGAGGACAGTAGCTCATACTTGTAGTTATAACTTCTAGGTTGCCCCTATTGATGATTTTGTTGTAATCATGGTTAAACTAACTTATAATGTAATGAAACTTAGTCAGTAATGTTTTGTGATCACATAAAATCCCTAGTAATTTTTGTGTAATTTTTGGATAGTATTTCGAGACACTTCTCTCTTTAATTCTATTTATTGTATTTATCTTGAGTTAATTAATTAGGGGCTAATACAACTATGAAAGTTGGTAATACTTAGTACTCTCAGATATTTTGACATCATATAGTGATCCTAATTTTTGGAAGTCTATAGCTTAAGGAAATCTAGTACTTTATGTTCAAAACCATCCATGTCCTAATTTTGGGGAAATTTTAATAAATGCTAAATAAATTAGGAAAATTACAAGTTTTTGTATTTACTCTAAATGTAATGCCCCAAAACTTAAAAGAGGAACAGGCACATTTGGAGCCGAGTTTGGGCCCTAGTAAGGGTCACACATCATGGGACACGGGCGTGTCCCGTGGCCGTTTCGTGCTCGGGTTGGGTGAGTTTTCCATATGGTCGACGAGATGCAGTTGACGAGCGTTGAGTGCTGGGAACACGGTTTGGGACACGGGCGTGTCCTAGGGCCGTGTCTTGCACACGATATGTGACACGGGCGTATCACATGGACGTTTACTCTTCGGAATGTTTTGGTCCTGTGTCGATTGAGGAACACGCCCCGCAACACGGGCGTGTACTGATTGACATGGGCGTGTCTAAGCCCGTGTCCTAGTTAAGGTGCGATGGTTTCAGCATCGATTGGGGCACACAACCCATTACATGGGCATGTCCATGCTTGACACGGGCATGTCCCAAACTGTGTCGGACGCCGTGTCCTATTCTGTATTTCCTGGTTTACAGTGAGTGTGGAACACGGCCTTGGACACCGGCGTATCGCAAGACATGTTCAGCACAGTAAATTGTTTTTAAGTGTGAATTGTGGTTGTTCGTTTCCTTCTTTAGGGATATAAGGGTTCAAGACTGTTCTTGCTGAGTTAAGGCAGTGAAAGGGGTGGGGGTTCAAACCCTCATTTCCCATCAAGCATCTTCTTTCGGATGCCTTGGAGAGAGGTGAGAGCAAGGACAAAGGAGAAGAAGAAATCCGGCCGTCGGAGAAGCTTCTGAGCCCAGATTCTCGATTCGAGTCCAGATCCATGAAGGTGAGGCTGTTGCGGAGCTTTCCATCCGACTAGATCTTCATGGCGTCGAAGAGAAATGCTAGGGTAACGATTCTCTTCTTGTACACGTGAAGTCCTCTTCCTTTTTTGCATAGGAAACCCCATCCCGTGAGTGAGCGGTGAGTGCGTGGTGTTCCTTCTGGTAGACATGAAAAGTCCCCATTATTTTGCATGTAGAGTCCAGAATCGAAGTACGGACATAGGCATGGTGTGTGAAGCCTACCCGGAAAACTTGGTCTGGATAAGTGATGTTTCATAATGCATGAATAGCCGAAGAAGACTCCGTGCCGATGGTTGTTTTTGGGTTTTCTACGTGGTAGATTGTAGTAGGGAGTCTTAGGGACTAACCCCAAGGTGCACCCAGAAATTTGGGTGGAAGCAAAGTTCTGTCGTTTTGGGGGCCTACGAGCCAGCCTGGTAGATAGCAGGGCTATGTACCATTGTAAGATCGATAGTTTGGGACTGGGGGAAACTTGGCCCTCGTCGAAGGCTAAATGGCCGTGGCAAGGTGAGCAGTGGGCTGGTGGAACCCTACTAACTCCATCTTCTTTGGTTAAAGCTACCTAAGGTACATGGGACTTACCGATATTTCTGAAAATGAGTCTAGGCTAAAAATGAAAGGACTAAATGCTCACGAGGTTTTCCATCATGTGGGGTGGTTGTGGAGTCGCGAAACAGGCCGAGTTTGGAACGACTGTACCGAGTAAGTGCCCTGAGAGCACGGGGTGTGTGGCCGTGTGGGCCTGCACCTATGGTGTATTGTGCAAATGTTGTACTTTCACGTAAACAGTTTGTTTTTACTAATGCAATGCAGGTAAGGAGCAACGCCACACCAATAAAGGGGTGGGGTCGTTATAATTTGGTCAGCTTTAGCTGACCGTTGCTTTTATTTGCCACCGCTGCGGTGGATTGTTGCTTTCAGGTACTGCAGAGCCTAGCGGCAAGTAGCGGGCTGAATCCCTGGTTGCTGAGCCGGCCCTCGAAGGCCAATGCAAATGTTTACTTGTTTTACTCGTGTGTGTCCGGCCTGCATGACAATGTTTGGAAGACATAGTTTAATTAAGTAAACTATTATAAGGCATTAAGGCCAAGTACTTTGTGTATTTGTACTTTAATTTCTTATTTGGGTATTTTAGTGGACATTCATGTTGTGGTTTGGGTTCTTATTCTTTGCAACATTTAAAATGTTTCCGCTTGAATGTGCTTTGTGTAGGACGTGTGTTATTAGAAGGATGGTCTCATTTAGTAACCCACCGGTCTATCTGTGGTATATGGCGTCGGGCCCCGGCAGGACCTACTGCTATATGGGATAAGCGTGTTACAATTTGGTATTAGACTACAAGTTACGGTCATGTTTATTTGAATTCGTGGATAAATTCTTTTAAGGGGTGGTGAGCACATGTTTGTGCGTCATCGTATAACATAAAAAGAACTCATGAATGTCCTCTTAGGAATTAAAATACACATGTTTGAGGAATCTGCGTGTTCCTATAATTCTTTTTGCAATATTGTTCGGTCACTTAATGGTGTTTTGTACGACTATAGGTGGTCGGGAGTGGCACGTGACAGTCTGAACGCCCGGTTTCTGAGAAAAGTACTACAGGCAGCGACGTGCCTAAGACCCCTCCTTCTATTGAAACCATAAGAAGGGTAGTGAAAGCGGTGTTCGCTGTGACCAACGCACAACATGGAAGAAATCTGCAAACCTCTGTCCTTGAGGTGGCCTCAACACTGGGCGGTGTGATGGAGAAAATGGCATTTAGAGGACCATTGGGTCAGAAGGTGAACACGCTTTTAGTGCAGGGAGCGCACTCAGTTGACAAATATTTGTAGGTGTTTCTTATGATAAGGTGCTACCCATGCTTTGAGTTGGAGAACGAGCAGTCTATTGTCGATAGATTTTATAATGGTTTCCATGGCAATTTGCGAATTCTACTGCTAGGACTAAAGTTATTGGGATTCTGAGACTTGGTGGAGTCGGCAAGATCTTTGGAAGTAGAGTTAGGGAACACTCACTAGATACCAGTGAGTAGGGTACCGAACCCTACAGATCCTATAAGGTATGCCTACCGCGGATTGCTTAGAAAGGAGGCTAGAACATCTACTAGTAAAGCTACTTACACTTGTCATACTTGTGGCAAGAATGGGTACTTTGCCTGAGATTGTCAGGATGGTTCTCAGAAGACAAAGAAAGCTATGTCAGGAGCAGTTGAGGACTCTAGTGCCAAGGAAACGGTGTTCAAAATGCCGAACTCCTCAAACTCTTGGTTTTGTAAGTGGTATTAGAAGGCTAGGACTTCGGGTCTAGTCCCTTCTTCTGGCACATCCGGGGCGACTACAGGCCGAACCTCAGACGCATGCTATAACTGTGGAAAGTAGGGACACTATGCCCGAGATTGTTGGAATGGGCGACCAAAGTATGAGAAGAAGCCTAAAGCATCTTATAAGGAAAAGGGTAAGGCATTGTAGTCAACTGCATGACCCTATGCTCCAGTCCGACCGAGAATGTACAACATTGGCCAGCAGGAGGCCATGTGGCCGACTGTCGAGGTGACATGTATGGTTTTATTGATAGCAGTTTAGCTTTTTATACCTATTGCCTTATACGAGTTAGCTTAGGAGTGGAGGTACTAGGCTTTGTTTTGATTTTCGATAATCCGGCGAGATCACTCGTCGATACGGGAGCTTCACACTCCTTTTTGTCCGAAGGATTTATATCACACATCGGAGTACCCACTTCGATGGAAAAGGAAAAATTGGATGTGTTGTTGCCTAATGGGTGTTCATTGCGCGCGGATAGAGTTTGTTGTGTAAAAATATGGATTGGGAGTCAGGAGTTCGACTTGCAAGCATCGTTACTTTCGCTGGTAGAGTTTGACGTGATATTTGGTATGGACTTGCTCTCGGAGTAGCAGGCATACATCGATTGCAATCGCAAGGAGGTCAAATTGGGAAGTGGTCGAGAGACGATATTTACAGGCTTGAAAGGGTCGAGAAAGACTTTGATGTCTTCTCTTCAGGTGGTTAAGGCAGTTCGTGTTGGTGCAGATCTATTCTTCATACTTGTGGAGGCTTCGAAGCTTAAGCCTACTTTGTACAGTATCTCGACTATATCCGATTATCCTGAAGTGTTCCCTAGCAATCTCCCTAGAGCCCCACCAAAGCAAGAGATTGACTTCACAATTGAGCTAGTGCCAGGTGCCAAACCTGTGTCATGCTCTCCATTTTGATTAACGCCTAAGAAGATGGCCGAACTGAAGGTTCAACTTGAAGAGCTATTGGAACAGGGTTTTGTGCGTCCAAGTTCGTCGCCTTGTAACTCACCGGTCCTCTTTGTTAAGAAGAAGGATGGAAGCTTGCGACTCTGTATCGATTACAGAGAGCTAAATAAGTTAACGAAAAAGAATAAGTATCTGATCTCAAGGATTCTTGATCTGTTCGATCAGTTAGTCGGGTCATCGATGTACTCAAAATTGGATCTTAAATCCGGATATTATCAGCTGAGGATAAGAGAAAGTGATATCCCCAAGATAGCTTCGTGATAGTCTTTATCGACGATATTTTTATGTACTCGCATGTGAGGAGGATCACTTTAAGCGTCCGCATTTGGTGTTGGAGAAGCTGAGAAGGAACCAATTGTATGCCAAGTTCTCCAAATATGACTTTTGGTTGTCCTCGATAGAGTTCCTCGGTCATATAGTTAGTGGAGTGGGAATTGCAGTGGATCCAGCAAAAATAGTTGCTATACGGGAGTGGCCTGTGTTGTCTACGGTAGCGGAATTCCGGAGTTTTCTGTGGTTGGCCGGCTATTACAAGCGCTTTGTAGAAAACTTCTCGCGGATACCGTTACCCTTCACGACTTTGACAAGGAAAGATCAGAGGTTTTTTTGGACGCTTGAGTGTGCACAAGCTTTCGAAGAGTTGAATTGACGGTTGACCACAACGCCTGTTCTATGTTCTCCGAGTGGGACCGAAGGTTTTGAGATCTACAGGGATGCTTCGGGCAGTTGTTTGGGTTGCGTTCTACTATAACATAAGAGTGTAATAGCTTATGGCTCGCGCCAGCTAAACTTACACGAGAGGAATTATCCGGTCCACGACTTGGATTTTCGGCCGTGATATTTGCCCTGAAGCTATGTAGACATTACCTATACGGTGTGAAGGTCGATATCTACACCGATCACAAGATCCTGAAGTACTTTTTGGATCGAAGGATTTAAACATGCTGCAACGGAGATGGATGGAGTTCCTAGGGTACTACACATTTAAGATACATTATGTGCCTAGTAAAGGCAATGCGGTTACTGATGCGTTAATTCGTAGGACTCCCGCATAGGCCAACTCGTGTGTCGATACAAGACGAGCATTTGATTCAGTAATTGGAGGCATTAGAGATCTCTTGTATTGACAAGCAGACAAGTGTCGAAGCCAAGTTGAACTGGACAGAAGTTCAGTATGACCTGACTGATCGGATTAGGAAGGATCTGAATTTGGATAGAAATATGAAACGAATCATGGATGAGGCATTGGATGGGTCAAATTCCAAATTTGGTGTTATCGATTGACTGTTATGGAAAGACAGTCTTCTGTGCATCCCAAATGTGGGTAAACTGCAGAAGGAATTGATGTACGAGGCACATCGTACCAAGTACTCGATTCACCCGGGGAGCACGAAGATGTATCGTGTTATGAAGAAATTGTTTTGGTGGCCAGGACTTAAGAAGAACGTGGCACTTTATGTGGAGAAGTGTCGAACGTGCGCCTTGGTGAAGGCAGAATGCAAAAGGCCTGAACGTTTCTTGAAGTCCTTGTCTATCCCGGAGTGGAAGTTCGACGATATTCCTATTGATTTTGTGCATGGTTTGCCAAGATCGCAGAAGGGGATCGACGCCATCTAGGTGATCGTAGATCGATTGACGAATTTGTTGCATTTCATTCCGAATAGGAAGGATGATTCGGTGGATAAACTGGCAAAAAATTACGTAGATAACTTTGTTCGACTGCATGATGTGCCCCAAAGCATTGTTAGCGATCGAGATGGGCTGTTAACGTCCAATGATTGGGGGTGTATGCAATAAATGTTGAAGACCAAGCTGAGTTTCAGCATGGCCTTTCATCCGTAGACAGATGGTCAGACCGAGAGGGTCAACAGGACGATGGAAGACATGCTTCGCATGTGTGTCTTGGATTTTGGGAAGCAGTGGGAAGATCACCTGTACTTGGTGGAGTTTATATATAACAACAGCTACCAAGCAAATATTCAAATGGCGCCCTTCGAGGCCCTATATTATAGAAAATGTCAAACGTTGTTGTCGTGGTTGGAAACGGGTGAGTCGATGCTGTACAAAATGCAAGATGTGGAAAGTGCCACTTCGTTTGTACGAACTATTCGAGAATGATTGTTGACCGCTCAGGACAGATAGGGTAAATACTATAATGCCAGGCATCAAAATATTTAGTTCGCTGTTGGCGACTTGGTATATTTTAAGCTTAAGTCGTCAAAGGGTGTTTTACGAGTACGCCGCTTGAAGAAGCTGAGCCCAAGGTACCTTGGACCGTTTGAGATCCTGGAGCAAATTTTTGAAGCAGCTTATCGAGTGAAGCGATCAATGGAATTGAGTGGTCTACACGATGTATTCCATATTTCGGCGTAGCGGAAGGCGGTGCAAGGGCCGTCACAATTTGTTGCGGTCGATCAAGTACCCGTCGATAATGGGTTGACGACGTAGATCAAACCCATTCGCATTGAGGACTTTGAAGTCAAACGACTTCGTAACAAGTACATCAGGATGGTCAAAGTCCGATGGGACAATTGCGGTCGGGTGGAGCTCTCGTGGTAGCGAGAGCAGACCATGCTAAAGGATTACCCCGCGTTATTCCACTCTGGTACTTTTTTGTTTTGTATCTTTTCCTTTCTATAATTTCGGGAAAAAATTCTTTTAAGAGGGATAGAATTGTAACGCCCCGAAACTCAAAAGAGGAATGGGCAACGTTTGGAGTAGATTTTGGGCCCTAGTAAGGGTCACACGGCCTGGGACACGGGCGTGTCCCGTGGTCGTGTCATGATCGGGTTGGGCGAGTTTTCCATGTGGTCAACGAGATGTAGTCGACGAGCGTTGAGTGCTAAGAAAACGGTCTGGGACACGGGCGTGTCCCAGGGGCATGTATGGCACAAGACATGTGACACGGGCATGTCACATGTTCGTATCCTCTTCGACATGTTTTGGTCCTCTGTCGATTTAGGAACATGCCCCGCAACACGGGCTTGTAGTGATTGATACGGGCGTGTCAATGTTGACACGACCGTCTCTAAGCCCATGTCCTGGTCGGGGTGCGACGAATTCTACGACCCATGACACAGCCATGTCCATGATTGACACAGGTGTGTCCCAAGCCGTGTCGGAGGGCGTGTCCTGTTCTATATTTCCTAGTTTTCGGAGATTGTGGAACACGGCCTTGGACACGGGCGTGTAGCAAGCCGTGTTCGGCCCAGGAAATTATTTTTAAGTGCTAATCGTGGTCGTTCATTTCCTTCTTTTGGGATCCAAGGGCTCCGGATTATTCTTGCTGAGTTATGCCCGGGAATGGGGGGTTGAAACACTCATTTCCCATCAAGCATCTTCTTTCTACAGCCTTGGAGAGAGGGGAGAGCAATGTGAAAAGAGAAGGAGAAATCCAGCCGCCAGATATGCTTCGGAGTCCCAATTCTTGATCCGAGTCAAGATCCGCGAAGGCGAGGCCATTGTGGTACTTTCCACCCGACTAGATCTTCATACCGCCGAAGATAAATGCAAGGGTAACGATTCTCTTCTTTGACATGTGAAGTCCTCTTCCTTTTTGCATAGGAAACCCCATCCTACGAGTGAGCGGTGAGTGCGAGGTGTTCCTTCTTCGGGAGCAGCAGAACAATGTCCCATCTTCTTACAAATGTGAGTTGTGTGACCAAACCTATTACATTTGGAACATGGGATGAAAGAAGATGATGGGTTTTTCAAAATGAGTTTTGAATTTTTGCTGGGAGCAGCAGTGACAGTAGATATATTATGTTTATATTTAAAAGGCATTTTTTTTTAATTTTTCCTTATTGCTGGCGACAGTGGATGTCGACGGGCGATAGTATTTTGGAGAGTATCTGATGCCAAATTTTGCCGAACCATAGAATTGGCTTGCCAAAATCATGTTCAGTGATTTTTGGCCCTTTCCAAACCTTTTAGTGGCCATTTCTAAATCACGGACTAGGCCTCTTAATGCCGTGTTCTCAGCAACTATGGTACCACGTCTTTTTGCGAAGGTCTTTCTGATGCCTTCTACTTGAGATTGAGAAAGGTTTAGAGATCTCTCAAAGGTATCTTTTTTTTGTAAGTGATTCAACCTGAGACCGATACTTAGAGAGTTCTTTCTCAAGTTCTAGTATTCTTATCAAGTTGCTTTCTCCTTCCCAAGTATTTTTTAACTCATTTGATAACTTTTTATTTTCTTTTAATAGCTCTTTATTTTCAGATTTGATTAATGTAATCTCATTTAAGTTTTTGTCAAAGTATTTGCATATTCGTCAAAATTCAATATTTAAATCTTCATAAGAAGGAGAATTTACCTCAGTGTCGCTCTTGACACTGCTCTCTTCATCAGATGATGAGACAACCTTTCCCATAAGGCACATGTTGGCCTCCTCTTCACTATCTGAGCTTGAACTGCTTGATTCCTCAGATGTGACGTCATCCCAGGTTTCATCCTTCAGAACTTTCTTCTTGTCCTTATTCTTGTGCCACTTCTCCTTCGACTCTTTTATATATTTTGGGCACTTGCTCTTTATGTGTCCAACTCTCCTGCAGTGATAGCACTCGGGTGGTGGTCGCTCTTCGTCATCCCCTCCATCATCTTGGGCTTTTCCTTTTCTATACCCAGATTCTTGCTTCTTGAAATTTTTTTTGAAAGAATTTCTTCTTTCAACATTTCTCATGAACTTTCTAAACTTCTTCACAAATAGATTTTCTTCTTTAAAGATTTCTCAGAACTTTTTTCTTGTCCAGCACATTCTCCTGAATGAAGTGATGCTCTATCTCAATATACTAGGTACGCGCGTGACAAATTGGATTGTTAACATGTTTAAGAGCACTTTCTGTAACATCCCTCAAACAACTAGACCCCCCAAGAGTGGTTTTGTCATGTCAAGGGAATGACAAAACCCTAGAAAGCACCAGAAGAGCAAGTGAACCTAGGAAAGAAGGTGAGATCACAATGGTGTACAATTAGCACTTTTCAAATGCAATCCCTAGGGTTTGACTTTAGGGCTTTAACTTGACTCTAGGACCCTACCATAACTTCCCTAGCCTTTTAGGGGCCCATAGGATCACAAAGGACCCATTAGGGACAACCCTATAGGGTATGTTGACCAAAGTCAACCCTAACCCCAATTTTGTCAAACTAGTTCACCCATGGTCAATTAATTCCCCTCTTAGCCAAAGGGACCCACCTAGACCTTCCTAAGTCCTAAGGGAGGCCAATGTGTCACCAAGGACCCATTGGGGTCAACTAAGGAGGCTATGTTGACCTAAGTCAACCATAATCCTAATTTTGTCAAAGCACCATTCCTAAGGGTCAAGTGACCCCCAAGGTGCCAAACCCACCCCACCATGATCTCCCTAGACCTTAGGATAGGCCAAGAGTCACTAATCACCCCCGAGGGTTAGCTAGGTCACCCAATATGGCCTAGGGTTGAGCTAACCCTCTTTTGAGTTAAGTTAACCCAAGATGACTAACTCAAACCAACACCTTAATCCATTTGGGCTAGCTTCTTTTTAATCATCTAGATGGGTTTAAGGGGTGTAACTTGACTGAATTAATCCATCAATTTCGGCCAAGGTGACTAGGAGAGAGAAAAGCTCCCTTTCCCTTTAATGGAGGAGAGGGAAATTGGGAGGAAGAGCAATCATGGCTAAGGGAGACCATGAGCCCCTCTCTTCATCCCCAAAGCTTTGAATCAATTCCCCATTCAATGTACAGAAGGACAGGGGTAATTTTGGCGGTTGTTCAATGGCCGGAACAGTACAACCACCATGGCTGAAACCTCTTCAATGGACATTCATGGAGACATGAAAAAAGACCCCTCCCCTCCCCATTCTGACTCTTTAAAAAGACTCCCCACACTAAGAGGAGTAGTTTACACTCTTCCCTTGACAAAATCGAGTCCTTCCACTATGCTGTTGCAAAACTCCAATGACTCCTCCACCGCAAATGGTGACCCGGCAATCGGCACGGTGCTCTCCACCGAGAAAGTTGATTTCTCCCCTCTACCTCAGTGTTAGGATCTGAGATAAAATAAGAGAGATATCAGGCTCAATTGAGCCCAATCAATTGAGCGTTTTCCCGAAGTTTTTGAGTTTTTCTCACCTCTCGAGTTCGCCGGAAATAGCCTATCCAGCAGCTTTGTCGCCGCCTCGCAATAGACACCACCATAATGAAGGTGGTGGAGGTGGTGGCCGGTCGGGTAGATGGCCCGGTAGCAGGCAATAGTGCTTAGAAAGGGCTCCAAGACGGGGCAATCTCAGCCATTGACTGGAAGATGAAGATGACCAGATGCCGCTCGTTTTGTGCCAAGATTCGTGCCACCTCTGTTTTTAATCTTAGGATTAATCATTCCTTTTATTTGATTTCTGTCATATTATTTTTAGTAAATGTTTCTATTTAATAAAAATACCAAGAGGCTTCTACATTAAAAGTGGTCAACACCAAAGTTGTATCCCTTGAGGTCTATTTTAATTTTAAAAAAGTTTCAACCAATTTTGCTAAGTGGTCTGACCTCAACACCAAAAAAGGTGGAGTCTATATTTTGGTATAGTCATATATTAAAATGATTGCCCCCACTTAACCACATGTCAAAATGACCTGAAATTTGGGCCGGGTGTCAATCTTATCTATATCCAGGACATATCCAAAAATAGAATTTTAGAGAAAACTTTTCGTTAGTTTTGGTCAAAATTTAATAATCATAGTATAGTTTTATAAAGAGGTCTAACGACCTCACCAACCCCCAAAGCTTGGGTGGATGGTCTTAGGTGTCATCATGAGTCTCTGGTTAAAATCTCAACCCATTTGAGTATGATTTGATTGGGATTTAATGTCACTAAAGTTTGGGACCTTAAGGGTGAGTTTATGGTTTAGGATTCTTAGGGCATGGAGGGCCAATCCTCACCCAAATGGGTTGGGGCTTTGTCAAAAGCCCCAAGGTCAGAAGGGTTACCCTCTCTTTGATTTTGGGGTGGGTCAGGGTGGTTAAGCCTTAGTGCCCTAGTTCAAAGCCTTAGATTGAGCCTTTTAAGGTTTGTGAAGACGTAGGGTGTTTAGTCCTTGTTTGGACTTGGGGTTTACCCCATGGGTTTCTATGGTGGTGTAATGCCCTAGGGTTGTTATAGGTGGTATTTTTACTCTTAAACCACACTTAAATAACTTTATGCTTAATTAGGCACTTGAACCTTAAGGAATACTTTAAGGGTCCTATGACCTTGGATTTCAATGGGATGAAGGTTGGAGTTCTTTTTATAGTCATATTAATCTCTGGAAGATTTTACATTTTGTTGGGATGTGTTTACAAGTAGGCTCATTTGTAAAGTGCACTATCATGGGTTTCCTTGAAGAATTGTTACATATGATTTTCTAACCTTTAAATTGCATGAGATATAGTCAGTTATGTTTTGAGACCACAATAAAGCTCTAGAAATTTTAGTATGAATTTTAGGTCAATAATTGGAACACTTCATTCACAACCCATCAAGTTGCTCTATTTACATAAGAATTTCTTATGATTTAACCTCTTATTGGAAACTTATGAAACTTAGTCAGATGATCTTTATGACATTGTAAAGCTTTGTAATTTTTGTGAAATTTTTGGAAGTTTTTTATAGGGGTTGCTTCACAAGATGCTTGTTTCTAAGATAAATTAATTGATTTTATTTTGGTTCCTAATGAGCTTGATAAATTATGATCTTTGGTCAGAGGTCATTTCTGGTCACCCTTAAGATTCAGTAATTTTTCTATAATTTTCTGATGATAAATTTTAGTACTTCCTTCTTTACCCATAATTATTAGATTTATTATGGTTTAATTAATTAGAGGCCAAAACATTTATGAAAAGTTATGAAACATGGTATTCTCTGATTTTTAGGCATCAAATGGACTTCATTATTTTTTGGTGGACATCACGTATGTAAATCATATATTTCATGTTCAAAATCACATATAGCCTTAATTTGTGAAAAATTAAATATATGTCAATTAAATTAGGAAAATTACAAGTTTCTGGACTTAGTCTAATATTGACACTATATACCCCCAATAATTATATTAGGGCATTCAGATGAATATTTATGGGGGTCATTATTCTTGCATGTCATTTAGCTCATTAGTTCTGCACATAACAAAATAACAATATCAGGGGATCTTGAGGACTTAGGTATGGGGTAAAGGGGTATATGGTATACTTAATGTGTAGAGTATGACTGAGGCCATCATTATCGGTAAGGTTATGAGAGACTTGTTGGCTAGGTTAAGGTCGTACCTTGGAGCGACGAATGATCGTCCTTCCCCGGTGAGTGAGTCCAAATACACTTAGGAATAACTCGAGAGTAAATCAGTGAGTTGGAAAAAGGGTAGTAACAAATAACAATAAGTGACTTGCGAAAAGAAGCTTTGGGCTTTAGCCAATCGTAGTTCCATGTGTCCTTGAGAGCCCTTCACAGGGAATGCCCTTGGCATTCCAAGGTTAACTGATGCGCGCGGAGGGAAAGGGGTTCCGCACGGCGAGATTTTTACGAAGGCAAGTGAACCTGTCGCAAGTAATATAGGATTTTCCGGTGGGGAATATCAAGGTCGTATATTTCCCAGGGCCTGTTGATTATTTCTACTCCTTCTGGAGTGACTATTATTTTACCGAAAATAACTTGTCAGGTTTTATTTAATTAAAGCGGTTAAAAGAGAAAGTTGTAAAAAGACTTAAAAATTATTCGATGAAGGGTTCATGCTCGGCATCGAATCGGATCGAAACAAAAATGACTATTAATAATTATAGAACTTAGTTTTCAAATTAATTAAAGGCAACTTGGCCGTTGAGGTTCCAAAAACTCTAGCTCACCTAGCTCTAGGAATATCGATGACCTAAACATTAAGACTATTCGACGGAAATCTCTTCCGACGAAGTATTCCTCTTAATGCCTGCTTTACGCTAAGAACCCCTTTATTGGGTGGGGAACCCAATGTGGAATAATTACGCTTCTCCTCTCTCAAGGGTATGGACGCAACTCTTTTTACCCAAGGGTGATCAGTCCATACGCACAGCCTCTTGGCTAGCTTGCATATGGATAACTGAAATAGAGCCCACACATCGATATATGGTTCTACACATCGTTTACCCGGGGAAGACCTTATGCCCTTTAATTAAAGTGAGAAAAATATTCTTTAATTATTTAGAGTGATTTCATTTGTCCCAATGCTCTTCGATGCCGAGAGCTAAGAACGATTAGCCACTCATCGGAATGGGGACGGCTTATGAGTTTGGCGAGGCGCAAGTTCTAAATAAAACGCTAACTTATTACAAAAAATAAGAAAAAATAAGTTAACCTAACATTAGAAATAGAAAAGTTACTAAAAAGGAAAACGCACCAACTCAACCAAACTCATAATAAAGAAAAAGAGAGCTAAGTTACAAAAAATAAAATTACATAATTGAAATGACAAGTCCTACCCAAATGAGTTGGCGGGAAATGACAAGTCCTACTCAAACGAGTAGGTGGGAAATGACAAGTCCTACTCAAACGATTTGGTGGGAAATGAAAGAAATAAAATGACATGTCCTACTCAAACGATTAGGGGGAAATAAAAGCAATAAAATGACAATTCCAACTCAAACAAGTAGGCGAGAAATTACAAGTCCTACTAAAATGAGTGGGAGGGAAATTATAGCGAGTCCTACTCGAACGAGTTGGAAGAAATTGATACACATACGCACACACTCTACATAATTGAAAGAAATCAATACACACACACACACACACACACACACACACAAAACTCGAAATAGGAAAGCATAAAAAAACTAACTAATGCACTCACATACACAAGCAAAAAAAGAGAAAAGCAAAGTGATTGAAAAATTAAAACGTTTATATTTTTACCGTTAGAATTTGCTGGAAATGCATAAAAAGTAGAAATAAAAATTTTTCGAGCAAAAGAGTTTTGAAGTAAATGTGAAAATCAAAGTGGTTGAAAAATTTTAATAACACATAATCCATTCTTATAACTTTGTAAAATAGTTTAAAATGTGGAAGAAAGTTAAAAAGAAGAAAAAGTTTTTCAACCTAAAAAGGAAAATCTAAGTTAAAGAGTAACGAAAACAACTTTTGAAATCATTTTACAAATTCATAAGAATGAATATAAAAGCATAAAAATCCTAAATCTAAACCAATCTAAGGAATAAGATAAGAAAAAAACTATAATAACGACTAGTAAATTTGAGAAAATCTAAGATAAAGATAAGTTATTTTTTTCATTTGAAAGCATAAATTCCACAAATCAAACTCTTACACACACACACCCATACAAAAATAAAAAAATGAAGATACATATGATTGCTGAATAAGAGGGACTCAGAGGCATTCTAGTACAACATAAGGATGAAAACTAACAAATTTTATTAAGTAAAAAGTCGGATTACAAAAGCTAAAACAAACACAAAGAGGAGGGGGGGGGGGAATTATCCATACATAGCACAAAAAGTCTCCTAGCAGCATCCCAACAGCAAATTGGATCAAAAGATTGAACCCTTGGACCCTATAGAAAAGTTCTATTTTTAAGAAAAATTTCTGAGGTGACATAGCTTGGACACGAGCGTGTCGGGGGGCGTGTCAGGCTGGCTTGCTGAAGACAGCAAAATTTTGGTGACTGGTAGATTTTTGGAAGCTTCAAGAACAGGACATGTGTTGGTCACGGGTGTGTCAGGGGTGACACGGTCGTGTCAGAAATGTATAACTGGTGAAGGCGCCAAGCGTCGGTCAATGAACGTTGAACGTCAAATGGGATGTACACAGGCATGTGAATAGGGACATGGGCGTGTTCGGCAAAACGTCAAGTATTGCTGGAAGGGTTGAGCGT
Organism: Platanthera zijinensis; assembly: GCA_039513925.1. Taxonomy (NCBI): domain Eukaryota; kingdom Viridiplantae; phylum Streptophyta; class Magnoliopsida; order Asparagales; family Orchidaceae; genus Platanthera; species Platanthera zijinensis. The sequence continues at coordinate 171,215,702 of CM077078.1, forward strand.
TGAGATGGGGTCGACGAACGTCGAGTTAGGCTAGACACGGTCGTGTTCATTGGGACACAGTCAAGTTCAACAAATCGTCGAATGTCGATCGTTGAATGTCGATCCTCTAACTAAAGACATCAAGTGTCGATTGGCATGATACGGGGCGTGTTAGGCTGAAGGCCGAGTTTGTCATTTTGGGACACGGGCGTGTACTTTGAAATTTTGACTTTTCCTGAAAAAATTCTAAAAAACAAAATAAATCTAAGTTAGAACAATATTTATAACAAAAAGATACATTTTTTTTAAGAAAAATTACAAAAAACATTGAAAATATACTAAAACTACCTAATAGAAGTACTGATAATTACGTATATTTATAACTTATCAAATACCCCCTTACTTAAGCTTTTGCTATTCCAGAGCAAAAGTTGGGGATGAACTTATAGGGAATTAAAAGAAATCCTAAATTTAGCTATCGCTTAAATTAATTAAAAGAGAGATCTAAATAAACATACGGGGCATAATAGTTAAGTCTTAAAATTATGAACATAATTTAAATAGAGGAAAAGTTTGGTCAAAAGACTTTTTGAGGCAATCAAATAGAAGAAAAATTTTGTAAACGTTAGCTTACCAAAAATAGTTTAGAATTATAAAAACTTTAGCTTATGAGAGTTTTACGAGAAATAATGCAATTTAAAAATTATGCTCTCAAAACGATTTTAAATTAAGTCTAGAATTATTGAAATTGGCTAGGGGTATTTTGGTTTATGAAGAAGGCTTAGATTTGGAGGTGAGGTAATTTTTTCTCAAATCACTAATAATTTTTTTGATGTTTTTAGAAAAATGAATTCTTATTTTCCTTAACATATAAATTTTTGGAACAACTTCAAATTGACCCAATGTATATGTAAAAGAGTAATGAATTTTATCCTCGTACTCCGTAACATATAATCTTTTTAAATATTGGATGTCTATGTTTACGGAATGAAATCTTGTTCCAATTGACATAGGTTCTTTTAGGAGCTATCATGCCAAGTAAGGCATAATAAGGGGAGAAATGCTTTTCAAAGAGAAAACTAGATTTTAATCAAAAAAGTTTGAGAGAAACCATTATAAAATGAACGTTCTTGCGTTTTAGAAAGCTAGAAGTAAACATAACTGAATCCTATAGTTATTTATTTCTAATATAATACACGTGTGAAAGTGAGGATAAGATCTAGCTTACTCTAGAGGGGGGGGGGGGTGAATAGAGTATATTAAAATAATTTTCATTTTAAAACTGTAAAGAAGTGGAAGACTTGATTTACTTATATGTTTAATGTGCTAGTAGAAAAGTAAACACTAAAGCTGTAAGAAAACAGAAACACACAGCACACATCAAAGCAAAAAGCACAGCAAACTAGATGACACAAGGAGCTATAGTGGTTCCCCAACAATCCTGGGTACATCCACTCTTCTACCACCATAGGTAGGAATCCACTGCAGGAATAGTTGATCAGGTGTCCTGGGCACCAATGAGCTTTTGATAAGGTTCTCAAAAACCAAACCTAGATTTTTTGATAAGGTGTCTTGCCACCACTGAGTTTTGACAAGGTCTCAGAAACAAGCCACAAAACTTTTGAAGGGAATTTTGAGAAACCCTTTTATAGGTGAGAAAGGAAAAAGAAAATGAGTTGAGTTGTTCTTCTCTGTCAACAATCTTAGAGAAGACAAGTGGAATATATTGTCAAAGCTCCCCCTGAGATCTGTAAGGGTTCAGGAAGATGAGCTTTTTTCTTAGGGTGATAGGCCTTCAGTTGCTTCAGATCTCTAGCAATAGATGATTTCAGCAGATGCTGAAATGTGTGATGTCTGGAGTCCTTGATGATGAAGCTTTTCAACACTTGATGCTTGAAGGAGTAGAATAGCAGATGACCTCCTTCACAGTAATGTTCCTTGTGTTCTTGAAGAATTCTGACCAGTAATTCTGTAAACTTTTCTCTACTGAGTCTATTCCAGAAGATGAATTCTTGATGAATACTTTTCTTGTTCTCTCTTCTGTATCATTTTTCAAATCTTGTCTATTCTCTTTTTTTTTCAGAATGATTCTCTAGGGAGTATATCAGATTCTGACTTCTTAATAGCCGTTAATCAGTCATAAATGACTACCTTAACTGATATCTGCCTCTAGAGGAAAGTCCTTGAGAAACATTCAAATAAGTATTCCTTGAAACTTGCTCCAGATTGATTAAAACGGCTACAAAATCCTTTGACATAAATGTTGAAAATAAGTCTGAAAGAATTCCATTACTGTCCTGAATTTGAATCCTGAAATCGTAGATCTCTTCAGAAAAGCGTCGATCTGAGCTCAACGTTCATCGACCTGAGCTCAGATATCGAACTAGACTGAAAACAGAAAACATCGACCTGAGCTCAACTATCGTCGACCTAAGATCAGAGACTTGGAAAAAAACTAGAGACAGAGCGTCGATCTAAGCTCAAAGATCATCAAACGGAGTTCGACGCCTCATTTAACTGAGCTCAGAGATAGTCGAACTGAGTTCGACATTTCGTTGACCTGAGCTCAACGAGAATTGTCCTAGTCTTCAGCACTTAAATCCTGTTCTTTATAAGGTCTTGAGGGCAGCTTTCAAACCTAAGTACAAACCCTAAGACACATTCTAATTGACCTATCAGACTATACAACAAGGTGAAAACAAATTCCTAAGCACATTGTGATCCTTACCCAAATTAGTAATACGGTGTTCCAACAATCTCCCCCTATTTGGGTTAGGATTACTATTTACATGACAATATATAATAACAAGCATACATTAGAATTAAAAAAAACAGAAATAAAAATGCAGATAACACATGTTGAGCATTGCAGAAACACAGTATGAATCACAGAATCAGTCAGAATTTGATATGAGTATCAGCTTACACAAATTACTCATTGCCCTTTTTGAAAAGAAATTCTCTGTTAGGATTGAGGGCTTCCTTTTTGGATGTTCTGTCATCATCTGCACCTAAGGAGGTTTGAGATTTTGGCCTTGGAACAACAGCCTCAGGATGCAGTTTCATGTAGCTCTCTGGATCAAAGAATTTTCTGGAAGCATATCTTTCTAATTCTTTCTTTCTCTGCTGTGATAGGGTTGTGATATTGGAGGTATCTCTGCCTTGCTCTCTTCCTTTCTTGATCTGATCCAATGCAGCCAATTCTTTCATTCTAGGAGTCCAGGAGAGTGGATTGTTTTCAGGGTCTTTAAAAGGAACTGAAGGTTCATATCTGTTTATTGTCATTGAATCATCTGGAGGAATTCTTGTAGCAACAGTTTCTTTTAGCTTGTCAGGGAAAGGACAAGAGGTTGAGTCAATAGGACCTTGTCTTTCCCTTTGGTATGGATGTTGCTTGGAGAATACTCTATAGTCTCTTTAAGTTCCTCTATGCCGTCCTCTTCTTGACTGATAACCTCTTTGATAATGTCCTCTTGGTTGATATCTCTGTGAAGATTGGGAGGAGCTATGTTTTCCAATAGATCCAGACTGAGAAGCAGATCCTCCACCAGTACCTGCATCTGGAGGAGGAGGAGGAGGAGGAGGATAAGAGTGTGAAGATCCTTTATCATATTTGTCAAGCTTTCTCTTTTTCTTTATTGCTTTGAGATGGTTCTTAGAATACTGCATCCATGGTTCAAAAATAGGGCAGTCATGAAGAATATAGTAGGGGATATCATTGTCATCTTTAACTTTCTCAGGAGGTACCCTCATCATTACCTTGCTTCTAGCTTTCCTCTTCCTTACAATAGTTGCAGAGGAGTCATATAAATTAGTTTGGAATTGGTCACTATCTGAGCTCTGAGCATTGTCATATAACTCATCAATCCTTTTTGTGTAATCTTGTTGTTGCTTTGACTTTTCAAGAGAGATAATAGCAGCAGCAGTGATAGAAGTAGCAGAAATTGAGGTAGTAGGAGCAGCAGATACAGAAATTTCAGCCGTAGGTTCTTCAATATGAATAGCAGACTCATCAGCCTCTGTCATCAGTAAATTAACAGCAGCACTATCAGAACAAACAATATCAACAGCTGCAACAGCATCCATAACATCAGTAGAAAGAACTTGTTCCATAGCCTTGATATATGCAGTAATTTGGCTAGGCTCACATCTAGCAATAGGCACAATGGCCTTAGTCAGATCTTCTACTTCCTGAGCTGGTAAACAGCTGAAGTGAAGAATGTCAAAATCTGATGATAATAACCTGAGGTCCACTATTAGTATAGTAGTTTAAGCTGGAACTGAAGGTGCCTCTGGTGAGAATTTCTCTGAAGCAGCATGCACTATCTCTTCTTCATATGGCATCTCCCCCTACCTTGATTCAGTTAGAACCGGATCAAGGCACCCCATAGAAGGGATTGCTTGTGGAGGAGAAATAGAGGATAGCCTTGCAGACATCTCCTGGATGGATTTAAGGAGTGGAGCCATGGAGGTCTCCAGCAGGGCTACTAGCCTGGGAGCCAGCATCCCATAAATCTTGTCTGCTAGGGCAGGAATATCTACTTGCTCAAGTGAGACTTGAGTAGAGGTAGAGGTTAGAGCAATAGAGATAGATAGTGAAGGAGCTGTAGAAGTAGTGATAGAAGTGGTGGATGGTAGGATGGATGGTTGAGAGATTGGAATTGCGGAGATGGTTGGGCAAGTATGTCATGGAGTAGTTGTTGGTATGAGGAGGATGATGGAGGCTCAAGAGGTGAGGAGGGGGAATCATCCATGTAGGAATCATCCATGAGGTTGAATGATGGAAGGGAAGAGGAAATGTCTGTAACACCCCAAATTGTTGTAGGAGCGACGGGGATCGATTTTGGACAAGACAAGTTTTTGGTGCAGGTGACACGGGCCCCGACACGGGCGTGTCCGAGGTCGTGTCAGGCATGTCGAGCTCGGGGCGTGTAGTCGACCAGTTCAGGTCGACGATGGTGGTGTTGTGGAACACGGCCTAGGACACGGGCGTGTCCCAGGCCGTGTCACACCTGGGCTGTGCGGTTGGGTACACGGGTAATGACACGGGCACGAACACGGGCGTGTCTAGTTTGACACGGGCATGTCTGATGCCGTGTCACCAAGCCGTGTACCTCTCTAATTGCAAAGTGTTGATAAATTGCACATGGGGGGAGTGACACGGGTCCCGACACGGGCGTGTCGCAAGCGATACGGGTGTGTCAGAGGCCGTGTCACATGCCGTGTTGCTGGTTTTCAATTTTGGTCGAGACGGCGAATGAGCTACACGGCCAGGCACACGGCCGTGTGTGAACCCGTGTTCGGCCCAGTTTTTGGGATTTCAGATCTAATCCTGGCCGTTCGTTTCCTTGGCTTTGGATCCGACGGTGGGGGGCTTCTCCTGGGTGGTTTTAGCCGGGAATAGGGTTTTGAGACCCTTATTTCACTTGGGCACACTCTCTCTAAAACCTAGAGAGAAGGGAGAGCTTGGAGGAGGAAGAAGGAGGTCAACTCCGGCGGCCGGTGGAGATTCGGAGCTCCAAATCGCGAGCCGTCTTCGGATCCGCGGAGGCAAGGAGATTGCGGTGCTTTTCATCCGCATAGATTTTCATGGCGCCGCTGAAGAACGCAAGGGTAACGATTTCTCATCCTTGGGCATGTGAAGCCCTCTTTTCCTTTGCATAGGAAGCCCTCTCTCGCGAGTGAGCGAAGAGTTGGAGCGTTCCTTGGGGTAGATATGTGAAGCCCCCTTGTGTAGAGTCCGTATGCGAAAACGGACGTAGGCATTATGTGTGAAGCCTATTCGGACATGTTGGTCCGGATCGGTGATGTTGCATTGCATTTGAACCGGGAAAGAATCCGGATGTTTGGGTGTTTTCGGGTTTTCTATGTGGTAGATTGCATCAGGGAGCCTTGGAGATTAACTCCAAGGTGCACCCGGAAAACTGGGCAAAAGCGGGTTTTGCCAACACGGTGGCCGGGGGCCAACGTGAACATAACCGGGTTATGTGATTATTGTGGTGGAAACGGGACTCGGTGAGTCTTGGCCTGCGCATATGGCTTAAATTGTCGTTGCGGTGTGAGCACGGGTCAGGCGGAACCGTACCCGGTCTATGTCGTTCGGTAGGACCGTTGGCATGGATGAGGGTCTTCGGCGGTCTATGGCTTAAATTGCCGTGACCAAGACTAATAAGACAAAATGCTCATATGGATGACCGTCCAAGAGGCGGTGGTGGATTGGGAACGTCTATGGCTTGAATTGACGTGACGTTGGCCGGTTCGCCGAGAATGTGCCCTGAGTGTACGGGGTGTGTGGCCGTGCGAGCCTACGCCTGTGGTGAAGTGCAAATACTTTATATAATTGCCTATGCTAATAATGTGCAGGGAAAGAGCATTGCCGCCGCGAATGTGGGGGCGGGATCGTTATAATTTGGTCAGCATTGCTGACCGTTGCTATTGTTTGCCACCGGGCGGTGGTTTGTGGCTTGTAGGTGCTGCGGAGCAGAGCGGGAAATAGCGGGCTAAAGCCCTTGTTGCTGTGCCGGCCCTTGAAGGCCCAATTGCTTATGTTTCTTTCCCATTTTTCATGTATGGCCGGCCTGCGAGCCGAAGTATGAAAACACTTCTTTTGTTAAGTGAACAGTGTAAGGCCTTAAGGCCATTTCCCTTTTGGTGTATGTTTACATTCCTGAGTTTGTAGTGGACATTCATGTTGTTGTGGCTGGGTTCTTATTTCTTTTGCAACCTAATAAATTGCTTCCGCTAGGTGTTGTGTAGGACGACATGATTGGTTAAATGGTTTCAACGCGTAACCAACCGGTCTGTCCGTAGTATATGGCGTCGGGCCCCGGCCGGACCTACTGCTATATGCTATGCAACGGATAGGGGTGTTACAATGTCAATGGATGGATAGTAGTGAAGGGGAAGGAATTACTCTACTGTGGTGGCTAGAGGAGGTGAAGGAGTTGAAAGAGGAGGGGAAATGATGATGGGGGAAGAGAATGAGGTAGTGATGGTGGTTGTTGAAGTGGATGTAGAAACAATAGGTGGAGAAGGAGGAGATGAGGAAGCAAGCAACTCTTCTAATGGGGAAGTTGCCTGTGGGGGAGTGACTGTCTCAGTCTTTATTCCTTAAGTAGTGACAGCAGCAAGACCTCTGCTTGGCTTGGTAATATGTCTGTCCCATTTGCATAAAAGGGCACAGGACAGCCTCTTGGAGGCATTAATGTGCATCCCACTGGACACCAGCAATTCAGGTCACCTGGAGTGCAGGAATAGCCCTATGATCCACCCAAAATTTATAAGACTTTTGTTCACCTTCTTTTTGATCATGTTAAAGAAAATCTCTCCCCAATTTAAATGTTTCTTACCCAAAATTGCTCCCATCAAGCAGAATTGATACCTAGAGATGGTATCATTTGTAGAGTGCTTTGCCAATAGCACTTTCCCCACAACATAAGCAAGAAATCTATACTCAATTGATAAATTCTTTTTCAGCAATTTTTTAGGGTTAGCGACAGAATGTCCCATTCTATCTAACATAGTTGCAAACTCCTCTCAAGTTAGCTCAATAGAATCATTTCCAGTACTTAATTGAAAGACATCAGTCAGGAGAGCAGGTGTTAGGGATACCTGAGTCCCGACTATAGTACCAACAATTGTATTCTGATCCAGATTGTGCGCCATATATACCCATTCCTTGATCTCATCGGCAGCAATTTTCATCCTTGTGGTCATTATCTACACTAACTGCTGTTCTCTGAATAAGTCCAGAATATCTTTGAAAACCTGGTCACTACCCACGAATGAGTCCATGTCTATATGAAAACTTGTGTGGAATTTCATCTTGGCAAGGGCGGCATTAGACACTGCAATTGTATACCTGCAAAAATGAACAAACACGACCAAGTGCAGAATAGTTTGGAGGGAAAGAAAAAGTTTGCAGAGAGTATGAAAGCGCAAAAGGAGAACGATGACCGAAAAATGGTTTTTATATTAGGGTTCGACGCCGGAAAGAAAATATCGTTGAACTCCATTCGACGATCTTGGCTTCTAAAGGATCTTGAAGAGTCTTCAACATCGTCGATCTCCATTCGACGATATTGGAGAGCGTCGATCTCCGATCGATGATCTCTGACCAGAAGATGATAGCCTAGCACTATCTGAAAGTGCTGAACTCCGGACGAGGTTTTCGGAAAACGTCGATCTTTGTTCGACGATCGTGGGGAAAAATGTCGAGCGCAGTTCAGAGACTAAAAACAGCCTGCAGACAGTAGAAAGAATAAGTTTTTAGCTTAGTCTTGGTCTGTTTTTAGAGTTTTAAAATCTTGGGTTTTATTTTAAACTTCAGTCATCTAACATTCTTAACTGATTTAGGAAGAAGGTATGTTTCTTTTCATCCAATAGTTTGGAGAAAATATCTCCCCTTTGCAAATCAATTTGGATATATTGAATTTCAATTTTATTTTTCACAACATTGTCTCTTAAGAAGTGATGCCTAATCTCTATATGTTTTGTCCTACTATGGAGGACTGGATTTTGTGCTATAGAAATAGCGCTAGTATTATCACAAAAAATTTTAGACCTTTCTAAGTTTTATCCATAGTCTAGAAGCTGGTTTTGAATCCACAAAATCTGTGAGCAACAACTACCTGCTGCCATATATTCAACTTCAGCAGTTGAAGTGGACACAGATGTTTGTTTCTTACAGAACTAAGAGACAAGTCTGTCACCAAGAAACTGGCAAGTTCCACTGGTGATTTTCCTGTCTACTCTATATCCAGCATAATCAGCATCTGAAAATCCAGTTAATTCAAATCTTGAGTCTTTTGGATACCAGAGACCTAGATTTGGACAACTTTTTACATACCTAAGAATCCTCTTAACTAATGTTAGGTGTGACTCTCTAGGGCTTACTTGGAACCTAGTACATATACATGTAGCAAACATTATATCAGGTCTACTAGTTGTAAGGTACAATAGAGAGCCAATCATTGCTCTATATGTTGTCTGATCAACATTTTTTCCATGTTCATCAGCATCTAATACGGCATTAGTAGGCATTGGTGTTTTCATACAAGATGCTTCAGACATACCAAATTTCTTAACCAGTTCTTTTGCATACTTGGTTTGAGAAATAAATATGCCTTCAGCATTTTGTTTGACTTGCAATCCTAGAAAGAAGGAAAGCTCACCCATGCTACGCATTTCAAATTTTGAATGCATTAGTTTAGAGAACTTTTTGTAGAAATTTGAATCAGTAGATCCAAAGATAATATCATCTACATAGATTTTTACTAGTAGGGTATTGAACTTATGAGTTCTAATAAAAATTGTTTGGTCTACTCTACCCCTTATAAAAGCATTTTTCAGAAGAAAGCATGCTAAGGTCTCATACCAAGCTCTAGGAGCTTGCTTGAGACCCTATAATGCTTTATGCAATTTGAAAACATGATCAGGATAAGTTGAAGAGATAAAACCTGGGGGTTGTCTAACATAGACTTCTTCTTTGATGTCTCCATTGAGAAATGCACTCTTCACATCCATTTGGTAGACCTTGTATCCTTTGTGAGCTGCATAAGCTAGGAATATTCTTATGGCCTCTAACCTTGCAAATGGTGCAAAGGTCTGGTCATAGTCTATTCCTTCTTCTTGAGAGTATCCCTATGAAACTAGCCTTGCTTTATTCCTGACAATAACTTCTTGATCATCCAATTTGTTTCTAAACACCCACTTTGTTCCAACAATGGAGTGATCCTTAGGCCTTGTCACTAGCTCCCAAACTTTGTTCCTTTCAAATTGATGTAATTCCTCTTGCATTGCAATGATCCAGTGTGGATCTTGTTCTGTATCTTGTATGGATTGAGGTTCAATTTGAGATAGGAAGCAGGTGTGCATCAGGTATTGGTTGACCTGATTTCTGGTTTGCATACCAGCTGAGATGTCTCCAATCACTTGGGAGATTGGATGATCTCTTGTTGTTACTAAATCAATAAGGGGTGTTGATTGTTCACTAACCTGTGTTGTTGTTTCCTCTTATGGAACAACAACTTGCTCTTAAAGATGGTTCTCTCCAAGATATTGAGTACCAAGATGTTGAGTATCCTCTTTATCTTCACTTATTTCTCCTCTCTGTTGGGTAGGTGAATGTACTGAATCCTTCTCTACAATATGTAACCTGTCCAAATTTTTTGAAAGAGAGTTTACCTGCAAGGGTTCTATGGTAGAAGTATTCTTCTCATTGTAAAACATGTTATTCTCATCAAAAGATACATGAACAGACTCTTCAATTTTAAGAGAAGTTTTTTTATAAACCCGATAAGTTTTACTGATCATGGAGAATCCCAGAAACACTCCTTCATCAGCTTTAGCTTGAAATTTTGCTATATACTTCTTGTCATTATTGTGAATATAACGAATGCAACCAAAAATATTGAAATAGTCTACTTTAGGTTTCTTCCCTTTGAGCAATTCATAAGGAGTCTTTCCCTTCAGTTTATGTATCAAACTTCTGTTCAACACATAGTTGGAGGTGTTCACTGCCTCTGCCCAAAAAGATAGAGGGAGGTGTGCATCTGTCAACAATGTGGTGGTAGATTCAATAAGGGTTCTATTTTTCCTTTCAACTACCCCATTTTGTTGAGGATTTCTAGGAGCTGAGAAAGTGTGTCTGATCCCTTCACTCTAACAGAACTCTTGCATAAGAAGAGAATCAAACTCTGTCCCATGATCACTTCTGATCAGGGCAATGTGAGTATTAAACTCAATCAGTATGCATTTGAGAAAATCTGTCAAACATTTAAAGTTATCAGACTTCTTCCTCAGAAACAATACCTAAGTGAATCTAGAGAAGTCATCTACAATCACTAAAGTGTAAGATTTCCCTTCTAAACTTTGTACTGTAATGGGTCCAAAAAGATACATGTGTAGCAAATACAAAATTCTAGGTGAATCACTCTTATTAAGTGACTTAAAACTATTTTTTGTTTGCTTGCCTAATTGATAAGCCCTGCAGAGTCCTTCCTTCTTGTAGGGGCCAGAAGGTAGTCCTCTAACAAGGTTGTCCTTGGATAGCCTAGTAATGGTTCTAAGGTTTATATGTCTTAGTCTCTTATGCCAAAGATCATTTGGTTTGCAAACTGAATTAAATAAACAGATATCTATATTTGTTGAAAGGAAATCTATAAGATTAATGTTACCTTTCCTTTTACTTGTTAACACTGTTTTGTTATCTTCTGACTTGATCTTGCATAAGGATTTGTTGAACATCACTTGATAGCCTTCATCACACATTTGACTGATGCTGATTAGATTGTGCTTCAGTCCTTCCATAGAAGCCACCTTCTTGAATGTGACTGAGCCAATCTGAACATCACCATATCCTTTTGTTTGACCAAAGTTTTAATCACCAAATATTACTTTGGGTCCATGTTTGGTTTTGAAGGATGTTAGATTCTCCTTGTTCCCTATCACGTGCTTTGAGCACCCACTATACAGATACTATTGTTGGTTCATTGCTGGATAGGTCTTCACCTGCACATAAACAATTTATATGTTTTGGACCCAGTTTACCTTGGGTCTAGGTTGATAACCTTTAAACTCAGAAATAAAGGACATCCCTGGCTGACTTTTATATCCTTCAAGATGGTATCTCCTAGGAGGTACTATCCATTAAGTATAAGAGTTGAATCTTTGGGATGTAGGACCCCGAGGATTGATTTTATATTTACCTCTGAAAGATTGTTCAAAGCTCTTAGCTCCGTTCGATGATCGTCGAGCTGAGTTCGACGATCTTGGGTCAGATCGTCGAGCTCCGTTCGAAGATCGACTATACAAGAGTTCAGAGTTCAAAATTCGTCGACCTGAGTTCGACGATTCAGCCTGAGATCGCCGAGCTCTGTTCGACGATCATCGAGCTCTGTTCGACGTTTTCTGTTGAACATTGTTTTCCTTAGGTAAATCAGGATTCTTCCTAGCTACCTCTACAACACCCTTTCCTTTATCTGAGATAAATTTATTTGGGGTTGCTAATATTATAGGTTGGCTAGATGAAGCACCCAAGCCCAGTGTACTGTTGAGTCTAGAGTTCACTGTGCTTGTGATATCCATTAGTCTGATGCTTCTCCCATTAAGGGATTCTTCAAACTTCTTTGCCTTGGATAGTTCACTTTTCAGTGAAGCTATCTCCTCCCTACATCATTCTAACTCCTCAAAGAGTTTGAGGTTGTCTGATTTTAAAGTGCTATGTTCAGATAATTGATTTCTGAGAGAGATAATCTCTTTCTCAGACCTTAACAGGTCTAAACATAGTGCCTTTAATTCAGATCTAAAGTCCACTTAATTTAAATCAAAAGAATCTATTACCTGATCTTCTTCATTTTCATGCTCAGATTCAGATTCTGACTTTTGTTCTGCATCAGAATTTTGTTGGGAGGCTTTGATAGCCATCATGCAGAATTCCTTCTCTTCAGCATTATCTTCATCATCACTTGAGCTTGATGAAGCCTCTGATTCTTCTTCAGTTTCACTCCAGGTTTTTGCTACAAATCCCTTCCTTGTATGTTTACTTTTGCTGGAGGAGGATTTGTTGTAATTGTTTCCCCTGGAGTCCTTATCTCTTCTTCTTTCTTTTCTGTCCTTTTTGTCCTTTTTCTGGTTTTCTTGACAATCAGGCACAATATGGCCTGGTTTCCTGCATCCAAAACAGATTTTTTATTTATTATTTGAATTATCATACCTTGGCTTCTCATGCCCTCTGGATGACCTCTTTCTGAAATCTTTCCTGGCCATCTTATAGAATCTTTTGGCCAGTAAGCTCATCAATTCTTCATTGCCTGTGACCTTGTCTTCAGGCAGATCTTCTATAGATTTGAATGCTATTGTCTTCTCCTTGCTGATAGCTGGAGAAGCAACCTTTTGTTCTTCCTCTCTGTTCTTGATGAGCAGCTCATAAGACTTGAGCTTGCCCAACAAGGCTTCAGTAGTAATCTCAGTAAGTCTTCTGGAATCCTTGATTGGCCAGATCCTTGAATCCCAAGTGCTGGGGAAGCACATTAGGATTTTGTCGTTTAGTTGAGTTAGAGAGATCTCCTTGTCCAGTGTTTTTAATTCACATACTATTAGGCTGAGCCTGTTGTACATGTCAGCCACTGATTCAGTTTCTCCCTTTTTGAAGTTCTCATATTGGCTTATGAGATGGGATCTCCTGTCCTTCCTTTCATCAGCAGATCCTGAGACAATTTCAGATAACTTGTCCCATATCTCTTTTGCTGAAGTGCATTCAGCCACCTTTTGAAATATCTCATCAGACATAGTTTGAGCAAGGATATTCATAGCCTTTGCATCTGCAACTTTCCATTTCTTTATTTATGCATCTGTTCCTGAGGGAGGTAGAACAGCACTTGTACTTGTAATTACTGGGGGTCTTGGACACACTGTTAAAACAGAATTAAAGATGTCCTCATCAATCGAATTCATGTAAAGCCTTATCCTTGCATTCCAAAGTGCAAACATAGAAAGGTGGAACACTGGAGGTTTTGTTCTATCATAATCTTTGTTCTGTGCCATGGTTTTGAAGAATAAAATATAATACAAAATAATAATAACCCTCTATAAAAGATTGATCTTATTAGAGATCTTTTGGTTCAGGTGTTAGCCTGTCAACCAATCTGTTGAAGATTCAGTTGTTGAGTAACCAACCTCCCTCTGATACAAATTGAATGTGAGGATAAGATCTAGCTTACTCTAGAGGGGGGGGGGTGAATAGAGTACATTAAAATAATTTACAATTTAAAACTGTAAAGCAGTGGAAGACTTGATTTACTTATATGTGTAATGTGTTTGAAAAAAAGTAAACACTAAAGTAGTAAGAAAATAAAAACACACAGCATACAGCAAAGCAAAAAGCACAGCAAACTAGATAACATAACGAGCTATAGTGGTTCCCAAACAATCCTTGGTACATCCACTCTTCTACTACCCTAGGTAGGAATCCACTGCAGGAATAGTTGATCAAGTGTCCTGGGCACCAATGAGCTTTTGATAAGGTGCTCAAAAATAAAACCTAGATTTTTTGATATGGTGTCTTGCCACCACTGAGTTTTGACAAGGTCTCAGAAACCAACCACAAAACTTTTGAAGGGAGTTTTGAGAAACCCTTTTACAGGTGAGAAAGGAAAAAGAAAATGAGTTGAGTTGTTCTTCTCTATCAATAATCTTAGAGAAGACAAGTGGAAGATGTTGTCAAAGCTCCCCCTGAGATCTGTAAGGGTTCAGGAAGATGAGCTTTGCTTAGGGTGATAGGGCTTCAGTTGCTTTAGATCTCCAGCAATAGATTATTTTAATAGATGCAAAAATGTGTGATGTCTGGAGTCCTTGATGATGAAGCTTTTGAACACTTGATGCTTGAAGGAGTAGAATAGCAGATGATCTCCTTCACAGTAATGTTCCTTTTGTTCTTGAAGAATTCTGACTCAGTAATTCTGTAAACTTTTCTCTACTGAGTCTATTCCAGAAGATGAATTCTTGATGAATACTTTTCTTGTTCTCTCTTCTGTATCCTTTTTCAAATCTTGTCTATTATCTTGTTTTTTTTCAGAATGATTCTCTAGGGAGTACATCAAATTCTTACTTCTTGATAGTCGTTAATCAATCATAAATGACTACCTTAACTGATATCTGCCTCTGAAGGAAAGTCCATGAGAAACATTCCAATCAGTCTTCCTTGAAACTTGATCCAGATTGATTGAAATGGCTACAAAATCCTTTGCAATAAATGCTGAAAATAAGTCTGAATGAATTTCATAACTGTCCTGAATTTGAATCCTTATATCGTTGATCTCTTCAGAAAAGCGTCGATCTAAGCTCAACGATCGTCGACCTGAGCTCAGAGATCGAACTAGACTGAAAATAAAAAACATCGACCTGAGCTCAACTATCGTCGACCTGAGCTCCGAGACTTGGAAAACAACTTGAGACATAGCATCGATCTGAGCTCGAAGATCGTCAAACGGATTTTGACGCCTCATTGAACTGAGCTCAGAGATAGTCAAACTGAGTTCGACGTTTCGTCGACCTGAGCTCGACGAGAATTGTCCTAGTCTTCAGCACTTGAATCCTGGTCTTGAAAAGGTCTTGAGGGCAGGTTTCAAACCTAAGTACTAACCCTAAGACTCATTCTAATTGACCTATCAGACTATACATCAAGGTCAAAACAAATTCCTAAGCACATAGTGATCCTTACCCAAATTAGTAATATGGTGTTCCAACAACGTGCTCTATTTATGATAAATTAGAAGTAGTGCTGAAAACAAGTCCCCTATCTTAAGAATAAAGTATAATAATATCTTTAAAACTTAACCCTGGAGATGTATATCTATCAATCTATAATTAATAAATGAATAGTAAACAAATAATTAATAAAATTCATTTATAAATAAACTTGCAACTATAGTTTTGGAGAGCAAAAGGGTTAAGAATGGAATATTCGATTTATTTGTTTTATAATTTTGTTTGATTTTTAAAGTTACCATCTTTTTTTTATGTTTTTAATTTATTACTTTAATATATACATAAAAAATGCGAAAAAGATATATATATAATATATATATTTATATTTTATGTTGTTTTCTAAAAAAATTCTTGTATTTTTGAGATTTTTAAGCAAATATTTACAAGAGAGGAAAAAAAGAAAAGTTTTTTTACAAAGAGGAAGAAAAGAAGAGGGGATAGAGAAAAGAATATTTACAAAAAAATATTTACAAAAAATATATACAGAAATTATTTACAAAGAAAAATATTTACAAAGTAAATCAAAATATATATTTTTTGTTGAAATTTTGTTTTGTAATTTTTTTTTATTATTTTTGATGATAAATTTTTGTTGTTTTCATTTTATAATTTTTTTTTATTTTTATTTTTGTTTTTAAAATTTTTTAAGTGCAGGGAATGGGAGTATAAAAAGAAAGACGAAAACACCCTCATACATAATCCCAACATTCTTCCCAATGTTGTAATATAAGTATGCGGAATAGAAAAGAAATGAAATGTAATCTGTACAAAAATTAAAACGGGAGGGTAGGAACTTCCCTGGAATGTGTTCGGGGAGGCCCATTCAAAGACCCTGCATTATTAGAAAGAGTAGCAAACAAAATAAGGAAAGAGCAAAAAAAATATACGTGGGGTACCTCCAGTAGCTCTTTGTTTATAGTCGTATTGCTTGACTATTAAGGCAAGGTTATAATGTTGAGGAAAGTGATGGTTTCATTAACACCGATCACTGGATCGCCCGCTATGTATAATTTTAACTGATGACCGTTTACTTTAAACGACCCTCTTTTTGGGTGGTAGATGAGTACGTTCCCATATGGCCAAACCTCTTCAACTTTGAAGGGACCGGACCAACGTAATTTTAGTTTTCCCGGAAAAAGCCTAAGACGTGAATTATAAAGAAGGACAAGATCGCCCCGAGAAAAAAAATTTGGGACTTTATTTATCGATCGTGATAGAACTTAGAATGCTACTTATAGAACTTATTGCTCTCGTAATTTTAGTTTACCCGGAACGCGCACTTTGAACTTAGAACTCTCGTTTAGTTACAGTTTTTTATTTTAAGTGGCTAAGTTAGCATCGAGGTTTACGAGTTTTAAAGCTCAAAGTGCGCGATGCTCTAGTTTTACGGGGAGATGGCACGCTTTTCCATAGATTAACCGAAACGGCGTACAACCAATTGCGGTTTTGTATGTCGTATGGTACACCCACAACGCATCGTCGAGTTTGACGGACCAATCTTCCTATTAAGTGAAATGGTTTTTTCTATTATACGCTTAATCTCTCAATTTACTACCTCGACTTGGCCACTTGTTTGTGGGTGGTTTGGGGTGGCAAGTTTGTGTGTGAGTCCGTATTTAGCTAACGTCTTAGCCATTTGGGCGTTACAGAAATGCGTACCCCTATCACATAAAATTGCTCGAGGTGTGCTGAAGAAAGAAAATAGTTTTTTAAGGAAGGTGACGACGACTCGCACATCATTGGTTGGGAGAGCTTGCTCTTCCGCCCACCTTGATATGTAGTCGACTGCCACTAAAATCTAAATATTTTTAAAAGAAGGAGGTAGGGGGCCGAATAAATCGAGGCCCCATAAATCGAAGACTTCGCACTCTAAAAATAAATTTTAGGGCATCTCGTCGCAACGAGAGATGCTACCTGACTGCTGGCAGCAATTGCAGGAGCGCACAAAAGTGTGCACATCTTTTAAAAGAGTGGGACAAAAGAAGCCCGCCTTCAGCGCCTTCCACGTGGTTCGGTTAGCTTGATAATGCCCACCAGCTGGACCCACGTGGCAGTGCCTAAGTATTTGCGTGCACTCCACTCCCGCGACGCATTTTCGGACCGCCTAGTCCGTGCAGATATGATAAAGAAAAGGGTCCTCCCAAAAGAAATTTTTCAAGTCAGGAAAGAATTTCTTCTTTTGCTGGCTCGAAAATTCTTTTAGGTGCACCCGCGGAACTAAATAGTTTGCAAAATCTGCGAACCAAAGCGGAGAAGATGAAATGGCATTTATGGTTAGGAGGCATTCCTCAGGGAATCAGTCATTTATGTCAGATTCGACGAGCGCTTCCATACCCGGATTTTCTAAATGGGAGAGGTGACTGACGGCTAAATTTTCCACATCCTTCTTATCCCAGATCTAGAAATCAAATTCTTGAAGTAGGAGAACCCATCGACCAAGGAGGGGCTTGGCGTCGGTTTTAGCGAGTAAATATTAAAGGGCGGAGTGGTCGGTAAATACGATAACTTTAGATTGCATTATATGCGAGCAAAACTTATAAAATGCGAAAATGATGGTTAAGATTTCCTTTTCCTTCATTATGTAATTTACATGTGCGGAAGTGAGCGTCTTGCTAGCGTCATAAATTGGATAAAAGTTTTTGTCTATGCGTTGGCCAAGAACGACACCTAAGGCAATATCACTAGCATCGCACATAATCTCGAACGGAAGTGACCATTTTGGCGCCACTAAAATGGGTGAATTGATAAGTTTTTGTTGTATAAAATTAAATTCGGACGCGTATTCGCTACTAAAGACAAAATTATATTCCTTTTCCAAGTGGCGTGTAAGCAGCATTGTTATTTTTTAAAAATCTTGAATAAAACATCTATAAAAGCCCGCGTGGCCTAAGAAACTCAAAACGGATTTTACGTTGGAAGGAGGGGCAAGTTTTTCTATAATTTCTACCTTGGCCTTATCTACCTCGATTCCCTTAGACGATATCTTATGGCTGAGAACCAAACCTTCTCGAACCATGAAGTTACACATTTCCCAATTTAAAACGAGGTGCGTGTCCTCGTATCGCTAGAGGACACGATCTAGATTTTGAAGACAAGACGGGAAAGGGCATCCGAAAATAGAAAAGTCATCCATAAAGACTTCCATAATCTCTCCTACCAGCTCTCCAAAGATTTCTAGCATACATCTTTGGAATGTAGCTGGTTCATTGTAGAGGCCAAATGGCATTCTTCGGTAGGCGAAGGTGCCAAACAAGCAGGTAAAAGTTGTTTTTTCTTGATCATCAGAGGAAATGGGGATTTGGAAAACCCCGATAAACCATCAAGAAAATAATAAAATGGATGATAGTCTAAACTCTCCAAAACTTGGTCTAAAAATGGTACTTGAAAATGGTCCTTATGGGTGGAATCATTTTGTTTCCTATAATGAATGCACACCTGCCAACCTGTAACAGTTCGAGTTGGGACGAGTTCATTGAGATCATTTTCCACTACGGTTAGAATGCCCTTCTTGGGCACGACATGAACGGGACTAACCCAAGCACTATCTGAAATGGGATAAATAATCCCCGCTTTTAATAATTTAATTATTTCGGATTTAATGTCGTCTTTTATGTTTAGGTTAAGACGTCGCTGTGGCTGAATGGTTTTGCGACAATTATCATTGAGGAAAATCTTATGAGTGCAAAAAGAGGGGTTAATCCCCTTAAGACCAGAAGTTTACCACGCAATTGGTTGGCGATGTTTGAGCAAAACTTGCAATAAATAGGAACTCTCCGAATCACTCAAATGCGAAGAAATGATAACTGGAAGAGTATCATTTTTCCCAAAAAAAACTTATTTGAGAGATTCAGGTAGGGGTTTGAGGTCTAAGATGGGCGGTTCTTCTAGCGAGGTTTTGATACTAATGTCTTTCAAACCAATTGGTTCTAAAGGCAAGCCTATAGTTTTATCCTCTTCGCAATTAAAACATTCGAGTGCGAAAATATCGTCGTTAAGAAAAATTGACTCAAAAATGGGAGAAGAACGATCTCCGAAAAAAGTATCTAAGTTATAACAGAAATCACCACTCGATGATGAGTGCTCCATCGAGGGATTAATAGAAAAAGTAACCTCATCATCTCCCACCCGAAGGAGGAGACAACCGTTACTCACATCAATTAATCCGCAGGAGGTGGCGAGAAAAGGGAGACCGAGTATTATTTGTACATCGGTGTCCTCCTCGATGTCCAAGATGACGAAGTCTACCGGAAAGATAAACTTGTCATCTCGGACAAGAACGTCCTCCACTACCCCGATGGGAAACTTAACCGAGTGATCTGCTAATTGGATACGCATATTAGTAGGGGCCGGAGTGCCCAAACCTCATTTTTGATTGAACGAGAACGGTATCAAACTAATGCTCGCGCCTAAATCTGCAAGAGCTTATTTTACAAATATATTGCCAAAAAGGCACGGGATAGAAAACCATCTCGGGTCATTTTGTTGTGGGAGCAATTTATTAGTAAGAGCCACCGAACAATTGTGTTGAGAGAGATATGCGAAATATTTTCTAATTTTTGATTATTAGAAAGAAGTTCTTTCAAATATTTCGCATTCTGCAAGATCGCCTCGCAGAAGGGAACATTAATATGAATTTATTTTAATAGTAAAATAAATGTTTTTTTTGCGCGTCCTTACGCTCATTATCTAACTTATGCGTATATGACAGGGCCTTGTTTCAAATATTCTTTTCATTTAGAATTGGTAAAGGCGGCGTAATCGAAGCAGGGGGAAGAGGGGTCGGAGAGTAAATTTGTACTTGTGGATCGATACATTTTGGATCGACCACCTCCTTACCATTATAGAGGGTTATAACATTAGCATTCTCCCGAGGTATGGGCTCCGTATTTTCCGACAGTGCCCCGAGCGCGAGCTTTGACATCATTCTCTCCAGTTGTCTAACCTATTATTCCAGGGTTTTTAGCGATCTGGTGATGTTCTGGATATTTGATTCATTGTGCGCTATGTATTTATAAACATTTTCCTCATCTAGAGAATGTTTGGTGGGAGGAGGAGGAAAAAATGCGGGCGCAAAAGAATTCAGGGGGCGCTGCGTGTTCTTTGGGTTTCTCCAAGAGAAATTGGGGTGATTCCTCCAACCCGGATTATAGTTATTACTATAGGGGTTATTGTTAGGGTTTAAGGAAGGACGATTCGAATTTCCTATAAAGTCCACGAACTCTTCAGCCACGCAGATGTTAGGGGGAATAAAACAAGGCGGAGTGGAGGAGGTATTAGTCATCTCCGCCGCCTGCTTTGTTAACCTTTCAACTTGAAGGGTTAACAGAGCAATGACATCCACTTCAAAAAGTCCGGCCGCCTGCTTTGGGAATCCCCGTGGGACGTTCCACTAGTAGGTGTTCATAGCCATTTCTTCGAATAAAGCATGGGCGGCCTAGGGTGTTTTGTTATTTAATGTTCCCCCGACAATCGCGTCAATCATTTGACGCATCTGAAAATTAAGGCTATGAAAAAAAAATTTATACCTGCAACCACATTGGATGTATGTGGTGCGGGCAACTGTGGAGGAACTCCTTAAACCTTTCCCATGTCTCATATAGAGACTCAGGATCATTCTGCACAAATGAAGAAATATCCGTCCGCAACATTACAGTTTTTGCGAGCGAAAAGTACTTCGTTTGGAAGCGCTCTGTAAACTCAGCCAAGGTGGTGATACATTCTCGTGGGAGGGAATTAAAACACGCCTAATCTTTGGATTTAAGGGAAAAAGGAAATAGTCACAAGCACATGGTGTCATCAGTGATGCCATTAATTTTGAAGGTGTCGCATATTTCCAAAAAGACAGACAAGTAGACATTCGGGTCCTCCTTCGGCAGTCCATCGAACAGCATGGCATTTTGGATCATTTGAATGACACTTGATTTTATTTAAAAATTATTATTCGTCATCGTAGGGCAAACAATACTTGACCAAGTATCATCCAGATTAGGCTGAGCGTAATAAGACATAGTACGCTCGGCCGCTTGTGCAGTGTTTGGGTCAGCCATAACTACGGCAGAGGGTTCTCCGATAGATTCTTCGGGGTATAAAATAGGAATTCAGCGTTGAGATCGAATACACGCAAGAGAGTGTTCGATCTCAGGATCGAAATCAAAATTTTCGTACTCTGAGGGTTGTCCACATATCATACACCCTAAAATATAAACTAAATAATAAACTCTCTTTTTTTTGTTGATCACTCGGAAATTGAAAATAACAACACGAAGAGTCCTTGGCAATGGTGCCAAAAACTTGGTGCACACAGAGGGAAAGGTGTTCCGTGCAGCGAGAATTTTATGAATGCAAGTGCACTTGTCGTAAGTAATACAAGATATTCCGGTGGGGAATATCGAGGTCGTATATTTCCCGGGGCCTGTTGACTATTTCTACTCCTTCCGGAGGGACTATTATTTTACCAAAAATAACCTGTCGGGTTTTAGTTAATTAAAGAGATTAAAAGAGAAAGTTGTAAAAAGACTTAAAAAATATTCGATGAAAGGTTAACGCTCGGCATCGAATCGGATCGAAACTAAAATGACTCTTAATAATTATAGAACTTAGTTTTCAATTTAATTAATGGTAACATGGCCGTGGAGGTTCCAAAAACATGAGCTTACCTAGCTCTAGTAATATCGCTCACCTGAACATTAAGACTATTCGACCGAACTCTCATCCGACGAAGGATTCCTCTTAATGCCCGCTTTACGCTAAGAACCCCATTATTGGGTGGGGAACCAAATCTGGTAGAATTACGCTTCTCCTATCTCGAGGGTTTGCACGCAACTCTTTTTACCCAAGGGCGATAAATCCATACGCACGACCTCTTGGCTAGCTAGCGTATGGATATAGAAAATAGAGCTCACACATCGATATGTGGTTCTACGCGTCGTTTACCCAGGGCAAACCTTAAGCCCTTTAATTAAAGTGTGAAAAAGATTCTTTAATTATTTAGAGTAATTTCATTTGTCCCAATGCTCTTCGATATTGAGGGCTAATAACGATTAGCCACTCATCGGAATGGGGACGTCTTATGAGTTTGGCGAGGCACGAGTTCTAAATAAAATGCTAAATGGTTACAAAAAATAAGAAGAAATAAGGTAACCTAACATTAGAAAGAGAAAAGATACTAAAAAGGAAAACGCATGCACTCAACCAAACTCATAATAAAGAAAAAGAGAGCTAAGTTACTAAAAATAAAATTGCATAATTGAAATGACAAGTCATACTAGAACGAGTAGGCGGAAAATGACAAGTCCTACTCAAACGGGTAGGCGGGAAATGACAAGTCCTACTCAAATGAGTAGGCGGGAAATGAAAGCAATAAAATGACAAGTCCTACTCAAACGAGTAGGCGGGAAATAAAAGCAAAAAAATGACAAGTCCTACTCAAACGAGTAGGCAGGAAATTACAAGTCCTACTCAAATGAGTAGGCGGGAAATTATAGCGAGTCCTACTCGAACGAGTAGGAGGAAATAGATGCACACACGCACACAAAACTTGAAATAGGAAAGCACAAAAAAATTAACTCATACACTCACAAACACAAGCCAAAATAGAGAAAAGTAAAGTGATCAAAAATTAAAACGTTTACATTTTTGCCGTTAGAATTTGCTGGAAATTCATAAAATGTAGAAATAAAAATTGTTCAAGCAAAAGAGTTTTTAAGTAAATGTGAAAATCAAAGTGGTTGAAAATTGAAATAATACATAATCCATTCTTATAACTTTGTAAAAGGGTTTAAAAAGTGGAAGAAAGTTAAAAAGAAGCAAAAGTTTTACAACCTAAAAAGGAAAATCTATGTTAAAGAGTAATGAAAACCACTTTTGAAATCATTTTACAAATTCATAAGAATGAATATAAAAGCATAAAAATCCTAAATCTAAACCAATCTAAGGAATAAGATAAGAAAAAAATTATAATAACGACTAGTAAATTTGAAAAATCTAAGATAAAGCTAAGTGATTTTTTTCATTTGAAAGCATAAATTCCACAAATCTAACTCATACAAACACACCCATATGAAAATAAAAAAATGAAGATACATAAGATTGATGAAAGACAGGCACTCAAAGGCATTCAAGTACAACATAAGGATTAAAAACTAACAAATTTTATCAAGTAAAAAGTCGGATTTCAAAAGCTAAAACAAACATAAAGAGGAGGGGGGAAATTAACCTTACATAGCACAAAAAGTCTACTAGCAGTAACCTAACAGCAAAATGGATCAAAAGAATGAACCCTTGGACCTTATAGAAAAGTTCTATTTATAAGCAAAATTTCGGGGGTGACCCGGCCTATACACGGGCGTGTCAGGGGGCGTGTCAGGCTAGCGTGCTGAAGATAGCAAAATTCTAGTGACTGGTCGATTTCTGGAAGCTTCAGGAACAGTACACGTGTTGGTCACGAGCATGTCAGGGGTGACACGGGTGTGTCAGAAAGGTATGACTAGTGAAGGAACCGAGCGTCGATCGACGAACGTTGAATGTCGAACAGGATAGACACGGGCATGTCAATAGAGAAACGGGCGTGTTCGACAAAGTGTCGAGTGTTGCTGAAAGCATCAAGCGTTTAGCTGGGGTCGACGAACGTCAAGCTGGGCTGGACACGGGCATGTTTATAGGGACACGTCAGTGTTCAACAAATCGTCAAATGCGGATCATCGAATTGAAGGCATCGAGTGTCGAGTGGCGTGACACGGGGCATGTCAGGCTGAAACACGGGTGTGCCATTTTGGGGCATGACCGTGTACTTTGAAATTTTGACTTTTTCTGAAAAAATTCTAACAAACAAAACAAAGCTATTTTAGAACAATATTTATAAAAAAAGAAACATTTTATTGAAGAAAAATAACTAAAAACAACGAAAGTAGACTAAAATGACCTAATAGAAGTACTGAAAAATACGTATATTTACAACTTATCATTAACGTAAACTATAAAAGTAAATTGACTTCAAGAGTAATTAGTCTATACTAAAACTCCACTTACACTCAACTCTAGTTTCAGGGTTTTTAGTTTAGCTTGGTCATTCGAGCGGTATGCTCGATGGTTTTTGTAGTGGGCAGGTTTTTCCGGCGCGCCGATGGCTTGGTAGGTAGTTTTTGACGGATGGGTAGTCCTTTGGAGCCTATGGCTCAGAAGTTCTTGTTTGCATGTGTATAACATAAGTGATGGGTCTTTGTTTTTTGACATTCATTCACACCGATGTCGGTACGTTGACTCGACAGGTGTGGCTCACCTAGCCAATGAAAGATTGGTGGTTTTGCCAGCAAGGTACGCAGAGGCTGTGTGGTGTGTCCTTCACATTGAGGCGTACAAAGGTCTAGGTTGGGTGGCGTGAATGCCAGCCTAGTAGTGGGGTTGGCCCGACCCACTACCTCCATTTGGCACAACGCAAAGTACATGATAGTTTAGCTAACTCCAAAATGGGGGAACTAAAAGTCTGTGCACATAGAGTCATGTGCGTGAGTTGCACTTGTGTGATCATAGCATTTCATCCGCATAATATTCACTACACTCTTACTTGCATAAAAACTTGACACCCCATCACATAACCTTATATGGGATAGCTTATATGATGGGAGCCTTGTAAAAGCCCCCTTAACTTATAAGTTTGTATGGGCATTAATAAAAGTTAAGGTTTTCTTCAATATGGTTTGCTCTCTTACTATTCTTACTTTACTGCCTTACTTTAGTATTATCATATTACTCTTGTCCACCTTTATAGCTTTGTGATACCACTGCTAGTTTAGTTCCGCCGCCATCCGGTTTGACACTTCTCCACCTCATTTTCTTCCTTATACTCCTTCCTGTATGGTGCCCAGGAGTCGTGGGGAGAGGCGGGGATGATAGTTGGCTTATTATTATGACTAACGGTCGGTGGATCATATTTTTCAGGGGCTCCAAATAGGAGTCAGATAACAGCCGAAGAGGTAGCACTAGCAGTGCACGATGCACATGGAGGTGGGCTAGTCTAGCACGGGAGCACCCGTTTCTAGCTCCGAGTGACCTTGTAGTGAGGATTCAGATGTACCGAGCTTAAACCCTTTTGCCTTTCTGCTCATATTTTCGATACTCTTTTATTCTGGGACATGATGTGATTCATATTTTATATTTATATGTGATATTTTTTGTGGACTTTGCATTTACTGTCTTCTTTTATAAGCTTCCACATATTTGGTGATTCTGTTGTACTGACAGGGTTGTCATTTTGTAGTATAGACCTACCCAAGCAAAGGAGTCCCCGCAAAACGGCGATTATGGGTGTAAGACCCGGTAGAATAGGAAAACAATGAGGTCTTAAAAATAGGTATCAGAGAGAATCTCGATCCGAAGAAAAATAAGTCCATAAAACCCTGGGCCACCCCGCGCGATCTTAGTTTGGGGACAAACTCACAGCGGAATCAAAAGTGTGACCGTAAGGTGAAATCATATGCAAAAGTCCCATCTCTTTTCTTCCTTTCCTTCATTGTCTAACAATTGGAATTCTCTTTTGTTGTCTGCGATGAACCCTACTCCCCAGTAGGGGCATTTCAGGCTAAGAACTTGATTCCACCCCTGCCAAATCCTGCTCTATTTCAGCAGACAGAGATATGCAAGACTTTGAATGCTATTATAGAGTCCTTCAGGGCTCAGCAGGCTCCGACTCCTCAGCCAAATCATGGGGCAAACTAGTTGAGCATCTTCCCGAGGCTTTCTCCACCATCCTATCTCAGGATGGAGACCTCGGTTCGTATAGAGGAGTGTCTAGACATCATTTAAGAGATGCTGGCCGATATTAGATGCCCGACGGAGGAGGCTGTGAATTTGGCAGTGTCATGTCCTGAGTCACATGCGAAGAGGTGGTGGAAGTCGCAGCTAGACACCACCTTTGCTGGAGTGGATAGTGCGTACATTTCCTGGGAGGAGTTTAGGGCAGCCTTGTTGTAGCATTTTGTGTTGGGGCTGCAGTCCGGAATTGCCCCCGCGCTGTGGTGCTATGCGGTAATGGCTTAATTGGCTGCCTCGTGGATCCGCCCGAGGACCTTTGATATAAAGATTAGTGGCGCCGTCCTCCATCAGTCCGGGCATTTGGTGCGAGTGGTTGCTCTAAGTCCTCTCATTTTTTTCCTCAGTCAATGAGGGATGAGTTGGAGGACAGGTTCTTGCAGGTTAGTTAGGGAAGAAGTACAGTTTTGGAGTACTATAGAGAGTTTACTCATTTAGCCTACTTTGTGGATTCGTACCAACTAGACGATGCGGGCTATGCGAAGAGGTTCTACAAGGGCCTTCACGATGACATGAGGTAGTCCCTTCTCTTTGTCTCTGATGGGAGTTTGGCAAGGATCTTGGAGATGGCCAAAAAGGTGGAGGCAGACCAGCTTGCTTTTCAGGGCCGGAAGAGATAGTCCAATGACGTTGTGATCGGTGGTAGGAGAGACTAGCCGAGAGGTCTAGTTATTAGGGAAAAGAGGAATGGGTATCAGCCCCGTCAGGATCACAGGAAGGAGCAGAGGACCCCGGTGGTGTTGGCTCATCAGCCACTTCAGATGAGATAGATGCCGAGGGCAGTGGAGGAGCCACCGACATATTATTGGTGCAACACGCCGGGGCACATTCGGAGGAACTACCCCATGAGAGGAGCATAATTACCTGCACTCCATGAGGCCCCACCTACTTAGAAGTTTGGTGGGCAGGGACGTGGCCGGGGCCATGGATTTCAGGGGAGAGACCGTAGGAAAAATAGGGGGCAGGTTTATACCTTGGATCTAGCACAGCCCCGGGACCCGGAGAGGGTAATAGCGGGTACATCTAAATTTTTAATTTCTTTTCTTTCTAAGATTAGATTATGTAGATTTGAAATAGTTTAAATGTTAGGGAAGAATCTTAAACTAGATAACTAATAATAGTCTAATAAACTAAGGATTAGTGATGGTGTGTGGAAAGCCTGCCCATGCCCTATTCGACACTCGAGCATCCCACAATTTTGTCTCAGAGGAGTTTGTGAGAGACCTGGACTAGATCGAGAACTTTGAGGGAGTTTTTGGGTGGGTACGCCTCCCCAATGGGACAGAGATCCAGTCTACGACCAAGTGCATGTTGAGAGTGACCGTTGATATTGTAATCTTCGAGGCCCCGACAACGATCCTGGGGATGTCTGATTTTGATATCGTCCTGGGCATGACATGGCTCACCTGGAACCATGCGCAGAATGATTGCCCAGCAAGGATGGTCGTGCTGATATATGGCAACACTTACACGACTTTCAAAGGTATTGTCCCAGTGTCCCGCCTCTTTCTTTCATCTATTCAGGCCATCAAGGCCCACCTGTAGGGAGACGAGGTTTACCAGGTATTGTTCGAGATGGATGAGGTAAAGGTCTTCGTTGTTAATATTCTTGTTAATCAAGACTTTGCTGACGTATTCCCAGAGAAGCTGTCATGGTTACCACCGCATCGAGATCAGGATTCTAGATACAACTCGCGTCGGGGGCTAAGCCGGTATCGAGAGCTCCCTACCGTATGGCCCCGAAGGAGCTGGTAGAGTTTTGGAGCTAGTTGTAGAAGCTGGTAGAAGCAGGATTTGTCAGGTCGAGCTCCTCGCCTTGTGAAGCTCCAGCTTTATTCGTTAAGAAGAAGGACGACACACTTAGCTTATGCATTGATTATAGTTCCCTGAACAGGCTCACGGTACGAAACACATATCCTCTGCCCATGATTGACGAGTTGTTTGACCAGTTGGAGGGAGCTCATTGGTTCTCAAAGTTGGATCTGCGATCAGGATACTTACAGCTGCGTATTTAGGAGGAAATTCCGAAGACACCTTTAACAATAGATATGGGCTATTTGAGTTCACAGTGATGCCTTTAGGCCTCATGAATGCCCCATCCACGTTCATGATCCTGATGAATCGGGTATTTGAGGCTTACATTGACATTTTTGTCATAGTTTTTATAGATGACATCCTCATCTATTCGAGGATGGAGGAGGAGCAATCTCTCCACTTGGCACATACCTTGGAGAAGATCTATGAGCACAGGTTGTATGCAAAGTTCAATATGTACCAGTTCTTGCTAAAGGAAGTGGCCTTTCTGGGCAATATTATTAGTGGAGCAAGTTTAGCATTGGATCCGGCAAAGGTTCAGGCAGTTCGATATTGGCAACTGCTGAAGACAGCAACAGATGTGATGAGTTTTCTAGGACCTTCCAGCTATTACCGGAAGTTCGTAGAGGGGTTCTCCCAGATTGCTCTACTGCTCACATCTCTAATGAAGAAGAAGACCTCACTTGTTTGGACGCCGCAGTGCAATGCCACTTTCTAGGAGATGAAGGGCCGCTCACATTGACTCCTATTCTTGCCCTTCCTTCCAGGAGGGAGGTATTTCAGGTATACACCGACGCATCATACCAGGGGATGGGTGCCGTTCTGATGCATAATGTGCACGTGATCGCTTATGCTTCCAGATATTTGAAGAAGCACGAGCAGAACTATTCGGTGCATGACTTAGAGATATGAGCGGTGATTTTTATTCTGAAGATCTAGAGACACTACCTCTATGGGGTTCATTGTGATATCTTCTCAGATCACAAGAACCTGAACTATGTGGACACTCAGAAGGAGCTGAATATCCGGCAGAGGCGCTGGGTAGAGTTCCTATCAGACTTTTAGTATACCATGCATTACCATCCTGGCAAGGTGAACGTGGTGGCAGACGCTCTTAGCCGGAGAGCCACCATATCAGGAGCAGAGCCTTAGTTGATGGCAATGGAGCTTGTGCATATGTTTGAGGAGATGAAGATATCCCTGGTATCCGAGGATGATCCATAGTTGTACATGGAGTACCTCGCATCGATGAGTGCCACAAATGACATCCGGGATCGCATCAGGGACGGGCAAAGGCTAGATGCAAGGACGAAGCCCATTTTCAGAGCATTGGAGGATCGCTTGGCTGGGGATTATTCACTGAGAGATGGACTTCTTCGTGTTAAGGGTAGATTCTATATACCAGCAAGAGGCCGAATTCGGGAGGACATCAAGGCAGAGGCTAACTCCAGGCGATACTCCGTGCACCCAGGTATCACGAAGATGGAAGCAAATCTAAAGAAGACCATGCTTTGGCCAGGCATAAAGTGGGACATCACATATTTTGTGATGCATTGCGAGGCTTACAAGATAGTGAAGGAGGAGTGTGGGATCTGGCCGTGTTACTGCAGCCACTTCCAGTGCGGGAGTGGAAGTTTGAGGACATAACCATGGACTTCATACAGAGGTTACCTCGAACATATATAAGGAACGATTCGACATGGGTCATCGTCGACAGGTTGACAAAGGTGGCCAGGTTTATCCCGGTCAGGAAGGATGCTCCGGTAGGTGATTTGGTGCGGAAGTTTGTGGAGCTGTTTGTGCGCTATCATGGAGTGCCCAAGATGATCGTGTCTGATCGGGACAGGCATTTTACGTCCAACGAGTGAAGGTCGATTAAGACATACCTAGGCTCTCAGTTGACGTTTAGCACATACTTCCACCCTCAGACAGATGGACAAATAGAGCGCACTAACTCGACTTTGGAGGATCTTTTGCGCTTATACATTCTGGATCGTGGGGAGCCTTGGGTGAGACTGTTGCCACTAATCAAGTTATCTTACAACAACAGTCAACATGCTAGTATACGCATGGCCCCTTATGAGGCTCTGTATGGACGAAGGTGTAGGAACCCTTTATCTTGGGTCAAGGATGAGGACCCCAAGGATCTTGGCTCGGAGTTCGTGGAGGATACAGATGCTCATGTAAGGCTGATTCGGGACCGGATGTTGGAGGCTCAGAGTAGGCATGCCAAGTACTATGATGCGCGGAATCGGTAGGTGGAGGTCTAGGTAAGAGACCAGGTGTTCTTGAAGAATCGGTCGATGTATGGAGTTTCACGGGTTCAAAGGCAGAAGAAGCTCAGTCCTAGATATATGTGGCCCTACAGGATCCTTGAGCGGATCGGCCCCTTGGCCTAAAGGCTGGAGCTTCCGCCAAAGTTAGCAGGACTGCATGACGTCTTCCACGTCTCTTCCCTTCGGAGAGCTTGCTATGACCTGAGCAGCTGATCTCTGTTACGGATGGTCCAGTGGTGTCAGATTGGTAAGTCAGCATGGAGCCAGTCAGGATTGACGATACAGCGGTACGGACCATACGGCATAAGAAGGTCCCATTGGTCAAAGTCTTGTGGGGGAACCATGGGAAGGAGGTGCACACTTGGGAACCACGGGACCTGATGCTACAGAATTTCCCGATACTCTTCGAGGTAGGTATAATTTAAACCTTCTAAGGGATGTTACATATTTTTACTCTCTCTCTAGAACCCCAAAGGCCTAACCTGAATTTCGGGGATGAAATTTTTATTTTTATGTATTGGGATTTGTAACATCCCTCATACGAGTAGACCCCCCAAGAGTGGTTTTGTCATGGCAAGGGCATTACAAAACCCTAGGAAGGCCCAGAAGAGCAAGTGAACCTAGGAAAGAAGGTGAGATCACCATGGTCTGCAATTAGCACTTTTCAAATCCAACCCATAGGGTTTGACTTAAGGGCTTTAACTGGACTCTAGGACCCTACCACTACTTCCTTATCCCTTTAGGGGACCCATTAGATCACTAAGGACCCATTAGGGCCAACCCTAGAGGCTAAGTTGAACAAAGTCAACCTTAACCCCAATTAGGTCAAACTAGTTCACCCATGGTCAATTGGTTCCCCCCTTAGCCAAAGGGATCCACCTTGACCTTCCTAAGCCCTAAGGGAGGCCAATGGGTCACCAAGGGCCCATTGGGGTCAACCAAGGAAGCTAAGTTGACCAAAGTCAACCCTAATCCTAATGTTGTCAAAGCACCCCTTCCTATGGGTCAAGTGACCCCCAAGGTGCCAAATCTGCCCCACCATGCTCTCCCTAAACCTTAGGATAGGCCAAGGGGTCACTAATCACCCCGTCAGGTTTGATAGGTCACCCAATGTGGCCTAGGGTTGAGCTAACCCCCTTTTGAGTTAAGTTAACCCAAGTAGGGTAACTCAAGCTCAAACCCAAATCCATTTGGGCTAGCTTCTTTTAAATCATCTAGATGGGTTTAACGGGTGTAACTTGACTGAATTAATCCATAATTTTGGGCCAAGGTTATTAGGAGAGAGAAAATCTCCCTTGCCCTTTAATGGAGGAGAGAGAAATTGGGAGGAAGAGCATTCTTGGCCAAGGGAGACCAAGAGCCCTCTTCATCCCTAAAGCTTTGATTCAATTCCCCATTCAGTGTACAGATGGCCAGGTACATTTTAGTGGTTGTTCAATGGCCGGAACAATGCAACCACCAAGGCTGAAACCTCTTCAATGGCCATTTATGGATCCATAAGGAAAGACCCCTCCCCTCACCATTCTAACTCTTTAAAAAT
Source organism: Platanthera zijinensis (assembly GCA_039513925.1). NCBI lineage: Eukaryota > Viridiplantae > Streptophyta > Magnoliopsida > Asparagales > Orchidaceae > Platanthera > Platanthera zijinensis. The sequence continues at coordinate 171,247,385 of CM077078.1, forward strand.
ACTCTCCAGACCACGAGGAGTCATTTTCACTCATCCCTCGATGAAATCGAGTCCTTCCACTATGCTATTACAAAACTCTGGTGACTCCTCCACCGCAATTGGCGACCCGGCAAATAGGCACGACTGCGCTCCACCCCGAAGGTCAATTTCTCCCCCTCTCCCTCAATGCTAGGATCCTAGATAAAATATGAGAGATATCAGGCTCAATTGAGCTCGATCAAGTGAGCACTTTCCAAAAAATTTCGGGATATTCTCACCTCTCAGGTTTGCCGAAAACATCCTCTCTGGCGGCCATGCCACAGCCTGGCGATAGCCACCACCACAACGAAGGCGGTGGAGGCGGTGGCCGGCCGGGGAGATGGTCGGGTGGCCGGCAGCAGTGCTTGGAAAGGGCTTCAAGATGGGGCAATCTCAGTCGTAGGATAGAGGATGAAGATGACCATATACCGCTCGTTTTGCGCCAAGATTCATGCCGCCTCAAATTTTAATCTTAGGATGAATCATTCCTTTTATTTGATTTTTGTCACATTATTTTCAGTAAATGTTTTTATTTATTAAAAATACCTGGAGACTTCTACTGAAAAAGTGGTCTACACAAAAGTTGTAACCCTTGAGGTCTATTTTAATTTAAAAAAAATTTCATTAAATTAGGCTAAGTGGTTTGACCTCAGCCCCAAAAATGGTGCAGTCTATACATAGGGCTAGTCAAAGATTAAAATGAGTGCCCCCACTTAACCACATGTCCAAATGACCTGAAATTTGGGCAGCGAGTCAATTTATCTATATCCATGACATATCTAAAAATGAGAATTTTTGGAGAAAATGTTTCGATAGTTTTTGTAAAAATTTAATAGTCCTAATAAAGTTTAATTAAGGGGCCTAATGATCTCACCTACCCCCAAAACATTGGTGGATGGTCTTAGGGGCCATCATAAGTCACTGGTTAAAATCTCAACCCATTTGAGTATGATTTGCTTGGGTTTTGATGTGACTAAAGTTTGGGCCCTTAAGGGTGAGTTTAGGGTTTAGGATTCTTAGGGAATGGAGGGGGCAGTCCTCACCCAAAGGAGTTGGGGTTCTGGCCAGAGCCCAAAGGTGAGTAGGGTCACCGTCTCTTAGACTTTGGGGTAGGTTAGGGTGGTTGTGCCCTAGTGCCCTAGTTCAAAGCCTTAGATTGAGCCTTTTAGGGTTTGTGAAGGACTTAGGGTGTTTAGTACTTATTTGGACTTGGGGTTTTCCCCATGGGTTTCTAGGGTGGAGACATGCCCTAGGGTTGTTGTAGGTGGTAGTTGGACTCTTGCACCTCACCTAAATAACTATATGCTTAATTAGGCCCTTGCACCTTAAGGAATAATTTAAGGGTCCTATGACCTTAGATTTTAATGGGATGATGGTTGGAGTCCTTTTTATAGTCATATTAATCTCTGGAATATTTTACTTGTTATTGGGATGAGTTTACAAGTAGGCTCCTTTTTAAAGTGCACTATCATGGGTTTTCTTGAATAATTCATACATATGATTTTCTAACATTGAAATTGCATGAGATATAGTCAGTTATGTTTTGAGAACATAACAAAGCTTTAGAAATTTTAGTATGAATTTTAGGTCAATAATTGGAGAACTTCATTCACAACCCATCAAGTTGCTCTATCTACTTAGGAATTTCTTATGATTTAACCTCTTACTAGAAACTCATGAAACTTAGTCAAAGGATCTTTTATGATATTTTAAAGCTCTGTAATTTTTATGAATTTTTGGAAGTCTATTTATAGGGGTTGCTTCACAAGGTGCTTGTTTCTAAGTTAACTTAATTGATTTTATTTTGGTACCTAATGAGTTTGATAAATTATGATCTTTGGTCAGAGGTCCTTTCTTGTTGGTCACCCTTATGATTCAGTAATTTTTCCATAATTTTCTGATGATAAATTGTAGTACTTCCTTCTTTACCCATAATTATTAGATTTATTATGGATTAATTAATTAGAGGCCAAAACATTTATGAAAAGTTAAGAAACTTTGTATTCTCTGATTTTTAGGCATCATATGGACTTCATAATTTTTGGGTGGACATAAGTTATGTAAATTTAGTATTTCATGTTCAAAATCACCTATGGCCTTAATTTGGGAAAAAATAAATTAATGCCTATTAAATTTGGAAAATTACAAGTTTCTGGACTTTGTCAAATCTTGTCACTATAGACCCCCAATAATTATCTTAGGGCATTCAGATGAATATTTATGGGGGTCACCATTCTTACATGTCATTTAGCTCAGTAGGTCTGCACATAGCAAAATAACGATATCAGGGGATCTTGAGGACTTATGTATGGGGTAAAAGGGTATGTGGTATACCTAACCTGTAGAGTATGACTGAGGCCATCATTATAGGTTAGGTTGTGAGAGCCTGGTTGGCTAGGTTAAGGTCATACATGAGAGCGACAAATGATCGTACTTCCCTAGTGAGAGAGTCCAAATACACTTAGGAATAACTCAAGAGTAAATCAGTGAGTTGGGACAAGGGTTTTAACCAAAAATAATAAGTGCCTTACAAAAGGGAGCTTTGGGCTTCAGCCCATCGTAGTTCCAGTGTCCTCGAGAGACCTTCACAGGGAATGCCCTATGCAGTCAAAGGTTAACGTAAACTGTAAGAGTAAAATGATTTCAAGAGTAATTAGTCTATACTAAAACACCACTTACACTCAACTCTAGTTTTAGGGTTGTTAGTTTAACTTGGTCATTCGAGCGGTAAGCTAGATAGTTTTAGTAGTGGGCAGGTTAGCCCAGCGAGCTGATGGCTCAGTAGGTAGATTTTGACGGACGGGTTAGTCCGGGGAGCCTATGGCTCAAAAGTTCTTATTTGCATGTGCATAACATAAGTGGTGGGTCTTTGTTACTTGACAGTTGTTCACGCCGACATCGATACGTTGACTCGGTAAGTGTGGTTCACACCTAGCCAAAGAAAGACTGGTGGTTTTGTCAGCAAAGTACACAAAGTCTCCTTGTGTGTCCTTCACATTAAGGCATACAAAGGTCTAGGTTGGGAGGAGTGAATGCCGGCCTAATAGTGGGGTTGGCCCGACCCACTGCCTTGGTTTACCACAACGCGAGGAACCTGATATTTTAGCTAAATCCAAAATGGGGGAACTAAAGGTCTGTGTGTATAGAGTTGTGTGCGTGAGTTGCACTTATGTGATCATAGCATTGCATCCGCATAATATTTCACTACACTCATACTTGCATACAACCTGACAACCCATCGTATAACCTAGTATGCGATAGCTTATATGATGAGAGCCTTGCAAAATACCCCTTAACTTATAAGTTTGTATGGGCATTCAAATAAGTTAAGGTTTTTCTTCAATATGGTTTACTCTCTTACTATTCTTACTTTATTTCCTTACTTTATTATTTTCATATTACTGTTGTCCACCTTTATAGCTCTGTGATACCACTACAAGTTTAGGTTCGCCGCCATCTTCTTAGACACTTCTCCACCTCATTTTCTTCCCTATCCTCCTTCCCGCACGGTGCCTAGGAGTCGTGGGGGGTGGCAGGGATGATAGTTGGCTTAGTCTTATGACTAACAGTCGGTGGACCATATTTTTCATGGGCTCCAGATGGGAGACAAGTACCAGCCAGAGAGGCAGCACCATCAGGGCACGGTGCACATGGAGGTGGGCCAGTCTAGCACGGGAGCACCCGTTTCTTGCTCCGTGAGTGTTTGGTTTTATTACATTCCGCGAGTGACCTTGTAGTGAGGATTCTGATGTACCGGGTTTATGCCCTTTTACCTTTCTGCTCGTCTTTTCGATAATCTTTTATTCTGGGACATACCGTTATTCATATTTTTTATTTATATGTGATATGTTTTGTGGACTTGGTATTTACTGTCTTCTTTTATATGCTTCCGCAACTTTGGTAATTCTGTTGTGCTGACAAGGATAGCGTTTCGTAGTGTCGACCTCCCCGAGCGAAGGTATCACCGTGAAATGGTGATTCTGGGCATAAGACCCAGTAGAATAGCAAAAAAGGGGGTTGATGAGTCCCTATTTTATACGTTATTTTGGACTCATCTAGGCCTTTTTCCTCAGCTTTGCACTATCTTTTAGCGCCATTAGTACTCCTTTTGGTTAGCTACGGCATTCCACGCCCTGTGCACCTTTTTAGCCCATTTCTGTGCTTGTGTGCATTTACATTCTTGCTATGATTATTATTGTTTGCTGTGGCTGCCACGATCGATGTCCCGTGCAGTTTTCCTGCAGGTTTGGGGATCGTGAGGGCATTCGGGATAGGCGTTTCACTATTTTTTGGCAAAGGAGTCAGTGGTCGTGAGTTTTTACCCACGCACGACCATCGACCTCCTAGCGCACGATCACTGATCGTGCGCAGCCCGGACTCATTTATGAAATCTCTGTCTTGAACCTTCCGCACGATCACTTGCCATACCGCGCACGACCACTACTCGTGCGCCGCCGATCGTGCGCAGTCATACCCATTTTACAAAGTTCTGCCTGGCTATTTTCGAACGATCATCAACATTGCCTCGCACGATCACTGATCGTGCGCTGCTGATCATGCGCGACCATTGATTTTCTGATGCAGTTCTACAGGTTGCTCGCGCACGGGCGCTGACCTTGGTCGCGCATGACCACTGGTCGTGCACCGTATTTATTCTGCAAGCTATAAAAAGCCCTGTTCCGCGAATTAGGGTAACGAACATTGTTATGAAACCTCCGCCAGTCTGCCGTTTCACCCTCCAGCAGTTCCATTCGCCTCCACCTTCATCCCTACCATCGGGAGGATCTTCTCCGGCGATTTCGAAGCATTCCGCATCCTCCGGTGATCCTCCCGACCATTGAAGCATTCTTCTCCGAGCTTTCCACCAATGAAGAAGATGAAGCATACCTAGAGAACGGAATTACAGGCCCTTGAGGTGACAGCTCGGTGGTACCGGAAGCCCTCCTCGGACTGCGCTTGGAAGCGGATTGACAACCCGCACCTCCGGCCAACAACCGCGGTGGATCTTCAATCTCGTGGTTTTGCATTTTCTACCTTTTCTTGTTGCATGGAATGTTTATGCATGTAATGAACATCAATTTCTAGTGTTAATTTGATCATTTGTGTTTCATCTTGCTTATGAGAATTATTCTTTGATGCGCCTCGCTCCATCTCGCTCCACTCCACACGTTCGTTTCACTCAATTTCACTCCGCACTAATCACCTCACTCGCTAGACTTCCGTCCACTCACCAACCGAAGTACGGCATCGCGGCCGCTACATCCATCTCGTCTTGAGAAGCGGTGATTGCAACCCGCATAGTTTACATTAGTATAATCGGTCGTAATACCACCAACCAAAGCCCCTTCATCTTCTGTTTATTTCAATTAACTCTCATAACAATAGTTTTAGAGTCTAAATCGTTCGACGCTAATTGCATTCCTCAAGAGACCGACATCCGGGGAATTATTCCCAACTTTATTACTTGTGCGACCGGTACGCTTGCCGTATTTTACGCGCATCAAGTTTTTGGCGCCGTTGCCGGGGAATGCAACTGTTGAACGACTGAGGATTTCTGAAAATATTGGTATACGAGTTAATTTGTTCTGCTCTGTTTCATTTCTTTTCTCATCTGCTGTAGTTCATTGTCGGAATTGTATGTTTTGCGCGATGAATCTTTGCAAAGTAGTTGCTTCTGTTTGACTTTGATATTTCCGCAATGTGGGCCAATTTCAATATTCGTTGCCCTCATTGTGGAGATATCTCGCATGCAAGTGATAGATGTCCCCAGAAGTATATTCCCCAGGAAATTCACGACTCAACATTTCGTAGACATAAGCCGGTCATCCACCGACCCGTGGAGCCATTACCGCACTACTTTTTCTCGGCTTCAGCAAACGCTTCACCGCGGAAGCCGGCTAAGCAGTGCATCTTTTGTCGAAGCTGGGATCATGCATTGAAGGACTGCACTGCTTATTTAGCTGAATTGGAAGTGGATAATGAGCCGGACTTCTGGATTATTCCCACTTCCACCGTGAGCAGCACCCCTTCAGCCTCGGGATATGCATCGATGCCATTTCCATGTTTTGGAGAAAGCATTTCTGGTACATGCCCCGATGCTTGTGTTGATCCCCATCCCGGCATGGTTACGTATACTTCTGATGAACATGCATCACCTAGCATCGAGTTCGGTTGCGAAGAGGCAGTTCTTGACTTCCCGTTGAGTTATGTACCTCCGCCTTTCGCTTTGCATAGTATTCCTTCTTTTTCTAATATTTCTGTTGAGGTTGATTCACAGGTGAAAACTAGCACTCTCTGCTTTCTGTTAGATCCTGTCGAGGAGGACATTTCTGTGGTTGAGGTTGCTACCTTCACCCCATGTGAGGATGTCCAATGCGCGGACGAAATGGATGCTGCACTAGGAACTTCTTGCACCATCCTGGACAGTGGTGTTCAGATTTCTGCAATTCCACCAACGGGAGATGATTCCAGGATTATTTCCAAGATTAAGGATTGTTTATGTTATTCTTCTAATTTATTTCTTGACCCCGTTCTTGTTTCCACTTCCCTGCAGGCTTCCATCTTGGAACCAGTTCAACCAGTGCAAGGGCCTGTAATGCGGCCTATGTCTGCTAGCAACCAGATGCGCGTGGAGTCGGAAACGATGAACTTCACGAGTTATTTCCTTCCCATTCCTGACACCCATGACAGGTATATTTATACAGGTAGTGGGGAATATGTTCTATCTCCGTATTGGTACCCGGTACCACGTTGGGAATTGGAGCAAATGGTTGAGCATTTCTATTTTCATACGCCAATCAGTTGAGAAATGCTGAGCATTGGGAATAAGTCTTGTTGGGAGACAGAAAACCCAATAGTTATCTAGTTAATGTTTTCTTTTCTACTTTTATTTTTTTTTTAGTTGCATTGCTCTTTTTACTCTTTAAGTTTTTGTTGATCGGAGTCTCCCCCTTTGGAGCTACTGAAATATCCGGGAAGAGCGGCGACAAATTCAAGGTCAACGGGCATCGGCTAAAATTGTACGATGGAGGTGCTATCATCGGCGAACCTCAAAGCTTACAGCTCGAAGACCCACTACATGGTGACGGGGCGGCGCCTTGATCCCAATTTCCGCTGCGGATCTCCTATTTTGGTTGAAACATTTTGAGTTTTATTTTATTTTGCTGCAAAAACATTATATACAACTGCTAATACAGGTATTTGGTCCACCTTAAGGACGGTAAACAAAAGGGCTATTCAGGAGACAACCCAAGCTTGGACCTTTTGGTCCCTCGTTTATGCTTTTTATTTTATGTTTTCTATTTATTGTATTTTCTGTTGTTCGGCCTAATTCGCAGGTTCAGCTTATCTTTTGTGCGAAGCAGCAACTCCCGCGAATCATCACGCAATCTTCTGGCATGCTCCCCTCTTTGGAGCATAGGTACTCTCTCTCGCTTCAGATTTCATTCCTTGATTGAATGTCTGTTTTACTTGCTTATGTTTTCATTCAAGTCTGGGGGGAAGAGCCGCTTGTGCACTCCACGAGCACATTTAATTTCGCATGCCAGTAGTTTTCCTTTTTGCTTCATTGTTTTTGACTCCTGCTGCACACACTTTGGCACCCACATGAGCGCGCACTTGACCACGCGTGCGGCTCAAGTTGATGTATTATTTCGTGTAAACTTTAAGATGGTGGTACTAACGTAGGATTTTGATTTAGAGTAGTTCGAAACTCGTGCAGTGCTCCTAATCGAGTGCTCACGTTGTGAAGAAATTGTATAGATTTAGTTTTTCTTTATGCTTGCAATTTATATTTTTTTTGCACTCGTAAATACTGTCTGTCCTACGCAAATCTATGAATCCGGAGTAATCACTCGGTAGTGTAGGAATGTGTGTAGGCGTCGCTAGCTTTGTATTGCTCGAGTCGGGAGGACGGATCACTTTTCTCGGGGACTAAGAACTTGCCCCAGGCTACTTTCGAAGCATTGGTGCACGGTTAGTCGAGCGTGAGCGTGACGTAGGCCATCACTTTGGCCCGGTTGAGCCTTGCACCCGTCCTAACATAGCCCTCGCTAGCCCCGTTGAGCCTACCTTCCTTTTGTTTCAGCTCCACACTCAACTCACCAATGCCTCAAGCCAATCCTAGTCGCACACCCGCGTCGAGCTCTAGTTCCAAGCATTTTCTCGTTGGGTTGTTGATGTGGGAAGTGGTTTTGTGAAAAATGTGGATTTGCCATCTTGTTATATTTGCTGAAATTCAAGAATTTGAAAAAGAAAAATTTATAAAAGCAAAAAAAAAATTGTGAAAAAGAAACGAAAAAGAGAAAATAAAAAGTATATATGAAAATCTGTTTTTGAGAAATCTGTAATTGTGCGAGCTCCGTTGGGTTGTGCGTAGCCTTCGTTTTCATCTTTTTCATCCATACCTACGTCTACACCCAAGCCCCAACTCTTCACCTAAAGTCCTACGGATTTATGATCGAGTCAAACTAGCATCGTGGAGAAAGTGTGAACGGGCAAGCATATGGTCCCCGACATTGGTGGATTCCTTTGGAGGTGATCACGAGCCCCGCTCTTTGGCAATGCTCCACCATCCGACTTGCCTATTTTCTTACTACACATGACCGCGCGATTCTCCGAAAATTCAACCTTTGAGTAGTGACAGTATTTATTTACATTTATCGAAAATTATAAATTGCATAGCATGATTAAAAACTCCTTCTATTATATTTTCTATGCACTTGTGTTTCTCGATTTCTCGTCCTACAGTATTTTGAAATTACTATGTCAGCTAGCCATTTTTGAGTCCACAAGGTGATTATTTGCCCGGGACGTGCAAATGGTTAAGTCTGGGGGTGTTATGAGTCCCTATTTTATACCTTATTTTGGACTCATCTAGGCCTTTTTCCTCAGCTTTGCACTATCTTTTAGCGCCATTAGTACTCCTTTTGGTTAGCTACGGCATTCCACGCCTTGTGCACCTTTTTAGCCCATTTCTGTGCTTGTGTGCATTTACATTCTTGTTATGATTATTATTGTTTACTGTGGCTGCCACGATCGATGTCCCGTGTAGTTTTCCTGCAGGTTTGGGGATCGTGAGGGCATTCGGGATAGGCGTTTCACTATTTTTGGCAAAGGAGTCAGTGGTCGTGCGTTTTTACCCATGCACGACCATCGACCTCCTAGCGCACGATCACTGATCGTGCGCAGCCCGGACTTATTTGTGAAATCTCTATCTTGAACCTTCCGCACGATCACTTGCCATACTGCGCACGACCACTGCTTGTGCGCCGCCGATCGTGGGCAGTCATACCCATTTTACAAAGTTCTGCCTGGCTATTTCCGCACGATCATCAGCATTGCCTCGCACGATCACTGATCGTGCGCAGCTGATCGTGCACGACCATTGATTTTCTGATGCAGGTCTACAGATTGCTCGCGCACGGGCGCTGACCTTTGTCGTGCACGACCACTGGTCGTGCGCCAGTGGTCGTGCGCCCTATTTATTCTGCAAGCTATAAAAAGCCCTGTTCCGCGAATTAGGGTAACAAACGTTGTTACGAAACCTCCACCAGTCCGCCGTTTCGCCCTCCAGCAGTTCCATTCGCCTCCACCTTCATCCCTACCATCGGGAGGATCTTCTCCGGCGATTCCGAAGCATTCCGCATCCTCCGGTGATCCTCCCGGCCATTGAAGCATTCTTCTCCGAGCTTTCCACTAAGGAAGAAGATGAAGCATACCTAGAGAACGGAATTACAGGCCCTTGAGGTGACAGGTCGGTGGTACCGGAAGCCCTCCTCGGACTGCGCTTGGAAGCGGATTGACAACCCGCTCCTTCGGCCAACAACCGCGGTGGATCTTCAATCTCATGGTTTTGCATTTTCTACCTTTTCTTGTTGCATGGAATGTTTATGCATGTAATGAACATCAATTTCTATTGTTAATTTGATCATTTGTGTTTCATCTTGCTTATGAGAATTATTCTTTGATGCGCCTTGCTCCATCTCGCTCCACTCCACACGTTCGTTTCACTCAATTTCACTCCGCACTAATCACCTCACTCGCTAGACTTCCGTCCACTCACCAACCGAAGTACGGCATCGCGGCCGCTACATCCATCTCGCCTTGAGAAGCGGTGATTGCAACCTGCATAGTTTACATTAGTGTAATCGGTCGTAAGACCACCAACCAAAGCCCCTTCTTCTTCTGTTTATTTCAATTAACTATCATAACAATAGTTTTAGAGTCTAAATCGTTCGACGCTAATTGCATTCCTCAAGAGACCGACATCCGAGGATTTATTCCCAACTTTATTACTTGTGCGACCGGTACGCTTGCCGTATTTTACGCGCATCAGGGGTCTTACACTTTAATTATCACTACATAGCAGAGTGGGACCTCGCACTTCGTCATGGATGTCCTCTGCTAGCCTGCTGAGCTAGATGTCTTACCGAGCTGCCAAGGAAAAAGCCTTGTACTGCTCTTCCGTAGTAGAGATAGACACCGAATCTTGCTTTTTGCTACACCATGATATACCTGCTTATCTTCCTGTGAAAATAAAACTATACGTCTACTTCTTGTCATCTAAGTCCCCCCCATAATCATCATCTTTGTAACCGTGCAGGTTGAAGCCCGTATCACTCCCATAAAGGAGCGCTATATTAGAAGTGGTCTTCACGTACTTCAAGATATTCCTGTTTGCCACTAAATGAGGCTTTCGAGGCTCCTCCATATATTTACTTACTCAGCCTACAACATAAAAAAAGTATGGCCTCATAATCATCAAGTATATAAGGCTCCCAACCAGAGCCCGGAACACCAAGGGATCTGGAAGAATCCTCCCCTGATGGAGACGGCGACCCCAACATGATGAAAAAGGTGACGATATGCTTACATAAGATCCTTCTTCATTTCTAACCAAAAACATACGGAGACGTGGTGACCTTGTGGAGAGACGCTATAATCTACGCCCTCGGCACAAGGCGGTCAATTAATGGAGACGACCAATAATATTTATTTGAACCTTTTCATTTTTTAATTACAATGTTTATTTCATGTTCATGATGCTTAGTGTTTTGGGTTGTTTTTTTTATTTTGGGCTGCATATAGCTGAACCATGTTATAAGCCTATATAAGGCCATGCTATTGTTCATTTTAATTAGAATTGATGAATGAAGAAAAACCTATTTGAGTTTCCCCCTCTAGTGCTCCCTCTCCTCCTTTCAAATTTCTGATAGCTTCTTCTATCCCTCTCATAAATCATCGGGCACCTCCTTCCTCCCCTCTCTCTCGGCCAACCTCTAAAATCGCCACCCTACTCTATCCTTCCAATACCATCATCTATCCTCCTCCCCTCTCCACCCGAGTAGCCCCTTTAAAGGCAAAATCCGACCAGCCCTCTCCAAAAGTCAACCAGACAAGCCACTCTCAAAGGGCAAACCCGATCAACCCTCTTCCTTGGAGATCTCAGCCAAGGCAGATAGAACCCACCTTTTGTAACCATTCGGAGTGAAGCGAAGAAGGTGGACGAGTTCCTCTCCTCTTTGCGTAACTCCGGCGGAACCATTGAAGAGCTATCAAGATTAGTGAATCGAAATCATCCATTTCAATTGGGTAATGAAACTATTCTACTTTTGTGTGTTTTCCCTCTAGATTTTGATTGTGGTGGATTTACTTTACCGTGATGTTTGAAACATTGGAATTTTTGTGGTTTTCTTCGATTGATTTTGTGTTCACCCTTGTTTCATTTAAGTTCGAGAGGATTGGCGAACCTCGTTTTCTTTTTTTAGGGAGAGATCTACCATTTTCTGAATCGTAAATTTTGGTAGATCTCTTTTTGTACAGCCATCGCTCGATCGGACCGGATTGGTCCTTTTAATCGGAAAAAATTTTGGCCTATAGCCTTTGTTCGATCCTAATCGGTTTGGCTACCCACACGGAGTAATGTGTGTGCCGTGTTGAAGTTTCTGTGCAAACGTAAATTGGGTCATTGAGAGAAAATTCATGTTTGTCGATTAACAACAAGTGTCAACATTGAGTCTGCATAAATTTGGTATCAGAGGGAGGTTCACGTCAATTTCCTAATTGGCACCCTCCACCTTTTATTAGCACGTTGACACACACTTATCTTGCACGTTTATTTGTCAAAATTACAAAAACAATTTTTTTTCCTGGTCTGGTAATAACGGCCTAATATTTTTATTTTCCTACCAAAAAAATCATAATTTTTTTTTATAATCTCTTTATTATTTTCAGTAAGAAAATCAATAAAATTATTTTTCTACCCTAGCAATTAAGCGGGGACAATTCCATCCATGGTATTTTCCTTTTGTCAGAATCACTATTATTTTGTATGCGCACTAGATAGGGAACAAAGTATTCCCTCGTCTTCCTCCCAAATGGTGGACGAGCAGGAAGCGGGTCATGTTCCCGCAGTGATTGAAGAACTCCACCAGGAGTTCACATAACATTTGACGAAGATTAGGGAGACGGTACACGACTTATGATTAAATCAAGCGGCTCCCCATAATAGAGCCGCCAACCCACGTGATGAAGGGAATAATAATGATAACAACAACCATAATTATGAACATGCCCACTTGCACCATCAGAGTTTGACATTACTATAGCCATCCGGGTCAAACTCCCATCATATGATGGATTGGGTTAACCCCATGTCTTCCTTGATTGGGTTATGGAAATAGAATCCTACTATGAGTGCATAATTTGAATGACGCGGATAAGGTGCGAGTGGCGAGGATGAAGCTATTAGGTAGAGCAAAGATATTCTAGTTGAATGAGGAATGATGCCTGAGAACCGTGGACGACAAATTAAACATTGGTTGGGCAGGTATGAAGGCCATGTTTATAGACCAGTACGTCCCTGTGTACAATCGAACGCAGATGTTTGATGATTTGACTACCCTTAAACAAGGGAATTGGTCGGTCTCTGAGTATATGAGCCTTCTTAAGGATATGATTGTTAGATGTTGTATGAGGGAGATGACTGAGATCACCCTCTATAGGATTCGGACGGGGTTAAACCCCAACATTCAGGGTAAACTACTGCGTTATGTTCACACCGACGTAAACACCACCTTCAATGCTTCATTAGATATTGAGAAGGGCAAGGTCCATAAGAATAAGACTCGTTCGTTTCAGAAGGGAAAGTCCATCTTTGGACCACCCCCTACCTCCACCTATAAGGATAAGGGTAATTTTTGGTCCATTGACTCGAACTCCGTAGTCGTGACTGCTAGGAATATTAGAAACCAAACTGGTGAGAGAGTTACTGTAGGAAGGGTCAGCAAAACAAATACTACTTATTTTGCTTGTGGTATTCAAGGCCATTACGCTAGTGAGTGTCCTACTAAGCCCAAGCCCCTAGAACTTTTAGATTCCTCATGTGAGTCTGACGAGATAATATTTGAGGTTGGAGAAGGTAGCATGTCAGAAGGAGTGTTGAGCGATATATAGGATGATGCTTATATGATGGTCATGCGGTGTATTCTGGTTACTCCACATGCATTAGATGAATGGAATAGGACGAATATTTTTTCATCAAATTTTAAGAGTGGAGAGAAGTGGTGTAAGTTAATTATTGATAGTGGAAGTTGTATGAACGTGATTTCTAAAAACGCGGTGTCCCAAATGTTATTTGCTATTAAGCCGCACCCTCACCCTTATAAGGTGGCAAGGGTAAATAAGACATCCCTCCTGGTTTCGAAGCGTTGTTGGGTTCCCCTTATAATCAAGGTCTACTCTGAGAATGTTTGGTGTGACGTCATCCCTATGGATGCATGTTATGTTCTACTAGGACGCCCACGGGTTTGTGACCATGATTTAACTCTTTTAGGGCGAGCCAACACATATGAGTTAATGTTTAATGGCAAGACAATTATCTTAAAACCTACTCCGCCTAATGATCTGTCGGTCTCCTCTAAAGACATGATTGTGCCTATTGAGAAGAAAACATTAAGCTTGATAGGTAAGAAGAAGTTTGGGCGTGAGTCATTTAAAGACGGTGTCATGTATGCGCAAGTATGTTTGCATGCCAAGGAAGATAACTCCTCTTATGAGAACTTACCACTAGCACTGAAGACCATTTTAGTGGAATAAATTGATGTCTACCCAGATGATTTACGGCCCGAGTTACTCCCCATGCACAAAATTCAACATGAGATTGATTTTGTTCCAGGTTCATAGTTGCCCAACCTTTCCCACTATCGAATAAACCCCTCCACACACCTTGAATTGCAAAAATTAATTTCAGATATGCTAAGTGGTTTATTCGTCATAGTAAGAGTCCTTGTGTCGTACCCGCATTATTGGTCCCTAAGAAAGATGGTTCTTGGAGGATGTGTGTATATTATAGGTCCGTTAATAAAATAACTGTTAAATATAGATTTACCATCCTTCGTTTGGACGACTTATTGGAGATGTTAGCCGGGGCCACGAATTTTTCTAAATTTGATCTTAAGAGTGGTACCATCAAATCTAGATTAGGGAGGGAGACGAATGGAAGATGACATTTAAATTAAAGGACAGACTTTATGAGTGGTTGGTGCTCAGGGAAGTGCTCACTAATGGCTCGAGTACATTTTCGAGGTTGATGAATTTAGTGTTCAAGCCTCGAATGACATATTTAATCCTTCCTACAGATCTTTGGTAGATTTTGGCGACATTCCCTCTGAAAGACATAATGCTAAGATGGTGGATAGAAAGTGTCGGTCTTAGTGGCTAGAAGGATTTAGGGTTTAACGACTTTCAATTAACTTTAGCTTTATTTATATGGAGGGTTTTGGAAATGAGAGGTCAGCTTAGATGATTATTTTGACTGATTTTGATACTAAAATTAATTTATTTCAATTAAATAGCCCGTCTCAGTGGTTGTGCTGAGACATATTGATAATCCGCTGGGAAAAGGTAATATGTATATATATATATATATATATATAGCTGAGACTGTCTCAGCGGTCCCAGCGATTCAACTGAAACTTTCTCAGCTGATTCAACTGACCTCACTGTCTAACAGTGCACTGATGTCAAAACAATTTGATAGATAACTACAATTAAAAGGGGTCATTTTGACTCATGATTTTTTAATTAAGGTTGTTAACCTAATATGCCACTAAGTATTTTCTCGCAACAATCAAATCATAACAATGTTGCCACTCATTTCCATCTAATTAAGATGACTAATTATTATTATTCTAATATAATAATTGATTTTTATATGATTGCAAACTATGATGAGATGACATCTGAAATATAGAGAAAATTATTCTACAACTAGAATAACACATGATGTAATAATAATTGGAATGTAAATGAATAATTCTACAATAAGCATTCCTAACTCAATTTCAAAGTGATTGAACTTAGCCTCATCTAATGATTTAGTGAAGCTATCAACAACTTGATTGTCAGAAGAGACAAATTCAAGACAAATATCTTCACTCTCTACATGTTCTCTAATAAAATGATATCTAATTTCTATATGCTTAGTCTTGCTATGAGAGATAGTATTCTTAGCAATGGAAATTGCACTGGATGAGTCACAATATAAAGGAGAATAACTTACCATACGGTTGTAATCCTATAGCTGATGATGTATCCATAAGACTTCTGCTTATCAACTCCCTATAGAGAAATATTTAGACTCAATAGTTGATATTGCTACAATAGTCTACTTCTTACTGCTCTATAAGATCAGTCACCTTCCTAGAATTGACAACTACTACTTGTACACTTCCTATCTTCCCTACAACTTGTAAAATCTGCATCTAAATAACTAATTATTTCAAAATCATTGTTTCTAGGGTACCAAAGCCCAAGATGTTGGCTGGCATTAAGGTATCTCAAAATCTATTAGAACTCCTTATTACTGATTTGGGCAAGAATTACAATTAGGATTTTTATTTTGACCCAACTTGTTTAGTCTAGGGTCATATTTTATTTCCAGAGTCATTTCAGAAGGAATTCCAAAGAAGCTCAGTTTGACGAACTCAGAACGCAGTTTTACTAACTCAGATCTCAATCTCTGAGCTTAGTTCGACAAACTCTGAGCACAGTTCGATGAACGCAGAGCTCAGCTCGATGAAAGTCAAACTCAGTTTGTAAAAGATCAGTTCGACGAAATCCTTGTTGAGTTCGACGAATCTGATGGTTTCTCTATCAATAGAAGGCAGAATGATTTCATATGTTTGGTAACTGAAACTCTGATATTTAATGCTAAATATTCTAACGAATATAGCCGTTTAAGGCAGCATTAAATTTGGATTTATTACATAGTTTTAAATCTAATTAATTCCAAGGCAGTTACAAATTCTCAAGGGATTCTTCAAACATTTCAAGAATTGTCTTATTTCAAATTTTCAACTCTTCCCTGGCAGACTATATATACAGAAGATTGTTGCCTCAAATTTAACTTTTATATAGAGATAGAGATATTAATACATATATTCTGCTTCAGACTCTTCTAGTGATACATCTTCAATCAGACATCCAAATACAGATCTGTCTGTAATATCTACTGGAGAGCAAAACCATACAAGAAGGCCTATACCCTTAAGAAAAGTCACCTCCTTTGATCACAATCTCTATTCAAATCAGGGGGAGCCTTTTACAACATCATCCACTAAGTGTTCTAAGAGATACTTAATAGAGAAGGCAACATCTAAATATCTTTAGTTTATTCTTAAACTATGTACAGGGTTCTAACTCTATTCAAAAGTTAACACTTAGTTCATAAGTCACCGGATAAAAAGTCTTTGGTTTGGTTTTGGGGTACCTAGTCAAAAGCCCAAAAGGGTTGCTAGATCTCCCTTAGAAAATAGATCTTCTAATAACACGGCACCTGATCAAAAGCCTATAGTGGATTCCTACCAGGGTGGTAGAAGAGTAGATATACCAAGATTTATTGGGGATGTTGGGATTTGTCTCCACAATACCTCAGATTTGTAGGAGATCAGACCTTGAACTAAGATGAATTAAGATGTATTTGATATTGTGTTTAAGTTGTATGTGTGCAGGTTCTCATTGCCAAGTGTAGACCAATGTCAGTCTATAATGGGTCACCAAACACAGGACCATACAATGTAATCCCTCATTGTGTGATCCAAAGTGTTGGCCCATGTTCCCTCTATTGGGATACACTTCCTATATAAGCACTTGGATTGGTGGACTGAAGTATTGAAGTTTATTTTCTCAGAAGAAATTTTTCTAAGTCCACATACTCGAGTAGCCTTCTTCATATACTCGAGTAAGTGACTTAGTACTCGAGTAGATCCTCAGACATACTCGTGTAGACTCTGTATACTCGTGTAGATAAGTTCATACTCGAGTAGATAGTTAGTCACTCGAGTAAGTCATATATTATACTCGAGTAGATCCTTCTGTTCTTAGATCCGAAATTTTCTCTAAGTCCACATACTCGAGTACCTCCTTTTATACTTGAGTAAGTGAGTCTGCACTTGAGTAAGTTGGGTTACATACTCGAGTAGACTGTATTATACTCGAGTAGATGATAAACTTGCACTCGAGTAGTTGGTTAATTACTCGAGTAAATGTTCTGTTCATACTCGAGTAGATCTGTGCTCCTCATCTCAGAAATATTTTAAGTCTACATACTCGAGTAGTTCCCTATATATTCGAGTAAGTGACTCTGTACTCGAGTAGTCGTTATTCATACTCGAGTAGGTTAGTGATTACCCAAGTAGTTTTCTCAACATACTCGAGTAGTTCCTTTTCCCCTCACTCGAGTATCTCCAACCCTTTCACTCGAGTAATTTTTTTCCTATCTTATCTGAGAAAGTGTTTTTACTCGAGTATATAATCTCATACTCGAGTAGTTCGAAAATCACTCGAGTGTTGATCTCTGAATCACTCGAGTAGCTTCTCTTCTTATACTCGAGTATACTCTTACTATCCACTCGAGTATATACCATCTGATACTCGAGTATGTTTCTTCTATGACTCAAGTATATCTCTTTAAATTTTCCTGAAATTCTCTAAGTCAATTTCGCTGTGTATTTCAAATTAATCATTTCTGATTGGTCCACGTGTCATCCCTAATTAATTTTCTGACCGTTGGAGTCCACCTATAAATAGGTCCTCTCAGATTTGACTAATAACAAGTTTACAGAGATTTTATTTTAAGAAAGAGAAAAAGTTCCGTGAACCCTAATTTCTCACGCCGCCGCCATTGACGTTCATGGAAGAAGCTCTGGATTGACGATCTTCGATCGCTGTTTTTCAACTCTGATTCTCCAGCGATCCAGACGAAAGTTAATCACTCGATCTCGCTGAGCCTCAAAGATTTCAGATCTATTTTCTCGATCGAGGTGATTCCGTTTTTCAGATTTGTGGATCTCTCTCAAGTCGTCTTCAACATACTCTGATTAAGCCAAAGTTCTTAAGGAAGAAGACTATCAAGATCCAGATCTGAGAATATTATTGTTTGTATTTTATTTTCAAACCAAATTTCTTTGTAGGAGTTTTTCTCCGAGATTTGTAGGAAGGCTTTATCTTCCGAGTTTTGTAGATCCGGTTTGGATCAAGTTTTGTAGGAACGTGGTTCCGAGGTGTAGGATTGTTTTCAATCCGAGATAGTGGAGTAGCCGAGTCTAGTGATTTGCTAGATCAGTGAGTAAAGTGGACGTACCCAAGATTGGGGAACCACTATAAATCTCTTGTCGTCTGTGATTGCTTGATGTGTGCTGTGTTATTTTTTAATTCCGCATTTGACACGCATTTCACCTATTCACCCACCTCTAGGTGATTTAGGCTAACAACTTAGTACTCTCAATTGGTATCAGAGGGAGGTTGATCGTTAAAAGGTTAACACCTTGATCTTATCCTTTTAAGTTGTTTCTTGAATAGTATCAAGCATGAGTAAGACCAAGGATTTTGCTAAACTCCCTATCTGCACCAAGAACAATTTTCCTATGTGGAAGGAAAGAGTAAAGTTCTTTATGGAAGCAGTAGATCCCTGGATCTTCATGATTGTTGAAGAAGGTCCCCACATTCCTATGACTACTTCCACCATAGATTCCACCAAACAAGTTCCCAATGAATTGATGGATCTAGATAAGGATGAGATTGCACTTATCTCTCTGGACAAGAAAGCTAAAAATATTATAGCAAGTGCAGTCGATGACTCAATGCTGTAGAATCTGATTCATTGCCAATCTGCCAAGGAGATGTGGCAATCCCTAGTGACTCTAATGGAAGGTACTGAAGAAGTAAGGGATGATCGAAGGTCCCTACTGAACCAGAAGTATGAAGCCTTCAGGCAAGGGCCAAAGGAGGCTATAGCTGTCACAGTTGAAAACTTCTTCAAGATAGTCAATGGTCTAAGAGTGTATGGTCGAGTCTTCACAAATGGAGAGCTGAATGATAAGTTTCTGAGATCTCTCACCAAAGAATGGGATAACAAAGTTTGTGCCATCCGAGAGTTTGGCAGACTAGCAGAGACAGATCCACATAACCTATTTGGCAAGCTGATGTCATATGAACTGCAAATCAACTCCAGAAGAGCTGAAGAAGAGAACAGTCGCTTCACCTCAAAAGATAAGTCAGTTGCTTTAAAGGCCGACAGTTCAAGGAAGGGCAAAGCTGCCTCACCAGCCCCTTCTCAAGAAATAAGTGAAGAAGAAGGCTCCAAGCCAAGCACCTCAGGCTCAGAACTATCTGAAGGAGAGTTCTCATTGCTCTCCCGGCAATTCAAGAAAATCTTAAATAAAAAGAAGCAATGGAGAGGCAAAAATGCCTCATTCAGAAGATCACGACGTGATGGTGATCAGAGAAAGAAAGGCTCAAGTAGCCATGACAGGTATAACTCTAAACAGAACAAACAGATTTCGACTGACATCATTTGTTATTGTTGCAATAAGCCAGGTCACGTCATCGCCGACTGCCCTCACAAAAAGAAAGAAGGTGGAAGAAGAGAGGAAAAGAAATCCTCACACCATAAGAAGAGGACAGAGAAGAGTCTAGTAGCCAAGAAGAGAAAAACTCTCAGCGACTCCGACTCATCTGAGTCGTGTGAAGAAGAGGAAGCTTACTTTGGGCTCATGGCTCACTCAGATGATGAACAAGTCCCCCAGTTCACTGGGGAGGTAAAATCTCACACTCCTCTCTCTGAGTCTGATGATGATAATGAGCAAGAGGGCTATTCCTCTGAAGATGAATCTGAACTCATGGGTCAGTATAAGGAGTTACTCACAGCCTACGAAAAATGTCGTAGATTTGCGAAAACTCAAGCCAAAGAGATAAAATCTCTACAGGCTAGTGAGAGCAGCTTGAGAGAAGAAGTCAATAAGACTAACTCTCTTCAAGAGAACCTCAATGTTGCTATGGAGGAATAAAATAAAGCTCTCAAGCACCTCGACCTTAAAGAGAAAATCATCAAAGAATTGGAACAACAACTCGAGGCTGAAAAGAAACTTGTTGAGAGTTTCTCTAAGCCTAAGACAGTTCTTCCAATCGTTGCTGAGTTCTCTGCTAAGGACAAGGGTGCTGGTTTAGGCCACATTGATTCTTCTAGTAAATCCTCTAGGAGAAACAAGGCCAAGAGAAAGAATAAGGCGGCCTAGAAGGCTCTAGCTGAGGAAAAAGGGAAAGCTCCTTTTGAACCTGTTCTGTTCAAGAAAGTTATCTTTCCTACGAATGAACTCGACTATGAGTCTACCTATGGACACTTTTCTAGGCCGATCCCTGAGAAGCCTAAGTCAAGATACCAAGGTTGGACTCGTCCTCGTAACTTCGGCGAGAGTGTATTCAAAGCACCTTATGAAGAGATTCAACTTCAAAGCTATGGACCTTATGCTCATGGTCATAACATCAAGAAGACACCCAAGGTAAACCTATTGTGGAAAAGCCTATGAAGGAGAAGACTTCATGTAGCTGTCTTCATCATGAAGCCTCCTCCTCCAAAAGTAAGGTTCCTGCCAAACCATCATTTCAGAAAATCAAGAAGGAATACACTAGGCAAATATACAACAGGTTCGACTGTTGGTGTTGTGGCAGAATTGGTCACTTTGCCATCGATTGTTGGTTCAATCCTAGTAATGCTGCAACCCCTCAAGTTAGCAACGTGAGAATGACCACTCATGAGGCTAATACTCGTAGGGGGAGTTTTCTAACTCGAGACCAAGGACCCAAACATGATTGGGTTCCTAAGGCTAAGTGATTGTAATTGCAGGTATGTCCAAAGGCCACCAAAATGCCAATCTGGTATTTGGACAGCGGATGTTCTCACCATATGACCGGGACAAGAAGCCTACTCCAGAATTTCACCTCAGTTTGCAACGGACCAAAGGTCATCTTTGGAGGTTCAGATCGAGGGATAACTAAAGGCTATGGTACGATTTCTAACATTAGTGTTTCCTTTTCGGATGTAGCCTATGTTGAAGGATTGGAACACAATCTCATCAGCATAAGCCAACTATGCGATAAAGGATACATAGTTGAATTTCATGCCGACAAGTGTTTGATAAAATCGGTTAACAACATGGAAACTATTTTATCAGGCACTCGAAGCAGAAATATTTTCTATTTAAATTTCATTTGTATTGACACTTCTACACCAGTATGTCTTTTAGCAAAAAGTAGTGCATCTCTTGCTGACCAATGGCAAAAGAGACTAGCACATATTAATTTCAAAACTATTAATGTATTATTCTCTCAAAACTTAGTACGTGATGCATCTAATGTCAAGTGCGTTACGGACAGTCCTTGTCACGCTAGTATCAAAGGCAAGCAAATAAGAAGTTCGTTTAAAAGCATAATAGGCAAGGATTCCAATAGAAGCTTACAGCTACTCCATATGAACTTGTTTGGTCCACAGCAGATTAGAAGTTTGGGAGGTAATGAATATACGTTGGTTATTGTGGATGATTACTCGCGCTTTGCGTGGGTGTTCTTTCTGAAACACAAGTCAGATACCTTCGGTATTTTCACTAATTTTGTTAGGCAGATCCAGAACGAATACAACTGTTCCATAGTCAAAATCAGAAGTGACAATGGAACGGAATTCAAGTCTGGAGACATGATAGAATTCTGTGAAAGTCAAGGTATCTTTCATGAGTTTTCCTCTCCTCGTTCCCCATAGCAAAATGGAGAAGCTGAGAGAAGGAACTGAACACTCATAGAGGCTTGCCGGACCATGTTGAGTGATTCCTCACTTCCAGAGTATTTCTGGGCTGAAGCCGTCAACACCGCTTGTCACGTGCAAAATCTAGCACTCATCAACAAGAATCATGATAAGACTCCCTACAAACTTCTAAAAGGCAGGCAACCAACCATTTCATACTTTAGAATCTTTGGCTGTAAGTGCTTCGTACTTAACAATGACAAGTATCACACCACCAAGTTTAGCGAGAAAAGCTTTGAAGGTATTTTTGTAGGTTATAGTAGCCACAGTAAGGCCTATAGAGTATTCAATAGAAAAACTCTGGTGGTAGAAGAGTCGATACATCTTGTATTTGATGAGACGAGTCTGCTGCAAAGCAACTTGTCTAGTGTGCCTATTGTAGATGCAGGTACAAAGTTGAAAGAACTTAGCTTGGATGAAATTACTAAAGATAAGGATGAGACGTTCATCAAGATCACCTCTACAACCCCCATTGAAGAGGTAGATGATCAAAATGAAGAACACATCCCTGCTGAAGATGCAACTCCAGTGGATGAGGACATCTCAGATGCAAGGACTTTAGAGTTCAGACACTTGAAGGATCATCCTGTTGACCAAATTATAGGAGATCCTCGGGATGGCGTCAGAACTCGTCGAGGTACAACTAACGAGAATTTATACTTAAGTTTTCTGTCACAGGTTGAACTAAAGAAGTTATAGGAAGCCAACTCCGACGCATCCTGGATTATAGCCATGGAAGAAGAGCTGAATCAGTTCAAACGATGCAAAGTTTGGACACTTGTTCCTAGACCCAAGAGTAAGAACGTCATTGGGACAAAATGGGTCTACCAAAACAAGATGGACGAAGATGGAACAATTATAAAGAATAAAGCCAGACTTGTCGCCAAGGGCTATCGTCAAGAAGAAGGAATCGACTTCGACCAGACTTATGCTCCAGTAGCAAGACTGGAGGCGATCAGGTTATTTCTTGCCTACGCTGCACTTAAGGGCTTTACTGTTTATCAGATGGACGTCAAGTCCGCCTTCCTAAATTGTGACATAAAGGAAGAAGTGTATGTAGAGCAACCGCCAGGTTTTGTTGATTCAACCTTTCCTAATTATGTTTATTTACTACAAAAAGCACTATATGGTCTTAAACAAGCTCCTCGAGCTTGGTATGAGACGCTCTCCACCTTTCTTCTTGAGAACAAGTTCACAAGAGGAAAGATAGATAAGACATTATTTCTTAGGGAAATAAAAGGCAAGATTTTGCTAGTGCAAATCTATGTCGACGACATCATTTTTGGCTCTACAGATAACAACCTCTGCAAGAAGTTTTCTAAACTTATGCAAGGGAAGTTTGAAATGAGAAGTATGGGAGAGCTGAAGTATTTCTTAGGGCTTCAAGTGAAACAATCTGAGAATGGAATTTTCATCTCACAGACCAAGTTCACCAAAGAGCTACTTAAGAAATTCGGAATGGAGAATGCAACCTCTATGAAGACTCCAATGGCCTCAGCTATGTCTCTGGACAAGGATGAGAAAGGGAAACCTTTTGATAAAACCAAGTACAGAAGCATAATTGGGTCCTTGCTCTACCTTACTTCAAGTAGACCAGATATAATGTTCTCAACATGTGTATGTGCTAGATTTCAGGTGAACTCTAAGGAATCTCACAACATCGCTGCAAAGCGAATCCTGAGATACCTCAAAGGTACACCAAATCTTGGCTTATGGTACCCAAGAAGTAATGATAGTGAACTAATTGGATTTTCAGATGCAGATTTTGCAGGTAGCAAAGATGACAGGAAAAGCACTTCTGGGACTTGCCAATTTCTCGGAAGGAGACTTATTTCCTCGAGTAGTAAGAAGCAGAACTGTGTAGCCATCTCAACGGCTGAATTAGAGTACATCTCTGCAGGCAGCTGTTGTGCATAGCTTTTATGGATCAAGAACCAGTTTGAAGACTATAACATGAAGTTCCAGAACATTCCTTTGTTTTGCGACTCATCTAGCGCTATAGCAATAGCCAACAACCTAGTCTCCCACAGCCGGACCAAGCACATAGAGCTTCGCTATCATTTCATCCGGGAGCATGTGGAAAATGGAGACATAGATCTACAATATGTCTCCTTAGACAGGCAAGTTGTAGATATATTCACTAAGCCGCTGGACGAGTCCAAGTTCTCGTTCTTCAAAACGGAACTCGGACTGCTCAACAAAGAAGACTAGTGATGGACTCACAAATCAAGAAGATATCAGTGGTGTTGGATGATCAGAGATAAAGTTTTCAGTGGCAATAGACATCTACCAAGGAAAATTGTCTTTCAAGTATTAGATACTCGAGTATATCAAGACTTACACGAGTAAACGGAAAATACTTGAGTAAAAAGTCTGACCTACTCGAGTATTTGACAAGATACTTGTTTATGAACTCTACCTACTCGAGTATGTTTTGTCTACTACTCGTGTATGAGGTTACCTACTCGAGTATGCTCCGCCTAATACTCGTGTATGATGCTATCTACACGAGTATACGGACTTCTATTTTGGATTTCTAATTTTTCTATTCGCACCGAGCTATTTGCCGGTTCATTCAGGTATGAAATTATATTTATTTTTCCTAAAACCTATTTAGGATTATATATATATATATAGAAAAATCAGGAAACCCTTTCCACTTCTCATTCACTCGAGTAGCCGCCGACTCCTCATCTTCTGAAAATCACAGAGCATCATCTTCTTCGCTTCTCTCTTCCTCCAGAATCGCAGATGGCCCCCTCCTCTAAAATCGGCATCGGCTCTGAACTCGCCCCCACGGGTATAGCCGATCTTTCAGATGATTTCCACAATCTTCTGATTTTGTTTGAAACCGTCGGATTGTCGTTCGTTCTCTTGTCGCCGTGCCGAGTCATTTTCCCAGCAGTTGAGGAGTTCTATCAGAATCTGAAGGTAAAGCGTAATGGAAAGCTCCTGAAAACCAAGGTCAGAGGGATAAAAATTCGACTGGATAAAGTTTCTCTTACAACTCTGTTAAAGCTTCTAGTGGTCGATGAAGATGCCGAAATGACTGCAGACGATTCAGTAAGAACTAGCTTATTCTGTGGAGCTAACCCTCAAGCCCATTCCTTTAGCAGGGCCGACTTCAACTCAGAAGGAAAGTTCCTAGTGGATGTTATAGCAAAGATACTGTTGTGCAAGACGTATTCCATTCGAGACATTTCTATGGAAATGTTTGACATAATGCAAGCTATTATCTGCCGCAAACAGTTCCACTTTGGACTGTTGATCCTAGATAAAATCAGAGATAGCATTAAGCATCCCAGCTTTGGCAGAATTATCTCCCTCCTGCTTCATGAGATTAACCCATCAGTCTTTAACCTATCCAAAGGGAGTCCCCTCCATCACATGAAGAAAGTTTCCATATCCTCCATCCAGAGATATGATATTAAAATTCTGAATTCTGCCCAAGCATTCAAAGCTGCTGTTCCTTCAGAAATGTCCCAAGAACACAGTGTATCTGAAGACAGGATTCCATCTCCTCCTCTACATCAAACTGCAGCTACCTCTGGTGCAATAGTTGAGGGGGAGCCTGCCTCTTCTCATCCTAAGTACCCAGCTTCCTCAGAACTTTCAGAACTAGCAGAAGTCAGAGTTTCTCCTCCTCCAGCAAATCCTGAATCAGAGATTCCAGATCCAGCAACCTTACTGTCTACAGCAGAATATATAAATAAATTCATTGATGAGCTCAGCTCAGATGCTCCCCCTATTTCAGAATGAATCAGCTGTAAAGTCTCCTGCTCAGGATCCAGTTCAGACTCCAGTTCAGTCTCCTGTACAATCTCCTGCTCAGTCTCCAGCTAAAGAGTCCAGCCAGCCTGAACAGATTCTGTTGTCTTATGATGAGGAAGTATCTCCAGAACCAGTGGATGCTCCTCTGAGGACACTGGACTTCACCCTTCCTTCCTTCATCAACACTGAAGATTCAAATTTGGTAGAACCCTTCAAAAGAGCTGTCAGTTTAGTGGAAATTACTGAAATCCCTCCATGGAATGCTCCTGCTAGTTCAGTCCCTGCACCAACCTCATCTCCTTCTTCTTCTTCAGATCTGGTGAGTAAGATTGCACAGTTGCTCATTGAACAGAGAAAGTACTTTGATGAATCTCTAGCCTCAGTAAATAACAAGGTCACTACTCTTGAAAAGGAGATGAGTAGAGGCTTTGCTGAAATTCAAGCCAATACTGATGAGCTCAAGAGATTGTTTCAGCTAGGTGGAAAAGCAATAGATCACACTATCACAAGCATAGGTGAACTAAGAAATCAAGCTGAAACTGTTGCACATAATCAGATAATATTGGACAAGAATGCTGAAGCAAATGTGATGAAAGTATGTGAAGAAGTTGGCACTTTCAGAGATGAAGCAATTACCAAGCTAGCTGTAGATATCAGCAAGGGGGAGAAAGTTGTAAAAGAACAAGTTGAAAAAGTAGTTGAAAAACTATCTGAACAAGCCCAAACAACTGTGGATGGTCTTGTAAAAGATATGAAAGCAGACATCCTAGCCCAGCTCCAATATGTCAAATTCTACATTTATGATACAGCTGTATGGGTAAATAATCAGAACTTCCCAAATTCTCAACTCAACCCTACCATCATTCCCAAGTTCTTAGACCCTCTTGAAGAACATCCTCCAGCAGATGCTCCAGCTCAGGCAAACATTCTAGGAGGTATGCCAGTCTTCTCACCCAGACCTGATGGTGATGTGACTGAGACTCCTCTCTCTTATATAGATATTTGGCAAGATGAACTTCCTCCTAGTTCTCAAGGTGCCCCAAGGAAGTAAAGGAAATATGGTGACGGCTCTTCTGCCATCCGTTCTGCACCTAGAAAAGAGCCTGCCCCAGCTTCTGAAGGTAGATCAGAAATTGTTCATTCTGAAGTTTGGAGTCCAACCTCCAAATCTCTGATCCTTGATACCCTGAAGTTAGTAACAGATCTTGGTGAGCACAGAGATCAGTATTACAGTTATTCAGAATGGAAGGCTTATGAAGCATCTCAGATCAAGATCAGACTTCATGACAGGAATTGGGGATATAACAACCCAGCTGCTCCTCCTAGGCCCAGAACATATTTTCCTAAACCTTTCTGTTACCTAGAGAGGCAAGAGCTGAAGAGAGAAAGAATGCACAAAGGATCCCCTTCTTGAGTC
This sequence comes from Platanthera zijinensis, assembly GCA_039513925.1. Lineage (NCBI taxonomy): Eukaryota > Viridiplantae > Streptophyta > Magnoliopsida > Asparagales > Orchidaceae > Platanthera > Platanthera zijinensis. The sequence continues at coordinate 171,274,726 of CM077078.1, forward strand.
AATGAGAATGTGGAAATGGACTGTTTAATCTGTTAAAAACATTTCTATATATATATTTTTTTGATTCTGATTATGGCAATTTGATTCTTTATCCTGCTTCAGTTTATATTTTTTTTTTGTATATGTGTGTTGTTCTTTTTACTCTAAGTAATTCACCTTAGTGTAGAGGGTGCTGACATCTACAAATAGAGGGAGATTGTTGGGATTTGTCTCCACAATACCTCAGATTTATAGGAGATCAGACCTTGAACTAAGATGAATTAAGATGTATTTGATATTGTGTTTAAGTTATATGTGTGCAGGTTCTCATTGCCAAGTGTAGACCAATGTCAGTCTATAATGGGTCACCAAACACAGGACCATACAATGTAATCCCTCATTGTCTGATCCAAAGTGTTGGCCCATGTATAGCCTCTCTATTGGGATACACTTCCTATACAAGCACATGGATTGGTGGACTGAAGTATTGAAGTTTATTTTCTCAGAAGAAATTTTTCTAAGTCCACATACTCGAGTAGCCTTCTTCATATACTCGAGTAAGTGACTTAGTACTCGAGTAGATCCTCAGACATACTCTTGTAGACTCTGTATACTCGTGTAGATAAGTTCATACTCGAGTAGATAGTTAGTCACTCGAGTAAGTCATATATTATACTCGAGTAGATCCTTCTGTTCTTAGATCCGAAATTTTCTCTAAGTCCACATACTCGAGTACCTCCTTTTATACTCGAGTAAGTGAGTCTGCACTCGAGTAAGTTGGGTTACATACTCGAGTAGACTGTATTATACTCGAGTAGATGATAAACTTGCACTCGAGTAGTTGGTTAATTACTCGAGTAAATGTTCTGTTCATACTCGAGTAGATCTGTGCTTCTCATCTCAGAAATATTTTAAGTCTACATACTCGAGTAGTTCCCTATATATTTGAGTAAGTGACTCTGTACTCGAGTAGTCGTTATTCATACTCGAGTAGGTTAGTGATTACCCGAGTAGTTTTCTCAACATACTCGAGTAGTTCCTTTTTCCCTCACTCGAGTATCTCCAACCCTTTCACTCGAGTAATTTTTTTCCTATCTTATCTGAGAAAGTGTTTTACTCGAGTATATACTCTCATACTCGAGTAGTTCGAAAATCACTCGAGTGTTGATCTCTGAATCACTCGAGTAGCTTCTCTTCTTATACTCGAGTATACTCTTGCTATCCACTCGAGTATATACCATCTGATACTCGAGTATGTTTCTTCTATGACTCGAGTATATCTGTTTAAATTTTCCTGAAATTCTCTAAGTCAATTTCGCTGTGTATTTCAAATTAATCATTTTTGATTGGTCCACGTGTCATCCCTAATTAATTTTCTGACCATTGGAGTCCACCTATAAATAGGTCCTCTCAGATTTGACTAATAACAAGTTTACAGAGATTTTATTTTAAGAAAGAGAAAAAGTTCCGTGAACCCTAATTTCTCACGCCGCCGCCATTGACATTCACGGAAGAAGCTCTGGATCGACGATCTTCGATCGCTGTTTTTCAACTCTGATTCTCCAGCGATCCAGACGAAAGTTAATCACTCGATCTCGCTGAGCCTCAAAGATTTCAGATCTATTTTCTCGATCGAGGTGATTCCGTTTTTCAGATTTGTGGATCTCTCTCAAGTCGTCTTCAACATACTCTGATTAAGCCAAAATTCTTAAGGAAGAAGACTATCAAGATCCAGATCTGAGAATATTACTGTTTGTATTTTATTTTCAAACCAAATTTCATTGTAGGAGTTTTTCTCCGAGATTTGTAGGAAGGCTTTATCTTCCGAGTTTTGTAGATCCGGTTTGGATCGAGTTTTGTAGGAACATGGTTCCGAGGTATAGGATTGTTTTTAATCCGAGATAGTGGAGTAGCCGAGTCTAGTGATTTGCTAGATCGGTGAGTAAAGTGGACGTACCCAAGATTGGGGAACCACTATAAATCTCTCGTCCTCTGTGATTGCTTGATGTGTACTGTGTTATTTTTTAATTCCGCATTTGACACGCATTTCACCTATTCACCCCCCTCTAGGTGATTTAGGCTAACAACTTAGTACTCTCAGGGGAACTACTATAAAATTAATGTGTCGTCTGTGATTGATACCTTCTTTTTTGTGTGTGCTGTGAATTATATTTATCCATATCTATATATATATCACTTGTTTTTAAAACTGCTGTAAAAATTAAAAAAAGTTTTTAAAATACTCTATTCACCCCCTGTAGAGTAAAGTTAGATCTATCCCTTCTACTTTCAATTGGTATCAAAGCAGGTTTTGTTTTACAGGCTAACACCTTAACCAATAGATATGATAGATCTTATCTTACCTAGAAGATTGTTGATAAATTTATCATGGAACAAAATAAGGAGTACTCAAGCACTAGACATCTTGTTGCAATCTTAATAAGTTTGCACCATGGAAAGAAAGGATTAGGTTATATACGAATTCTATTAATAAGGATATCTACAATTCAATTTTGATAGGTCCACCTCTACCACTGAAAACAACAAGCACTACACCTCCACCAGAACTGACAAAGGCTCAGAGAAAAGCAAAAACTGCTGATGCAAAGGCTATGAATTTTCTAGCCCAAACAATGACTGATGATATTTTTCAGAAGGTTTCTGAATGCACCTCAGCAAAAGATATCTAGGACTCACTCACTGTAATGGTATCTGGGTCATCAGATGAAAGAAAAGGCAGATGATCTCACCTGATTTCTAAATATGAGAATTTCAGAAAGGGATAAATTGAATCTGTTGTTGATATTGTTGGAACACCCTATTACTAATTTGGGTCAGGATCACTATATAGATATGATTGTTGCTTTGACCTTATTGTATAGAGAAAAGGTCAACTAGTTTGTTCTAAGGCTTAGGACTTAGGGTTAAAGATTTCCCCAAGACCTCCTAGTTCAGATCAAGAAACCAAGAAGAAGAATTGATGGTTTCGTCGAGCTCAGATCGACGAAGCATCGAACTCAGTTTGACTATCTCCGAGTTCAGGCTGACAAAGCGTCGACCTCAGTTCGACGATCTCTGAGCTCAAGTCGCCGAGGCGTCGAACCCAGTTCGACGATCTCTGAGCTCAGATCGACGATTTATGTCCAAGTAAAAATTCCAATATCTCTGAGCTCAGTTCGACGATAGTTGAGCTCAGATCGACGATTTCATTTTGAGATCGACGATTTCTGGGATTTTGTAAGCTTGTTAAGGATTTCAAATCAGAGTATTTAATGAAGAAGATTTCTAGCCGTTATAATAAATCTAGAGCAAGTTTCAAGGAAATAAAGAAGGAATGTACTTAGGTTATTTCCTCCAGAGACAGTTGACAATTAAAGAAAGCATTTATGACTTTGCTAACGGCTATTATCAAGATTTGACGACTGGAGTTCTTATTATCATCATTCAGAGAGAACAAAGACACATAATATACTCAGAACACACACAGAGAAAGAAAAAAGAAGATCAATAACTCAGAAAAACTGAACAAGTTTTCTTTCTGATTCCTGCTGATCAAATGCTTTCTTAAGTCTTCATCATTCACACTCCAGACAACAAACATTTCAGTTCTTGCTGAAATTATCTAGTGCTGGAGCAATCAAATTCTTTTAAAACCTATCACCCTTGCAAAGCTTCCAGTTCCTTAACTTCTGCTACATCTTAGGGGGAGCTTTGATAACATCTCATCCGCTTGAGCTTCTCTTTGATAGTTGACAGAGAAGACAACTTCACCTCTTTTTCTTTTACTTTCCTGTAAAAGGGTTTTTAAACTCCCTTCAAAAGTTTTGCTTTGGTTCCTGAGACCTGATAAAAACTTAGTGGTGGCAAGACACCTGATCAAAAAATCTGGTTTAGTTTTTGAGCACTTGATCAAAAGGTCATTGGTTCCCAGGACACCTGATCAACTCATCCAGCATTGGATTCCTTCCAAGGGTGGTAGAAGAGTGTATGTACCCAGGTTTTGGGGAACCATTATAGCTCCTTGTGTCTTCTAGATTGATTGCTCTTTCTTGTGCTGTGTACTGTGAATTAATCCATTTGTAGTTGTTTTATTTTAGTTTCTGCTTAGCACTCTACACTTATTAAATCAAGTCTTCCACTGCTAGAATAATTTTTAATTTTGCAAAATTTTTTTAAAACACTCTATTCACCCCCTCTAGAGTGATGGATTGATCTTACCCTCACTTTTAATTGGTATCAGAGCGAGGTTGGTTGCTCAGCCAAATTGGTTGTTAATACAGACTAACATCTGAACTAAAAGATCAATCTTAAGATCGATCCTTTTAGAGGGTTATTTTTATTATATCTATTTTAGTTTAAATTCATGGCATAAAACAAGGATTATGCTAGCACCAAACCTCCAGTGTGCAATCTTTCCAAGTTTGCACTTTGGAAGGCAAGGATTAGATTGTACATGAATTTTATTGATGAAGATATCTTTAATTCTGTTTTGACGGATTGCCCAAAGCCTCCTACAAGCACAAGTACAAATGTTGTTCCACCTCCTTCAAGAACAGATGCTGATATAAAGAAATGGAAGGTTGTTGATGCCAAAGCTATGAACATCCTTGCACAGACAATGTCTGATGATATCTTTCAAAAGGTAGCTGAATGCAACTCAACTAAGGAAATTTGGGACAAACTATCTGAAATTGTATCAAGATCAGTTGATGAGAGGAAAGATAGAAGATCTCATCTCATCTCCCAATATGAAAATTTCAAGAAGGAAGAAAATGAGTCAGTAGCTGACATGTACAGCAGACTAAGCTTAATTGTCAGTGAACTCAAAACCTTGGACAAGGAGATCTCTCTCACAGAGATCAATGACAAAATTCTAATGTGCTTCCCCAGCACTAGGGATTCAAGAATCTAGCCAATAAAGGATGCTAGAAGTCTGAATGAGATAACACTAGAAGCTCAATTGGGCAAGCTCAAATCTTATGAGCAGCCCATCAAAAATAGAGAAGAAGAACAAAAGACAATTTCTCCAGCAATCAGGAAGGAGAAATCAATTGCTTTCAAAGCCACAGAAGAATAGCCTGAAGACAAAATCACAGGCAATGAAGAACTGATGAGTCTTTTAGCAAAAAGGTTTTACAAAATGGCTAGGAAGGACTTCAGAAAAAGGTCATCTAGAGGCCAAGAGAAGCCAAAGTATGATAGGTCAAATAACAAAGAAATTATATGTTATGGTTGAAGAAAACCAGGCCACATACTGCCTGACGGTCCAAAAAATTAAATAAGGACAAAAAGGACAAGAGAGAAAAGAGAAAAGACAAAGACTCTAGAAGAAATCATCATGATAGATCCTCTTCCAGCAAGAACAAGCACACTAGGAAGGGATTTGTTGCTGAAATATGGAGTGCAACAGAAGAAGAATCTGATGCATCATCAAGCTTAAGTGATGAGGAAGATGATGCACAGGAAAAAGAATTCTGCATGATGGCAATCAATGCATCTCAGAACAACACTGATTCAGAACATGAATCTGAATCTGAATCTGAACCAGAGCTAGAAGAAGATCAGGTAATTGATTCATTTTATTTTAATTCAGAGGACTTCAAGTCTTAATTTAGAGCACTGTGTTTAGTTCTACTCAATTCTGAGAAAGAAAGTATCTCTCTCAGAAATCAATTTTCTGAATACAGTACCTTAAGTTCAGATAACCTCAAACTCTCAGATGAGTTAGAATGTTGTAGAGAGCAGATAGCTTCACTGAAAAGTGAACTATCTGAGGCCAAGAAGTTTGAAGAAACCCTCAATGGGAGAAGTATCAAACTAATGGACATCACAAGCACATTGAACTCAAGACTTAATAGTACACTGGGCTTGGGTGCTTCATCTAGCCAAGCTATTGTATTAACAACTCCCATTAAATTTAACTCTGATAAAGGAAAAGGAGTTGTGGAGGTAGCTAGAAAAAATTCTGATCTACCCAAAAATAACAAAGTTCAACAAATATCGTCGAACAGAGCTCGACAATCTTCAAACAGAGCTCGACGATCTTCGAACATAGCTCAGCGTTTTCATGCTTAATCGTCGAACTCAGGTCGACGATCTCTTATCTCTGAACACAGACAAGATCGATCGCTGAACGGAGCTCGACGATTTGACCCAAGATCGTCGAACTCAGTTCCACGATCGTCGTACGGAGCTTAGAGATTTTACAACTTCTCAAAGGGTACATCAAAAGTTAATTCTAGATATCCTACATCTCAAGGGTTCAACCCTTATACTGAATGAATAATTCCTCCTAGGAGATATCATCCTGAAGGGTATAAGAGTCAACCAGAGATGTCTTTAATTTCTGATTTCAAAGGTTATCAAGCTTGACCCAAGGTAACTGGGTCAAAAACAAATTAAATGTTATTTGTGCAGGTGAAGACCTATCCAACAATGGACCAACATTGGTATCTTGATAGTGGGTGCTCTACGCACATGACAGGAAGCATGGATAACTTGACATCCTTCAAGGCTAAACATGGACCCAAAGTCATGTTTGGAGATTCAAACTTTGGAAAGACCAAAGGAATTGGTGCAGTCCAAATAGGATCAGTAGCATTCAAGAAGGTAGTATATGTGGAAGGATTGAAGCACAATCTTATCAGTATCAATCAGCTATGTGATGAAGGCTACCAGGTTACATTCAACAAATCTTCATGCCTCATCAAATAGGGTGACAACACAACTGTGTTGACAGGTAACAGAAGAGGTAACATCTATTTAGTAGATTTGCATTCAACCAAGGTAGACATTTGTTTATTTAATTCTCTTAGCAAACCTAATGAATTATGGCATAAGAGATTAGGACATGTTACCTTAGAACCATTGCTAGGCTATCCAAGGACAGCCTTATTCGAGGACTCCCTTCTGGCCCTTACAAGAAGGAATGACTCTACAGGGCTTGTCAATTAGGCAAGCAAACTAAAAACAGCTTTAAGTCACTTAATAAGAGTGATTCACCTAGGATTTTGTACTTGTTACATATGGATCTATTTCGACCCATTTCTGTACAAAGCCTAGGCGGGAAATCTTACACTTTAGTAGTTGTAGATGACTTCTCTAGATTCACATGGGTGTCTTTTTGAGAAAGAAGTCTGATAACTTCAAGTGTTAAACAGAGTATCTCAAATGTATACAGATTGAGTTCAATAATCACATAGCCCTGATCAGAAGTGATCATGGGACAAAGTTTGATTCTTTTCTTATGCAAGAGTTTTGTCAGAAGGAAGGGAACAAGCACATTTTCTCATCTCCTTGAACTCCTCAATAGAATGGGGTAGCTGAAAGAATGAATAGAACCCTTATTGAATCTGCCACAACATTGTTGACAGATACTCACCTCCCTCTATCCTTTTGGGTAGAGGCTGTGAACACTTCAAACTATGTTTTGAATAGGAGTTTGATACATAAGATAAATGTCAAGACTCCCTATGAATTACTCAAAGGGAAGAAACCTAAAGTTGACTATCTTAGGATTTTTGGTTGTATTTGCTACATTCATAACAACAATAAAAAATACTAAGCAAAATTTGAAGCTAAAGATGATGGAGTGTTTCTGGGATACTCAATGATCAGTAAGGCCTATAGGGTTTTTAATAAATAATCTCATATAGTTGAAGAGACTGTGAATGTTTCTTTTGATGAAACTAACATATCTTACAAGGAGAAGAGCACTTCTACCATAGACCCTTTGTAGGTACATTCTATATCGGAAGACTTGGACAGGCTACATATCATTGAATAAGATCCATCACCTTCATCCATTCAACAAGAAGCTAAAAGCAGTGAAAATGAAATGATAGTGAGATCTTAGCAAGCCATGATGACAATCTAAATGAAGAGCCAGTTGTTGTTCCACAAGAGGAAATAACAACATAGGTAGGTGAACAATAAACACCTATTGTTGATTTAGTAATATCAAGAGATCATCCAATCTCCCAAGTGATTGGAGACATCTCAGCAGGTGTGCAAAACAGAAACCAATTCAATCAAAATCTGATGCACACATGCTTTCTTTCTCAAATTGAGCCTCAATCCAAACAAGATGCAGAACAAGATCCAAACTGTATCATTGCAATGCAAGAGGAATTAAATCAATTTGAAAGAAATAATGTTTGGGATCTAGTTCCAAAGCAAAAGAATCATCCCATTGTTGGAAAAAATAGGTATTCAGGAACAAGCTAGATGATAAAGGAGTTTTAGTAAGAAATAAAGCAAGGCTGGTTTCTCAAGGATACTCTCAAGAAGAAGGCATAGAATATGACCAAACCTTTGCACCAGTTGTAAGGTTGGAGGCCATACGAATCTTCCTGGCATATGCAGCTCACAAGAAGTTCAAAGTTTATCAAATTGATGTCAAAAGTGCATTCCTCAATGGTGACATCAAGGAAGAGGTTTATGTAAAACAACCCTCATGTTTTATCTCTCTAACTCACCCTGAGTTTGTTTATAAATTGCATAAAGCACGATATGGTCTCAAACAAGCTCCAAGAGCATTGTTTGAGACCCTAGCTTGTTTTCTCTTGAAAAATGATTTTAAAAGGGGTAGAGTAGACCAAACTCTTTTTATTAGAACCCATAAGTCCAATATCCTACCAGTACAAATCTATGTAGATGATGTTATTTTTTGTTCTACTGATTCAAATTTGTGTAAAAGGTTCTCCAACCTAATGCATTCCAAATTTGAAATGAGTATCATGGGTGAGCTATCCTTCTTTCTAGGATTGCAAGTCAAACAACATGCTGATGACATCTTTATTTATCAAACCAAGTATGCAAAAGAATTGGTTGAGAAATTTGGTATGTCTGAAGCATCCTCTATAAAAACACTTATGCTTACTAATGTTGTATTAGATGCTGATGAACATGAGAAACCAGTTGATCAGACAACATATAGAGCAATGATTGGCTCCTTATTGTATCTTACAGCTAGTAGACCAGATATAATGTTTGCTACATGCATATGTGATAGATTCAAATTCAGCCCTAGAGAGTCACACCTTACATTAGTTAAGAGGATTCTTAGGTATGTGAAAAGTTGTCCAAATCATGGTCTCTGGTATCCAACTGATTCAGGATTTGATCGAACTGGATTATCAGATGCTGATTATACTGGATGTAGAGTTGACTGGAAAAGCACCAGTGGAACTTGTCAGTTTCTTGGTGACAGACTTTTCTCCTGGTTTTGTAAGAAACAAACATCTGTGTCTACTTCAACTACTAAAGTTGAATATATGACAGCAAGTAGCTGTTGCTCACAAATATTATGGATTCAAAATCAGCTTCTAGACTATGGCTACAACTTAAAAAAGTCCAAAATATTTGTGATAAAACTAGTGTTATTTCAACAGCTTAAAATCCAGTCCTCCATAGTAGGACAAAACACATAGAGATTAGGCATCATTTCTTAAGAGATAATGTAGAGAAGAATAAAATTGAATTGGAATATATCCCAACTGATTTACAAAAGGGAGAAATTTTCACCAAACCCTTGGATGAAAAGAAACACACCTTCTTCCTTAATCAGTTAGGAATGTTAGATGGAGGAAGTCTTAATTAAGTTCCAAGACCTTTAAACCTAAAAAGAGACAAAGACTAGGTTAAAATTTTTTGAATTTCCTAGTGTCTATAAGTTTTCATGTCTTTGATTTACGCTCGATGATTTTCCTGAAGATCGTCGAACGGAGCTCGTCGTTTCAAGATAGTATTTAACTATCTTTTGTTTTCCGTCGAACGGAGATCGATGATGTTAGGAATCGTCGAACAGAGCTCGGCGTTTTCCAGATAGTGCTGAACTATCCTTTTCGGTCGGCGATCTTGATTATCGTCGAACGGAGATACACGATGTTAAATATCGTCGAACAAAGATCAATGATGTTGAGACCCTTCAGTTTCCCCTAGAGCCGTCGATCGCCGAACTTAGTTCAACGATCTTTCCTTTTCAGCGTCGAACCCTTATATAAAATCAATTTTCAGGCGTTGTTCTTCTTTGCGCTTTCATACTTTCTACAATAACTTTCTTTCCCTCAAAACTCCTCTACACTTGATCGTGTTTGTGTTTGCAGGAAACATGTAGGTTTCAGTTTCCGTTTTAGCAGCAATGAAGTTCGATACTGGTTTTGACATTGATATGGATTCATTTTAAGGAACTGATCAAATGTTCAAGGATATTCTGGAACTGTTTACGGAGCAATAACTTATGAACATCATGAAAACCAGAATCAAATTAGTAGTAGATGAAATTAAAGAATGGATCTATGCTGCCCACAATCTGGATCAACACACAGTCATTGGCACCATCTCAGGAACTCAGGTATCCCTAACCCCGGCCATTCTTACAGAAATTTTTGGGTTAAGTACTGGACATGATAGCATAAACCTATCAGGGGTAGAATTTACTGAGATGTTAGATAGAATGGGTCACAATTATGAAAACCCTAATAAGCTGTTAATGAAAAATCTTTCTATGGAGTATAGATTTTTAGCAGACATTGTAGGAAAAGTGTTGTTAGCCAAATATTCAGCTCATGACACAATATCAAGACATCAGTTCTGCTTAATGGCTGCCATAGTAGATAAGAAGCTTTTGGATTGGGGAGCCATCTTCTTTTATTTGATCAAGAAGAAAATCAATAAGAATTTTGTGAATTTTGGAAGAATTCTGGGCCTATTCCTGCAGAATAGGTGCCTCAGCTGTTAGTGTCAAATGGAATGCATATCAATGCTTCCAAGAGACTTTCTTCTGCTCTCTTTGGCAAATGGGAGAGGCAGATTGTCAAACCTAGTATGGGTCCTGCAACACAAACTTCTTCAGGAACAAGGACTGTTTTAGTCACTCTTCCACAATCCACTGCCCCAACAGAAGTATTGCCATCCCCCTTAATTTCCTCTTCTCTATCTTCACAACCAGTTATATCTTCAACATCTTCTCCTCCCTCTCCTCCTCCTGTAACTTCTTCACCTCCTCCAGCCACTTACCAAGAAGATTTCCAATCTATATCTCTCTTCTCCTCCATTGACTTAGAATCATCCTCCCAACTTCCATCCTTCAATCTCCTAGATGATTCATTCAAGGATGATTCCCCCTCTTCACCTCTAGATATCCTATCCACCTCACAATCATTCCAACAAATACTTCATGACATCATCTCTCAACCATCTTTTTCCCATACCATCTCCTCATTCCTACCAACAGTCACCATCCTAGCTTCATCTATTTCATCCATCCCTATCTCTCAGCCATCCATACCACTTCACCCAACATTCATTCCATCCATCTCTGCAGCACACCCCTCTACCTCTACTCAAGTTAACCTTGAGCAAGTAGATCTTCTTCCTTTGGCAGATAGACTGTATGAGTTGTTGGCCCCCAAGCTAACACTCTTACTCGATTCAGCCTTGGCTCTCTTAGTCAAGAATCTGACTGATTTATCTGTTAGACTATATTCTTCCTTCTCCTTTAAGGCCACTCCTTCTTCTGGGGGCCTAGATTCAGTTATCACTGATACTAGGCAGGGGGAGATGCCTTATGAAGAAGTGCTGCCTTCAGAGAATTTATCTTTAGCAATGCAGATTTCAGAGAGTTCAGCTTCAGAGCAAGTTTCAGTTCCAGCTTCAGCTCCAGCTCCAACCATCAGTCCTGCAGTAGATATATATTCTTTATTATCAATATTTGATTCAATTTATAGCTATTATCCGCCAGAACCTCTCCCTGCTGAAGATTTAACTAGGGCTATTATTCCTCTCTCCTGCTATGATCCAACCCTGATAGAGATGTACATAAATTCTGTTCAATCTATGGAGAGTGATTATGTGGTTCTTGAGTCTGTTGCTGCTGCTGATGTTAATTCTTTAGAGGCTGTTGAAGAGCCAGTTTGTTCAGTTACAGAGGCTACTTCTTCGGTTTATGTTCTTGTTGTTACTGCTGTTCCTACTATTTAAAATGCTGTTTCAAGTGCTACTATTGTTATTTCTTCTACTTCTCCTTCAGCTTCTGCTCCTGTTTCCACCACCAAAGCAGCCTACAAGGAAATAGATGCTTTGTTTGATGAGCCTCAGAGTTCTGATGAGGATGATGAATTATGAACTGACTCATAGTATTCCTCTGCAACTATTTCAAAGAAGAGGAAAGACAGAAGCAAGGCTATGAAAAGGGTTCAATTTACCAAAGCTACAACTGATCATGACATACCATATTACATTCTGCACAATTGTCCTATTACTGAGCATTGGATGCAATATTCTAAGAACCAGTTGAAAGCAATGAATAAGAGAAGAAAGTATGACAAAGGAACTTCTCATCCTCCTCCTCCTCCTTCTCCAAGCATAGGATCTAGTGGAGTCTCAGAGTCTCAGCTCCTCAAGCTTCCAACATTTCTCAACCCCAGCAAAACTATAAAGGAAGATCTCAATCCAGAGGTTATCAGCAAAGAGGAAATCAGCCTGGAGGAAGACAGTATAGAGGAAATCAAACAGACTATCAAGTTAATTCAAGAGGATAACCCAGACAGCAACCTTATATACGGAAAGGACAAGGAAAAATTGACTCAACTACTGGTCCCTTTCCTTACAAGCTCAAAGAAAGTTTTCACTCAAAAGCTCCTCTTACTGACACCATAAACAGGTATGAGCCACCAGTACTTTTTGAAGATCCAGATAATAATCCAGCTTCCTAGACAGCCATACTTAAAGAAATGGCTGCTCTAGACCAAATTAAGAAAGCAAGAGAGAAGGGCCAAGACACATCCAATATATCTACTCTATAAGATCAAAGAAGACAGGGACTTGAAAGACACAGCTCCAAGAGATTCTTCAATACTGAGGAATACATGCAGCTACATCCTGAAGCTGTAGTTCCTAGAAGCAAAAGCCAAAGGGCTCTTGGTGCTGCTGATGATTTCAAATCAAAGAAAGACTCAGAAAATCCAAACAGAGAAATCATCTTCAAGAAAAGAACTGATGACAAGCATTAATCTGGATGTAAGCTGAAAACTATATTATATCTCTGCTGAACTACTTCTGTGCTGTAATATAATCATATCTTTGGTTCTGCAATGTTGTTTCTGTATTTCTGTTATTATTGTTTTCTATAACTCATATAAATAGTAATCCTAACCCAAATAGGGGGAGATTGTTGGAACACCCTATTACTAATTTTGGTCAGGATCACTATGTCAATAGGATTATTGCTTTGACCTTGTTGTATATAGAAAAGGTCAACTAGTTAGGTCTTAGGCTTAGGACATAGGGTTGAAAATTTCCCCAAGACCTCCTAGTTCAGATGAAGAAACCAAGAAGAAAAATTGAAGTTATCATCGAGCTCAGTTCGACGAAGCGTCGAACTAAGTTCGACTATCTCTGAGTTCAGGATGACAAAGCGTTGACCTCAGTTCGACAATCTCTGAGCTCAAGTTGAAGAGGCGTCGAACCCAGTTCGATGATCTCTGAGCTCAGATCGACGATTTCTGTCCAAGTAAAAATTCCAATATCTCTGAGCTCAGTTCGACGATAGTTGAGCTAAAATCGACGATTTCATTTAAAGATCGACGATTTCTGGGATTTTGTCAGCTTGTTAAGGATTTCAAATCAGAGCATTTAATGAAGAAGATTTCTAGCCGTTATAATAAATCTAGAGCATGTTTCAAAGAAACAAAGAAGGAATGTACTTAGGTTATTTCCCATAGAGAAAGTTGACAATTAAGGAAAGCATTTATGACTTTGCTAACGGCTATTATCAAGATTTGACGACTGGAGTTCTTGTTATCATCATTCAGAGAGAACAAAGACACATAATATACTCATAACACACACAGAGAAAGAAAAAAGAAGATCAATAACTAAGAAAAACTGAACAAGTTTTCTTACTGATTCCTGCTGATCAAAAGCTTTCTCAAGTCTTCATCATTTACACTCCAGACAACAAACATTTTAGTTCTTACTTAAATCATCTAGTGCTGGAGCAATCAAATTCTTTTAAAACCTATCACACTTGCAAAGCTTCCAGTTCCAGAACTTCTGCTACATCTCAGGGGGAGCTTTGACAACATCTCATCCACTTGAGCTTCTCTTTGATAGTTGATAGAGAAGACAACTTCACCTCTTTTTCTTTTTCTTTCTTGTAAAAGGGTTTTTAAACTCCCTTCAAAAGTTTTTCATTGTTTCCTGAGACCTGATCAAAACTCATTGGTGGCAAGACACCTGATCAAAAAATTTGGTTTGGTTTTTGAGCACCTGATCAAAAGCTTATTGGTGCCTCGGACACCTGATCAACTCATCCTGTAGTGGATTCCTGCCAAGGGTGGTAGAAGAGTGCATGTACCCAGGTTTTGGGGAACCACTATAGCTCCTTGTGTCTTCTTAATTTCTTGCTCTTTCTTGTGCTGTGTGCTGTGAATTAATCCTTTTGTAGTTGTTTTATTTTAGTTTCTGCTTAGCACTCTACACTTATTAAATCAAGTCTTCCACTGCTAGAATAATTTTTAATTTTGCAAAATTATTTTAAAACACTCTATTCACCCCCTCTAGAGTGAAGGATTGATCTTACCCTCACTTTCAGATATGTATATAAGACTCAGTCTCATAATTAATGAACTGAAAACCTTGGAGAAAGACATTACTTTGACAGAAGTAAATGACAAAATTCTCATGTGTTTTCCTAGCACATGGGATTCATGAATTTCGCCAATATGAGAATCCAAGAGTGTGAATGAAAGTTCAACAAAAACATTGGTTGGCAAACTCAAATCATATGAGTAGCTCATCAAAACAAGAGAAGCTGAACAAATGACTTCGTCCTCAATTAAGAAAGAAAAGAGTATTGCTTTCCAAGCAACTGAAGAAGAAGAACAACTTCTAGAAAATGAAGAACTCATGAGGCTTTCGGCTAAAAGATTTTACAAAATGTTCAAGAAAGACTTCAGGAGAAGATTTTCAAGAAAACCAAGGTATGACAAAACACCCACTAAAGAGATTGTTTACTATGGTTGCAGGAAACCAGGACACATTCTTCCAGAATGTCCTGAAAATCAGAAGAGAGATAAGAAGGAGAAAGACTTCAAGAAGAATTCAGGCAAACCCTCTTCCAGTAAACACAGACAAAAGGGGAAGGCTTTGCATCTTAAACATGGAGTTAGTCAGACACTGAATCATCATCCTGTTCAAGTGAAGATTAAAAAGAATCAAAAGCTAAAACAATATGTCTGATGGCAATTAATGCATTAAATAGCAATTCTGATTCTGACTCTGAATCTGAAGAAGATCAGGTAATTTCAACATTTGATTTTACATCAGATCAATTCAAAATAGATTTTTAATTACTTTGTTATGATTTTATAAAATCTGAGAACGAAATAAAACTTCTAAGAGAAAAGTTAACTGAATTAATCAATCTATCTTCAGAAAATATTAAACTTAAAGAAGATTTGGAAATTTCTATGGAACAAATGGTTTCCCTGGAAAAAAAATTAATAGAGCCTAAGAAGTTTGAAGAAACTCTTAATGGGAGAAGTATCAAACTGATGAATATTATAAGTATAGTCAATGCCATATTAAATGGCAGAATAGGCTTGGGAGCTTCATCCAGTAAATCTTAAATTCTTAACAAAGATATTTTAACTACCGCTGTAAAATTTATATCTTCTATAGGAAAAGAAATATTAGCAATTACAGATAAAGACACTAAAGCTTTTTCATATAATGTGTAACGACCTGGGATTTGGCCCATAGCCCCCCATGGAATCGCTACCGGGCAGCAGCCCAAGCACCCCAACCCCTCTCCAGCCCACTGGCAGGTTGTTGGTGGCCGCAACCTCCCTTTGATGAGCGAACTAGACAGTTAAGTTGGGTCGTATGGGGACTTCCCAGGAGGTCACCCATCCCAGTACTACTCTAGCCTAAGAACGCTTAACTATGGAGTTCCATCACATCTCCTCACCAGTTGAGCAGCACTTTTATTATAACACATCTCTTCATTGGGGGCTATGGGACAAATCTCGGGTTGTTACTATAAAAGTGCACTTTTTATTGTAACGACCCTAGCCGATCCAACGTGACAATATCACGACTCCGCTCTAGGAGACGTTACCGGGCTGCAGCCTAAGTACCCCAACCCCTCTCCAACCCACTGGCAGGTTTTTAGTTGCCACAACCTCCCTTTGATGAGTCAAACTCGATTGTAAAGCGCGCACCACGGGGACTACCCAAGAGGTTACCCATCCCAGTACTATTCCTGCCCGAGCACTCTTAACTTTGGAGTTCTTTCAACTCTCATCACCAATTGAGCTGCACTTTTATTTTAATACCTCTCCACTACACCAGAGTGGTCTCTTAGCGAGCATATTACCGAGCTGCAGCCCAAGCACCCCAACTGCTCTCCCTCCACAGGAGGGTTTTTGGTGGCCACAACCTCCCTATGATGAGGGAAACTCTCCAGTTAAGCGCGCACTACGGGGACTTCCCAGAAGGTCACCCATCCCAGTACTACTCCAGCCCGAGCATACTCCAGCCTGAGCATGCTTAACTATGGAAGTCCCTGTAGTGCGCGCTTAGCCAGAGAGTTTCCCTCATCAAAGGGGGGCTATGTCCACCAATTAAACGCCTATGGAGGGAGAGCGGTTGGGGTGCTTGGGCTGCCGCCCGATAACATGCTCGTTAAGTGACCACTATGGTGTAGTGGAGAGGTGTTACATAATGAACAAGAGAATAAATAAAAATCCTTTCCGAAAAACCATGTTCAACAGATTTCGTCGAACCGAGTTCGACAAAATCAATTTTATTCGTCGAATAGAGATAGACGAATGCTGAAAGAAGGAAATGATTATAATAATACACTGAATGGTGCCCGACAAAATCACTATTATTCATCGAACGGAGCTTGATGAAATCAAATTAATTCTTCGAACTCAAAATTTTCAAACAGAAAATTTACTTCTTTTCAAAAGAATAATAAAACTCAAATGTTATTAAACCCCTTCCTTGAGTGGATCATTACTCCCAGCAGATATCATTCACTTGGATATAAAAATCCACCTAAATATTCTTATATTTCTACTTATTATGAAAAAAAATTAGGACCCAAGGGAATCTGCATCAAGAACACCTAACTTTTTTTAATACAGGAAAATAACTATCCTACCATAGAGGAACATTGGTATTTGGATAATGGGTGATCTAAACACATGTTAGGAAGAAAAGATAGTCTAAAAGAATTCAAAGCAAAGCTTGGACCAAAAGTCATATTTGGAGACTCTAACTATGCCCAAACAAAGGGCTATGACAATGTCAAGGTTGGAGTAGTTACCTTCAGAAAGGAAGCTTATGTGAGAGGTCTTAAGCTTAACCTCATCAGCATCAGTCAACTATGTGATGAAGGTTATCAGGTAACATTTAATAAGTCATTATGCTCTATTATATCTAATGATAACAAAATTGTTTTATTTGGGGTTAGACAGGGTAACATATATTTACTCATTTTTAATTCTAATAAAACTTAAATATGTTTGTTTAATCAGATAAGTAGAACAAATGAACTTTGGCATAAAAGATTAGGGAATGTACACCTTAGAACTATTGTTAAATTGTCTAAGGACAACCTTATTAGAGGACTACCTTCTGGTTCTTACAAGAAGGAAGGACTTTGTAGGGCTTGTCAATTAGTTAAGCAAAGTAAAATTAGTTTTAAATCCATATCTAAAAGTGAGTCACCTAGAATTTTGTATTTGATACATATGGATCTTTTTGGACCTATTGCAATACAAAGTTTGAGAGGAAAGTCATACACTTTAGTTATTGTTGATGATTTCTCCAAATTCACTTGGGTGTTCTTTCTTAGAACAAGTCTGACAACTTCAAGATTTTTATAGACTTTCTTTGGAACATCAAGATTGAGTAATCTACTCAGATTGCATTGATCAAAAGTGATCATGCCACTGAGTTTGAATCTCTTATGTTGAAAGAATTATGTGAGAAAGATGAAATCTGGTATTGTTTCTCTGCTCCTAGAACTAATCAACAAAATGGGGTGGTAGAAAGGAAAAAATAGAACCCTAATTGAATCTGCTAGAAAATTACTTGCAGGTGCTCACTTACCCTTATCTTTTTGGGCAGAGGAAGTAAGCACAACAAATTATTTTCTTAACAGAAGTCTCATTCATAAACTCAAGGGTAAGACTCCCAATGAATTGCTTAAAAATAAGAAACCAAAAGTAAATTATTTTTAAAAATTTGGGTGTACATGTTATATTCATAATAATGACAAGAGACATTTAGGAAAATTTGAAGCCAAAGCTGTAGATGAAATATTTATTGGATATTCACTTGTCAGTAAAGCTTATAGGGTTTATAATAAATCTACATTTAAAATAGAGGAATTAGTACATGTAACATTTGATGAATCTAACATATTTTACAAAGAGAGGAATACCTCTACCATAGACTCTTTTTATGTACCAATTCTATGTGAAAAACTAGATGACTTAAACCTAAAGCAAGAGGAAATTTTGCATCCTTCTCAACAGTTTGTAAAAGACAGTGATGAAGATAGTCCTAAAATTTATGTTGAAAATGTTGTTGCTAATGATATTCTGTTGGTACCCTTGTTTGATTTGAGTTTAGTCTTGTCTTTTTAGTCCCTTGACCCAAGAAATATCTATGGTTAGTGGTCTAGCTGTAGAGTCCCCGCTTTTCCAGATGAAGAATTTGGTTAAGTAGTTTTTCGTTCAACTATAGTCGAACGTCACTCGACTATCGTCTATCGGCTGATCGACTATCGTCTATCAGTTGGTCGACGCTCTGTCTTCGTTGATAGCTCGACTATCTATTGATAGGTCGACTATCTGCTTGGTTTGGTAGTTTGACTATCTGTCCTGATAGTTCAACTATCTGATAGCTCGACTATCTGTTGATAGGTCGACTATCGGTTCCGCTTTGATAGTTCGACTATCTGTTGATAGGTCGACTATCTGTCGTCTTTGATAGTTCGACTATCTGTCCTGATAGTTCAACTATCTGATAGCTCGACTATCTGTTGATATATCGACTATCTACTTTGTTTTGATAGGTCGACTATCTGTTGATAGGTCGACTATCTGTTTTCTGTGATAGGTCGACTATCTGCTTGATAGGTCGACTATCTGTTTGTGTTTGATAGTTCGACTATCTGTCCGGATAGATCGACTATCTGATAGATCGACTATCTGTTCTGATAAGTCGACTATCTGCCTAGGTAGTTCGACTATCTTCTTTGATAGTTCGACTATCTGGATCATTCGACTATCTGCCCGATAGGTCGACGATCTCCGTGCGTCGGTCGACGATCTCCGAGGGTCATTCGACGTTTTCTGTTTGCCTTTTTATTTTGTATTTGTTTATTCTATTTAATAAATTAATATATTATTTGGCATTTTATCTCAGTTGTTTTATGATAATATTTCGAGGCAATATCTGCTCCATCTCTTTTGCCTGAGTCAAATCTTTTCAGATAAAGTTGTTTGTCTTATTAGTTAACAGTGTATTTTACTTTATCTGCTGTCAGTCCTTTATAGCCGTTAGACTGAAAAGTCTTCCTTCTGCTATAAAGAGTTTGTCCCTGATGTGATTTTATTTAGTACCTGTATTATCAGATTGCTTCCTGCAGCTTCCTTGAAAAAGGTTTATCCCTTTTATAGAATATTTTGCTTCAGAGTTTGTTTGTCTTTGTGATATTTGCAGCCCAGGTTTCAAGTTTCAAAAGAAGACAATCAGTTCAAATTGAAAAGAGCCATTGCTTGTTGCTGCTATAAAAGGAATCCTTTGGAGAAGGATTTCAGCTAGCTAACCAGTTATTCTAAAAGCATTTCAAGCTTTCATCAAGACAAAGTTCACTGCTCTCAGCAATATTCAATTCAACTGAGAAGTGTTAAGCTCTTCTGCTCTTCTTCAACCTGAGTTCTCCTGCTTCCAGGAAGTTCAGACTCAGAGTTATTTTTGAAGAAGAAGAAGAAGAAGATAGCTGCTAGAAGATTTCTATTTTATATTTTATATCTTCTTGTAGTTCTTCCTTCAGTTTTTACTGAAGAGTTTCTGCACTGAAGCAAGACTTCACCTGGACGTTCTTTGAGCCAGGGGGAGCCTTGATTCTTTAAGAGCTTTCTAGCTCAGTGTAAGTCTGTGTGCTTCTCTAATCTATTGTAAAATAGAGAAGACTTTTTAACCTTCTTTCCCCCTCCTGTACAGGGTTATTACTCCCTTCAAAAGTATCCCTTGGTGGCAGGGCACCTGATCAAAAACCTGTGTTGGTTTTTTGGGCACCTGATCAAAAACCTGTGTTGGTTTTTTAGACACCTGATCAAAAGTCTAAAGGGTTTCTAGATCTACCTGAAGCAGATCTTGTGGTGGCAGGGCACCTGATCAAAAACCTGTAGTGGATTCCTACCTTGTTGGTAGAAGAGTGGACGTACCCAAGTTGTTTGGGGAACCACTATAAATTTCCTTGTGTCGTCTGGCTTGCTTAATTTAATTCTTGCATTGTGGCTGTGATTAGATATAACTAGGTTTGCTAGTTGCTGATTAGGTTTTCCAAGCCTTAACTGTAATTACAGTTAGCTTGAGTTTGTGCACAACACTTGTGTTACGCTTTAGGGTTATCTCCTTATCTATAATCTTTTCATTCCGCACTTCACTCCAAGGGAGTTGGGTAGACTATTAAGTTTTTGTCTAGTGCAAAATTTGATAACTCTATTCACCCCCCCACTAGAGTAATATCTATCCCTTCACTTTCAATTGGTATCATAGGGAGGTTGACTGACTGAATAGGCTAACACCTAAGTCACAAGATCCTGATAGATACCAAAGTTTATAGATATTCACTGTCACTTTCTTGGCCCAGTCCAAGGATTATTCTAGCACCAGACCTCCAGCATGCAACTTAGCTAAGTTTGGCATCTGGAAGGCAAGGATCAAATTATATATGAATTCTATTGTTGAAAGTATCTTTGCTTCTATTTTGTCAGGACCCCCAAGAGCACCTGTTGCTGCTACTGCCTCATCATCTGATATGAGTGCAGTGCCTCCTCCAGATTACAATGATGAGTACAAGAAGGCAAAGATAGCAGATGCCAAGGCGATGAACATTCTGGCTCAGATAATGTCTGATGAGGTATTCCAGAAGGTTGCTGACTACTCCTCAGCAAAAGCTAGGTGGGATACACTGAACCAGATTGTAGCTGGTTCAGCTGATGAAAGGAAGGACAGAAGGTCCAACCTTATCTCACAATATGAGAACTTCAAGAAAACTGATGCTGAATCAGTTGAAGCCATGTATACAAGGCTTAGCTCAATCATCAATGAGCTGAGGACCCTTGACAAGGACATAACATTGACAGAGGTAATTGATAAGATTCTTATGTGCTTCCCTAGCACATGGGATCTGAGGATCTGGCCCATAAAGGAAGCCAGAAGTAAAACAGAGATCTCAACAGAAGCTCTTCTCGGCAAGCTCAAATCCTTTGAGCAAGTGCTGAAGACAAGGGAAGCAGAAGCTGAAGCAAAGACCCCTACTCCAACAAGAAAAGAGCAATCTCTAGCTCTTAAGGCTGCTGATGCTTCTGAAGGCAGCCAATCCAATGAGGAGCTAATGGCATTATTTGCCAAGAGGTTTCTCAAGATGGGGAGAAAGTAATTCAGAAAGAAGTCTTCACGCTATGAAGACAAACCAAGGTATGACCGTTCACCTGCTAAAGAAATTATATGTTATGGTTGCAGGAAACCTAGACATATCTTACCAGATTGTCCAGAGGAGAAGAACAAAGATAAGAGGAAAGAAAAGGAACAACACAAGAAGCACTCCAAGCCATCCTCCTACAAGAACAAGAAGAAGGAGAGAGGTTTCATTGCTGAAACCTGGAGTGATTCAGATGAGGAATCTTCCTCCTCAAGCTCCAGTGAGGATGAGGAAGAGAAGAAGGCAAAGGAAGTTTGCCTGATGGCAATAGATGCCTGCAGCAATCATTCAGCTGAAGAGATTTCAGATTTAGAGGATGAAATGCCAACAGAAGATGAGGTACTATCTTCTTATGATTTTACTTCAGCAGAATTCAAATTAGATTTTAAGTCTTTATGCTTAGATTTAATTAGTTCTGAAAAATAGATTAAAGAACTTAGACATAGGCTAGCTGAATCAAAAATCATATCTACTGAAAATATTAAGTTAAAGGAAGATCTCACTAATTATAGTGAAGAAATTAAGTTTCTTAAAATTGAGTTAGCTAAATCTAAGTGGTTAGAAGAATCTCTAAATGGTAGAAGCCTTAAGTTATTAGAAATAACCAGCATGACTAACACTAGGTCAGGCAATAACAAACTAGGCTTAGGAGCTTCTCCCAGTGAACCCCCAGTCATTCTTAAAAATAATCTTTCAACTCCAGTGAACTTCATTTCAGCTAGTGGAATGAAGAACACTGAGCAAGTAAACCAAGTTAATAAAACTTTAAATAAAGCTAAGAGAGAAAAGAGGAAGAAATTTTTTAAAGAAATACAAAGAGCGTCGAACGCTGCTTGACGATCGGAAGCTCAATGGTCGAACGAAGCTCGATGATCTGTGCGCCCATCGTCGAACGTCGATCGACGTTTTCAATATGATTTTCAAAATCATCATCAAACCCGTAGAAACCTAAATGAAAATAGAAACCCTAGGTTTGTTGACCCATCATCTGCATGGAGAATCCCACCTAGGAGATCTCACCCATTAGGTTATCACCCTCAGCCTGCATTTTCATTTAATTCTAGCTTTTCTTATGTGAAAAACAAGGGACCCAAGGTTACCTGGGTCCACAATGTCTAAATGAATGTCTTGAAGGTGAAGGCCTATCCTATCACTCAAAATAAGTGGTATTTGGATAGTGGATGCTCCAAGCATATGACAGGAAATAAAAATCATCTGTCAAAATTCAAAGCTAAGCTCGGCCCAAAGGTTATCTTTGGAGATTCAAGTTGTGGTCAGACAGAAGGCTATGGCAGGATCACAATTGGAGATGTTACTTTCAAGAGAGTTGCATATGTGACTGGACTGAAGCACAATTTGATCTCAGTCAGCCAGCTATGTGATGCTGGCTACCAGGTTTCATTTCTAACTCTTCTTGTAATATTACTTTAAATAATAATGTTGTTTTAGTAGGCATTAGATTAGGTAATATTTATTTAGTAGATTTCAATTCAACTCATTCTGAAATCTGTTTATTTAATGAAGTAACAATTAATAATAATTCTTTGTGGCATAAGAGGCTTAGTCATGTTAACCTTAAAAATATATCTAGGTTTTCTAAACACAACCTTGTTAGATGTTTACCTTCTTGCCCCTACAAGAAGGAGAGCCTATGCAAGGCTTGTCAGCTAGGCAAGCAAACCAAGAATTCTTTTAAATCAGTAAATAAAAGTGACTCTCCTAGAATCTTGTACTTATTACATCTGGACCATTTTGGCCCAATAAATGTACAAAGTTTAGGAGGGAAGTATTACACCTTAGTCATTGTAGATGACTTCTCTAGGTTCAGTTGGGTTTTCTTTTTGAAAACTAAGGCTGATAACTTCAAAGCCCTTACAGACTTTCTATTATGTGTGCAGACTGAGTACTCTACTCATGTGGCCATGATCAGAAGTGATCATGGTACTGAGTTTGACTCTCTTCTCATGCAAGAATTCTGTGAGAGAGAAGGTATCAAACATAGCTTCTCAGCTCCTAGAACTCCCCAACAAAATGGGGTAGTTGAAAGGAAAAATCGAACACTCATTGAAGCTGTTAGTACATTGTTGGCAGATGCTAATATGCCTCTCTCCTATTGGGCAGAAGCTGTTAGTACAGCCAATTATGTCTTGAATAGAAGTCTGATACACAAGTTGAGGTGTAAAACTCCTTATGAGTTGCTTAAAGGAAGGAAACACAAAATTAATTTTTTTAGAGTATTTGGTTGTGTAGTGTACATTCATAATAACAATAAAGAATACCTTAGAAAGTTTGAAGCAAAAGCTTCAATGGGAATTATGCTTGGATATTCCCAAGTAAGCAAAGCTTATAGGGTTTATAACAAATCAACCTGTAAAATTGAAGAATCTGAGCATGTATCTTTTGATGAGTCTCAGATGTTTTACAAGGAGAAGGAAAATTCTCCTTCCTCCAGTTCATTGCAGGTACCTGATGCTACTCAAGAGATTCTTCAACTATCAACTCTTCAGATCACTGAATCAGACAGTGATGAAGACATTGCAGAAGCTATTGTTGTTCCACCAACAGTAGATCAAATTCCTCCTGAGGAATTAATCCCAACTGTTGCTGAAGATCATATCCCACCTGCTGATATTGTCACACTTAGAGATCACCCCACATCTCAAGTGATAGGAGACATATCAGCTGGTGTTCAAACAAGACATCAGCTAAGACAGGATGTGATGCACGCTTATTTCCTCTCACAGGTTGAGCCCCTCACCTTTAAAGATGCTGAGTTAGATCCCCACTGGATCATTGCTATGCAAGAGTAACTCAATCAGTTTGAGAGATGTAAAGTTTGGACTTTGGTTCCAAGACCTAAAGGCCAACTGATCATAGGCACCAAGTGGGTGTATAGAAACAAGTTGGATGCAAATGGAATTATTGTAAGGAATAAAGCTAGGCTTGTAGCTCAGGGCTACAGACAGGAGGAAGGTATAGATTATGACTAAACCTTTGCTCCTGTTGCAAGGCTAGAAGCAATAAGGATCTTCTTGGCCTATGCAGCCTACATGAAGTTTAAGGTCTTTCAGATGGATGTCAAAAGTGCATTCCTAAATGGTGAGCTTAAGGAAGAGGTATTTGTTGAACAACCACAAGGGTTTGTTTCTTCAACTCAACCCTCACATGTGTTTAAGTTGCAGAAAGCTCTTTATGGACTAAAGCAAGCACCCAGAGCCTGGTATGAGACTCTAGCTAGTTTCCTTTTAGAGCACAACTTTACTAGGGGAGTAGTTGATAGAACCCTTTTGCGTGAAGCACCACAAGGACACAATCCTGTTAGTTCAAGTGTATGTGGATGATATTATATTTGGTTCCACTGATCCCAAACTTTGCAAAAGGTTTTCTGACCTGATGCACTCTAAGTTTGAGATGAGTAGTATGGGTGTGCTGTCTTACTTTCTTGGTCTACAAGTTAAGCAAGATGCTGATGGTATCTTCATCTCCCAATCCAAATATGCCAAGGAATTGGTAAAGAAATTTGGGATGGCTGATGCTTCAGCAATGCCTATACCTATGGCTACTAATGTAGTTATTGATTCTGATGATCACGGCAAGCCAGTTGATCAAAAGAATTATAGGGCCATTGTTGGTTCCCTATTATATTTAACTGCAAGTAGGCCTGATATAATGTTTGTTATATGCCTTTGTGTTAGATTCCAGGTCAACCCCAAGGAATCACATCTGATTCTTCTAAAGATAATCCTGAGATACCTGAAGGGATGTCCAAATCTAGGACTTTGGTACCCAGCTGAGTTAGAATTTGAATTGATTGGATATTCTGATTCTGATTATGCTGGTTGTAGAGTTGACAGGAAGAGCACCTCAGGAACTTGTCAGTTCCTGGGAGAGAGATTGGTCTCTTGGTTCTGTAAGAAGCAGGCTTCTGTCTCAACTTCAACTACAGAAGCTGAATATATAGCAGCTGCCAGTTGTTGTTCACAGATCCTATGGATTCAAAACCAGCTTGTGGATTATGGTTACTCACACAAGAACACCAAAATCATGTGTGATAGTACCAGTGCTATCTCAATTGCACAAAATCCAGTGCACCACTCTAGAACGAAGCACATTGAGATTCAGCACCATTTCCTGAGAGATTGTGTGGAAAAGAACAAGATTTGTCTTGAGTTCATATCCACTGAGTTTCAGAGAGGTGATATATTCACCAAGCCCTTAGATGAACAGAAGCATCTGTTCTTTCTAGTTCAACTAGGCATGATCAATGGAAGAGACTAAGTGTGACTATATCTGCCAATGTTGAAACTTGTTTGAAGATAGTTGAACGATGATCGAAGATCGTCGAACGGATCAAGCCTATCATCGACCTCTAGTTGATGATAGCTTATCTGTTTGAAGATCGTCGACCGGTGTTCGACCATCGTCGAACAAGTCGAGCTCATCGTCGATCTCTGGATGACGACAGCTTGTTGTTTGAGAAGCCAGAAATAGTCGAACGATTGCTCGACTACTCTGCTTCTGGACCGATCGTCGAACGACCGTTCGACCATCGTGTCCAGTATCTTTTAAATAGATCGACTATCTCCGGTCTAATAAAAAGCCGATAGTCGACCTAGGTTAAAAGATCTTTGCTTATATCGTCGACGGAGAGCGTTCTTTCGCATTCCGTCTTCCCGCTTGCTTCGTATCTTGCGATTCTCTGCCGTTTCATCTTCTCCGTTCCTCTCGCGCCTTCTCCAGCAAATCGATGGCGATTTCTCCCGCGCTCCTCGCAGTAGTCAAGTTTGATGCCGGCTTTAGTGGGGACTTTGACGCATTCAGTTGCTGTGAATCAGATATCGTGGAAATTCTCCAGCTCTGCAAAGATCAAGGATTGGAAAGGCTAATGTCTACAAGGATCAAGTTAAATATCCCAAAGATAAAGGAATGGACATTTACTTCATCTTCTACTGAAGATTCAATGACAGGATCTATTAGCGGAGTAGAGGTAGTCTTGACTCCCGCCGTCTTGACTGATTTATTTGGATTGATTAATGGCAAAGAAGAATTTGAGCAAGATGCTCCAGAGTTCGGAAGAATGTTGTTAGAGTTGGGACATGCCGAAGGCATTCCCTCCAAGCTCCTCAAGGTGAATTTTCCCTTCAAGATCAAGTTACTTGCAGAAATAGTTGGAAAAGTGCTTCTAGGAAAGCACTCCGCCCATGACAACATTACTAGACAATAATTTGCACTGATGTGTGCAATTGTAAATCAGAAAAGGATTAATTGGGCAAGGGTTTTGTTCGATTTGATAAGGAAGAAGAATTGTAAGAAAGAGGTTACCCTAGGCAGGGTTATTAGGATTTTTCTGAAAGAGAAGTATTCTCATCTGCTAGTTTCAGCTGCTACAACCATTAATGCCAGTAAGAAGATGGATCCCAACTTGTTCTCAAAGTGGAAGAGGACATTCGTGAAGCCCGCTCCTGCAGGGGCTGCTCCAGCTGCATCTGAGAGCACAAGGACTGACTCTGTCGCTCCCCACCCTCAAGAAGTTTGCTCAGCTCCTCTGTATCTCCCTTCATCTTCTTCTGCTCTACTGTCTACTTCAGTTGAAGTTCCATCAACTTCAGTTGAAGTACGACATTCTGCCTCTCCTATTCATGATTCAACAACAGTTGAAATTCCATCTTCTCCTCCAGCATCTCCTATCCCTCATCATCTTGCTAGGATATCTAATCCTAGTTTTGATTTATTAGCTTCTGTACCTTCTACCCCTATTCGTTCTCCAGTTCAATCTTCAGATCATATTGATCTTCCTGCTTTCACCCATCTATCTCCAGTTAACTCTTCACATCATTCTCCTTCTCCATCTCCAGTTCGCTTTCCAGTTCATCAGGAATACATTCCTCCTGCCGATCTTCCATCCACTGCAGTTCCCCCACCATCTTTTGAGATAACTCCTGTATTCATCTCCAGCATCTTGGAGTTAATTACCCCTTCAATTAAAATCATGATTGAAGAGGCAATTGCTCCACTTGCTTCCTCCATTGCTTCTTTGACTGATGCCATCAAAATTCTCTCTAACTCTGCTGAGCCCTCTTCATCCAGGGGCCTAGTTTCAGTTCCCACTGAAATCAGGCAGGGGGAGATGTTCAATGAAGATGTCTCTGAGCAGTTCCCAGCCTACCTTCCAGCAGTTCCTCCAGTTATAGCTTCAGTGATAACAGTTCCAGAAGAGATAGTTCCAGTTCAAGAAGAAGTAGCTCCTCTACTGTCTAAAAAAGAAATTTCTGATGCTATATTAGAATTAGAATTCGTTGTCAAAGTAGTTTTAGAAGAAGCTTCTACTCCTTTTGTTGCTCAATTCCTAGAAGGAGTCATTACTGCCTATCTAGATGAATCTTGGGAGATAGTAAAGTTTGAAGGTAATTCACTCATTCGTTTTATTGACGAGTCAACTGACTTGCTAGTTTGTGAATACCTAGAAGGAATGCTTTTATCTTATTTAGCAGATCTGTGTTCATGAATCCACAGATAAAGTTCAAGAAGAACTAGTTACTCCAGAGCCCGCTGAATCTGCTCCAGTAGTTCCAGATGTCTTAGAGACAGTGCCTGAACATGTTTCAATTGCTCCAGCTAATCATCTGCCTGATGCTCAAGACACTGAGTCTGTTCAACCAGCTCAGTCAGATATGCAAGAAGATCCTGAATTAGATTCTTTTTTAGCTGATATAGAAGATGTTTCTGAAAGACAAGTTGAAAATAAAGATGACACCCCAAAACTGAGTTTGGAAGAAGAGAAAGCAAAAGCTGCTTGGCAACAAAGAGTAAAGGCTGATTTGGAAGAGAAAGAAAAAGTTTTGCAAGCTGAAAAGTCTACTGTTTGGGATGATTCCCCAGGGTTAGATTTAGATACCCTTCTTGCACAGGATGCCATAGAAGAAGAGAAAGAGAAAGCTGACCTGAAAGAAAAAGAAAAGGCTGTATCAGAAGCCTATGATCCATATGATCATCCTCCCTCATCTCATTCTGAGGATGAAGATGATTCAGATCTATCTGAGGATTCAAAGAAAAAGAAAGCTGCAAAGAGGAAAAGAAAAAGTGTAGCTCTTCCTCCTCCCAATCCGATAATGACACTCCTTACTACATTCTGAAAGAGATTGACCCTAAATCCAAAGAGTTCCAGCACTGGATGTGGTTCTCAAAGAATCAGCAAAAGGAGAGGAAGAAATCAAAGAGGTATGATAGTCCTGCTCCCAGATGGACTCCCAGAGGTCCTCCTCCACCTCCCGGTGCAGGAGCCTCTGGCAATATTTCAGCAAATCCATCTGCCCCTTCTGAGAAATCTGCACCTCCTCAGCCTCCTTCAAGGAGAAGTTCTCAAAGTTATCAAGGTAAATCATATTCTGGATCTCAAAGGCATGATACTGAGGTTAAAGAGCAAGTAAAGGAGGTTGTATATCAAAAGCCAACATTTTCACCTCCTCCTTCTCCCAAGAAAAAGGTTTCTCCTGCTATACCAGTTCATGTTGCTAAGGATATTTCAAAAGGTAAAAGAACTGTTTTCTCTGAAAAATCCAGTAAGAAGTTTGCTGAGTTTGCTCCTCCATCATCTTTAGTTATTCAAGAAGTTAATGATACAGTTGAAAGTTTATTAGATTTATCTGTTAAGTTTAAAGCTGTGAAGCCTATTGATACTTCATCTGAAAATGTGTATGAAAGCCAAGAGTTAGATCCTGATTTCAGGATGGCTCGATTTCTAGAACTTGTTGGATCAGCCCAGATAAAGAAAGCTAAGGCTGAAGGAAAAGTCTCTGCAGGACTTTCTACAATGTCAAAGTTCAGAATGAAGGAACTTGATAAAATCCAGGTTAGTCCTGAGGTATTTGACCCTTCTAAATATATGGAAAAGCACCCAGAAGCAGTTGTTCCAAGGGCTGCAGAACTGAAGATTATTGGCGTGCAAGATTTGAAGATGTCTAAGAAAGAAGCCATTGATCCCTTACGGAAAGTTTCTTTTGTTCCTAGCGCTTCTGATCCCAAGCCTGATTCTGTAGATTCTTAATTTTGATTGACTGCTGTTATATATATCTGACTGATTATTAATTGCTAGTTAGTTGCTTAACTATTTCCTGTATTGATTTTATTGTTCTATAGCTAGTTCTGTGTTTTAGTTTTTGAGAGACTTAACTCAAATAGGGGGAGATTGTTGGTACCCTTGTTTGATTTGAGTTTAGTCTTGTCTTTTTAGTCCCTTGACCCAAGAAATATCTATGGTTAGTGGTCTAGCTGTAGAGTCCCCGCTTTTCCAGATGAAGAATTTAGTTATGTAGTTTTTCGTTCGACTATAGTCGAACGTCGCTCGACTATCGTCTATCGGCTGATCGACTATCGTCTATCAGTTGGTCGACGCTCTGTCTGCGTTGATAGCTCGACTATCTGTTGATAGGTCTACTATCTGCTTGGTTTGGTAGTTCGACTATATGTCCTGATAGTTCAACTATCTGATAGCTCGACTATCTGTTGATAGGTCGACTATCGGTTCCGCTTTGATAGTTCGACTATCTGTTGATAGGTCGACTATCTGTCGTCTTTGATAGTTCGACTATCTGTCCTGATAGTTCAACTATCTGATAGCTCGACTATCTATTGATATATCGACTATCTGCTTTGTTTTGATAGGTCGACTATCTGTTGATAGGTCGACTATCTGTTTTCTGTGATAGGTCGACTATCTGCTTGATAGGTCGACTATCTGTTTGTGTTTGATAGTTCGACTATCTGTCCGGATAGATCGACTATCTGATAGATCGACTATCTGTTCTGATAGGTCGACTATCTGCCTAGGTAGTTCGACTATCTTCTTTGATAGTTCGACTATCTGGATCGTTCGACTATCTGCCCGATAGGTCGACGATCTCCGTGCGTCGGTCGACGATCTCCGAGGGTCGTTCGACGTTTTCTGTTTGCCTTTTTATTTTGTATTTATTTATTCTATTTGATAAATTAATATATTATCTGGCATTTATCTCAGTTGTTTTATGATAATATTTCCAGGCAATATCTACTCCATCTCTTTTGCCTGAGTCAAATCTTTTCAGATAAAGTTGTTTGTCTTATTAGTTGACAATGTATTTTACTTTATCTGCTGTCAGTCCTTTATAGCCGTTAGACTAAAAAGTCTTCCTTCTGCTATACAGAGTTTGTCCCTGATGTGATTTTATTTAGTACCTGTATTATCAGATTGCTTTCTGCAGCTTCCTTGAAAAAGCTTTATCCCTTTTATAGAATATTTTGCTGCAGAGTTTGTTTGTCTTTGTGATATTTGCAGCCCAGGTTTCAAGTTTCAGAAGAAGACAAACAGTTCAAATTGAAAAGAGCCGTTGCTTGTTGCTGCTATA
This sequence comes from Platanthera zijinensis, assembly GCA_039513925.1. Lineage (NCBI taxonomy): Eukaryota > Viridiplantae > Streptophyta > Magnoliopsida > Asparagales > Orchidaceae > Platanthera > Platanthera zijinensis. The sequence goes on from CM077078.1 coordinate 171,305,821, forward strand.
AAAGGAATCCTTTGGAGAAGGATTTCAGCTAGATAACCAGTTATTCTAAAAGCATTTCAAGCTTTCATCAAGACAAAGTTCACTGCTCTCAGCAATATTCAATTCAATTGAGAAGTGTTAAGCTCTTCTGCTCTTCTTCAACCTGAGTTCTCCTGCTTCCAGGAAGTTCAGATTCAGAGTTATTTTTGAAGAAGAAGAAGAAGATAGCTGCTAGAAGATTTTTATTTTATATTTTATATCTTCTTGTAGTTCTTCCTTCAATTTTTACTGAAGAGTTTCTGCACTGAAGCAAGACTTCACCTGGACGTTCTTTGAGCTAGGGGGAGCCTTGATTCTTTTAGAGCTTTCTAGCTCAGTGCAAGTCTGTGTGCTTCTCTAATCTATTGTAAAATAGAGAAGACTTTTTAACCTTCTTTCCCCCTCCTGTACAGGGTTATTACTCCCTTCAAAAGTATCCCTTGGTGGCAGGGCACCTGATCAAAAACCTGTGTTGGTTTTTTGGGCACCTGATCAAAAACCTGTGTTGGTTTTTTAGACACCTGATTAAAAGTCTAAAGGGTTTCTAGATCTACTTGAAGCAGATCTTGTGGTGGCAGGGCACCTGATCAAAAACCTGTAGTGGATTCCTACCTTGTTGGTAGAAGAGTGGACGTACCCAAGTTGTTTGGGGAACCACTATAAATTTCCTTGTGTCATCTGGCTTGCTTAATTTAATTCTTGCATTGTGGCTATGATTAGATATAACTAGGTTTGCTAGTTGCTGATTAGGTTTTCCAAGCCTTAATTGTAATTACAGTTAGGTTGAGTTTGTGCACAACACTTGTGTTAGGCTTTAGGGTTATCTCCTTATCTATAATCTTTTCATTCCGCACTTCACTCCAAGGGAGTTGGTTAGACTATTAAGTTTTTGTCTAGTACAAAATTTGATAACTCTATTCACTTTCATTCCCCTCTAAAGTAGTATCTATCCCTTCACTTTCATATTCCATAAGTGGAATTAACATCACAAATCATTGAAGAATCAACTCCACCTGTTGATTATGTCACTATTAGAGATCATCCTAGATCTCAAGTGATTGGAGACATATCAGTTGGTGTACAAACAAGGCATCAACTCAATCAAGATCAGATGCATACATGTTTTCTATCTCAGATTGAACCTCAATCAAAAAAAGATGCAGAATAAGATCATCAGTGGATCATTGCAATGCAATTGGAACTCAATCGGTTTGAGAGAAATAGAGTTTGACACTTATTTCCAAGACCCAAAGACTATCTAGTAATTTGAACCAAATGGGTCTTTAGGAATAAATTGGATGCTTAAGGAGTTATAGTGAGAAATAAAGCTAGAATGGTAGCTTAAGGATATTCATAGGAGGAAAAAATAGATTATGATCAAACTTTTTCTCCTATTGCAATATTAGAAGCTATCAGAATATTTCTTGCCTTTGCTGCATTCAAGAAATTCAAGGTATATCAGATGGATGTAAAAAGTGCATTTCTAAATGGAGATATCAAAGAGGAAGTATATGTAGAACAACCTCCATGTTTTATCTCTTCAACTCACCCATCTCATGTTTTTAAGCTTAATAAAGCTCTTTATGGTCTTAACAAGCTCTAAGAGCTTGGAATAAGACCCTTGCAAATTTTCTATTAGAAAAAAAAAATTATAGAGGAAAAATAGACAATACTTTATTTTTTCGACAACATAAAACTAAAATTATACTAGTTCAAATATATATTCATGATATAATTTTTGGTTCTACTGATTCCAAACTTTGCAAAAGGTTCTCTGACCTAATGCATTCTAAGTTTGAAATGAGAAGCATGGGTGAATTATCTTATTTTCTTGGCTTACACGTAAAGCAAACATCTGATGGTATATTCATATCTCAATCTAAATATACTAAAGAGCTTATTAAAAGAATTGGGATGTCAGATTCTTCCTCTATGAAAACACCCATGCCTACTAATGTTGTAGTTAATAATGATGAATAGGGCAAACCTATTGATCAGAAAACATATAGAGCAAACATTGGGCCTCTATTGTATTTAACAGCAAGCAGACCCGAAATTATGTTTGCAACCTGTATTTATGCTAGGTTTCAAGTTAACCCTAAAGAATCTCACCTTATTTTAGTAAAAATAATTTTGAGATATATAAAGGGTTGTCCTAATCTAGGACTCTGGTATCCTACTGAGTCAGGAATTGAATTAACTTGATTCAAAGATGCTGACTATGTTGGATGCAGAGTTGACTCAAAAAGCACATCAGGAACTTGTCAGTTTCTTATTGAGAGGCTTGTGTCATGGTTTTGCATGAAGCAAACCTCTGTGTCTATATCAACTACTGAGGCTGAATATATTGCAGCAGGTAGTTGTTCTTCACATATTTTGTGAATTCAAAATCAACAACTATATTATGGATACAACTTAAATAATTCAATTATATTCTGTGATACTACTAGTGCAATTTATATTGCATAGAATCCAGTCATCCATAGTAGGACTAAACATATAAAAATAAGGCACCACTTTATCAGAGATAATGTAGATAAAAATTAAATTAGCCTAGTATTCATTTCTTTTGATTTACAAAGAGCTGATATTTTCACCAAACCATTGTATGAAAAGAAACATATTTTATTTTTAAATAAATTAGGAATGATTGATGGAGAGTCATTAAGTTGATTTTGGATGGAGATTAACAAATTATAAACCTTTTGTCGAACGAAGATCGACGAATTGTAAACCTTTCGTCGAACGGAGATCGACGAATTGTGAACCTTTCAGAGATTGATGAATTGTGAACCTTACGAACCTTTCGTCGATCAGAGATCGACGAACTGTGAATATTTCTTTGAACGAAGCTTGACGACTTGTTTTTCGTCCTTTTAACTTATGAAAACTTATATTTAGGTTTTCATCGAGCTCCATCCCATGCTTTCACCATTTCTCTTCTCTTGCACTTGATCTCTTTATTTTGCAGGATAATGGTGGCATCGCAAGCATTTCTCATAGCGATGAAGTTCGATGCAGGATTCGATATAGACATGGACTCTTTTTAATATTCGGATCAAATCTTTTTGGATATCTTACAACTATTTAAGGCACAACATCTACATAATTTTATGGCCCCATATATCAAGCTCCCCATCAAAGAAATATAGGAATGGGTTTACAGTGCAAAGGTTCATGATCTTACAACCATTACTGGCTCAATCTTAGGACATCATATTTCTCTTACACCTGTGATTCTATCATAAATTTTTGCTTTAGTCAATGGAGAAGATTAATTAGGGCTATCTAATTTAGAATTTGATATTATTCTAGATTGAATGGGTCACTCACATGGAAACCCTAACCATTTGTTGAAAAAGAATTTCTCTGTAGAATATAAATTTCTAGCTGATGTAGTTGGTAAAGGTCTTTTGGGCAAACAATCAGCCCATGACTATGTCACCGGGAACTAGTTTATGGTGATGAGTGCTCTGGTTGACAAGAAAAACATTAACTAGGGGACATTTTTGTTTGATTTAATCAAAAAGAAGATTAATAAGAAGGATGATTGTTATGGATGAATTTTGGGAATTTTCCTTCAGGCCAAATGTCCAGAGGACTTGGTATCTCAGACTGTGCATATTAATGCATAAACGAGGATCACCTCTGATTATTTGGTAAATAGGAGAGGGTGATTCCTATGCCTCTGAAGGGTAGAAATCATCTCACAGACTACAATCCCAATAGGCAAGTGTACCCATAATTATATAGTATAGTGATATAAATAAATAAAGGTCGTATAAAAACTCGGGGAAGACAAGTACTATTACTCACAATGACTCTATTATACTACCGAACGATTGATGGGTTTTGAAAATGAAAGTGAACTAAGCTTAATTAAAAGAGAAATAAAATATTGCGAAAGAGTTCTTGATCGACAATTAACTTTGAAAAAAAATAACTGAATAAATTAGTTTAACATTTGCAATTCTATTAAGACCGGGATGGATCCGAAAATAAGAAATAATCTCGCTAGAGCATTAAGTCTCTTAACTTCTAGACATTTTGACTGAAATATCTTTGCAAATCAAATGGCCTGAAGTCGCATTATCGAGGTGACCCACACTATTATATTTGACTCCAATCCGGAGGATTTACGTCATCCTATCTCTAGGATTGCGTTCAACTCCTTCCTTCCTTTAGTGATCTTTCACATTCACGAGCCTCTCAACTACTCAAATATGAGATCGAAATCTACTACCGTATACTAGAAATACGGATTAGATACGAAATAATTCAAGGTCGGATCAAAAATAAAAAGTACAAATGCAAAAATAAAATAAAAGATGCATTATTTCATTGCAAAGTACATCGCGATCGGGCACAAAACAAAATTAGCTAAGCATATTAAAGAATGAAATCACAATAACGTAAAGGAAATTCATTTTCATTGATGATAGAAAAGAACAGTGCACAATAATAAAAAGATAATTCTATAAAGAAGAAGATTACACTAATAAAAAGAACTTAAGAACAAAGATTCAAAGAAAGAAACTCTCTTACACTAGCACTCTACATTCTACCACAAAAAATTAACTTTCTAAAGCATGAGTCAAGGGGTCCTTTTATAGGTGAGGGGGAAGGTTCTAGAAAATGGTGGAAATGAAGGGCATAAGGGGGGTGGCCGGTCATGTACTTGGGAGATGCATTTATGGTATTTATGAGAGGAAAGGGAGAAGATGAGATTCATTTCATGTAGTTAAAAGAAATAAAAATAGAAAATACAAGGTGAATGAATAAGAAATAAAGTGGGGATAAATAAATAAAAGAGAGGGAAAGAGAGAAGGAGGTAGGATGAATGAGGAGGGTCGGCCATGCAATGGTGGAGGTTCATGCATAGAGAAATTAATGAGGAGGGGAGAAAGAGGGTGGAGTTCAATGCACGGCATTTAATGGAAATGAAAGTGGAAAAATATAAAATAGAGAGGGGGATGAATGTAGAATAATAAAAAATAAATAAAAGAGGGGGAAAGATAGTGGCCGACCATGCAAAGTGGCAAGGTGCATTCATGGAGAAATTAATGAGGAGGGGAGAGAGAGGACCAGTCATGCATATGCTTCATGAAGTGGGATGGATGCACTTGAAGAGGGCTTGGGTTGGACTTTAGGGATGGCTTGGGCTGCTTCTTCATGTTGGCTGGCCAAGCAGCATGTTTGTGGGCTCGGGTAGACTGCTTCAAGGGCTCGGATAGGCTAGGTGAGCTGCTTGGGTTTGGTGGGCCGCAATATGGGATGCTCGGGTTGCAGGTTCAGGAGGTGGCTGCACTTGAAAGGTTGAGTTGGTCTTGAGCATTGAACTTGAACCTACAAATAAAGCCAAACAAAACTTAATAACATTAGTCAATTTTTTATAACATAACATAGATAAACATAAAACATAGAACATAAAATAATAAAATGAAAATACATAAAACTTATAAATTAAACTATGAATTTTTAAATCATAACATAACAAAATATTAAAATAAAATAACAACATAACAAGCATATAAATACATAAAACTATAATAGAACCTAAGAATTAAGAATACTAACATCCCCAAAAGGGATGTCTAAAACTAGTCATCAAATTCCCCCATGCTAGAGTATTTGCTTGCCCTCAAGCAAATGGAATTGAAAACTGGGGAAGAGGAATTAAAAGTAAACAAAGCAAATTTAGGTTTCGTAGATTAAGAAAACCAAAACTTGAAAAATTAAACTATCCTAATTCCTATATTAACAACTAGTGGGGTGAGAAGTGCACAATAGAAATCTTGAAAATGGAGACCTAAAAATATCATTAGAACATAAAGAAGAATTACATATTTCTAAATACCTAAAACAAGGCATCAAAAATAAATGAAAATAAGAAAGACAAAAGTAGAAGTTCCAAATAAATGGCGCATTGATGAACTACTAGGTTTCTAGAATAACGATTAACCATAAATCAACTCAAGATAACATCCAAAGAAATCCATCAATGATGATGTCCATAGGCTTGTCTGTTAACACTCTCCACTACACGAATTCACGTCTAAAGATCAAAAGGACTTTAAATAGGAGTTAAGACTTGGCTTAGGTAAATGATTTGGAATTGAAAATCAAAGATAAAAATCGGCAGTTAAATCACACTAAACCAAGGCTGAGCTCAAAATAAAAAAAATGATAAAAATGAGAAATGACAAGTACGTCATTTCTCCAGTTCAAACTACAAGACAAAGCCATGAATTTTTTTTTCCAAAATTTGGCCACAAATAAACTTTTTCTCTCCTTTTTTTTGATTTGATAACATTTTGATAATAAATTTTTTTCCTTTCAAAAAAAAAACACCAAATGCAAACTAATAATTTTCCTTTTGATTTCCAAAGATAATAACCCTTCACAAACATAAAATTTAAGCTCAAAGTTTAGTGTGAAATAAGAAAGGCATTTTGGCTTTGGCGAAATAATGAAATGAAAGGTGGGGCTAAAAAAAAGAAACATGGAAAAAGGCACAAAAATTATTTTGCAACGGTGAAATTTTTGGTGGGCAAGAAAGGTTCAAACGAGTCAAAGGGTGGCCTTAATCATTTCTAAAGTAGGTAAAAATGACGCAAATATTTCGAGAGTAGCTATGGACAAGTTCTAGACACCAAGAAAGTATTATCCCATAAATGAAAAGAGATAACATTACCTAGCAACCATTCGTATACAACTAACCGAATAAAAAGAGCACTACAGTTTGCTAACTTACAACGTAAAAATAGATGCCTATATTTAAGAACAAGAAATTATTAAAACTAAGCTATGTAAGATTTATAAATTTAGAAAACAAATTCAAGGAAATCTACATAGAACTACAAAACTGCACGGGACTACACATTACTAGAATAAACATAAATCTAAAGATAGAAAAAAAATTGATTTTATTTTTCAAATAGATTTAATCAATTTTTTTTGGATTTTTTTGATTTTTTGGGGTTTTGTATTCGTTAAAGAAAAAACAGTACAAAAGAAGTTTAATAAAACTATACTAATTTTTTTGTTTTTGTAGAAATTTAAAACATTTTTTAGAAAGGAAAGAAGAAAGAAAACAACTAAACACTCCCCCATGCTTAAATTTTGCATTGTCCTAAATGAAAAATAAAAACAAAAAAGAAAAAGGAAGAAGAAAAGGGAGGGGGATGCAATAAAGTAAATACTTAAAAAAGAAAATGACTTCCCCGGATTCATAAGGCCGAATGCTAAATTCGCTCCCCCATGCTTATGCTAGACACCGGCTCAGTGGTGTCTACTAATCGTGAAGAAAATAAAGCAACCGAACTAGCAATCCATCTAGGCAAGTATACCTATCGAATTGTAGCTAGGGGACACAAGTGTCGTATTGAAATCCGGGTACTGCTGAATACACTTACTCACACGAAGACTATTATTTTATCAAAGGAAAATCTTGAGGGCTAAAAAGGAACTTGCAATTAAGAAAGGAAATATAGTTAATCGCTAGAAAGAGAACCACTGCATTAAGTTAAAGAACTATTAGAGGCGATTATGATAAAGTGTTAAAGAACTACGACAAAGGGATGGAAATGTACTCGATCAAGAATCACCTCGGCCAGAGTAATAAAGAAATGTGATAAAAGCCTAAACTTAATAGGGAAGAGTTTCTTGACCGTGGAGGTTCCTTAAGCTTAAACACGCTTCTCTCGAATTCGTGTTCGACTGAGTTTAGGAAGGTCCGACCGACTTTCGTCTGAATCAGAGGCCTAAAGCTCGCTTTACGCGGTGAACCCCACTATTAGATTTTACTCCAATCCGGGGGATTTGAATGTCTGCCTCTCTCGAGGGGTGCATACAAATCCCTTTCCTCTTGAGTGCTCACTTCAAACTATCGGCCTTTCGTCTTGCCAAGTATGAAAGCTAAGGCGGAGAGTATACATCGATGATATATCTCCATCCCAAAAGAATTCAAGAGCAATTCAAGATTAAACCCCTAAAAAGGAAAGGTAAAATTAAAGCATCATAACTTAATCACTCAAACCTCAGATCATCAAGATCGAGTACAAGGAGGATTTAGTTATTCATGGTATAGAATATGAAGATCATATTAATAGTATGGAAAATAACACCGAGTAGAAGGGAAAGAGAATAGCGAACTATTTTATTTCGTAATGTGGAGGAATCACAAGTAGGGCACACAGATACTATAAGAACACATTCTACAATGATTACAAATGTTGTAAAAAGGAAGTACAGAAATGCGAAAAAGGCTTGCATGAAAAGAAACTCAATTACTTGAAGTAAAAAAGGAAGAGACAAGCTTAAGACATAAACACTAAAATAGCAGCACTTCTTCTTCTCTAATCTCTCTCCACCCCCCCCCCCCCAAAACACTAGAAGATGATCCCTATTTATAGAATTTTTTCGGGCTGGGTCACGCCCTATGACACGCCCATGGAGGGCGTGACCATAGGGCGTGTCTGATTCGGTGCGACATCTGGAGCGTTGGCATTTAATTCTGGCGTGGTTGTTGAGTTACACTCCCATCGAACACGCCCCTGGAGGGCGTGACCATGGGGCGTGTCGGATTCGGTGCGTTGAAATTGAGCTCGGTACTGACTTCTCGGGACTTGGCGGGTCACGCCTGTCAGACACGCCCCTGGAGGGCGTGTCAGTGGGCGTGTCAGTGGGCGTGACAGCTAGTTTCTGGTGGAGATTGACTTCGGACCGGCGGCTTCATTCCACTAGGTTACACGCCCTTGGTACACGCCCTAGGAGGGCGTGACCATGGGGCGTGTAACAGCAAAACTTGTAAAATCCTGCAAAAATAAGGGAAGATGTTAGTGACAATAATATATACAAAAAAAGGTCAAAATATAAGCATACAAGACATGCTTCGTAAATTGAAAGCTAGAAAATACCATTACGAAACGGACTATCAGCATACAACAACATAAAATTATAATAATACTTAGAAATTTAAGCTACTAAATTACCCAAAAAAGGATGACTAAAAAGTAGTCATCAAACACCCACATGCTTAGACATTTGCTTGCCCTCAAGCAAATAAAAAATGAAAACTAGGGAAGGAAATAGAAAATAAACAAAGCTAATTTAGGTTTCATAATTAAGAAAAACAAAACATGGAAAATTAAACTATCCTAGTATTCATATTATCAACTAGTGGGGTGAGAAGTGCACAATAGAAGATTTGAAAGGGAAAGCCTAAAAATCTCATTAAAACATAAGAGAAGTCTACTAATTTCTAAATCTTAAAAACAAGGCATCCAAAATAAATGAAAATAAGGAAAACAAAAGTAGAAGTTCTAAATAAACGGCGCATTAACAAACTACTAGGTTGCTAGATAAACATTAACCCTAAAACACTCCAAGATAACCTCCAAAGAAATCCATCAATGATGGTGGCCATAGGCTTGTACGTTCACACTTTCTCCACTACGCGAAATTAAGTTCTAAGATCATTAGGACTTCTACTAGGCATTAAACTTGGCTTAGGTAAATAATTAGGAAGTGGATTCAAAGGTAAACATGAAGGTTTTAGGCACTAAACCAAGATGAGCTCAAAAATAACCAAAAACATAAAAATTGAGAAATAACAAGTATGTCATTTCTCCAATATGAAACTACAAAAACAAGACCATGAAAATTTTTCTTTTCTAAACTTGGCCAACCATAAACTTTTTGCATTCATTTTTTCTTTTTGATTTGGTAATGATATTTTTTTTTCTCACTTTTTGAATAACAATCGATAAGGGAACTCCAAAAATAAGCTTTATAATTGTCCTTTTCATTTCCAAAATAATATAATACCCCTCCCACAAAAATAATTTTTAAGCTCAAGGTTATAGTGCAAAAATTAGGACGGGCATTTGGCTTTGGTGAACAAGATGAAATGAAAGGTGGAGCTAAAAACAATGAAAATAAGGAAAAGGCCCAAAATTGTTTTGCAAGGGTTATGTTTTCGGTGGGCAAGAAAAGCTCAAACTATTCAAATGGTGGCCTAAATCATTTCTAAAGAACATAAAAACGGCGGAAATGCTTCGAGAGTAGCTTGGTACAAGTTCTAGACACCAAAAAAGACTACCCCGCAAATGAAAAAGAACTAATGATACCTAGCAACCATTCGTAAGTAACTAACCGAATAAAAAGACATAACTACGTATTGCTAGCTTATAACTTAAAAACCGGATGCCTATATTTTTAAAAAAAGAAACTAGTAGAACTAAACTATGTTAAAATGATAGGTTTAGAAAACCATTTTCAAAGTAATTTATATAGAACTACAAAAACCGCATGGGCCTACACTTCACTAGAAGCAACATGAAAATAAAGATAGAAAATAATTTTAGGTTTTGTTTTTCAAATCGATTTTAAGCACAAAAATTTTTTGATCTTTTTGTTTTTTCTAATTTTTTGGGTTTTATATTTTATAGTTTTTTTTTGGATTTTTAGATTTAGACGACATAAAAAAAATATTTTTTTTTTAAAAATAAGAAACAGAAAGAAAGGCAAAAAGAAACTAGACCCCCCCATGCTTAAATTCTTAATTGCCCTCAATGAAGAAAACATAAAGAAAAAGAAGGGGACTGAGAAGAAGAGAAAAAGAAAAATGCAGAAAAATAAATAAGGAAAAGGAACAGGACTTCCCCGGGTTCGTGAGATGAAGGCGGATGTCGCTCCCCCATGCTTGCTTTTTGGAGTACTTGATCGTCAGCAGGTATGACCTGATCCATCTGATATCAGCAACGGTGGAGCGGCGACCACGATCATGGACTTGATGTGCCTCCGGTAGGAAGAGCAAAAATAAAAGCAAAAAGAAATAGAGTCCATGGGTAGATTGCCCGATAATGTTTTTATTATTACAACCATTCAAATAAAAGAGTATAATAATAAGAAGTCCAAAAATAAAAGTAAACATGTCCATCACAGAATAAAAAAAATGTCCATCAGAAATAATAATAACTAAGAATCAAAAAGAAGATTCTCCTTTGCAGGAGTCACAGAATCATTAGAGAAGTAGCGTTTGAGTCTATGGCCATTAACTTTGAAGTCCCCCTTATCGGGGTGTGAAAGTAGCACAGTGCCGTAAGGAAAAACATCCTTGACCGTGAATGGTCCGGACCATCGAGATTTAAGCTTTCCCGGGAAGAGACGTAAACGTGAATTAAAAAGAAGAACCTGATCGCCGGGTGTAAACGTTTTAGGGTGGCGCAGGTTCTTATCGTGATATAATTTTGTGCGTTCTTTATAAATTCGATTATTTTCATATGCATACGCTCTCCACTCATCGAGTTCATTTAATTGATGTTTTCTATGCTCGCCTACCGAATGCGGATCGAAATTGAAAAACTTTAATGCCCAATATGCTCGGTGCTCTACTTCTACCGGAAGGTGACACGACTTTCCATAGACCAATCGGAAAGGAGTACAACCGATGGCGGTCTTGTACGCTGTCCGATAAGCCCAAAGAGCATCGTCTAATTTTAGGGACCAATCCTTATGAGAAGTAGAAACAGTTTTTTCCAAAATTCTTTTTAGTTCGCGATTGACTACCTCGACCTGACCGTTAGTTTGGGGGTGATAAGCAGTTGACAATTTATGCGTGACACCATATTTTGTTAATGCTTTAGTGAGTTGGGTGTTGCAAAAATGGCTTCCCCTATCACTAACGATCGCTCGAGGGAATCCAAAGCGAGAAAACAATTTTTTTAGAAAATTGATAACAACACGAGCATCATTAGTTGGCAGAGCTTGGGCCTCTGCCCATCTAGAAACGTAATCTACCGCTACTAAAATATATTTATTACCTAAACTTGAAGGAAACGGGCCAACAAAGTCGATGCCCCACAAATCAAAAACCTCGCACTCGAGAAAATAGTTTTGTTTCATTTCATTTTTATGTGAGAGATTTCCAGTCCGCTGGCATCGATCACATCCACCCACAAAGGTTTGTGCATCTTTAAATATGCTTGGCCAATAGAAGCCAGCACTAAGAACTTTGTGGGCGGTGCGGTTTGCTTGATAATGCCCGCCAGTCGGACCTTCATGAACATGTTTTAAAATTTGGTGACCCTCTTCCTGCGAAACGCATCTCCTTACCACCTGGTCCGCACAAATGCGAAATAGAAATGGGTCTTCCCAAAAATAATACTTCAACTCCGAAAAGAATTTCTTCTTTTGGTGAGTGGAGTATTCTTTTGGAAGGACCCGGGCCACAAGATAATTGGCCAGATCGGCAAACCAGGGGGTAGGAGATGAGGAAATATTAAAAAGGCATTCATCCGGAAAAGAGTCATTTATAGAAGTTTCATTTACAAAATCAAGTTTGGGATTTTCAAGACGCGAGAGATGATCAGCTGCTAAGTTTTCCGCTCCTTTCTTATCCCGAATCTCCAAGTCGAATTCTTGAAGTAAGAGGATCCAACGGATAAGACGCGGCTTGGCATCCGGTTTAGAAAGGAGGTATTTCAAAGAGGAGTGATCCGTGAAAACAATAACTTTAGAAAGAGTGACATACGGTCGGAATTTATCAAAAGTGAAAATAACTGCTAAGAGCTCTTTCTCCGTCGTAGTGTAGTTTTCTTGCGCAGAAGTGAGAGTTTTACTAGCGTAGAAAATCGGATGAAAGTTCTTATCAATTCGTTGACCTAAAACTGCACCCACCGCATGATTACTCGCATCACACATAATTTCGAATGGTAAATCCCAAACTGGGGCGATCATAATAGGGGCGTTTATAAGTTTTGATTTTATTAATTCAAAGGCCTCGAGACAAGATTTATCAACAATAAAAGGAGTGTCTTTTTCGAGCAAGTGGGTGAGAGGTTTAGTGATTTTTGAAAAGTCTTTAATAAATCTACGATAAAAACCCGCATGACCTAAAAAACTTCTAATCGCTTTAACGGTTGTGGGTGGCGGCAGCTTTTCAATTATTTCAATTTTTGCCTTGTCCACTTCAATCCCCCTAGCGGAAATGTTGTGGCCAAGGACTAAACCCTCACGTACCATAAAGTGGCACTTCTCCCAATTTAAGACTAAATTTGTCTCCTCGCAGCGTTTTAAAACTTTTCCTAAATTTTCTAAACATAATTCGAAAGAGTCGCCAAAAACGGAAAAGTCGTCCATAAAAACTTCCATAATATTTTCTACATATTTATCAAAAATGGCAAGCATACACCGCTGAAAGGTGGCGGGTGCGTTGCATAATCCGAAAGGCATTCTACGATAAGCAAAGGTTCCGAAGGGGCAAGTGAATGTCATCTTCTCTTGGTCCTCGGGTGCGATAGGGATTTGAAAGTATCCCGAGAGACCGTCGAGGAAGCAATAAAAATTGTGCCCGGACAAACGTTCTAGAATTTGATCGATAAAGGGGAGGGGGAAGTGATCTTTTCGAGTGGCATCGTTTAGTTTACGATAATCGATGCACATCCTCCATCCTGTTATCATCCTAGTTGGAACTAGATCGTTGTTTTCGTTTGGCACTACCGTGATCCCACCCTTCTTAGGGACAACCTGAACTGGACTTACCCACTAACTATCGGAAATAGGATAGATTATCCCGGCATCTAATAACTTAAGCACCTCTCCCTTCACAACCTCTTTCATTTTTGGATTAAGACGACGTTGTGGTTGGACTACACCCTTAGGATTATTGTCAAAAAATATTTTGTGCGTGTAGAAAGAGGGGCTTATGCCAGGAATATCACAAATTTGCCATGCTATGGCTCGGCGATGCTTTTGTAGTAGGTCGATCAACTGATCATTTTCGGATTGGGAAAGAAAAGCCGAGATTATAACGGGCAATTTTGAATCTTTTGCAAGAAAGGCATATTTAAGATGTTCGGGAAGGGGTTTGAGTTCTAAGTTGGGTGGTTCCTCATAAGAATTTTTTAAGACTTTTTCATTTTCAAAAATAAGTTTTTCATAGTTTTTCCTACCAAAAATAGACTCATTTTCAAAATTTTCTTGTATTGACATCACCGTACTTTCAAAAACAATTGAAGAAATTTCAGAAAAGGAAGAGGAAAATTCATTAGAGGAGATGTTAGAAAGGGGAAGGGAAGAATCTTCATTTAAAACATCGATAAAGAAGCATGAGTCATCATTTTGTAAAGAATTTTTCATCGAGTTATTAATAGAAAATGTGACCTCATCATCCCCCACTCGCAAAAACAACTTTCCATTACTAACGTCAATAACTGCTCGAGAGGTGGCGAGAAAAGGTCGTCCAAGGATAAGAGGAACCTCGACGTCCTCTTCAATATCAAGAATGACAAAATCCACCGGGAAGATGAATTTGTCGACCTTTACTAACACGTCCTCAACGATACCTAGTGGATACTTTATTGACCTATCAGCTAACTGAATACTCATGCGCGTCGGGCTGAGAGTGCCTAAACCTAGCTTTTTAAATAAGGAAAAAGGCATCAAATTGATGCTCGCTCCTAGATCCGCTAGCGCATGTTTAACGAATAAATCACCGAAGATGCAAGGAATTGAAAAGCTACCCGGGTCATTTATCTTTTTCGGAAGATTTGAATTTTTAATGACTGCCGAGCATTCTTCATTCAATGTTACATGAGAAAGATTTTCCAATTTCTTTTTGTTCGTTAATAAATCTTTAAGATATTTAGCGTACTTAGGCATTTGGCTAATCGCTTCATGAAATGGCAAATTAATATGAATTTGTTTAAATATTTCAAGAAAGCGTTGATATTGATTATCTAGTTTTTCTTGCCTAAGTCTAGCCGGATAAGGAGGTGGCGGGAATTCATTTATAATAATCGGAGCATCATTTTGAAAATCATTTTTGTCTTTTTCAGAATTAGAAATAATAGAGCTATCCTTTTCTTTTTCAAAAATAGATTTGTCTTTTTCAAGATCTAAGTTATCATTTTCCGTGGGGGTAAGAACAGGAGGGATACTCACCCTTGGCTCTTCCCTTGTGGTGGGCTCGTTAACAACTTTACCGCTCCGAAGGGAAATCGCATTTGCGTGCTCCCTTGGGTTAGGCTCAGTGTTCGAGGGAAGAGTTCCAGGTGGTCTCTCGGAAAAGGCCTTGGCGAGTTGGCCAACTTGATTTTCTAAGTTTTTCATGGATCCTGTTAAATTTCTAATAGTGGCATCGTTCGAGCTTATATATTTAGCGAGGATCTCTTCCAAAGGGGAAGGTTTTTGAAAATTTTGTTGCGGTGGTGGTGGCGGTGTGAAATCGTGCGGTGGGCGTATTACGTTAGCATTATTACTCCAAGAAAAATTAGGATGGTTACGCCATCCGGGATGATAAGTGTTCGACGAAGCAGAAAAACCAGGGGGAGAAGAAAAATTCGAAAAAGCAGAAAAATTATTCGCAGAGATATTTTGAGCAGGCCTGGGTATGTTCCCCAAATAATCCACCTGCTCGGCAGCAGCAGCATTTTCATATACCTTAGCGGTGGAGGGAGCAATCATCTCCGAGATCTTCTTGTTGAGCATTTCCACTTGCATCGCCAGTTGCGTCACCGAATCCACTTCATAGATACCTGCAGGTTTAGATGGGCGAGACCTGGACGAATTCCACTGATAAGTGTTCATCGCCATGTCATCGATAAGCTCAAGAGCGGCTTCCGGAGTTTTGCGGTCTAAAGAACCAGCGGAAGCGGCATCTATCATTTGCTTAGTCACTTGGTTTAGCCCATTATAGAATGTCTGAACCTGCAACCATACAGGCAGAGCATGATGTGGGCATCTTCTCAAAAGTTCTTTGAACCTCTCCCAAGTGTCATAGAGGGTTTCAGAATCAATTTGAGAATATGAAGTTATATCATTTCGAAACTTAGCAGTTTTGGCGGGGGGAAAATAACGAGAAAGAAATTTTTCAGTTAAAATGTTCCAAGTAGTGATTGATCCTCTTGGAAGAGAACTCAACCACTGTTTGGCTTTAGTCCTTAAGAAGAATGGGAAGAGTCTTAGCCTTATCGCATCGTCCGAGACACCATTAATCTTGAAGGTGTCACAGATTTCAAGAAAATTAGCAATATGCAAGTTCGGATCTTCATCTTGCGATCCGTCGAACTGTACATATTGCTGCACCATTTGAATGATGCTAGGCTTAAGCTCGAAGTTATTGTTCGCAATAGCGGGACGAACTATGCTAGATTCTGTACCCTCCAGGTTTGGTCTTGCATAATGGGACATAGTCCTTTGCACGACTTCCTCTTGGTTGGGTCTTTGCAAGACTTCCTCTTGGTTGGGATTGTCCATTCTTAAGGTAGAATATGAATCGGAATGTTCGACCGGTATTTGAAGAGTCGGGCCTTGAAATCGCAATCTTCTCCGAAGAGTACGCTCGATTTCGTGGTCCAAGTCCAAAATAACCGACGGACTTCCGCGGGTCATGCACTGGAAGAAGAAAGAGAGAAGTATTGTTTATTATTATTAATATTTTGTTGTTTTTTTTTTTTTTTTAAGTATATATATATTTTTTTGTTTTAGCTCCCAAACTTCCCAAGGACTACCCGATGAAGGGTTCGCAAGGTACTAGACAAGATAGCGGCACTTAAAACCGCATTGCCCTTTTTGAGAGGATTTTGTTGGTGTAGGAAACTTGTGATGTGGGTATCAATTGAAAATGATTATATTTATTATTATTATTACTATTTTTTTTAAAGCGATTTTTTTTTCTTTTTGGTTTGCAATAAGGAAGATAAAAGTAATAGATTCGTGTTTTCAATATATCAACAAGAGCTGATTCACCGGCAACGGCGCCAAAAACTTGGTGTCTACTAATCGTGAAGAAAATAAAAGCAACCGAACTAGCAATCCATCTAGGCAAGTATACCTATCGAATTGTAGCTAGGGGACACAAGTGTCGTATTGAAATCCGGGTACTGCTGAATACACTTACTCACACGAAGACTATTATTTTATCAAAGGAAAATCTTGAGGGCTAAAAAGGAACTTGCAATTAAGAAAGGAAATATAGTTAATCGCTAGAAAGAGAACCACTGCATTAAGTTAAAGAACTATTAGAGGCGATTACGATAAAGTGTTAAAGAACTACGACAAAGGGATGGAAATGTACTCGATCAAGAATCACCTCGGCCAGAGTAATAAAGAAATGCGATAAAAGCCTAAACTTAATAGGGAAGAGTTTCTTGACCGTGGAGGTTCCTTAAGCTTAAACACGCTTCTCTCGAACTCGTGTTCGACTGAGTTTAGGAAGGTCCGACTGACTTTCGTCTGAATCAGAGGCCTAAAGCTCGCTTTACGCGGTGAACCCCACTATTAGATTTTACTCCAATCCGGGGGATTTGAATGTCTGCCTCTCTCGAGGGGTGCATACAAATCCCTTTCCTCTTGAGTGCTCACTTCAAACTATCGGCCTTTCGGCTTGCCAAGTATGAAAGCTAAGGCGGAGAGTATACATCGATGATATATCTCCATCCCAAAAGAATTCAAGAGCAATTCAAGATTAAACCCCTAAAAAGGAAAGGTAAAATTAAAGCATCATAACTTAATCACTCAAACCTCAGATCATCAAAATCGAGTATAAGGAGGATTTAGTTATTCATGGTATAGAAAATGAAGATCATATTAATAGTATGGAAAATAACACCGAGTAGAAGGGAAAGAGAATAGCGAACTATTTTATTTCATAATGTGGAGGAATCACAAGTAGGGCACACAGATACTATAAGAACACATTCTACAATGATTACAAATGTTGTAAAAAGGAAGTACAAAAATGCGAAAAAGGCTTGCATGAAAAGAAACTCAATTACTTGAAGTAAAAAAGGAAGAGACAAGCTTAAGACATAAACACTAAAATAGCAGCACTTCTTCTTCTCTAATCTCTCTCCACCCCCCCCCCCAAAACACTAGAAGATGATCCCTATTTATAGAATTTTTTCGGGCTGGGTCACGCCCTATGACACGCCCATGGAGGGCGTGACCATAGGGCGTGTCTGATTCGGTGCGACATCTGGAGCGTTGGCATTTAATTCTGGCATGGTTGTTGAGTTACACGCCCATCGAACACGCCCCTGGAGGGCGTGACCATGGGGCGTGTCGGATCAGGTGCGTTGAAATTGAGCTCGGTACTGACTTCTCGGGACTTGGCGGGTCACGCCTGTCAGACACGCCCCTGGAGGGCGTGTCAGTGGGCGTGTCAGTGGGCGTGACAGCTAGTTTCTGGTGGAGATTGACTTCGGACCGGCGGCTTCATTCCACTAGGTTACACGCCCTTGGTACACGCCCTAGGAGGGCGTGACCATGGGGCGTGTAACAGCAAAACTTGTAAAATCCTGCAAAAATAAGGGAAGATGTTAGTGACAATAATATATACAAAAAAAGGTCAAAATATAAGCATACAAGACATGCTTCGTAAATTGAAAGCTAGAAAATACCATTACGAAACGGACTATCAGCATACAACAACATAAAATTATAATAATACTTAGAAATTTAAGCTACTAAATTACCCAAAAAAGGATGACTAAAAAGTAGTCATCACTCAGGCCTAAGGAAGAGAGGAAAGGGTGGAGCCAAACGAACCGTCGGGGGCATTATACCTGCAAAACAAAAGAAGCAAACAAAAAGAAAGAACAAAAAGTGATAAGCAAGGGGTGCCTCCCAAGAGCGCTCTTTGTTTAACGTCGTCTGAGCCCGACATTATTGGTTAGCTAAATGAAAAATAAAAACTAAAGTGAAGGGATAACTCCCTAAGTATGCGCTTAGGAGTCTAAATCAAAAAAGAGAAAAATTGAAGAATCGCACCGACATGCGGTTGAATCTTCAAGGGAATGACGCCCGAAAATGAACGGATGGAGTTATAGAAGAACTCTTCCGTAAATAAAATGGAAAAGAAGGGGTCGTCAAAAGAAGAAGAGGAAAAAGAAAAAGAAATAGAAAGAGGAATAAAAGAAGTAGAAAAAAAAATTTCATCAACGGAAATTTCACAAGGAGAAGGAGAGACTTGTGAAATTTTGGGAGAAGAAGGGGTAGAGAGGACTAAAGAAGAATTATATAAAATAAATGATGAAGAAAAAGACTCGCTAAAACTATAAAAGGTTGGAACAATAAAAGTTTGAAGCGAAATTGAATCACAAATGTCTTTAGAAAGAAGAAAGAGAATGATAATATGTCTTGTCATCCTCAAAAGGTAAGAAGCACACTGGTGTATCCATAGGGGTATCATCCAAAGGAGGAAGGAAATAATCCGGAATATCGGAATAGTTATCCTCCTCGAGAGGAAAAACACAAGCCGGGATATCCGATGACTCATTACATAATGAAATTGGAGGAGACGGAGAAGAAGACGAAGAAAATGAAGCGACCTCACGATAAAAATAATCGAGAATGGTCTTGAAATGCGAATCAATTTTATTAAGAGAAGTTTGCAATTCACGATACCCATTATCGGTTGAATTAAAATTTAGAGGCGCGGCACTTTGCGGGGCAAAATCATGCAAAAAAAAATACGGGTTCCCCACCTCCCAAGTAGGATAAAGATTGGAGTAAGGGTCAAATTGGCCACTTTGACTTGCTCCAGAAAAATTGAAATCAAAAGAGGGAGGGGTTCCCGAAAGACATGCAAAATTAAAATGGTCGAGCGACCCAAAAAATTTACAAAAAGCGCCAAAAGAAGACGATTCAATAAGAAAAATTGTTATAAAAAAGAAAGAGATTATTTAATTTTTTTGATTTTTTTTGGTTTGTTTTTTGAATTTTAGTAGAAGTAATAAACTCAGTGCTTTCGTAATATTGCCAAAAATAGTCCCCGACAACGACGTCAAAAACTTGATCGGTAGAAATAATCTCACGGAATACAATCCGAATAGGCAAGTGTACTTATCGTTTTATAGTATAATGATATAAATAAATCAAGATCGTATTAAAACTCGGGGCAGGAAAGTACTATTACTCACAATGACTCTATTATCACACCGAATGATTGATGGGTTTTGAAAATGAAAGTGAACTAAGCTTAATTAAAAGAGAAATAAAATATTGCGAAAGAGTGCTCGATCGACGATTCACTCTGAAATAAAATAACGGAATAAATTAGTTTAAGAATTGCAATTCTATTAAGACCGTGACGGATCCGAAAATAAAAATTAATCTCGCTAGAGCATTAAATCTCCTAACTTCTAGACGTTTTGATCGAAATCTCTTTGCAAATCAAAAGTCCTAAAGTCGCATTATCGAGGTGACCCATACTATTGGATTTGACTCCAATCTAGAGGATTTACATCATCCTATCTCTAGGATTGCGTTCAACTCCTTCCTTCCTTGAGTGATCTTTCACAATCACGAGCCTCTCGGCTACTCAAATATGAGATCGGAATCTACTACCATATCTAGAAATACGGAGTCGATACGAAATAATTCAAGGTCGGATCAAAAATAAAAAGTACAAATGCAAACATAAAATAAAAGATGCATTATTTCATTGCAAAGTACATCGCGATCGGGCACAAAACAAAATTAGCTAAGCATATTTAAGAATGAAATCATAATAAGGTAAAGGAAATTTATTTTCATTGATGATAGAAAAGAAGAGAACACAATAATAAAAAGACAATACTATAAAGAAGAAGATTACACTAATAAAAAGAACTTAACAACAAAGATTCAAAGAAAGAAACTCTCTTACACTAGCACTCTACATTCTACCACAAAAACTTAACTTAATAAAGCATGAGGCAATTTTTTTAAAGGTGAGGGGGAAGGTTCTAGAAATGTGTGGAAATGAAGGGCATAAGGGGGGTTGCCGGCCATGTACTTGGGGGATTCATGTATGGTATTTATGAGAGGAAAGGGAGAAGATGAGATTCATTACATGTAGTTAAAAGAAATAAAAATAGAAAATATAAGAGGAATGAATAAAAAATAAAAAGGGGATAAAGAAATTTAAGAGAGGGAAAGAGAGAAGGAGGTGGGATGAATGAGGAGGGCCGGCCATGCAAAGGTGGAGGTTAATGCATGGAGAAATTAACGATGGGAGAGAGAGGGTGGAGTTCAATGCATGGTATTTAATGGAAATGAAAGTGGAAATCTTAAAATAGAGAGGGGGATGAATGTAGAATAATAAAAAAGAAATAAAAGAGGGGGAAAGAGAGTGGCCAGCCATGCAAAGTGGCAAGGTTCATGCATGGAGAAATTAATGAGGAGGGGAGAGAGAGGACCGACCATGCATATGCTTCATGAAGTGGGCTGGCTGCACTTGAAGAGGGCTCGGGTTGGACTTAAGGGATGGCTTGGGCTGCTTCTTAATAAGGGCTGGCCGATCAGCATGTTGGAGGGCTCGGGTAGACTAGTTCAAGGGCTTGGGTAGGCTTGGTGAGCTGCTTTATTTTGGTGGGCCACAACATGGGCTACTCGGGTTGCAGGTTGAGGAGGAGGCTGCACTTGAAAGGTTGAGTTGGTCTTGAGCATTGAACTTGAACCTACAAATAAAGCCAAACAAAACTTAATAACATTAGTCAATTTTTTATAACATAACATATATAAACATAAAACATAGAACATAAAATAATAAAAGTAAAAATACATAAAACATATAAATAAAATTATGAATTTTTATATCATAATATAACAAAACATTAAAATAAAATAACAACATAACAAGCATATAAATACATAAAAATATTATAAAACCTAGGAATTATGAATACTAAACTACCCCAAAAGGGATGACTAAAACTAGTCATCAACCTCCCAGGGGTGAATCTTCTAGGGTAGCTTTTGAAAGCACAAGAGCTATCTTAGCTACTATCCCTACTCCATTAGAAGTTTCTCCCCTTGTTTCTATCTATCTACAACCATCTCAACATAATTCCCCAATTCCTTCTACTCCAACTCTTCTACAAACTACTTTGTCTGAAGAAGTTCCATCCTCAGCCTTCCATGCAAATTCCCCAGCTCCTCAATCTCCTCATTCATCTCCTCCGAATTCATCTCCACCTCACATATCTTCACCTCACATATCTTCACCTCACATATCTCCACCAAAATCAACGATCTAGGAACCAATTCCTGCTAACTTTCCCCCTTTCATCAATCCTCCATCTCTACCACAGTCTTCCTTTCTATGTACAAACTATATTACCAGATTAACTCCCTCTTCATCTACTCGGAATCCATCCTATACATCTACTCAAAATCCACCTGAGTTTATGTATCGGGACTTCTCATCTATTACTTGTAACACCTCTACCCGTCAAGAAGAATATAATAGAGGGTCCGGCCGGGGCCCCACACCATATTCTACAAATAGGCGGAGACGCTACGAAATAATATCATAACCAACGCATCCTAACACAGAGCATTCTAGCGGAAGCTTTACGGTTGAATTATTGAACTCAAGATAAAGAACATTGTCCACTAACATAGGAATGTATATATACATCAAAAGAGTCTGGCCTTAAGGCCTTACAACAGTTTCTCTTAACAAGAGTGTGGTTTACAGACATCGGCATGCAGGCCGGCCACACATGAACAAAAGAAACAAAACAATGCCTTCGAGGGCAGCAATTCAGCTTTGGGCTTCAGCCCGCTAAGTCCCGCTCAGGCCAGCACCTCCAGTACCTATAAGAACCAATCCACCAAGCGGTGGCAAATAGGGCAACGGTCAGCATTCAGCTGACCAATTATAACGACCGTGCCCCTGGCACGGGGCAGCGGAATTCCATCCCTGCATAGCAATCATCCAACATGATATATAGCAATTCAAGCAAGACGTGCACGCCCGCACAGTCACATATCACAAACGTCGGCACGACGGCCCGACGCTCCGTGCACTCAGGGCACATTCACACCGTTCAGAGGTCCCAGACATAACGGTGCATTATGAGCATTCTAGTCTGATCGGCTCACAGGCCGTCGACTCTCGGTATGTGATCCTAACAGGGCCTTAAGCACACAAGGTTAGACAACCATAACGCGGGTACAGATCCACCTTTCCCGTTGCTCACATCGTCAGACTCACGCCTGGACTGACGCGGGTACAGTTTCACCTTGCCCGTTCCACCATTTCCCAGTTGCAGCCTCACGGCTCAACCTTCCACAAAGTAGCACTCACGGCCACAAGAGAGTCCAACTCTCATAATTTCCTGGACTTCCTCCAGTACTTTATCCATCATGCATACAAGCAATAAACATGGAGTCTTCTCCGATATGCAACCAAGCATCACCAATCCAGACCATGTCCAGATGGGCTTCACACAACATGCCTAGATCCGTACTCCAATTCCGGACTCTAACAATGGGGACTTCACATATCTACCCCAAGGGACGCCACAACCCACCGCACACTCGCGGGGAAGGGTTTTCCCTATGCAATGCAGGAATTAAGGACTTCACATGTCCAAGCAGGAAATCGTTACCCTAGGAGTTCGCTTCGGAGCCATGGAAAGAAATTTGAGACGGATGAAAGCCTTCGCAGCAGCGTTGCCTTCGCAAATCCGAACTCGGCTCGCGATTTGGACCACCGTAGCACCACCGGCAGCCGGACTCCACTTCTTCTTCCTCCTTGCTCTCACCTCTCTCTTAAACTTTTAGAAAGAGAAGATGAAAAGAAGAATGAGCTTTTCTTCCCCCTTTTCCGGCCTTATCAGCCCAGAAATGATCTCCAGCCACAGGATCTTATTTAAAGAAAATGAAGGGCCAAGATCTAACTCAAAATTCCTTTTCTTTTGGCCGACACAGCCTGTGACACGCCCGTGTCACAGGCCGTGTACCCTTAAGCGGCACACGCGGTAGTCGCACCGACTGAAATATTCGAGAACACGGGCATCGACACGCCCGTGTCGAACCTGACACGCCCGTGTCAGTCATGAGACACGCCCGTGTCTCCTGTTACACGGTACTCACCGATCTCCAAAACCAGTACACGGGTAGGGCACACGCCCGTGTCAAACCCAACACGGCCGTGTTCCATGCCGTGTTCACTGCCGTGTTCAAGGCCATGTACTTCTCTGACTCAAACAGGCCATTTTTCGAATTTAATTGCGCGACACGCCCTGGGACACGCCCGTGTCAGAGGCCGTGTCCCAGGCTCGACGATCGTCGACTATCAATCGTCGACTAGCCTGAACACGCCTTGGGACACGCCCGTGTCCCTGACCGTGTACCCCCGACACGCCCTAGGACACGCCCGTGTCCCAGGCCGTGTCTAACAGCCTCCAACCCAAAATTGTTTGCAAACACATTTTGAGATTTTTGGGTTGTTACATTACTACTCAACTTCTTGATTTCATCACTCCTACACTCAAGAATCTCTTAGATGAATCTTTGGCTGCTATTATTGCTTCTATTTCCAAACTCACTTCTAAAGTTACCACTTCCCATTTTGTCACTAGATTTAGTTTTCGTTGAATATAGGCAGGGGGAGATGCTTGATGAAGAAGGTCCAAATGAAGAAGCTCTAGTTGTAGTAGCTATTTTATTTAAAGTGCCTGATACAAAAATCAAAGTTCAGGATTAGTGTTCAGACCCTCAAGAGATTATTACTGTTGGTGATCTCATCATTAATCCCACAGTAAATATATATTGTTTACTATAAAATTTTAATTTACTACATAGTCATATTCCCAGCCTATCGGATTTTGGAGAGGATCTTTATAAATCAATAGTTTGTTATTCTGCTCTTATTGATGCTTTTGCTTTAGAACTGATTTTATAAGATATTTCTACCAGTTTTGATTCAGTCTCATAGACTATGATAATTGATGATCCAGTCCCATAGACTATTATGATTGATGATATAATAAATATTTCTGAGCAAACTTGTTCCCCTCCTACTTTTGCATGGGATGAATCTCCTATACCTAATTTTTATGATCTGTTGAATGAAGATATGGAAGAAGATGATAAAATTGATGATGTAGTTAAAGCAATTAATGTACTATATGAATACCTAGAAGTGTAGTCTGATGATAATACAAATTCTGATGAATCAGACAATTCTATTTCTAAGAAAAGGAAATGCAGGAAAAAGGCTCAATCCATGGTTTCTCCTCAACCTTCTTATACTATTGATATCCCTTACTACATTCTGCATGGAATAACTCTTACTCCAGACCATCCAAGTTTGATAAGGTACTCCAAGAATAATCAAAAAAGAAGGAAGAAACCAAAAAGGTTTCATTCTTATCCAAAGTCTTGGGGAGGTCCTCCTACTCATCCTCTAGCAGTAGGATCTGTAGGTATTCCACCTTCTTAGAGGTTTATTTCTCATCATTCTAGAACAACTCAAGAAATACCTACAAGGCAAGACAGACCTACATGGTCTGAGACTTATGGCAGCCAGAACAGTCAGTAAATTTCTTGCAAAGAGAGGCCAGCTTCTCTTGTAGTTGAACAAGAATTAGATCATGTTTATAGAATGGCTAGGTTCAAAGATCAAGTTGCACTTTCTCAGATAAGGAAGGCAAGATCTGAAGGTAAGGATACCTCTCAGTTTACCACTATGTCTTAATACAAGCAATAAGAATTGGACAGATATCTAAAAAAGCATGTTTAATGTTTATGAATATATGAGCTTGCATCCAGAGGCTGTTGTTCCTACATTCTCCTCCGAGAAGATTATTGGCTCTCAAGATCTGAAGCTAAGAAAATGGGAGTCAAGTGATCCAACAAGACAACTGATCTTCACTAAGACTTCTTCAAATCTTTCAGCTGATGCATCTCAAAAGGATTCCTAACTTTAATTCGGTTTTTAAAAATTATTGTTATAACTTAACTTTTTATAAATCTGCTGAAATTTATGTTTCTTCCAGATAATTTTTTTTGCCTTTTGTTTTTCTTATTTGATAATATCCTCACCAAAATAAGGGGAGATTGTTGGAACTCCTTATTACTGATTTGGTCTAGGATTACTTTTAGGATTTCAATTTTGACCCAACTTGTATAGACTAGGGTCATATTTTATTTCAAGAGTCATTTCAGAAGGAATTTTAGAGAAGCTCAGTTCGACGAACTCAGAACTCAGTTCGACTAACTCAGATCTCAATCTATGAGCTTAGCTCGACGAAATCTGAGCTCAGTTCGACGAACTCAGAGCTCAGCTTGACAAAAGTAAAACTCAGTTTGTAAAAGATCAGTTCGATGAAAGCTAAGCTCAGTTCGATGAAATCATACTGAGTTTGACGAATCTAACGGTTTCTCTATCAATAGAGGGAAGCATGATTTCAAATGTTTTGTAACTAAGACTCTGATATTTAATGCTAAATATTCTAATGAATATAGTTGTTTAAGGTAGCATTAAATATGGATTTATCACAAAGTTTTAAATCTAATTAATTTCAACGCAGTTATAAATTCTCATGGGTTTCTTTATATGTTTCAAGAATTGTTTTATTTCAAATTTGGAACTCTTCCCTGACAGACTATATATACAGAAGATTGCTGCCTCAAATATAACTGATATATATAGAGATAGAGATATTAATACATATATACTTCTTCAGACTCTTCCAGTGACGCATATTCAATCAGACATCCAAATACAGATCTGTCTGGAATATCTACTGGAGAGCAAAATCATACAAGAAGGCCTACACCCTGAAGAAAAGTCTCCTACCTTGATCATAATCTCTATTCAAATCAGGGGGAGCTTTTTACAACATCATCCACTAAGTCTTCTCAGAGATACTCAATAAAGAAGACAACATTTAACTCTCTTTAGTTTATTCTTAAACTGTCTATAGGTTTCTAACTCCCTTCAAAAGTTAACACTTGGTTCATAAGTCACCTATCAAAAGACTTAGGTTAGGGTTTTTGGTACTTGATCAAAAGCCCAAAGGATTGCTAGATCTCCCTTAGAAAATAGATCTTCTAGTGACAGGGCACCTGATCAAAAACCTGTAGTGGATTCCTACTAGGGTGGCAGAAGAGTATATATACACAGATTTATTTGGGAACTACTATAAAATCCTTATGTCATCTGTGATTGATACTTTCTTTTTTTTGTTCTATGAATTTTATTTATCTATATATTTTACTTATTTTTAAAACTACTGTAAAAATTAAATAAAGTTTTTAAAATACTCTATTAACCCCATCTAGAGTAAAGTTAGATCTATCCATTCCACTTTCAAAATCCTCTTTGTAGCTAAGTAGTGAGTTCCAATGGGCATGCTTGATACCTAGCACAAACACATGTTATATACATGATATCTGGTATACTAACCGTTAGATACAACATGGATCTAATGATAAATGTGTACATGTATTCATCAATGGGATTTCCATTCTCATCCTTGTCCAGGGAATTGTTTGACAACATGGGAGCTTTCATGGTGGAAGCTGATTCCATCCGAAACTTCTTAATAAGCTCTCTAGTTTACTTTTTCTGAGAGATAAAAATCCCTTCATCAAATTGTTTCACTTGGAGGCCTAAAAAGTACTTGAGCTCTCCCAAACTGCTCATCTCAAACTCCCCCCGCATAAGGTTAGCAAACTTTTTGCAAAGGTTATCATCATTAGACACAAATATTATGTCGTCAATATAAATTTGGACTATAAGACATTTGCCATTTGTTTCCCTAATAAACAATGTACTATCTATCTTTCCCCGCAAGAACTTGTTCTTGATGAGAAATGTAGATAAAGTTTCACACAAAAGTCTTTGGGCTTGTTTTAAACCATGTAAAGCAATCTTAAGTTTATAAACATGATTTAAGAGGGTAGATGTACAAAACCTGACGGCTACTCCATATATACCTCTTCCTTAAGGTTACCATTTAAGAATGCTAACTTGACATCCCTCTGGTAGACTTTGATTCCCATATATACATCATTGGCAAGGAACATACTTATGGCCTCTAACCTTGCACCGGGGCAAAGGTTTGGTCAAAGTATTTTCTTTCTTCTTGCTTATAACCTTTGGCTACCAGCCTTGCCTTGTTCTTGATGATTAAACCATTCTTATCCAACTTATTCCTGTAAATCCACTTGGTTCCAATGATGTTGTATCATTGTGGTTTTGACACCAACTTCCATACCTTGCATCTCTTGAAATGTTGTAATTCCTCTTGCATGGCATTGATCTAGAAGGTTGCCTTGTTTACTTCTTCAAACCTTTTGGTCTAAACCTAAGACAAGAATCTCAGGAATAAGGCCTCATTTTGAAGCATGCTTCTTGTGGTCACACCTAGATTTCATTCCCAATAATGAGATTCCTTTTATGATCTCTCAGAAGCTTGGATACAACAGGCAATCGGTCATCTCCTTGCTGGATTTCTTCTATAACATCTGTTTCTTCAGTAATCTGATCACTTTCAATTGGATTTTCTTCCTCATTGAGTGCTTCAATTTATGAAGTAATCATGCTTGAGATGGGTATGTCTTGAATATACAGATCGTGTATTTTCTGATCATTACTTGTAAGGATAGGAGTGTTGGACCAGCCCTTATAAAGCAGGCTAGTCTAATCAAAGACAACATGCATATATTCTTCAACTATATGGGTCTTCTTGTTGAATATTCTATAGGCTCTATTATGTGAGCTATACCCAACAAGATTGCTTACATTGTATTTTTCAGCAAACTTAGTAATTTGCCCTTTTCCATTTTTTAAAATGTAGCATTTGCAACCAAATATACTAAAACATAAAATTAATTATTGTTTGCCATTCATAATTTCATAGGGGTTTTTCCCTTGGGCCTTATTAATGGTGGCTCTATTCAAAACATATCATAAAGTATTAACTACCTCAGCCTAAAAATATTCTGGGGGTAAGGAGTCACTAAGCAGTGTTCTGCAATCCTTTATCAAGATCCTATTTCTTCTCTCAGCCACTCCATTTTGTTGGGGAGTTCTGGGAGAGGAAACCTCTTGGGTGATACCAAATTCTTGATAGAACTTTGTCATGGCACCAGATTGAAACTCTATACCATGGTTAGTTCTTATTTTTACCACAACACATTACAACTCATTCTGAATTGCCTTGACATAGTTCATAAAGATATCAAGGGTATCTGACTTCTTCTTTAGGAAGAATACCCATATATACCTTGAGTAATCATCAACAATAACAAGGGTATACAACTTTCTACCAAAGATCTGAATAGGCAATGGACCAAATAAGTCCATATCTAATAGATAAAGACATCTTTCAGTATCTTTAGAGTTAATACTCTTAAAGGTGGCCCTAGTTTGCTTGCCTATTTGGCATGCATTACATGGACCAGTTTTAACACATTTTATATTTGGACTATAACTAATTAGATTTTCAGAAAATAGTTTGTTAATTATCTTATAGATAATGTGGGCAAGTCTCTTGTGTTATTGAACATAAAGAAACTCTTTCTCAATAACTACAAAACACACTGGAGTTAATGAACTATTGCAAATAAAATCTAAGCAATATACATTCCCACTCCTAGTTCCTAAGAGGATGACCTCTAAGTCAACTGACTTTTTGATCAAGAACTTGTCATTGTGGAATTCAATAACATAGTTCAAGTCAAATAGTTGACTTATGATTAAAAGGTTGTGTCACAACTCTTCCATATAAGATACACTTATTATTGAAACTATTTCATTGGTAATCATACAATAGCCTCTAGTGATACCCCTTTTAGAGCCACCAAAGATGACCATTGGTCCCTTCTTTATAAGAGAATTGTCTTTTAATAAGATCCTTATTCCAGTCATGTGTCTGGAACTACCACTATCCAAGTACTATATCTCATTTAGGAGGGTACTTGAACTAACCTATAAAATATAATTCACTTATCCTTAGGTACCAAATTTATCTTGGGTCCAAGGTACTTGTTAGCAGCATAATATGAAGATCTTTTAAAATCTTGCATGATAAGAATGCCTCTCTTTGCATTTGGCACATTGGGGTTATGCCAGTCGTGGAAGGTATAGTATCCCACTTTTCCATAACACCAACACTCATAAATATTGTATCTTTTTTCTAATAGATTTAGATGTGGAAGCTTCATCTGTTTGTTCATTAAAGAAGATAACAACATTCTTCAAGTTCCTGTCAACAATCCCTTAGCATTTTTCCTGTCGATAACTTGTCTTAGCACTCATTATCTGATTAATATTAGCAGGTCTCAGTTTAGAGGGTGAGCATGAGTTGATAAAATAATATATTGCCCTGTGAGAGTAAACTATAGGATTGATAGCGACCATCTATTTTGCAGAAAGGGACTTTAAAGAAGCATCTTCCTTATCCATGAGAGAGGTGGCTGAGGCACCAAACACATATTATCTAGTATGGTCCATCAGTCTTTCCTCTTATGGAGCCTTTAAGGCACTCAAGCCCATCCCCTTTCTTCTACTATAGGTATGGGCATTTTTTCTCATGTAATTGGAACTATCATTCAACAAGTTACCATACAAGCTCTCTCAGTCATACTTATTTGATGCAATAATACCTTCTCAAAAGAAATCATAGTCTTCATTTGAGCCTTGCCCTTACTCTTATTCCTTCTTCTGGTATTCCTCTCAATGAACACATACCCCTTCATAGTAGTTTGGGAGGTGAATGTATAAATGAGTGGCAATACATATTTTGTTTTGGAGTATTGGGCCACTAGCTTCCCCTCTTTAAGGAGATTTTTTTTAGATCTTTAATTTATATATTTTTATTACTTATGCTTGTGATTTGGATCACTGTGATTGCATTAAGTTTGTATATTTCCTTGCTAAGTTGATTTAGCTGTGAAGGAGACTTAGTGTGCAAAGAAATATATTTTCTTAGGGAATCAAACCCATTAGCTTGTCTTTTGACAAAAAACTTGCTCTTCTTTAGAGATTTGAAGATCAAACCATAATTGTAAATTAGTTGATTGGCATCTCCTTTATATTCTAAGCCACCTTTCCCACAAGATGAAGGTGCTTCAAAATCTGGACTAGTTTCATATTGAGATTCATATTCAGAGGTGGAGATTTAGTGTATTAATATCTCTTTTGGATCAGAATTGTCCTTGCTTTTATATCCTTTAGACATGGACATTAATCCACAACAACCATTAACTTCTTCATCATCCTCATTGTCAATGTCTGAATGTGATAGAGAGGCCCTGATGCCTATCCTTGCAGCTATATAACCATGATCATCTTCAGTAGCAGCAAACAACCCAATATAGGCTTCATGTTATTCTTCAAAATATGAAGATGCATAGTAAGATTGATTCCAACTCTTCTCCTTCTTGGCATGGAACTCCTTTTTCAGATTTCTTGGCCTTGTGGTGATGGTTCTTCTTCTCATTTGTTTCTTACCTTTTGATTGGGTAGTTAGTAATGACATGCCCATGCTTGCTACAACAATAACATATAACATTAGTAGAAATTTGTTTAATAGGTTTAGCTTCATACATGTCACCTTTGGAGTACCTCTTTCGAGGCCTGCTGTTGTCCTTCTTGTAGTTTGAAGAGTGAGAGTTTTGCTCTTTCATTGCTTCCTCTTCATCATCTTCTTTAATTTCCTTGAGAAGGCAGCAAATTCCAAATCAAAAATGTTGCTGTCAGATGTGTTGGACTCAAAACTCTCTGAGTCTGTTGGCCTCCTTGGAGGAGAGGGAATTCTCCCCTTGGTCTTCTGAGAGCTCTCAGCTTTGAGAGCCATAGACCTCTCCTTGTCATGGGACCCGATGGTGGTCTCCTCCTTCTTCCTTAAATATAGATGCATCTCAAAAGAGAGTAGCTTTCCAAATAGAGTATGTGGAGGATTATCAGATAGCTTGCACATCTCCCTTATGACACCAATTTTTGTGTCCCTGTGTTTAGTTAGTGACCTCAGAAACTTTTCCTTCACCTCATAGTTGTTGAAGACCCTTCCATAGGTCCTCAGCTCATTGACCACCCCGATTAACCATTCATAACATTCAACTATGCTATCCTTGTTATTCTTCCTGAAGGCTTTATATTCCTAATTTAGCAGGGATTTCCTATCATCCTGTACTTCTTTAGTGCCTTCAAAATACACAATCAGTGTATCACACATTTCTTCAGTAGTTTCACAGTACACAAAGTTGTGAAAGGTAGAGTCATTAATTGCACATACTATAATAATTTTAGCTCTCTTATCCATAGTAGCAAGTGCAACTTCATCCCTAGTCATCTAATCATGTGACCTAGGCATGCCTAGAGTTAGATCAATAGTGGGGGCCTTTTGGGGGATAAAAGGTCCCTCCTTAACAATGATATAGATCCTAGGGTCTGAGGCTTCTATGTATAGCCTCACCCTTTGCTTCTATATACCAAAGGACTCTTTTTTGCATATGGGCAACTTCATAGATCTCATCTCCTAATGAGCCTTTATAGTAGAAATATTTGGAATAGTAGACTAGCTCTTATAGGATCTGGTCAGACTGCTAGGTCCTTTTAACGAACCTCCCTATGATACAACTTGATAGTTAACTTTGTCGTAGTCTAAATCACGTGGGGGGTGAATAGTTTATTTGATTTCTTCCTTTTATAATTAGTTTTTTTGGTTATTTTGCTTAATAAAAACACACAAAGAAAGCACACTATGATCTATAGTGGTTCCCTACGTTTTGGGTACATCCACTCTCCCTCTCCACCTTTCTAACAGTATGTTAGACAAGGCAACCTCCTCCAAAACATAGCTCAAAGAGCTTACAACACAAATCCCACAGGATCTCTCAAGTCTCCTTCAAGACCCTACCTAAGGCCACTACCATTCAAACTCAGATTTCACTCTACTCGTATAGCTCAGTGACCTTCCTAGTCACTTACCTCAGGCCTATAGATCCCTTCCACTCAAGCTAGGAGGACAACCCTAGACTCAGGCACACGTGCCCTACACTTAGGCTCAACAACCCTACACTAAGGCTTAACAACCCTACCTCAGGTCAAAGACATTACACTCAAAATAATGATGTCCTTATAGAGAGTATATTTAAATGATTACAATAAAATACGATAGGTAATAAACCTTCATCCTTTGTCTTCTGTTGAACTTGTACAACAATTAGTTGGCTTGGAGTAGGACTGGAAAATTGTTTTATAGCTTTATTCCTTGCTCCAACTTGATCTCCTATCTTCAGCAGAAGGAAGAAGTTCAACCCCATGAGTCTAGAGTGACTCAACTTGTTCTCTTGAACCTGTTCAACAATAACAAACTATCTTCCTAAAATTGAAGTGCACAACTATCAGAAAGATTAAATTTTCCGAATTCACTACTATAAAGAACTTTCTCTCTTAGATCTTAGATTCTTGAACTGCGAACCTCTAACGGAACTCCTATTTCATTGACCTAAATGTTGCTTTTATATGCTTCAACTCAGCAACAACTCTATAAATTATGTTGACACAGCATGGCCAGGAATAGATAATGTTATTTAGGTTTATCTTTTTTTCGCCAACAATAGGTCGTGCATTCTTAACGGCTCTATTTGAAAACATCTCAACAGTTTAGCGGAGACTAGTTTCTGTCTCAGCGGTTCCGCTGAGACCAGACTGCCTTCTCAGCAGAGCTGAGATTGGCTTCTATCTCAGTAGTAAATTAATTATGTCTCAACGCTTCTGCTAAGCCTGGACTTCCTTCTCAGTTGATTGTCCCTTAAACTATTGAGACATAACAGTAATATCGAGAGATATTATAACCATGTATTAGAACAACTCAAACCTATAATGATATGAAATAAAAAGTCTTATCAAATATGATATGTACTTAGCATTATTGGTGAAGAATCCACATATCTAAGGAACATTGAAGGGCAATATTCCCAATAGTTTTGAAAAGTTTTCTACTCCCTATGGAAGGTTGTTTGCTAGGGACTAGGAAACAAGTAAGTTTGGGGGTATTTGATAACTCTTTTTTTAGCTTTATTTATATATAATTTTTATTAAATAAATGATTTATTTTATTTATATTTTGTTAAATAAACTTCTAATTAAATTTTTTTAAAATTACAGATCAATCTGGGATGCAATTAACAATTTGGAACTCACAGGAGGAATCCTTGCAATTTTTGGATAACTTTTGGAAAAAATAAAAAGTTACATGCCCGGGTCATGGGCATGACCAGGGGGTGTGACAACTGCCACACATCGTGCCCCAATTCCAGCACACTAGTATATATGTTACATCAGATTAAATTTACATGCCCCCTATCATGAGACTGATAGTGGGGTGAGCCCACCCGACCAAGGGTTATGATCAAGCATTCAAGCCAGTGGTTCGCGTCGACATAACATTTCAAAAAATATGCCCTGGTCACAGGATTGACTAGAGGACGTGACTCCTTCCCAAACCTCCTGATTAACTACAAATCATGCCCTTTCCTGCCATTTTCCAAACTCAGTCAAGACACTCCCTATATCATAGGGGGCTTGGCCCTAAACACTCTAAAGGACATTCCTTAGGTCATGGGCATGATCTAGGGGCGTGACTCTCAAATAATAATTATTATAAATATCAGAGAAGTCCATGAGCTTCAGTATAGGATTTTTGAGTTGATTTCCTGCATTTCTTTCCTGTTTTCAATGTATTTCCATTTTCAAGCTATTACTCTAGTATTAGTAATTTCTTTCCTAGTTATAATTTGTTTTGGAAGTAATTTCAATTCAAACTTTACTTTTAGCACACATGTTTTTCTTTACTTTCTAATGAAATTCCACCATCAAAATGAGTAGCTAAATTTCTATAGGCACTTGTTCAAGATGAACTTTGAAATTAAATAAACATTACGTTATCATTACAAATTTTAGCAAGCTTTCTAATTAAATTTGCTTTGATTTACCTTTGATACTACATTGAATTCATATGTCGCTAGTATGCTTTTCAATCAAAGATCTGCATGCTATATGATCGAGTG
Source organism: Platanthera zijinensis (assembly GCA_039513925.1). NCBI lineage: Eukaryota > Viridiplantae > Streptophyta > Magnoliopsida > Asparagales > Orchidaceae > Platanthera > Platanthera zijinensis. The sequence goes on from CM077078.1 coordinate 171,340,645, forward strand.
ATCCATGCAAGCAAGAAGATCATTCATAGATAAAAGTAGTTGCATGCACTTCTCAAGAGAGGGAGGCATAAATCTTTCGTATTTGAGTCAAAACAATAGTGGGGTTCACCATCTAAAGCAATCATAGGGGTTTAGATTGGACGAGAGGTCTTAATCGATAAACTTAAGGTTAGTTGTTAGTGCATTCTTGAGAGAGGCACCTACATAATTTGGGAACCTTCGCAGCCGCAGTATTTTATATTAGAAGCTTGTAGATTTATCTTTCTTTAAAGTATATTTCAATCCAAAGGTATTCGAGATTGAGTGATTAATTTATTATTCATTAAACTTTCTCCCTAGTTAAAAATTGCTTCTTTTAGCTTTACAAAACAACCCAACTTCTCAGGCTACTAAAATAATAGCTCTTTCTCTTTAGTAAAAGTAATCAGCATCCCCATGTCTAAAAATGATACTTGATCTTATAATATAAAATGATAAAAATACCCTCCTAATCGATTAATTATTAAAAATAATCCATCAGTAATCAAGGAAGAATAAGCCTATACTGTGTTTCAATCAGAAGACTTAAGTTTTGTCATTTGAGTCAAATTCTTCGTAACACTTTTATACTGTAGGATCCTTGTAGAATCTGAGTTTTATGTTGGATTCTATTAACAATCTGATTGGTGGGATTTGTGTAAGGATCTAAATATAGATCTATGGTGGTAGAGAATGAGTTAGGGTTATATTTGGCTTGAGTTATAGGATCTGTAGAAAAGATCTGATTGTAGTTCTTTGCTTGTAGAGATTGAGGTAGGGTTGTGTTTGGACTGAGTTGTAGTATCTTGTCTTAAAAGATCTGAGTGGCCGGACCTTGTGTTGAAGTTTTAAGGTTGGGGACTGTTGGGCCCATTCATCATAATGTCCGAGATTTGAAGAAGGCCCATAAGTCAATACTATACAAATGTTTGTATTTGATATATGTTCAAAATCAATATTTGAAGGTTATCTACTGTTATATCATTAGACAGATTGATTCAGTCAGAACATTGGTTGGACTCAAGACCATACACAATAAAGAGGATGAAATTTTCCTAAGTCAACATGCATTAAGTGAGTACACTTCACTCAACGCCAAGGCATAGAAGTGTTGACAGAAGCTCAGGAATTCAGAGCCATAGTGGTGCTAAATCAAATCTTACTAAGTTTAGAAGCATTGAGTAAAGGCCATTTACTCAATGCCTTCTCAAAGGAAATCTTTCCATGTATAGAAGTGTTGAAGGAAGAAGGCTCACTCAACGCCTTATCAAAGATTTAGCAAAGTCCAGAAGTATTGAGTGTAGAAGATTCACTCAATGCCTTCTTTTAGAAATTATGTTCAAGTCTAAAAGCATTGAGTATAGAAGGTCCACAAAATGCCTTCAGTCAATATAACTGCCAAGTTTAGTAGTGTTGAGTGAATGAGTTCACTCTATGCTTTCTACAAGAAGAATTTTGGTAAGTACAAATACATTGAGTCTCAAGAAAACACTCAATGCCTCTATACGTTGAGTTACAAGACTTCACTCAATGCATGTGAAGATTGTTTGTGAAAGTTGCAAAGTCCTTAAGCACTGAGTCATGCTGATGTCATCCAAATTCAAATGAAGCAGGATTTTTACATTAGAAGCCAAATGGTGTCGTATACTTTCGGTAGAGCAATTAAAGATAAATTAACTTTATAACTGCCTATTCGACATGCCCATATGGATAAAAGAGTTATTGAACTATGGGATATAAAAAAATATTTATAGAGATATTAAAAAAAAAGTTTTGCATACAGATCATCATTCTTCCCTGAAAAGTTTTTGAAATCGAAAAACTCTCGGGAGTCTTCAGTAAGAACTTAAACCCTAATTTTCTAAAAGCGTTAGTAAAAAAACACTCAAGATAATGGTTATTCTTCTTCAAAGACATTGTTTTCAACTCAAAACATATTTAAGTTTAAAAGAACAGAGTTATGCAACAGATCTTCTCAGCATAAAGAGAAAAAAATTTGAAGATCCATATTCTTGTTGCTATGAAGAGTTAGGACTAGTAATACACAGTCAAGGAAGCTGACTCAGAGATTTACTTCTCTAAAGTTAATCTCAACAAAACTTTATTGAAACTATAAGATCATTGTGTGATCTTAGTTGTAAGATTGTGCTATAAAGGCTACGTTGTAAGATCCAGGAGTGGATCTCAGTGGGTAGGATCCATGTATTGATCTGAGGTAGGATCCTGAGGGATCTAAGGTAGGAGATTGGTTTTATCTCTGAGGTAGGACTATCTTTAGTCTGATTTATAGGAGTGAGTCTCACTCTAAGGTGTATGATATTGAGGGATCTGAGGTGTTAGCTCAAAGAGCTAAGGAAATAAAATAGTTAGCCAAATCTAGCACACTGCTAGATAGGTGAAGGGTTAATGTGGATGTACCCTAGATAGAGGAACCACTATAAATATTATGTGTTGTTTTGAATTCATGAAATCTGACAACTAACATTAACACACACAATGCTCATAAATTCAAAGTCAAAAAAGAGTCAAAACAAACCTATTCATCCCCTTATATGTGTTTAACTACCCTTAGAAAAGATTTTAAAGTGTTATTAGAGGGACGTTGTTCAAAAAGGACTTAATAGTCAGAACAGATATCCAAGGGTAGCAAAATATTATCTCCATGGATTCAGGTGAGGACCATAAGGAGTTGGGTTCTATGAAACTTCCTATATATAGGAAGGAAAATTTTAGATCTGGAAGGAGAGGGTAAGGCTACTTATGGAAGCCTCAGACCCTAGGATATTCATAACTATTAAAGAGGGACCTTTCATTCCCATGATGGTCTCTACTATAGAAGCCAATATCTAGACACCCAAGAAATACATTGAGATGACCAAGGATGAAGTCATTCTGACAACAATCGACAAAAGGGCTCAGTACATTATTATAAGTGCCATAGATGACTCCACAGTACAGAACCTAGTCTATAATAGAACTGCTAAAAAGATGTGGGATTCTCTAATTGCGTATATGGAAGGGACATAGGAGGTAACGGATAAAGGAAATCCCTCCTGAATTAGTAAAATGAGGCATAATAGCAAGGCAAGAAAGATTACATAGCTGTTTGTTATGAAAAGTTCTTCAAGATAGTGAACAGTCTGATCATTTATGGTAGACAGTTCAGAAATTATGAGTTGAATGACAAGTTCTTGAGATCTCTAAATAAGGAATGGGATATCAAGATCTGTTCTATTAGGGAGGTTGGCAACCTTCCCAACACTCTGCCTCCTAACTTATTTTGGAATCTTTTGTCTCATGAGCAGCAGCAGATCTCCAGAAGAGCCGAAAAAGATGCTGCTAGAACCTAAATAGAGAGAAGGTTGTGGCCTTCAGAGATGAAGCCATAAGGAATTGCAGGGAAAAGACTCCTCCACCAAGGAGAGCTGTAAAGTTATAATGTTCAGATCCTAGCTCCTCGGGAAATGAAGTGTCAGAAAGAGAACTTACCTTATTCACTAAATAGTTCAAGAAAATGTTGAGCATGAGAAGATAGTGGAAGAACAAGGGCTCTTCTAGCTCTAGCTCAAGAAATCCATATACCAACATGGAGATGTCCAAAAATGACCCCTTTGAGGAAAGGTATGATTCTAAGAAGAACAAACATTTAAAGACTAATGTTTTTTGCTACTGTTGCAACATATTTGGATATATCATTATTGACTGTTTAATCAAGAGAAGGAGAACAAGAAATCTGATGACAAGAAGCATTACAAGGACAAGAAGGCTGAAATGAACTTTTTAGCCAAGAAGAAAATCAGCTTATCGGATAGAGATTCCGAGACTTCATAATTTGAAGAAGAAGAGGCCTATATTAGTCTCATTTCTATTGAAGAGGAGGTTGATCATCCTGCTTCCACAATTGGAATAAGAGCACCATTGTACTCTATTGATAGTGATTTTGAAGATGACAAAGCGTTCAGCCTCATGGTCTTAACTGAAGACAATTAGGACAACTTTTTTCCTGATGAGGGTAATATTGGGTTTTCTAGTTATAGTTCAAAAATATAAACACATCAAATGTGCGCTGCAAAAAGAAATACAAGATGACCCTAAACAGTATAAGGATCTTGTGATTTCATGAATCAAGAAATAAACATGAACAATAAAGTAATATAACTGAAGGGGATTGAGTCTCCACTAAACCAAGGTACTCCAAAGGAATCTTGGACATCTTGCGGTTAGAGTTCCGAGCGTATAAATATGTCCAGGATTATATGGGAATCCATACGAGCTTGGATAACCTCAAAGCACTTGTCACACAAGTGTCGGGTTAGATGAAGGAAAGCCCTCTACATCTCCACGGACTGCTAGTTATATTGATGGAGAGGCAGCGATGACAAAAATGAAGATCTGGAAACACTTTCCAGATGATGACAACGGGCCGGAAGGGCTTGCAGTACAGGACGCCAATCGCGATCTTCCTCTAGGGTTCAGGATTTTCCGTCGGGAAGAAGATGAATAGTTCAATCAATGTCGACCTCTTGTATGTATAAGGTATATATATGAACAGTAAAGGAATCGTGAGGGCCCTACCCATAAACAGACACAAAATGAACTTACGGAAAATAGACTTGCGTCAGTTCGTCGAGAACAATTCCTCGAGAATAATTCTTCGAGTGGAATTCTTCAAGTATACACGACGAATGACATGTCCACTCAATGGATTTGTCGAATATCAGATTAGTTGTAATAGATTCGTCGGGAGCAATTCATCGAGTATACTTGATGAATATGAAGAACCCTCTAAGGATTCATCGAGACAATCTCGACGAACAAAATGTATCACGTCGAATTTGTCGAGTGTATTCGATAAACTAATCGACAATACTCGACAAATTCGTCGAGAATACTCGACGAATTGACTTACATTTTTTTGATGATTTTCAGAAGATCCTCGAATTCATAATTCAGGTCCTTTGGATTTTCAAATTTCAAGTCAATGTCAAAAGGCTTGGCCCGTCACTCATATCACATATGAGCAAGGCCAACATAACCCTTTCCAACTTCTACATAACTCTTATGTGTGACCCCATATGCTCATACTGCTTTGGCAGCAAGACTAACTATTTGACTATCTCAGATCACAATGGAAGAACTCCAACAGTCTCCCCCTTTATCTAATAAGTAAAATAAAAGTCTTATAAACAATGAGTGGTATCTAGTAATACATCATTGCTACCCAGTCAATAAGAGTTCCGTAACTCAAAAAGCCTATAAAATGACCAATGTACAGTGTTATCATATCACTTTTGTCCCTTATATCTGGATGGAGCTAGAGGAATGGACCGTATTACCCTCAAGACTGCTCAATCCCTATTACCATATATAGAATGGATTGTCCGAATCCGTAGAACTCAATATCACATATTGGCTCAACCCAACATGGTCATGCATTTCTTGTCCAATTACATCAAAGGGCCCTTGGATGCAACTCCTATTTCCAGGAGGACAAATCCTATATCATTATACATGCAAACAATCAAATGAATTCGTAACGTACCTAATAACCACTATTATCACCCAACTTTCTCAAGACTTGACTTCAGATGACATCAAAATATGCTCTTCCTCACTTGATGAATGTTGTGACCTCTGGTCAAAGAACAACATACACCATTACAACTTGAGACCTACTCATGATACGATGTCAAAAAAATCGACAAAGTAGTCTCATGTTGTGTCTGTCCAGTACAACTTGTTCATAACAAGTACCCGTGGGATGACTTAATATCATAATATCATGAACTGTGAGAACCAGACAACAGTCAACGCACTCACTAGTCTCATTCTATCATCATTGACCTTATTTCTAAGATGACACCTCGACTAGGGACAATTTAAGAATAAAGCTTCTAATAAACATATGTCCTCACATTCAATTCATGCAATTGAATCCCTATGAAAGCGAACATTCTAAGGACAGTTAGTACATTAATAGACACATTAGAGCATAGTAAAAGCACATAATAAAAGAACATGACATAAATATAAAATGAAAAATACAGTATAATATTCATCAAATGAATTACAACAACTGATAAACACATGAATAAAGCCGATCTACCGAGTATCGCATGTCTTATTCGCCGAGTATGGTGGAAAGTCGTCGAGCGTCTATGTAATTCGTCGAGTAGACTCACCGAATTTGGTACGGACTTGGAATATTTTCGTCGTTTTGTGTCTGATTCGTCAAGTTTGGTCCTTAGGGTATATTTTTGGATATTTTTGTCCCGTTTGTTATGGGAGTGTTTATGTCTTTGTGTTCTGGTTTTTCTCGGTTTTGGTTGTGTTATACGGCTAGATCGATAGTGGATAAAGGGCTATCAATTGGATGCCTTTTCGTGAATCATTGCACTTACTGGATGTTTTTGTCTCTGTTTTTGTGGACTATGGGGTTGTGTGGTCTGTAGCCACCCCCGTAGTGTATTTGTGAGACATTTGGGTCTAATAGTTCGGGTTTGATGTTTGTGTCACGGACTCAGATCCATGGTTTCATCGATGTTAATGATCCACATATTTAGGACTGTATAGTTCCTTTTCCTTCTATTGTTTTTGCATATGATTGTTGTTGGCTTCTGTAGGTTTAAGCGAAGAATGGTAACTTCTCGCACTTGGTGCACTTCAATTACCTTACTATTGAGTATACTTCTTACTTATTTATTGACATATTAACTGAGGTTGTCATCCTTTCTTGTATTTGGGTTTGGTAAATATTTTTTCTGTTTTCTTTTGAAGAATCTTTTTCCACTTGTATTTTCTTTCTTGCTGAGGTGTTCTTTCTTTGAATGCCTCAGGTTCTGGGCAGTAGACGGTTAAGCGTCTAGTTTTGGTGGTGGCTAGTAGGTTGCTGTGCTGTAGTGGGTTTTCCTCACCGTTGTGAGGTAGTTTGTTATTTCCTTTTAAGTACAGACATACATACTCTCAGTGGGTTCATGTCAGATTGTTGATGCCCATTGTTGGTTTTCTTGTGCAATGTTAAGTATTTTGCTAAGCTGCCAAGTTTGGCCCATTGTGTTCATTTTTATTTGCTCTCTGGGAAAGTTTTATGCTAGGTTGCTTGTTAGATATTTTAAAGTATAAAAATTACTACTATTATTTCATACATGTCATGCTTAAAATCTAAATCACTATATTTAATGGTCGTAAAAGCTACTTTTACTTTTATTATAAATCTAGAGTCTTGCATACCATGAGTTGTCCTATGGGGATGTTTATACTCATGTAGGACGTATAATCTTGTAAATAAAGTATTTTTCGCAGCGTATAACTGTCTTTTTTTACTTGTGGACTATATGAGACACTGAGCCGAGGGATACGACTAATCGCTTAACTTAAACTGGGTTTTCTCTAAAAAAACTTATAGATCTTTATATAAGTGTTAAGATAGAGTTTTGCCTGAGCGTCTACTGTTATCCCCTACTGATGTGGCATCACGATGCAGGTTTTCCCTTACTCTAATATATCATTAAATTCAGAGAAAATGAGGGTTTTGACATCTATGTGCTATGTCCTGTTATGGAGACAAAATTCCTAGCAATAGAAATTGTACTTATAGAATCACAAAAAATAGAAGTTCTAATTAGCTTGAGATTGTAGTACTGGAGCTAATGTTGGATCCACAGTAGATGTGAACAGTCACTACAAGCTGAGATGTATTCTGATTCAGCTGTTGATATTGTAACACTTATTTGCTTCTTGTTGCTCCAAGATACAAGCCTTCTTCCTAGAAATTTACAGGAGCCTAAGTTAATTTTCCTGTCTTATCTACAACCGATAAAGTCAACATCTGAATACCCAATTAGTTCAAAGTCATTATTTCTAGAATACCACCGATCAAGTTCAGGTGTGCCCTTAAGATATCTCAAAATTCTTTTTGCCGGAGAATAATGAGATTTCATAGTGCTGGTCTGGTACCGAGCACAAACACTTATAACATACATAATGTCTAGTCTACTAGCAGATAGGTAGAAGAGGGAACCAATTATGCCTTAATACAAAGTTTTATCAACAGGTTTCCCTGACTCATCCTTGGCAAATAACACATTTCACCCCATAGGAGTTTTCATAATAGAGGCACTCTCCATTCCAAATTTTTTAATCAACTCCCTTGTGAACTTAGGGAGAGAGATGGATATACCATACTCTAATTATCTTACATGGAGGCCCAAGAAGTACTTGAGTACACCCATTTTGCTCATCTCAAATTTCCCATGCATAATTTTAGCAAATATTTTGTACAGGCCATCATTAGTAGACCCAAAAATTATGTCATCTACATAAATTTAGAATAGGATGATCATACCCTTTACTTCTCTTAGGAATAATGTCTTGTCAATGTTTCCACTTGAGAATTTGTTCTCAAACAGAAAGCTAGATAGGGTTTCACATCATGCCTTGGGGGCTTGATTCAACCCATATAAAGCCTTTCTAAGCTTAAAAATATAATCAGGAAATTAGAATTAACAAAACCTGAGGGTTTCTCAACATAGACCTCTTCTTTTAGGTCACCATTAATGAAAGCTGACTTTACATCCATTTGGTAGACCTTGAATCTTTTATGTGCAGCAAATTCAAGGAACAGTCTAATAGCTTCCAATCTAGTTACTGGTGCAAAGGTTTGACAAAAATCAATACCTTCCTCTTGTATGTATTCCATAGCAATTAGTCTAGCTTAATTGTTTATTATAACAACATTTTTATCAAGTTTATTCGTGTAGATCAACTTTGTTCTAATTATGTTATGTCCTTGTGGTTTGAGAACTAGCTTCAATACCTTGCATCTCTTGAACTGGTTCAGTTCTTCTTTCATAGCCACAATCAAAAATGGGTCTATGTTAGCATCTTCAAACCTTTTAAGTTCAACTTAAGACAGAAAGCTAGAGTACATAGCAATGTTGAGGCCTCTGCTCCTTATTGTGACCCCTTGGCTAACATCTCCTATGATTGGATTTTTTGGATGATCCCTCAAATGCCTGACAGTAGGAGGCATTCTTTCTTCAATATCATGTTTTTCAATGGCTGGATCATGTTGGTCTTCACCCATATCCTGGGAACTTTCTCCTTCTTCAGGAATGCATGCACTATCATCTTCTTCTTAGATAGTTAGAGGAGTGTCCTTGATGGTTAGTTTATCCATCTCTAACTCTACACCTACAGATCTTGAGTAGCTAGGCAGCTCACTATTAATCATGAATGATTCATCAAAGTCTACATTCACAGAATCTTCTATAATGTGATTTTTTAAGTTTTAGACCCTATATATTTTGCTATGATTGTTGTACCCAATAAATATCCCTTCATAGGACTTGGCAACAAACTTGGTCAAGTAGTATTTCCCATTATTTAGCACAAAGCACTTGCATCCAAAGATCCTGAGATAGGCAAGATTTGGCTTTCAACCTTTTATAATCTCATATAGAGTCTTCTTGTGATATATGTTGATAGAAGCTCTATTCAAGACATGACAAGCAGTGTTCACTACCTCATCCCAGAAGTATTCTGGGAGAGAAGTGTAATTGAGCAGTATTCTGGTAGCTTCTATGAGAGTTCTATTTTTCCTCTCAGCTATTCCATTTTGCTTGGGTGTTCTAGACGAAGAAAACTCCTGATGAATCCCTTATTATTCACAAAACATTGACATGCTATCAGGCTGCAATTTAGTACCATGGTCACTTCTGATTTTGACCACAGAAATGCTATTTTTATTTTAAATTTACCTAAACATGGCCATAAAGATGTCTAGGGTTTCAGACTTTTCTTTAGAATGAAAACCCAAGCAAATCTGGAATAGTCAATAGCTATCACGAGTGTATAGACTTTCCCACGTAGACTATAAACTGGCATATGATCAAACAAGTCCATATGGAAGAGGTACAAACACCTCTTAAAATCCTTGGCCCCAATATTGTAATAGGATTGTTTGTCTGCTTGCCATTTTGATAGGCAGAGCAAATGCCCTCCTTGGTGCATCTTATATTAGGTCCATTTTAGACTAGCCCTTCAGTAAAGAGCTTGCTAATTATCTTGTAGTTCAAGTGAGCAAGCCTCTTGTGTCATTGCACATAATAAGTGACTTTCTCATTTTCTACCAGACATATTGGTGAGTCTGTACTTAAACATAAAAAATTTAAACAATATATATTTTCACACCTAGTGCCTGTCAAAATAACCTCTTTGTCACTTGACCTCTTGATCAGACACTCATCCATATGGAAGACAATGGCATAGTCAATGTCACATAGTTGTCTTATGCTAGTCAGATTGTGTTGCAATCCTTCCAAACAAGCTACTTTTGTGATGGAGACTATGCCATTGGTGATCATACCATAACCTTTGGTGACTCCTCTGTATGAACCTCCAAAGATCACCTTAGGTCCATTCTACATATGAGTATAATCCTTCAGGTTGCTCCCTATTCCAGTCATATATCTGGAACACCTACTGTATAAGTACCATATTGGTGCATAGGTACTTGGAGTTTCCTAGAAACACAGTTTAGTTTACCTTATGACCCTAAAAAAGTTTTGGTCCTTGGTTCTTGTTAGCTTGAAACTGAACATGTCTACCTGCATCACTTCTAACAAGAAGACTCACTCTTGCCTTGCACACTAGGGTTGTGCGAATAATATATGGCAAAGTGACCCACTTTACCACAACAAAAACATTCATGAATGTTGTATCTCCTCTTCTAAATAGCCTTTGAAGTGTGCAAGCTATTAATAGCTGTCTGTTTAGAGAGGAGAGTTATAGCCTTCTTCTTATTTCTTTTAGAAATAATCTGACTGAAGGAGAGTCCTAAAATAGATGTACTTGGCTTACTCTGAGTTCCACCAACAACAGTATTCTTTGTAGTAGATATCCTTTTGGATGGCATCAGAGACTGCTAAGTCAGGCTTACTGACAAACTGACCCTTGGTTTGGGTTTTTGTTGGAAGAGCTTGAGAATAGGTTAATCCCTTATCCTTGAGTGTGGAGGCTGGAGCAGCAAATATAAATAGTCTATGATGGCCCATCTTGATTTCCTCATAGGGAGCCTTCAGTGCACTCACACCCATGTCCTTTCTTCTTCCATTGTAAGATATATTTGTATTCTTACAAGAAGAGTTCCATTCTTCCCATAACTATACATGTTTCCTTGTCATACCTGTTGGAATGGAGAAATACCTTGTGAAAGGTGGTCTGAGGCACTACCAAAGCTTTCCCTTTCCCTTTGGAATGGGCATTTATATTGTTCCACTAGAGCCCCAAACCCCTCTTATCCTTTTGTGAGGTAAAGGATTCAATCAGTGGAAACACTATCTTGGGCTTATTAAATTCATGCACAATCTTTTTCTCCTTAAGGAGCTTCTCTTCAAGATCCAAGATGATCTTGTTCTTCTATCTTATTGTCCCAATTTGGATAATTGAGATTGTCGTCAGCTAGCTAATTTCCCTCATAATCTAAGCTAGCAAGGAGGATGACTCAAACTGCAGGGAATGAGCTTATTGTAGGGAGACAATCTCCTCAGCTTGTCTCTTGGCAAGCCTTTCGCTCTTCTTCAGAGCATCAAGGATTGCACCATACTTGTCAATCAATTGATTGACATCATCTTCAGAATCTGATCCCTCTTCCCCACTGGAGGAAGTGGATGCATCTGATTCTGAGCTAGATTCATAGATAGAAGGAGAGTTTGGGATAGAGTATACCTCATCAGGAACAGAAATGTCCTGATTGTTTTCTCATATGGCCATTAATCTGTACTCCTCATCCACTTTACAATCACTATCAACTGAGGATTGTGAGGCCCTGATGCCAGATGGGGCAGCAAGAAGTTCTGCATCTTCTTCAATGGACATGAGGCCAATATAGTCCTCCTCTTCTTCTTATTCTGAAGATTAAGTATCACTATATGATTGGCTGACAGTCTTATTAACCAAGAAGCTCTTTTCAACCTACTTGACCTTGTGATGGTTTTTGCTATTAGACTTCATCTGCTCCTTCCTATTAACTGGATTATCAGCAATGACATGTCCACTCCTATTGCAATAATAACAAATAACATTAGCCTTATCATGTGTTTTGTATGGAGTCATACCTTTCCCAGAGGGGTCAATTATGGACTTGTCTTTGCTGGAGAACATTACTAGTTCTCCATCTAAACATTCAATCACAGAGGAGCTGGGTTCTTAGCATTCTTACTCAGCAAATCTCCTTGGAGGTGAATGAGGCTTTTCTTTGCTTCTTATTGTGGCTTCAACTCTGAAGGACACTATCTTCTCTTTACTTAGAGATCTAACAACATCCTCTTCAGCCTTCCTTGAGTTCAGCTGCATCTCATGGGATAGCAGTTTCCCAAGCATGTTCTGAGGCAGAGTGTAGGTCATGTTTTCCAACTTCTCTGATAGCATAGATCTTGAAATCCCATTCCTTGTTTAGGGATCTCAAGAACATGTCATTCAACAAATAATTAGTGAATTATCTGCTATAGGTAATCAGATTGTTCACTATAAAGAACTTTTCATTGCATTCTGCTATGAAGTCCTTCTTCCCTTGCTTGAATGCTTCATACTATTGATTAAGGAGGGATGTTTTGTCAACCCTCACCTCCTCTATCTCCTCTATGTATACAATGAGAGAGTCTCACAATTCCTTGGTTGTCTTATAGTGGACAAGGTTGTGGAAGATGGAGAAATCTATGGCACTAATAATGATATTCTACGCCCACTAGTCCATGGTTACAAGGATGACCACATCCTAAGTCATCTAAAAGTACTTATTGGTAGTTTGGTCATTTGCATCTAGGGCAGATATCTTTATGGGAATGAAGGTTCCTCTTGGACTATAATGAAAATCTTTGGGTGTGAGGGTTCCATGAATAGCCCGACCCACTCTTTCCAAATCCCAAAATTTTCCTTTCTGAAGACAGGGTGCTTTGTCGAGCTGAACTCCTTATAGTTCTCACTTGAACCCATGGATCAAATCTTAAACTACTCTTGGAGATTAGTTTAGACTGCTAAGTCCTTTTTGAACAACCTCCCTCTAATACCAATTGAAAGTGTTTGTTTCAAGAGTATTGAAACACATACAGGGGGCTGAATAGGTTTTTGAGTCTTTTGTATCTATCTTTTAGTTTGGTGATTTGAGTGATATACTTTATGTTAGCTTTCAAGAATTGATACCAGCACACCAGTATTTATAATGGTTCCCCAAGGTATTGGTACATCCACTTTCCCTCCCACCTTTTTAACAGTGTGTTAGACAAGGAAATCTCAACCAAGACTCAGCTCAATGAACTTACAACATAGATCCCTCAGGATCTCTCAGACTCCTCCAAGTCTTACCTCAGGCCAAGGCCCTACACTCAGAGATAAAATCTCCTACAGCTAAGTGATCCCTCAGATCACCTACCTTAGACTTAATTCAAATTCCTACACTTAGGCATGCTAGTCTCATCAAATACAACATTTATTGACACTTCTTACACCATAGGTTCTTATTAAAAATCCTATATTCCATACTATGACTACTATATCCTATAAAAATACCTTCAAAACACTTTTCACTAAATTTTGTGCGGTAATACTTCCCATTATTAAGTACGAAGAATTTACTTCCAAAGATTCTAAAGTAGGACACAGTCAGTTTTTGCCCTTCAATAGCTCATAGGGGGTCTTACGATAGCTTTTGATGATAAGTGCACTGTTTTGCATGTGACACACTGTGTTGACTGCTTTGGCCCAGAAGTAATCTAGAAGTGAAGCGTCGTTCAGCATAGTTGTACATGCTTTAATTAGTGTTCTATTTCTTCTCTCAACAACTCCATTTTGCTGTAGAGTGAGCGAGGAGGAAAACTCATGAAAGATACCTTGACTTTCACAAAATTTTATAATGGAACCAGACTGAACTCTATTCCGTGGTCACTTTTGATTTTTACAACTGAGCAGTACAATTCATTTTGAATTTGTCGGACTAAATTAGTGAAAGAATTGAAGGTGGATTACTTGTGTTTCAGAAAGAACACCCTGGTAAAATGCAAGTAGTCATCAATAATTACTAATATATCTACCTTACCTTCTAAGCTGTGAATAGGCATAAGACCAAATAAGTCAAAATGAAGCAAGTATATGCTTCGTGAAGAATCTTTTTCATCAATACCCTTAAAGGTATCGCGTGTTTGCTTACCCATTTGACAGGATTGACATGGACTCTCATTAAGGAACTTAATGTTGGGGGCATCAAGCACTAAGTTGTGAGACAATAGCATATTTATTGTTTTGAAATTAATATGTTCTAATATCTTGTGTCATTGGTCACAGAGAGACGCACTACTTTAGCCATAAAAAACACTGGGGTAGAATTGTCTAAACAAAGAAAATTAAAACAGAAAATTTTTCTGCTCCGAGTGCATGTTAAGACTATCTCCAAATTTGCAGACGATTTTATCGAACACTTGTACATGCAGAACTCAATAATATAGCCTTTATCACATAGCTGACTTATGCATATAAGAATATGGTGTAATCCTTCAACATGAGCCACGTCTGTAAAAGAGACTACGTTGTTGGAAATCATACCATAACTTTTTGTTGTTCCCCTGTTTGATCCTCCGAAGATCACTTTTGTTTCGTCTTCAACTGGGGTATACTCAAGTAAAAGGCTTCTTGTCCCGGTCATGTACCGAGAGCATCCACTATCAAAGTACAAGATCGGATTTTTGGTGGCCGTTGGACATAACTTCAAAAACAAATCATTTACATTAGAAACCCAAAAGTATTTGGGTGTTCCAAGTCAGCTGAACACCACTAGTAACATTAACCTTGTGATTGGTCGGTCTCATATTGTTAACTCGTGGGGTTACAAAATTAACAAGATTATACCAACAATCTGTGCCAAAATGACCAATTTTTCCGCAACACAAACAGTCAACCAAGTTGTACATCCTTTTGCACTCTTGCTTTACCTTTTTGAGCTGAGGTCAAGAAGGGGCACGATTCTTAGAGGTGGAGGCGTCCTAGTTGCAGCATACACATGAGCTCCCCATCTCTTTAGCCTTAGGCAAAGCAGATTTAGCTTTTGGTTCTTTCTTATGATTATGGTCATGTACATACGGACCATAACTCTTCATCTGAATTTATTCATAATGTGCTTTGAAAACCCTGGCACCAAGGTCACGGGGATGAGTCCATCCCTTGTATCTAGTATTTGGCTCTACATAAGTAGGCATAACATAATGATCATAGGATGACTCCAGGTCACACTGGTTTGTCAAGAAAATTACCATCCTAAATGAGGGTTGTTCCATGGGTGCCTTAACCTTTTCCTTGGTGCTACCCTTCCTTGCAGCCTTACCCTTTCCATTGACGTGGCCAAGACCACTACCCTTCTTCTAAGCTAAAAACTGATCAATGAGAGGGAGAATAGTCTTCGACTTAAAGTAACTCTCAACGAGTTTTCTCTCCACCGCGAGCTTTTCTTCCAGCTCATCAAGATATTTTTATTTCAGACTCAATCTCTCAGCGGACCCCTTGAGTTCCTCTTTCAAAGAGTGAACTATACCTCTGAGAGAAACTAATTTTGCAATTTCTTTCTTCAGATTAGTCTCTATTACCTTGAGGGAGGCAATCTCCTGAACTACTTTCAGACTACCATACGGCATTTGTCAAAAGCCTTTAATAGGTGCTTGTGCTGAGCCATCAATTATGTGTCATCCTCATCAGAATAATAGCCTCCATGACGAATGATGGACGTTTCAGGCTCTTAGAGTATTGTGTGCGAATTTACCTTCCTGTGGTACTTGGAGTCTCCCACTTCCACATATGATTGTGCCATAAGCCCGATGTAGGCTTCTTCATTTTCTGGGCTCGACTCACTCGAGTCACTGTCACTGAGAGTCTTCGACTTCTTGGCGACGAAGCTCTTTTCATCTTTTCTTTTTCCCTTGAAGGATCTCTTTTCTTCCTTCTTGGAACCATCCTTCTTCTTATAAGGACACTACGAAATCACATGCCCTGACTTATTACAACAGTAACAAATAATGTCAGAAGAAACCTGTTTATTCAGTTTTGATTTATACATGTCTTCTTTATTTTAGCTTTTCTTTGAATGATCTCCATCACAATGAGATATTCTATAGTAAGAGGAAGAGGACTGATTCTTCATCTTTCTCCTCTTGCTGAGAAGCTTCTTAAACTACTTGGAGATATGATAAAATTCTCCATCCAATACCTCGGAGAGTGACGTGCTTGGCTCAGAGTCTTCCGGAGTATCAGGAGCTTGTGTCCTTACGGGTGACACAGCTTTAGACTTTCTCGACTCTTCAGCCTTTAGAACCACTAAATTTTCTCTACTAGAAGTTCTGTTTCTTTGCTCCTCCTTCCTGGTATTCATCTGGAGTTTGTAGGAGAGAAATTTGCCAAACAGGTTCTGGGGGTCGATTTCTGGAAACTTCCCAAATTCCTTAATGGCAAAAACTTTATATCCCAGTCCTTAGTTAGGGATCATAGAAATTTATCGTTGAGCTTGCCATTAGTTAATGTACAGCCATAATTCCTGAGGTCGTTGACAATATTTAAATTTTTTTCGAAGTTGTCAGCGATAGTATCACTTGATCCTAGCTTAAACGCTTCGTACTCTTGATTTAGTAATGTTTTTTGATCGTCTCAAACTTCCTCAGTCACTTCCATCAGAACTACTAAGAAATCCCACATTTCCTTGGCAGAATTGTTGTGGAATAAATTTTGGAGCATAGAGCCGTCCACTGTACTTGCGATGATGTTTTTCGCTTTATTATCTAAGGAGACATAGGAAATTTCATCCTTAGTTAGATCCATATTTTTCTTGGGGATCATAATCGCCAGATTTAGAGCTGATTCTTCAGTAGATATATCTGGTCCTTCTTCCACTATCTGAAAAATTCTTTGATCAACTGCTTCCATAAAGAACCTGAATCTTTTTTCCACATGGGAAAATTCTCTTTAATGCATACAGACAGCTTCATAGATGACATGTCCTTGCTTCTGTCCATGGTTACTTAGCGGAATCTCAAAATGCTAGATCAGGGATCTTATTCTAAGCGTTAGCCTTATCAAACAAAATGCCCCTCTGATGCTAATTGAAAGTATTTAGCGTCTACCCAAATCTCCTAGAGGGGGGGGGGAATAGGTGATGTTGTGTCTTTTTTTGTATTAAAAAATTACTCAAACATAAACAAGCACACAAACATAGAGATCTATAATGGTTCCCCATATTGGGTACGTCCACTGTCTTGCCTAGACTATCTACCACGAAGGGTTAGATTCAGCTACTTCACCTTTCTCAGATTAGCAACAATTTTACAACTCGGAGCAACGCTCCTATACCTCGGAGAACAAACTCTCCTACAACTTGTTCCATAACTGGATCAATAAGCTCGATCCACACACGGATCTACAAACTCGATCCACAAACAGATCTACAAACTCGTTCCACAAATGGATCTACAAACTCAGAGAAATAGTCTCCTACAATAGTAAATGATTATTACAATATAACAACGATGATAAGTCTTTTCTCTGACGTTCTTTAAAATAGTAGATCTTGAGATTTGGAGAACTCCGAAAGTTGAAAGCTTTGAAGACTTTGAATTGTGAACCTTCAGTCTTCAAACGACTAGATCTAGAGGACTATTGATATTTAGAGAAGAAGCAATCCAGTCATGAAAGTCGAAGATGATGAATCTTGCACTTCGTCGGCAGCCGAACGGGAAGAATAACAAACTTGGAGAAGTCGAGCCACACGGTTTTTGGAAAGCTGTGTGATTTCGAAATAACAATTAGCAAGAATAGGATTTTTGAAAATCATCCTAACATATATATGGAGAGAAACAAAGCAACGGCTATAATGGAATTCCAAAAATGGAACCCTAAAAGTTACTATGCATGGCAGACTGAACTCGTCGCTGGATTTGAAAAAATTCTGAAAAATGCCCTAAGTCAAATTCGTCGAGTATCGCCGAGTATCATAATGATACTCGCAGAATATATCTTAATATACGACGAATATGACTTAGTCAAATAATCCCAGGACGTTTGGTCACACGACACCACGGTGACAATTCATACTCGAAAAATTTGTCTAGTATCACCAGGCACACTCGACAAATTCATCGAGTATCGGTCAACAGACTCGACGCAATCAATTCCTTTATCTGACAAATTAGACTTGGAAAAATCTAGAGAAGTAGTGTCGTCTTTACACAATAAATTCGACGTGTATCACTTACCATATTCGGCGATTATCGTTAGATACATTCGACGAATTCGACAAATATGCACAGTGATAATCCACCAATTTTACTTAACAGATTTTTCACTACTCCAAAGAATTTACCCTAAGTATATACGACGAATTTGACGGGCTTTGGTAAGTATACTCGATGAATTGGGCGTGTATTAATGACGATACTCGACGAATTCGATGTGTATGTTCAACCATACACGCTGAATTTTACTCAGGTAAAATTCATATTTTCCTAGGTCTAACCCTTGACCATCCTTGAGCCTTCTCCTGTACCTAAGATATATGTACACCCCAATAGAGAGATTACACCTTAGTCAACACATAGGCCTACACAATGAGGAATTACATTGTGTAGTCTTGTGTTTACTAACCCACTGTAACCTGACATTGGTGTGTACTTGGCATTATAGACCTGCAAGTACATAACCAAAAAGTAGCATCAAATACAATCTCATTCATCTTAGCTTGATAGGACCCTTCTTCAATTCAGGGTTATTCTGGATATAATACCCAACACTGTCTTGCGGAGTAGTGCCTTCCCAATCACATCAGCTAGAAATTTTCCCTTGAGATTCATCTCCTTTCTTAGCACTAATCCAATGGTGTGCTTTGAAAGCCCATGCCACATGAGGGCAGCCTTTACATCAACCTGGTAAAGTTCCTCTTCTTCACCTGATGACCTGAACTTGGGCAGATGCAGATCCTTGCTCAATCTTTTGGGGTTTATCTTGATCTTATGTCCGCAGATGGAAAATTTGATTTTAGTACAGGAAGAGTCAACCGTGGCATTCTTGTAAAACTTAAGTACTTCTATGTTCCAAAGCATATTTGGCTCTAAAAGAATGTGTTCTAGGTCAACGACCTGCAGAAGAAGAAGAGTGAGATGTACATCCTCTAGTGCATCCTTTAACCCATTACTTAATAACTCTGAGCCCTCGAACAGGAAATCCAATCCTCTTAGCACCATTACTTCCCTAAAATTCTGTAGATTTTTGATCTTTCATCACAGGGGGGTAGAAAGGTGTCAGGGCTAGGAATAGTGTATTTTTTCTAAGCACACACCCATCTATTTATACTATCCTCTTATTTTAGAATGTGGAGAGGCACATACCTTATATGATGATAACGAGGAGATCAATGGCAAAGATTAATCTCGCTTGTTAGTCGTAAATAGAAATCCTTTATAGTATGTGTTGAGTGGACTCGACGCTCTCGAAGCATTTGACGCACTCGACACTTGAAGTTGTCTCTGTGCACTCAATGCTAGAGTACTTAGACACATATATTCTTTGTTATTTTGAATGGATTAATGCTTCATATAATAAAATGCATGAAGAGCTACTAAAGTTATACTAAGATCATCTTACCCAAATTTAATTTGAAGGATTTGAACTTGGCTTCATCTATTGTCTTGGTGAAGAAATCAGCCACCTACTTGTCAATGGGTACAAACTCAAGACGGATGTCCTCACATTCCTCACGCTCACTAGTAAAATGATACCTAATCTCTATTGTAACACCCCTGATTTTTTGGTGTTTATTTTAATTCTCGTAGTGGTGTATTTTTGACGTCAGGGCATTACATTGACGCATAGTTAACAAGTGTCGTTTGTTGGAGCATGGGTTTGCCTAGTGGGTTTTCCTATATGGTTGGTTTTGGCTTGGTTGTGCAACTTCCCTCGCGAGCCGGGTGTGTTTTGGTGACACGGTGGAGCTTTTATAGGGATGTGGTGGAGTTTTATCTTTGGGTGGAGTTTTACCTGAGTTTGGTTTATTGGATTTGTATTTCAACTTCGTCGTTAGATTCATAGCATCAGTATTTAGCTACGGTGCGATTTTCGTAAGATTCCAAGTTTGTTTGGATTTCGGGTTGTTTTGACGTTATTTAAAAGAGTAATATTTTATTATATATATATAAATAAGTATATATGGGAAAATGTTGCGTCAAAACCCTATTCATCGTCTTCCTACTTGAGCGGCAGCCATTTTCGTGAGCGGAAGAGGAGAAACGTCCCTTGTGCTTTTGGCTGGTGATTTCAAGCGATTTAGTGGTCGGATTTCTCGATAGAGTAGAGATTCAGAAATCTCTCGTCGGGATCTACCCGATCATGGTAATTTTTCCCTGTTTTCCCAATTTTTAGGCATTAGGTTTAGCAATTTTGACCTCTTTTCTCCTCCAAAAGTTTCAGTAAGCGTTTCTAGGGCCTTTTCACGGCCGATCCTTGTCGCGATGCGAGCGGGCGAAGATTTTTCTGAAGTTTCAAGGCTAGTGGATTCCTCCCTTGCATGTCAATTTCAATCCATTATTTTCCTTCTTTTCTTTCCTCTTCCTCCTCCCTTAGAGAGTAGGAGTAATGTAGGATGAGCTTTGGAAGAACCCTCCTTAGGGAAGTGTAGGTTTTCGGCCAAGCCATGAAAATTATGTGTAATGGTTTAAGTAAAATTCGTCTTATATCATATAGTATATTTTCGAGTATCGATGGTTGGATTCGATGACTATCGATGGTAAAATCATCGGGTATCATGGTTTTGTCTAAGGATTTTTCGACGAGTATCAATGGAATCATCGATTATGGTCTAGGTCTAGAATTCGTCGAGTAGCCGATTCATCATGTTTAGGTTAGTTCCTTACCCAAGGATAATTCGGCGAGTATCAAAAGAATTCGTCGACTCTCAGCAGTCTAGGCATTGAGTGAGCTGAATGCCAAGCCGATTCGCCTAGTATCGCTAGTATTTTCGCCGAGTATAGCTCCTTAGTCTTATTGTTTTTCGTCGAGTATTCACGGCGAATCAAGCCAATTCGTTGAGTATCACAAGTCTTTTTCGCCGAGTATGGTGGAAATTCGTCGAGACGTCGGGTGTACTCGCTTAATTTTGTTAGGACTTATTGTACTTTTGTCGTTTTGTGTTTGATTCGTCATGTTTGGGCCTTAGGGAATTTTTTGGGGTATTTTCATCCCGTTTGTTATGGGAGTGTTTAAGTCTTTGTGTTTGGGTTTTACTGGGTTTTGGTTGTGTTCTACAGCTAGATTAGCATTGGATAAAGGATTGCCAATCGGGCGCCGTTTCTTGAATCATTGCACTAGGTGGTTTTTTTTATCTATTTTTATGGACTGTTGGGTTGTGTGGACCGTAGCCACCCTCACATTTTTTTGTGAGACGTTTGGGTTTGATAGTTTGGGTTTGATGTTTGTGTCACCGACTCAGATCCATGGTTTAACTAGTGTTAATGAATCACATGTCAAGGTCTATATAGTTCCTTTTCCTTATATAGTTTTGGCATATGATGGTTGTTGGCTTCTGCAGGTTTATGTAAAGTTGGTAAATTCTCGCACTTGGTGCATTTCTCTTTCCTTACGATGGAGTATACTTCATAGTTGTTTCTTGACTCTTTAACTAACATTGTAAGCCTTTCTTGTAGTTGGGTTTGGTAAACCCTTTTTTTATTTTCCTTTGTTGAATCTTTTGCCACTTGTATTTTCTTTCTTGATGAGGTGTTATTTCTTTGAATGCCTCAGATTCAGGGAAGTAATCGGTTGACCGGTTCGTTTTTTGTGCTGGCTTGTGGGCTATAGTGTTATAGTGGGGTTTCCTCACCATTATGAGGTAGTTTGTTATTTCCTTTTTGTACAGACATACATACTTTTAGTGGGTTTGTGTCAGGTTATTGACGCCCACTGGTGGTATTCTTGTGGAATGTTAAGTTTTTTCTATGCTGCTAAGTTTGCCCCTTTATGGTTGTTTTTACTTGCTATTTGGGAAGGTTTTGTGCTAGGTTGCATGTTAGATATTTTAAAGTGTAAAAATTACAATTATTGCTTCATACATGTCATGCTTGAAATCTAACTCAGTATATTTAACAGTCGTAAAAGCTACTTTTACTATTATTATAAATCTATAGTCTTGAATACCATCAGTTGTCCTCTTGGGATGTTTATACTCATGTAGGATATCTAATCTTGTAAATAAAGAATTTTTAGCAGCGTATAACTATCTTCTCTTTATTATGGACTAGAAGAGCCACTATGCTGAGGGATACGGCTAATGGATTAACATAAACTGGATTTTCTTGAAAACTTATATATCTTTATAAAAGTGTTAATTTAGAGTTTTTCCTCAGCATCTATAGTTATCCCCTGCTAATGTGGCATCATGACGCGCATTTTCTCTTACTCTGATATATTATTAAATGCGGAGAAAATGCGGGTTGTGACAGTTGGTATTAGAGGGATAGGTTGTTTGACAATTGGTCGAACAACTATCTTAGCTTTGTGTTAGTCATCTAATGTCATTTCATACACATACCGACGTGTCATCGGTATGTCTTGGCTGAAGTATGAATACTAGGAGGCAATATTGGACTATTATGTAGTATGGGATGCATAACCTCATCACATGAATGCACATTAGATTTTGATTTTTGTTGCATGTCATATTATGTAGTATGAGATGCATAATATAACATGTGTACGCCGCTCATAACTTGCATTAAGGACTTTTTAAATTGCATAACACGACATGAATGACATAACATTGCATCACCACACGTGGCAAGCTAAAGATTTATATGATGACATACGTACACACATGGTATTGAGTCAAAGGAATAAGAATTCATGCATTCATGGTTTAGGCACATGAGTTAGTAGGATGACAGTATATCATCCTAAGTTAGGCATGACATCATAAACGAAAATCCCAAAGAAATGTAGCAGTATGAACACGTATTTAATTATGTGTTGTCTGAAATAAGTTGTTTGGTCTTAACGGTTAACCTAGGTTTATATTAGATATTCGTTGTTCGTTTAGATGCTGCATAAGCATCTGGTTATGAGGTCGACTCACCAGTCAGAGGGAGAATCGTCTTGTGCCCAGAGTGAGGCCGTGATAGAAGTATTGCGGTAGAGCAATGAGGATCTATTGAGGCAAATATTGGAGATGCAGTCGCAAATCAGGGAGTGGTTGTTGGTTGTTGCTAGTCAGCCGCCTAGAGTGCAGGACCCGACTTTGGGTCAAACCGTTCATGTTCCCCCTAGTCCTCTGGTGCCCCCGATTTTTTTTCGACTAGAGATGATGTTTATTTCGCATTTCCAGGACTAGGACCCTGTACCTATAATGGTAGAGCAGATTTTATGGCTTTGGATGATTGGATTATAACCATCGAAGAGATGTTCGCTTACTTAGGAGTTTCAGTGGACAAGAGAGTAATGGTCGCTAAATACCAGCTCAAGGGACTTGCAAAGAGTTGGTGGCCAAGAGAAAAGGAAAACCTTAAGGATGGGTGTTCTTGGGAATCCTTTAAGGAATTACTGCTGAAAAGTTTCTGTCCTCGGTCGAAAGAGACCATTTGATGAATGATTTTTTTAGCATCTAAAGCAAAGAAAGCTCACCATTAGCGAGTATGAGTTGGAGTTCAGCAAACTATGTCATTTTTCTCCTGATAATCTTCTTGGTCTTCTGCCTGAGAGAGAAGTGGAGTTCGTCATAGATTTGGGCCGGGTACCCGTCCTATTGCTAAGGCGGCGTATCATATGGCCCCGCGCGAGCTGGAGGAGCTGCATACCCAATTGGATGAGTTGCTTTTGAATGGATTTATTAGACCAAGTTCTTCATCGTGGGGTGCTCCTGTGCTGTTTGTGATGAAAAAATATGGAATGATGAGGCTGTGCATTGATTATAGAGAGATGAATAAGGTAACCATCAAAAATAGGTACCCTTTGCCGAGGATAAATGACTTGTTTGATCAGTTTCGTGGTAGGACTTTGTTTTCAAAGATTAATCTTCATTCAGACTACCATCAGTTGAGTATTCAGGAGACATATATTCTACAGACTACTTTTCGTTCATGGAATAGACATTTTGAGTTCTTGGTGATGTCCTTTGGATTGACTAATGCACCCTCTACCTTTATGGATATGATGAATTCAGTGTTAAGGATTTCCTAGACCATTTTGTTGTTGTATTTATATATGATGTTCTGGTATACTCCCGCAATACCTAAGAGCATCACAACACTTGCGTTTTGTTTTGTCTACCTTGAGGGAGCATAAGTTGTATACTAAGCTGAGTAAGTGTGAGTTTTGGTTACCTCAGGTTTCCTTCTTGGGTCACGTGGTTAATAGGGATGGAATTTATGTGGCCCCGAAAAGATAACTATTGTTATGTATTGTGTAAGATCCGCCTTCTCCCTTTTCGAAGGCATCCCGGATCTTATGCCCAGAACCGCCGCCTTACGGTGACACTAACTCCTGAGTTAGTTGACACCGTAAGACGCCGATTCTGCCGGTTGTTACGATCATTTTTCACTAGAGATGCGGAAGTAAAAGTGTATAAACAAGCTAAAACACATGTCCACAGAAATCACAGAGCATATCATATATATGGAAATGAAAGTGCTACTATAGTCCATAATGTGTACAAAAGAGAAAGTAGGGCTTATGCCCATATACATCAATAGAAATCAGACTCTCTCTCACAAAACAGAAAGTTGTAAACTAAGCTATCCACTACATCTCCTCCCACCTGAGGACGTGCGGTAGTAGTGTCTGGTGGTGGTGGTAGCTGCTCCTCATGCCCTGCCTCCTCGTCCCGCTGGACGTGCTGGACCATCTCCTCGAACTCCTAAAAAGGGGGAGTCAATGTATGTTAGTCAAAAAGACTATGTCGTATCCTCAACACCTCCTCCTGTCGCTCTTAGGCACCGGATGGAAGGAGGATGCGGAGGACAACAAGGGGTAGCAATGTGGAAGCAGGTGACATTTCTATCTAGCAGGAGTAAGTATAATCTAGCAGTTCTATATATAATCTAGTAGTTCTATATAAAGTGCAAGTAAGTAAAGACAGTGCAGAAAGAAAAGGACTGCAATAAGAAGATAGAACTGGAAGTAAATGCAGTACAGAAAGGAAAGTACGGTACTGCTACTCCTACTCCTATCAATATCACAGAAGTACCCCAACTTATATGAACGCCCATACGAACTTATAAGTTAGGGTTTCCAAAAGTAACTTATCATATAAACCGCCCATACAATTTATATGATAAGGATCTATGAAGCGTATGTCCTAATGAATGAATGTATGTTATGATGAGTATGTTAAACATGCAAGTGCAATACACACACACGACTCCGTGATCACAGACCTTTAGTTCCCTCTTTTTGAGAGCTTGCATCACTCTCGGGTACTACCGTTGTGGCTACGGCAACAGTGGAGCGGGCTCTCCACTTCTAGGTAGGTATAAGCACTACCAGACCTAGACCCCTCTCATACGCCTCTGTACACGTCCTAGGTGCACTCTAGAGTTTTGCGTACGTATTTTGCTGACTACCCGTCAGTCTTGTAGGTCGAGTGTACGTCTTCGGGGATTCCGCAGTATTATATATTTAGCATACTGGCCCCTCCACCCGTACGCCTCGCCCGAGTCATCGTACTGCCATCGGTGCATCGACTGGCCAGTCCCGAGTGACTCGCCACTAATTTTATGCACATGCAAGGTATTAATCTGAGCTTCCTGCTCGTACTGATATTGTTAACACATTCCCTCCAATCCAATTTGGGTGAGTAAGTGCTCGTATCCCTCCAACCTTAAGAAACAGGTGAGCAAGCCACTCGTATCCCTCCAACCCGGTTAGGATGAGCTCATTACTTGTATCCCTCCAACCTTGTGAAACAGGTGAGCAAGTAACCCATATGATGCTTCCAACCTTATTTAACCGGCGAACCTATCGCGTAGAACTCCAAGCCTATTAGACTACTCTCGTCTAAGGTTTATTATACATAGTGATTTAGAGTGAATCCCAGGACTGCCCAAGGCATGCCCCGTGAGGGGGTCTCGAGGGCACTAGGAACCAAGACGGGCATGAAACCCGAAGTTCCCTTTCGCAAGGATAATTACTTTTTGTTGATGTCTACCCAAGATCCACAACCAACTCTCATTGTTACTTTAGGATTATTCTGATGACTTAAGGTATCATTATCGGAAAGGCGACGGTCTTCCGTCGGACTCCGTTATGCCTATTGTAAAGTGATTTGCACTCTATCACTCGTTACTATACTTATGACGCTATCAACACCACCCGGGTTTATTCCCAATTTCCACAACTATCCCATTTTATTCTATCTCCCGGTGGTCCTAGTAGGGTGAACCTACTTATGCTAAATGTAGCCCCAGACCTAATACCACCCTGCCATTTCCAAATTACACTACCATCCCCATCGTTCTGTTCATTAATCTAGGGTGGTATTATCTAGATAGGTATTTACGTACGACACTTCTATCGAGACTGAGCGACTAGGGTAAGATGACCTAACTAATGATCACTTGAATGAACTTCCAAATACATTGTATTGTGTTTAATCACATGAGATTATTATAGATATGATACATCGATTTATTCATTATTTTATCTCCACCAGAATCAGTCAATTATTGTTAAGGGTAAAATTGGCATTTTCTCGTATACTTATAAATTAAATCTTCAATTTATCAAGTCGAATCTCAAGGGCCCGAATATGTCTCCCATGAGTTTAAATAATATAATTAGGGTTTTGTAAATCTTCTAAACCCTAGTTTGATTCATTTTAGAAAATTCTTAAGTGTTCACCAAATTCTCAAAAATTGTCAAATTCACTAAGTGTGGGATTTTTGCTCCCAAAAATCCCAACTAATTTAGGGTTTTAAATTATACCCTACTGGTCTACTAAATCAGGGGGTGTGCATTCTAAATGCACCCCCTTAGGCAAATATCAAAAACAAGTTTTACATTTGCTATTTGCACCCCGAGCCTAAGTAGTTCAATTCTTGCAGGTGGGTCTTTCCCAACATGACTTGTTCCAATTTTAGAGAAATTTCTACCACTGGTCTATATGGTCCCTAATGGCCAGCCACCAAAATTTGGGGCCATTTGGAGTTAGCTAACTCCAAGAATCACCTAGTTAAGCCCTAGGGGTATTTTGGTAATTTTCCCACATTTTGTTTCCCAATCAAGCCCATTTTTGGGCAGGGCCTGAATATGCCCTAATTATACCTCTGACCAAAATCTCAGGTCAAGGGGGCTTCTGGTTTGGCTTGGGCAGCCATTTGAAATTCTGCAAAATTGCTATTTGCAGCCCAAGCCAAATATTATTTCTCAAACATGCAAGTGAGATTCCCCAACATGTACTGCATCAATTTAGTCCAAATTTTAACCATGGGTCTAATATACCCATGAGAGGGTGCCACCAAAATTTGGGGCCCATTGGAGTTGGGGAACTCCAAAAATCACATTTATTTACTTTTGGGTATTTTTGTAAAAACTATAGCAAAATGTTTTCCACAAATTCCAAAGTTTTGGCAGGGCCTAAACATGCCCTAAATACACACATGACCAAAATTTCAGGACATGATGGCACTTGGTTTGGCTTGGGCATCAATTTTACTTTC
The DNA here is from genome assembly GCA_039513925.1 of Platanthera zijinensis. Classification (NCBI taxonomy): domain Eukaryota; kingdom Viridiplantae; phylum Streptophyta; class Magnoliopsida; order Asparagales; family Orchidaceae; genus Platanthera; species Platanthera zijinensis. The sequence goes on from CM077078.1 coordinate 171,368,382, forward strand.
TGCCCTAGTCTAGGAGCAGTCCTAGCAAAACAGCCCTACAGCACAAAATACTGGACCAAAACTTGAATTTAGGGTGGCAAATTAAAGTTAACACCTTTATCTACAATTTTCATGTTGGAGAAAAATTCATCAGGTGGCCATAAGGGCCTTAATATCAACATGCAAAGTGGCTGCCAAAATGTCACAAATTAACCCACTATTCATTAAATGAAATTGTAACAGATTTATTAAATATTAACTAAATGTATGATCAGCCTGCCCGAATTTTAAAGAGGATCGAACGGTGCCTGTGTTTCTTCTCCATGCAACATGCATGGCCACAACCCGTGCAGGCCATTCTTGCGGGGCCATTTCCGGCCATCGCCGGCGGCGGGGCCTCCGGCCAAGGCCTTCCCCGGCCTCACGGTGGTCGGGGCTAGAGCTGGCCGGCGACTGGGCGGCGGAGAGCGGCGGACGGCGGCGGCGCAACCAAGCCGAAAAGCTCCCAGGCCGCCATTTTTTAACCGATTTTTGAGCTTTTTGATTCCTAACGTCGAGCTCGTTTGAGCTCGACCTCTAGCCTAGTGGATCTAGGATACTAGTACACTTGGAGGAGAAGGGATACAGACCTGTGGTGGCGGCTGAGGCTGAGGGTGGCGGCGGTTTCCCATGGAGTGAATATTCCTGCGATCTCCTCTTTGGATAGCCATGGCAGTAGCTGGTCTCTCTTTCTCTCTCTCTGGGGTAGGGATGAAGTGGGAAAAGAGGGGTGGGCTCGGTTTGAGCTGAGTTAAGAAAGGGGGGGGGGGGCGGTTTCACCTATGTTTGGCGATTTCACCAAGGTGGCGATTTCACCAAGGTGGGGGGCTCGGGTTGGTGTGTGTGGGCTGGCTGGTTGCTTGGGAGTGGGCCCTACTGCTCTAAGTGGGTTAAATAACCCCTAATGGGTCGGGTTCCATGATTGGGGCCAAGGTGGGTGGTGGAGAGAAGGGGGTTTGGCTCACATAAATGTAATAGGCTATATAGGGCTCGGGTTTGGGCTTGGGCTTGACCCAAGGCTGCATGGTGGGTCCCCTCTCCTCCTAATACCCCTACATGGTCAGCCAACCCATTGTGGATTGGTGGGATGAGCCCAAGTGGCCCAAAATAACTCCTTAGCATTTTCTCTCTCCTATTCCTCCTCTTTTCTCTCTCCTAGGTAATTTCTAAAATTGCCATTGCATGCCCCTATTTTTCTCTTCCATAGGGGGTATAGGGTCACTTTAGACCCACCTAGTGATCCTGGGTTGGTTTGGGTGGACCCAACCTAGTGAAATGGGCCAGGGCACCATTTTCACTATTTAGGTCAACATGTTGACTTGACCCAACATGGGTCAACTAGTTGACCCCATGGCCTACCCTAGGGTCCACTTAGATTGTATTTAGGGTTAGGGCAATGTGGTGGGGTCATGGTGTGGCTAGGGTTTGTATTTAGCCTAGTTTGACCTAGGTTGACTTGGGCCCCATAGTGGGCCCCACATGGTCTAAATCCTCCTCCTAGGGTCAAACCTAGCTAAACCCTAGCATCCACCACATGTCTAACCCAAATCTAAGTCATTTGAAATTTGGGATGTTACATATTGGAATAGAACTACTACAACCAAAGAGATAAGGAGCTTCCTAGGGCTGGCTGGCTAATATAGGAGATTTGTTTTGGGTTTCTCTACGTTGTCTGCGCCCTTGACTAAATTGACGCAGAAGAATGCAACTTTTGTTTGGAGCTATAAGTGCGAAGAGGCCTTTCAGGAATTGAAAAGGAGATTGAGCACTGCTCTAGTTTTGGCCTTGGATGTCGAAGGAATAGAGTATAATGTTTATGTGGACGCATCGCACGTAAGACTTGGATGTGTGTTGATGCAAGTAGGAAAAGTGATTGCGTATGGGTCACGATAGTTAAAAGTACATGAGAAGAATTACCCCACGCAAGATTTTGAATTCACGGTAGTTATTTATGACCTAAAGTTATGGAGACACCTATTGTATAGCACGTTCTGTAAGATTTATATCGATTATAAGAGTTTGAAGTACGTCTTCACTCAAAAGGAATTGAATTTGCTCTAGCGGAGATGGTTTGAATATATGGCGGATTATGATGCGGAGATTCAATACCATCCGGGCAAAGCTAATGTGGTAGCTGACGCCCTGAGTAAGAAGTAAGCGAAAATTTTTAACCTTTCTATGGATTCGCTGGTGGAGGAATTTCTCTTGATGGATATATTGGTGGGGAGTAGCGACTCGCCCAACAATTTGGAAGTAATAGAGCCTTCATGGATTACACTTACGAGGCTTCATCAAAGGGATGATCCTGATTTGCTGTACCATTATAATAGAACTCCAAAAGGGGAATTACCGGATTTCTCGATTGATAACGCGGGTACCTTGAAGTACCGCGACAGATTTAGTATTCCCGCAGTCGAGAATATTCGAGTTAAGTTGTGTAGAGGGGCGCATGGTTCTAGTGTTGCCTACCACCTCGGTTTTACTAAAATGTATAATGATCTTAAGCAGATCGTTTGGTTGTACGGTATAAAGGGTGATATAGATAAGTTTGTCTCAGAATGTTTTACTTACATACGAGTGAAGTCCGATCATGGAAGGCCAGGAGGCAAGTTGACACCGTTAGAAATTTCGAGTTGGAAGTAGGAGAGTATTTCAATGGATTTTATTACTGGATTGTCTAGATCTCCCCGAGGTTACGATTTAGTTTGGATTATAGTGGACAGATTGACGAAGTGTGCTCACTTCGTGGCTTTCAAGATCGACTACACTATGAAGAAAATATATGAGTTATACTTGGACGAGGTCATCAGATTACATGGAGTGCCAGTTACTATTGTTTCAGATCGAGACTCCAGGTTTTTGTCTCGCTTTTAAAAAAATTTACACGAGGGGTTGGGTACCGATTTGAGGTATTCCACCACCTATCATCCACAGACAAATGGTCAGACGGAGAGGGTAAATCAGACCACGGAGGAGCGTGGGATGAGAGTTATAGACTGATAGAATTTGCATACAAGAACGGTTATCAACAGAGTTTGCATATGGCCCCGTTTTAGACTTTGTATGGGAGGCATTGCAAAATTCCCTTGTTTTGGGCCGAGGTTAGTGAGGGACCGTTGTTGGGTCTGGAGGCCTTGGAAGAAATGGATATTTCTATTTAGAATATTCGAGAGAAGCTTCTAATAGCTCAAGAGCGTTATGAAAAGAATGCCAATCGGCGTAGGACTGATTTTGAGTTTGCTACTGGGGACATGGTTTTCCTTAAGGTTTCCCTAATGTCTGGCGTTAAGAGGTTTGGTAAGAACCATAAGTTGGACCTGAGGTATGTGGAACCATTCAAAGTTGTTGAGCGAATTGGTGTATCGGCTTATAGGCTGGTTTTGCATGCAAATTTTTCGGGTGTGCACGATGTTTTCCACATGAGTCAATTACGGAAGTGTGTGTTAAGCGACAGGAAAATTCTTGATGTTGTGCCCTAGTTGGAGCCTAACCTTTCATATGTGGAGGTTCCTATTCGTGTTTTGGATACTCAAGATGTAACACCTCTACCCGTCAAGAAGAATATAATAGAGGGTCTGGCCGGGGCCCCACACCCTATTCCACAAACAGGCGGAGACGCTACGAACTAATATCATAACCAATGCATCCTAACACAGAGCATTCTAGCGGAAGTTTCACGGTTGAATCTTTGAACTCAAGATAAAGAACACTGTCCATTATAACATAGTAATGTATACAAACATCAAAAGAGTCTGGCCTTAAGGACTTACAACAATTTCTCTTAACAAGAGTGTGGATTACAGACATCGGCACGCAGGCCGGCCACACATGAACAAAAGAAACAAAACAATGCCTTAGAGGGCAGCAGCACAGCTTGGGCTTCAGCCCGCTAACTGCCTTAACAACTTGGAGAGCGGATAACAACATCCCACTCATCCCTTGCATACCAATGAACTTGGTCTCTTGTTCGGTATTTTGCCCAAGTATGACCTCTTTTGAAGTGCAATCGATACAGGCACGCTGCTCTGAAAGCCAGTCCATACCAAAGATTATATCAAACTCTTTGATCGGCAATACTAATGTTTCCACCTTGAACTCCCGACTTCCTATCTTGACCTCAAGACCGCAAGATCGATCCGCGCACATCAAACATCCGTTAGGCAACAACACCTTTACACTGTCTGTCGTGGTCCGGATAGGCACCCCGACACGAAAGACAAAGTCCTCAGACAGAAACGAATGTGAAGCACCTGTGTCAAACAGTGCTCGCGCCGGATACTCTCGTATAAGGACAAACCCTATAACAGTACAATTAAAACAAGCACAGCACATCAATAGCAAGAACATTAAAACCTACGCGCACCTGTGACGACATCCGCCTGCATAATGGCCTCCTGTTGTCCAAGGTTGAAGACCCTGGGCTGCGCGTGCGAGGCAGAAGACTCCACCACAGCCTTCCCCTTCTCCGCATAAGACGCTCCCGTCTTCTTATCACCCTTTGGAGGACCAGATCGACATTCACGTGCGAAGTGTCCAACCTTCCCGTACGTAAAACAAGCACGAGATCCATACCCAGATGTATCCGTCACAGTCGCAGAAGGAGCTTGTCCAGAAGACTTAGACTTCTTATTCCATCTCTTTCGGTAGCCAAACTTGTCCGGATGCGGCGGCTTAAACTCTGGCTTCGCAACAGCCAAGTTGCCCTTTGCTTGCCCCCATTTCATGTCCGTCTTCAAAGAACGAGCCGTACAGACTAAGGCTTGGAATCCATGACTCACAGAACTAGAGAGCAAATACCGCAGCTCATCTCGCAGTCCCGCATAAAACCGACTAGTCTTACGCTCTTCTTCGGCGAAGATCGTGCCCGTATATCTTCCCAAACGGGTGAACTCATGCAAGTAGTCATCCACACTTCGATCTCCTTGTGCTAACTGTTGAAATTCCATTTCCATCGATATCCTTTGCTGCATCGGCAGATGTTGTGCTAAGAACAAACGAGAGAATTCTTCCATTGTAATCTCTGCCAATTGCCTGCCGGCCAAGTGATGCATTTCAATCTCATCCCACCACAATCGCGCCTCTCCTTCCAGTAGGAAAGTGGCTAACATAACTTTTTGTTCCTCATCAACCTTGATAGCTCTCATAATCCTCTTGATCCTTGCAAGCCAATCCTCTGCTTGGGCCGGTGTACCCGCCCCATGAAACTGCTGAGGGTTAAAGCTCAAGAATTGCTTCTATTGTTGATCTGCTACCCGCGGATCAACTTCGGCTTCTACCGGTTCTTGCCGTACCCCAGCTTGCGTTGGCACCACTACAGGACGTGCCTGCCCAGCCTGCTGAGCATTCATCACAGCAAGTACCGTTTCCGTGATGAGACGGACTGTTTCAGCGGATGGAGGAGTTGTGGGCACCTCGGCTGGTGCCGCACTCTCAACAAAACATTGTGGTTCGGATTGACCCGCAACACTTCTGGTCACCTATATGTACATCGTACCTGAGGCCACTTTTAAAGGCGCGGGTCAGTTTCACCTTGCCTGTTCGGCACGAAGCATTTTCATACAGTTGCAGCCCAACGCTCAACCGCACACAAAGTGGCAACTCACGGCAACAAGAGTTGCACCCAACTCTCACAATTTCATGGACTTCCTCCAGTACTTTATCCATCATGCATACAAGCAATAATCACGGAGTCTTCTCCGATATGCAAACAAGCATCACCAATCCAGACCAATATGTCCAGATGGGGTTCACACAGCATGCCTAGATCCGTACTCCAATTCCGGACTCTGACTACGGTGACGAGAAAGGATCCGGCCGGGGCCCCACACCTCTATGAGAGTGAAGAACAACTCCGCACCCTTCCGAACTGCCTTCCTTTTTGCCTAAAAGTTTGGTCTCACCAGTTTCTGCCCAAGCTAGCGGTGTACGACACTTACGACCATACAGCACTTCAAACGGGGCCATGCCTATACTCGCTTGATGGCTATTATTAAGTGGATTGCATGATGTGTTTCACATCTCGATGCTACGCAAAGAAGTCAAGGATCCAGCTCAAGTAATTGACAATGATCGAGTGCCGGTTTAGTATGGGCTAACGACAAAGGTGAAGCCTATACGGATAGAGGATCGAGCCGAAAAACAGTTGCGGAACAAAGTGATCGGGATGGTCAAAGTCCGATGGGACAATTGTGGCCGAGAAGAGCTAATATGGGAGCGCGAGCAAACCATATGAGCCGAGTTTCCCGAGTTATTTTCGTAACTTGTTCGCTCGTTGTATATGTAATAGAAACATATAAATGTTTTGTTATTTTCTCCCTACTGTCTTCAAATTTCGCGACGAAATTTTATTAAGGAGGGGAGGATTGTAACACCCCAAAAATCTCAAAACTGGATTTGAGGTGCAGGCTATTTGACACGGCCTGGGATACGGGCGTGTCCCAGGGCGTGTCGGGGGGTACACGGCCTGGGACACGGGCGTGTCCCAGGGCGTGTTCAGGATGGTCGACGATCGGTGGTCAACTATTGTCGAGCCTGGGACACGGCCTTGGACACGGGCGTGTCCCAGGGCGTGTCACTCAAGAAATAGCCGGACTGAGTCAGAGACGTACACGGCCCGGAACCAAGCCTTGAACACGGCCGTGTCAGATTTGACACGGGCGTGTCCGAGGGCGTGTGCCTACCCGTATACTCTCTCTTAAAGTTAGAAAGAGAATATGAACTCAAAAATGAGCTTAGACTTATCCTTTCCCGGCCTTATCAGACCAGGAATGAGCCCCAGCCACAGGACCCTCTTTAAGGAAAATGAACGGCCAAGATCTGCTTGAAAAAGACTATTTTTTGGCCGACACGGCCTGTGACACGCCCGTATCACAGGCCGTGTACCCTTAAGCGGCACACGCGGCACTCGCACCGACTGAAATCTACCAGAACACGGGTATCGACACGCCCGTGTCGAACCTGACACGCCCGTGTCAGTCATGTGACACGCCCGTGTCACCCCTGCCTCAACGAGCTCCAAAACCAACAGAGCAGGCCATGTACCAGGCTCGACTATAGTCGACCACCGATCGTCGACCATCCTGAACACGCCCTGGGACACGGCCGTGTCCCAGGCCGTGTACCCCCCCCCCCCCCAACACGCCCTGGGACACGCCCGTGTCCCAGGCCGTGTCAAACAGCATGCACCTCAAATCCAGTTTTGAGATTTTTGGGGTGTTACACAAGATCAGGTATTGCGAAGGAAGATAATACCCATTGTTAAGGTTTTGTGGAGGAACCAAGATGTGCAGAGAGCGACTTGGGAGTTGGTGTCAGCTATAAGGGAGGCTCATCCTCATCTATTCTTCTGACGTTTTTGGTAAGTGTTTTCTTTGTTTGCCTATGATTGCTTCTATTTTGGATTTGATCCTATTTATGTTAAGTTTCGTGATGAAACTTATTTTTAGGGGGGTGGATGTAATGCTCCTGATTTCTCGGTGTTTATTTTAATTCCCATAGTAGAGTATTTTTGACATCAGGGAATTATATTGACGCATAGTTAACGGGTGTAGTTTGTTGGAGCATGGGTTTGCTCAGTGGGTTTTCCTGTATGGTTTGTTTTGGCTTGGTTGTGCACCTTCCATGGCGAGTCGGGTATGTTTTGGTGATTCGATGGAGATTTTATAGGGATTTGATTGCATTTTATCTTCGGGTGGTGTTTTACCCGAGTTTGTTTAGTCAGATTTGGATTTTTACTTCATCGTTAGATTCATAGCGTCGGTATTTAACAACTGTTCAATTTTCATAAGATTGCGAGTTGGTTTAGATTTCGGGTTTTTTTGACGTTATTTAAATAAGTAATATTTTATTACATATATAAAAATAAGTATAAATAGGAAAAGGTCGCGTCAAAACCCTATTCATCATCTTCCTACCCAAGCAGCGACCATTTTCGTGAGTAGAAGAGGAGCGACGTACTGCGTTCTTTCGATTGGTGATTTCTAGTGATTTGGAGGTCGGATTTCTCGATAGAGTAGTGATTCGGAAAGCTCTCATCGGGATCTACCCGATCGTGGTAAGTTTTCCCCATTTTCCTGATTTTTAGGCATTAGGGTTAGCAATTTTGACCTCTTTTCTACTCCAAAAGTTTCAGGAAGCGTTGTTCAGGCCTTTTCACGGCCGATCCTTGTCGCGGTGCGAGCGGGCGGCGATTCCGAAGCTTCCAGGCAATTAGATATCCTCCCTCGCATGTCAATTTCAATCCAATTTTTTCCTTCTTTTCTTTCCTCTTCCTCCTCCCTTAGATAGTAGGAGTAGTGTAGGATGAGCTTTGGAACAACCCCCCCTTAGGGTAGTGTAGGTTTTCGGCCAAGCCATGGAAATTCGGTGAAATGGTTTAAGTAAAATTTTGCTTATATCATATAGTAGATTTGTCAAGTATTGATGGTAGAATTCGGCGAGTATCGAGGGTTAAATCGTTGGGTATAATGGTTTAGTCTAAGGCTTTTTCGACGAGTATCAATAGAATAGTCGATTATGGTCTAGGTCTAGAATTCGTTGAGTAGCCAATTCATCGAGTTTAGGTTAGTTCCTTACCCCAAGAATAATTTGGCGAGTATCAATAGAAATCATCGAATCTCAGTCGTCTAGGCATTAAGTTAGCTGACAGCCAAGCCGATTCGCCGAGTATCGCTAGTCTTTTCGCCGAGTATAGATCCTTAGTTTAAGTGTTTTTCGTCGAGTATTCACATCGAACAAAGCCGATTCGCCAAGTATTGCAAGTCTTATTCGCCGAGTATGGTGGAAATTTGTCGAGTATCTATGTAATTCTTTGAGTAGACTCGCCGAATTTGGTCCGGACTTGGAATTTTTTCATCATTTTGTGTCTGATTCATCAAGTTTTGTCCTTAGGGTATATTTTTTTGTATTTTCGTCCCGTTTGTTATGGGAGTGTTTAAGTCTTTGTGTTTTGGTTTTTCTAGGTTTTGGTGGTGTTCTACGGCTAGATCGGTAGTGGATAAAGGGCCGCCAATCAGACGTTGTTTCGTGAATCATTGCACTAGGTGGATGTTTTTGTCTCTGTTTTTGAGGACTATTGGGTTGTGTGGGCCGTAACCACCCCCGTAGTGTTTTTGTGAGATGTTTGGGTCTGATAGTAAGTGTTTGATGTTTGTGTCACCGACTCAGATCTGTGGTTTCACTGATATTAATGATTCACATATTTAGGACTATATAGTTCCTTTTCCTTCTATAGTTTTAGCAAATGATGGTAGTTGGCTTCTGTAGGTTTAAGCGAAGCTTGGTAACTTCTCGCACTTGGTGCACTTCTCTTTCCTTACTATTGAGTATACTTCTTACTTGTTTCTTGACTCGTTAACTGAGGTTTCCATCCTTTCTTGTAGTTGGGTTTGGTAAACCCTTTTTCTAATTTCTTTTGATGAATCTTTCGCCACTTGTATTTTCTTTCTTGCTGAGGTGTTCTTTCTTTTAATGCCTCAGGTTCAGGGCAGTAGCCGGTTGAGCATCTAGTTTTGGTTATGGCTAGTAGGTTGCAATGTTGTAGTGGGTTTTCCTCACCATTGTAAGGTAGTTTGTTGTTTCCTCTTAGTACAGACATGCATACTTTCAGTGGGTTCGTGTCATATTACTGATGCCCATTGTTGGTTTTCTTGTGCAATGTTAAGTATTTTGCTAAGCAGCTAAGTTTGATCCTTTGTGTTTGTTTTTTTTGCTCTTCTGGAAGGTTTTATGCAAGGTTGCATGTTAGATATTTTAAAATATAAAAATTACTACTATTACTTCATACATGTCATGCTTAAAATCTAAATCACTATATTTAATAGTCGTAAAAGCTACTTTTACTTTTATTTTAAATCTAGAGTATTGCATACCACGAGTTGTCCTCTGGGGATGTTTATACTTATGTAGGATGTTTAATCTTATAAATAAAGTATTTTTCGCAGCGTATAACTGTCTTTTTTTTCTTGTGGATTAGATGAGATACTGAGCCGAGGGATACAGCTAATCACTTAACTTAAACTGGGTTTTCTCTAAAAAACTTATTGATCTTTATAAAAGTGTTAAGATAGAGTTTTGTCTAAGCATTTGCAGTTATCCCCTGCTGATGTGCCATCATGATGCGCATTTTCCCTTACTCTTATATGTCGTTAAATGCAGATAAAATGAGGGTTTTGATATCTATGTGCTTTATCCTGCTATGGGAGACAAGGTTCCTAGCAATAGAGATTGCACCAGTAGAATCACAAAACATAGAAGTTCTACTAAGCTTGAGATTATAGTCCTGGAGCTGATGCTGGATCCACAATAGCTGTGTACAGTAACTACTGGCTGAGAAGTATTCCGATTCAACTGTTGATACTTTAACACTTGTTTGCTTATTGATGCTCCAAGATACAAGCCTTCTTCATAGAAATATACAGAAGCCTAAGGTGCTTTTCCCGTCTTCTCTACAACCTGCAAAGTCAACATCTGAATACCCAATTAGTTCAAAGTCATTATTTCTAGAATACCACAGATCAAGTTCAGGTGTGCCCTTAAAATATCTCAGAATTCTTTTTGCTGGAGAATAATGAGATTTCCTAGGGCAAGTCTGACACCGAGCACGAACACATATATAAAACATAATGTCTAGCCTACTAGAAGATAAGTAGAAGAGGGAACCAATTATGACTCTATACAAGGTTTCATCAATAGGTTTCCCTAACATATCCTTGGCTAATGACACATTTCACCCCATAGGAGTTTTTATAATAGAGGAACTCTCCATTCAAAAATTTTTAATCAACTCCCTGGTGAACTTAGACAGTGAGATTGATAAACCATTATCTAATTGTCTTACTTGGAGGCTCAAGAAGTACTTGAGTATACCCATTTTGCTCATCTAAAATTTCCCTTGCATAATTTTAGCAAACCTTTTGCAGAGGCAATCATTAGTATACCCAAAAATTATGTCATCTACAAAAATTTGGACTAAATGTGCTACCCTTGACTTCCCTTAGGAATAATGTCTTGTCAATCTTTCCACTTGAGAATTTATTCTCAATAAGAAAGTTAGATAGGGTTTCACACCATGCCCTAGGGGCTTGATTCAACCCATATAAAGCCTTTCTAAGCTTAAAAACATAATAAGAAAATTAGAATTAACAAAACCTGAGGGTTGCTCAACATAGACCTCTTCTTTTAGGTAACCATTTGGGAAAGCTGACTTTACATCCATTTGGTAGACCTTGAATCTTTTATGTACAGCATATATAAGGAACAGTCTTATAGCTTCCAATCTAGTTTCTTGTGCAAAGGTTTGATCAAAATCAATACCTTTCTCTTGTATGTATCCCTTGACAACCATTCTAGCTTTATTATTTTTTTAACAACATTTTTATCAAGTTTATTCCTCTAGATCCACATGGTTCTAACTATATTATGTCCTTGTGGTTTAGGAACTAGCTTACATACTTTGCATCTCTTGAACCGGTTCAGTTCTTCTTGCATAGAAACAATCCAAAATGGGTGTATGTTGGCATCTTCAAACCTTGTAGGTTCAACTTAAGACAGAAAGCTAGAGTACATAGCAATGTTGAGGCCTCTGCTCCTTGTTGTGACCCCTTGGAAAGAATCTCCTATGATCTAATTTCTGGGATGATCCCTCAAATTCCTGACAGTAGGAGGCATTATTTCTTTAATATCATGTTCTTCAATGGCTGGATCATGATGGTCTTCACCCATGTACTGAGAACTTTCTCCTTCTTCAGGAATGCTTGCACTATAATCTTCTTCATGGATAGTTGGAGGAGTGTCCTTGATGGTTTGTTTATCCATCTCCAACTCTACACCTATAGATCTTGAGGAGCTAAGCAGCGCACTATTAATCATGGATGAGTCATCAAAGACTACATTCACAGACTCTTCCATAACGTGATTTTTTAAGTTGTAGACCCTATATTCTTTGCAATGATTATTGTACCCAAAAAATATCCATTCATAGGACTTGGAATAAACTTTGTCAAGTAGGATTTCCAATTATTGAGCACAAAGCACTTGCTTCCAAAGATCCTGAGATAGGCTAGATTTGGTTTTCTACCTTTTGTAATCTCATATAGAGTATTCTTGTGATACATGTTGATAGAAGCTCTATTCAATATATGACAAGTAGTGTTCACCTCCTTAGCCTAGAAGTATTCTCGGAGACAAGTGTTACTGAGCAGTATTCTGCCAGCTTTTATGAGAGTTCTATTTTTCCTCTCAGCTATTCCATTTTGCTTGGGTGTTCTCGGAGAAGAAAACTCCTGATGAATCCCTTATTCTTCACAGAACTTTGACATGCTATAAGACTGCAATTCAGTACTATGGTCACTTCTGATTTTGACCACAGAACTGCTATTTTCATTATAAATTTACCTAACCAAGGCCATAAAGATGTCTAGGGTTTCAAAATTTTCTTTAGAAATAAAACCCATGCAAATCTGGAATAGTCATCAGCTATCACTAGTGTATTGACTTTCCCACTCAGACTATAAACTGGCACAGGATCAAACATGTCCATATGCAAGAGGTACAAACACCTCTTAGAATCCTTGGCCCCAATGCTGTTAAAGTATGCTTTGGTCTGCTTGCCCTTTTGACATGTAGAGCAAATACCCTCCTTGGTGCATCTTATATTGGGTCCATTTTAGACCAGCCCTTCACTAAAGAGCTTGCTAATTATCTTGTAGTTCAAGTGAGCAAGCCTCTTGTGTCATTGCACATAATAAGAGACTTTCTCATTTGCTACAAGACATATTGGTGAGTCTGTACTTAAACATAAAAAGTTTAAACAATATATATTTCCACTCTTAGTGCCTGTCAAAATAACCTCTTGGTCACTTGACCTCTTGATCAGACACTCATCCATATGGAAGACAATGACATAGTCAATGTCACATAGTTTTCTTATTCTAATCAGATTATATTGCAATCCTTCCACATAAGCTACTTTTATGATGGAGACTATTCCATTAGTGATCATACCATAACCTTTGGTGACTCCTCTGTCTGAACCTCAATAGATCACCTTAGGTTCATTCCTCAGAAGAGTATAATCCTTCAGGTTGCTCCATATTCCAGTCATATATCTAGAACATCTACTGTCTAAGTACCATATTGGTGTATAGGTACTTGAACTATCCTAGAAACACAGTTTAGTTTACCTTATGACCCAAAAATAGATTTGGTCCTTGGTTCTTGTTAGCTTGAAACTGAAAATGTCTACCTGCAGCACTACTAATGTAACATCCCATTTCCAACTAGACCCCTGGGAGTGGTTTTGTCTTAACAGAACCTTAGGAAGCCAAGGAATTGAAGTTTTTCGACGAAGATTTTGAGTAAAGGGGTGGTCACGCTCGTGACTGACCCGTCACGCCCGTAACCTAGGGCGTGACCCCCTTCGACGATCTTCAACGCCATCTGGTGTCGGCAGGTTGGCGTTGAGTGAGCTGAGCTCACTCAACGCCGTAGACTAGATAGCGTTGAGTGAGCTCAGCTCACTCAACGCCGTAATCTGTCAGGCGGGATGGCGTTGAGTGCATTGAGTGCACTCAACGCCATAAGTTGAAGAACGTTGAGTGCACTGACCACACTCAACGCCATTTGGTGCTGTCTGGATGGCGTTGAGTGAGCAGAGCTCACTCAACGCCATAATCAATTTGGCATTGAGTGAGCTAAGCTCACTCAATTCCATAACCTGGATGGTGTTGAGTGAGCTATGCTCACACAAAGCCATAATCTTCAGGGCATTGAGTGAGCTAAGCTCACTCAACGCCATCGTTTAAAAGGGGCTTATTCTGGATGGCGTTGAGTGAGCAGAGCTCACTCAACGCCATAATCCGGATGGCGTTGTGTGAGCTGAGCTCACTCAACGCCATAGTTTGGGAGGCCATTCTGATGGCGTTGAGTGAGCAGAGCTCACTCAACACCGTAACTGGGATGGCGTTGAGTGAGCTGAGCTCACTCAACGCCGTAGCTTGGATGGCGTTGAGTGAGCAAAGCTTACTCAACGCCATTTTACTTAGAATTTTTCTGGCATCCTTTTTTGGCTGTGTGCTTGTTCAGCTGAACCGGGCCGGTCTAGGAATTGGGCCAGAATGCATTTTGGGCCGTTTTCTCTTATTAAGACTTAGTTAAGTCTTTTTTTATGAAGTGTTACCGGTTGTTCAATGTGGCAGCCGTTTCCTCCTCCTCCAGCCATAGCCGAGCCCCAGCCTTCATGGCCGTTAATGGAATTTGATGTCATGGCCTTCCCTCTTCCCCTTGAAATGGCTGGATTCAACTCCTCTAAGGGAGAGGAGGAGTTTCCAGCCCTCCTCCAGCTGTTACAAGCCTTTTCATCTCCCCTCCACCATGGACGAGCTTGCTCTTGAAGAGGAAATAATGGCTGGACAGCCTATAACTGCCCACTCCCAATTTCTTCCCTTTAAAAAGGTCCCTTAGGCTCAGAGATGAAGTTTCCCCCCCCCCCCCCCTGACCCGATGGATTGAAGCTTGTGCTGCGCTGTAGAAGGATTCTGGCGACGCCACAACCATGCAAATAGCATCCTGACGATCGGCTCGACTCCAAACCTCGAATAAGGTCCTCCCCTACCTCCACTTCTGCGGATAGATCTTAGGATTCAATAGGATTGAGAATCGGGGTCAATTGAGCCCGATTGGAGCTTTCATTTTCATGGATTTTCCATGAAATTCGCGTGCTCGGGCTCGCCGGAAAAAGCATCTCCGGCGGCTGCGCCACCGCCCGGCGATGGCCGCCACCTCAACGGAGGTGGTGGTGGCGGTGGCTGGCCAGGGAGGAGGCTGGATGGCCGGCTGTGGGAGGGAGAAGTGTTCCCAGGCGCGTGCTATCTAGACCGTTGGCATGAGGTTGAAGACAACCTCTCAGCTGACGGATCAACCTTTGAGATCTGTGCTGTAAAATTAAGTTCTTGCTTTTATGTGAATTTTTATACTAGAATATCAGTCACATTATAAAATTTAGTAAAAATAATTAGAGGCTCCTACAGAAAAAATTGTCAACACCAATATTGTATCTCTATGAGTCTAGGAAATTGTAAAATTTGTTTCATGCGTTTTGTAGTACTGGATAGACCCCAGCACTCATTTTGGTGAGGTCTACCCATAGGGCTGTCCTGACCTTAGAAAAATTCCCCACTCCAATCCAGTCATCAAAATGACTTCAAATTTGGGGTGTAGCCTAATCTTACCAATATCTAGGTGCTGTCCAAAAATTAGGATTTTTAGAAAATGTTTTTCTATAGTTTTTAGAAAAATTTAATAATCCAAGAATAAATTAATTAGATGGCTAAATAAAATCCAAAGCCTCCGAAATTTTGGTGAGTGGTCCCGGAATTTATCGTAAGGTCCTGGTAAAAATTTCATCTTATTTGGAGATGTTTTGAATAGGTTTTTATCCCACCCTTGGTTGATCCTTAGAGGATAATTTAGGATCAAACACCCCCTTGGTATTCGAGTGGCCATATCACCTCAACAGAGGCTGATATTTTGGTCACTGACTTTTTAGGGCATGACACACCCTCCAAGGGAGTTTGAGGTGGTTTGGTGTAGGGTAGCCCCCGAACCCTAGGGAAGGTCCCTTAATGGGGATTTTTAGGGTTGTGAAGGTCATGGGGTCAAATGACATTGGATTGACTTGAAATTTTGTAAAGAGGACCATAAGGGTACTAAAGTCCTCTAGTCAAAATTTTTGGGTATTTGGAGACCTTTAGCCCACCTAAAACCCTAACCCTAGTTTAGGTCACAAACCTTAATTTGAATTATTAAGCTATCAATTGAACTACAAATCAAGTAAAGTTTGGTCAAAGTGATTTTCTGGTCTACATGGCCATAATATAATTTTGTTGAGGCTTTTGGGTTAATTTATATAGTACTTCATTTACAACTCTAGTTGTGCCCTGGATATTTATTTTGATGATTCTGGAATTTTTGTTGACTGGAATGTTATGAAGTCCTTTGATTAGGGCATCTTATAGCATGTTAAACCTTCTGTATTTTTCTTGGGAGTTTTATCTGATTATTTTGGGTACTTGCTTCTTCAACTTACCATTTGGGATATGTAGTAAAAAATACAATTTATGCCCATTTATTATTTGGAAATTTATGAAATTTGTTAAGTAGGTGTTTCAGACCATGATTGTCATCCTGTAAATTTCTCTGGATTTTTAGGTAATTAAAAATAGTACCTCCTTCACTAAGCTAGGAAGATTAGAATTTTTCATTAATATAAATTCAGAGCTGAAAGATTGGAGAAAAATTATGGGACTTGGTTTCTGATAATTTTAGGTCACCATGAAGCTTCTATAATTTTCTTGTGATTTTTAGATAAATATTTACAGTACTTGCTTCATAATATAGTAAAAGTGGCCTAAAATGGTAAATTAGGAAATGTAGGCCTAAACACCTCTTAAATTTCTCAAAATTTGGAATAACTGCTTAAATGCCACATAGGAGTTTTACTGATTTTATGGTGATTTATGCTTGGCTCATTAGTGCACTTCATTTTCATACTAGGGCATTAGAAGGCTGAGAATAAATAAATTAAATGCTAGATGAAATAGGAAAATTATTATTTTATCGATTTAGACTAATTATGTCATGGTAGACCTCCAGTAAATATTATAGGAGATTTAGAAGACAATTTGGTGTACCACCCCTTGCATACCTCATAAAGCTTAGGATGGTCTTCGTTTAGTAAAACTGCAGAAGCTTAACTAGAGTGGGTAATGAAATTGGGAAATGGAATTTTGGTAGTTTGCTGGTTTGGATAGGGTGAATTAAATCAAGTTCATTATTGGAAGTCAGGACGGGTAGGGTGTGATATTCACTAGTGTTAAGTGGTGTTTGGATTCGACAGAAGATCGTCCTCCCCGAGAAGAGGAAGAGTCAAAGTCACCCTAGGATTAGCGCACTGTAATATGAGAAGGGAATGGTTTAAGGGAACCATCAATTACAATAAGTGTCTTGGAAAGGGAGCTTTGGGATTCACCCCGTCATAGTTCCTAGTACCGCTGCGAGCCCTTCACCGGGTAAACCTAAGGAAGTCCAAGGTTAACCTTAAATTTTAGGAATAAAATGATCAAGAGTTACCCTAATAATACTTAAACCACACACCCGCACTTATATGCTTAGGAAGAAGAATTGGCATGGAATGGTTAGAGTAGGTCCGTGGTCTAAGGGCCTACTAGTAATGTCAATGGTTTGGTTTGTGATTGGGAAGTTCGGGGAGCTGGATGCTCGGGGACTTGGTATAAATTTGGAAGTCCAGGGAGCGGGATGCTCGGGGACTTGGTATATGCTTGGTAGCCTAGAGAGCTGGAGGCTCGGTAACATGAGAACTTTTACAAAAATAACTGTCATGATTACATGTGCATAAAAGTGGTGGGTCATCGGTACTGGACGATCGATCACACTGACGTCGGTACGTTGACTCGGCGGTGTGGGACACATAGACAAAGAAAGCCTTGTGGATATAGCCAGCACTAGTATGCAGATACTCTAAGTTGTGTTCTTCTAGGGGCGTACGGAAGGGCTAGGCCTGGTAGTGTGGCTACCCGCCTAGGAGTGGGGGGCCCGACCCACTATCTCTGTTTGCCACCACGGAGGTTCCTAGTAGTGAAGCTAGCTGCCCGAGCAGGGGGAACAAAAGGTCTGTGCGCATGGAGTCGTGTGGGTTTGTTGCACCCACTTGTGCATTCCATAGCATATTTGCGTGTCATAGCATAAACATTTCCACCTATCGTATAAAATGGTATGGGACGTTTTATACGATAGGCCCTGCAAAACGACCCCTTGGTCTATAGGGGTAATCCCTATAAATCAATGGTTATATTTCTTGTGCTTTACTTACTTGCTACTCCTTACTGTTTGATAACTGACACCCCAACGTATAAGTGGTATGGGACACTTTATATGATGGGAGCCCTGCAATAGATCCCTTGGCTTATGCTCTTCGGCATACGTTAAGGTTACCTTTCCTACTTTCTGCTTCTGACATATTTACTATGGAATTGCTAGCATAGGCCCGCTGTCACCTGCTTTTGACTTATTCTCCACCTTCATGTCCTTCCCTTTCTTCCTCTCCGCTCGGTACCTCAGAGCCATGGGTGAAGGTGTAGGGGATGATATGGCTTAGCCTTTTAGACTAATGGTTTTTGAACCCCAACATTTTAGGTGTACCATAAGCAAGGGTCTCGGGTTTTACAGTTTCTGACAGAGCTGACCCCACGACCGTGCAACCATTGTCACAAGTCGGGGCATGCACGGGTCAAATTCCCCATGATGGGTGGGATCCCACAAGCTCAGCGGCCAGGAGGCCGAAGATGTAGACGCAGACGTGGATTGCGAGGAAACAACTGCAGGCCGAAAAGAAGAAGCACCCAGAGATGCAGCACCAGCAGAGTACGGAGTCGGTGGAGATGGGCCAGTCTAAATTGGGTGCTCTCGGTTCAGTGACAGTTACGGTGACGCTTAGTTTTAGTTTTGCTTCCGCGAGTGACTTGTAGTGAGGATTACATGTACTGGGCACAAGCCCTCCTTTTGTACTCTTATTATTATTATTGTGGACTCTCCCTTCGTGGAGATTTATTTATATACATGTGGTTATGGTGGACTAGATTTATATTTACTTATACTACTCTTCTGCGATCGATTTGGCCGGCGGGATCGGCGTTTTGTAGAGACGACCTTCCCGGGCGTGAGGGTGTCACCACAAAGCGGCGGTTCTGGGCCTAAGACCCCGATGTTTAAAAGAAAAAAAAATGGGGTCTTACAAGTGGTATTAGAGCGAAACCTCAATCGGAAAAGTCGCAGTCCACTAACCCTGGGTCACCCCCGCTCGAGTTTAGTTTTGGGACAAACTAAGCAGCAGAAGCAGTGGTGTGCCCATAAGGGAAATCACATGTGAAAGTCCACTCCATTATTAATTCGAATTCCTCTTCGTAGCCTGCGGCAAACCCTGCCCTAGAAGGAACACCTCCGGCTACGAAGATCTCATCTTATAATCCTCTAACCAATGAGTTAGACTCAACCAATTAGGACTCGTGACTAACCATGAAAATTTATAGTATGCCCTAGTTCAAAATAGACCTTGGGTATGAATTTGGTTAAGGTAAGTAGATACCCAAAGAGAATAAAGGAGGATTTTAGCACGAGAATGACTACCTAAGACGTAAACTCAGGTGTCCCTACTATCCCAATCAAGGATTATTCAAAGCGGTAAACTACTTTAAGGAGAATTGAGACTAATAGTACATTAGCAGAATGGTAAAAGACAAGTAGTCTTAACCCTCAATATCGGTAATAAAATTACCTGGAGGCAACCACCGAGAAAAACACTGAGGGTCGGATAGGAATTCAAGTTCGGATGATTCCTATTTGGGATTGGGAACATTTTGACCCGGATAAGGTTGTCGTAAATGTGACTCAGAGAGTTTAAAGTATGGAGTATATTAACGAGTTTCAGGGTGGAACACCAAGTCGAAGATTGATGCCCTATGGATTGTGCACCCAGCTAGGACAGATGTAACAGGGTAATATAAAAGATACTTAGCCCAAGATAGGTTAGGGCTTATCTTTTGTTTATTGGGGGCTAAACTTTTGTTTATTGGGCAAATTAGTATTGGCTTGGGTTCCCTTGGATCTAGTTTAGGGAAAGTGGCGTAAAAAACATAGTGAGATTGAAGTTGATATTATTCGACGTTATTCAGGCAAACAAAAGATTTTGTAAAAAAAAAACATGTTTGGAATGATGACCCGTAGCATTACCAAGACAATGACATGGTAATAAGATGGAGTAATTACGAGAATTAACTATTATCACGTGAAATTAGATGACGGGTAACAAGATTCGGGATATCTGAGAAGGTAAAGATTTGATCGCTATGTTGTATCATTATAAGGATGATGTATCTCAGAACATGTACCCCCGGAGTGGAAATTTGAGGACATCGCGATGGATTTTATTCATGGACTTCCCCGATCACGGACGGGAAACGACTCGATTTGGGTCATCGTCGATCGGTTGACGAAGGTGGCCAGATTCATTCCGATTAAGAAGGATGACTCTGTGGGGGTACTAGTGCGGAGATTTGTGGAGCAGTTTGTTCGATACCACGGGGTGCCCAAGACGATCGTGTCGGATCAGGATGGACTGTTCACTTCCAGGGAGTGGAGATCCGTGCAGGCTTACTTAGGCATGCGATTGACCATCAACACCGCATTCCATCCCAAGTCGGATGGGCAGACGGAATGCACCAATCGGACGCAGGAAGATCTTCTAAGGCTATGCATTTTGGACTACGGGGAACCATGGGAGAAGCTCCTACCCCTAGTTGAGTTCCCCTATAACAATAGCTACAAGTCCAGAATCAGGATGGCGCCTTACGAAGCCCTGTATGGAAGGAGATGCAGGACCCCGCTTTCTTGGATTCAGGACGAGGATCCGAAAGCATTGGGATCGGATTTTGTCAAAGACACCGAGGCTCAAGTGAGACTGATCAGAGAAAGGATGTTAGAAGCGCAGAGCAGACATGCTAAGTATTATGATGCCCTACATCGTTAGGTGGAGTTTTAGGTGGGGGACCGAGTGTTTTTGAAGATACGGCCCATGCATGGAGTTTTACGGGTGCGTGGTTGGAGGAAGAAGCTCAGCACGAGGTATATGGGCCCTTACAAGATCCTGGAGTGGATTGGGGCCCTAGCTTACTGGCTGGAGTTGCTACAAGAGCTGGCAGCCCTGCACGACGTATTCCACGTTTCTTCACTTAGGAGTGCTCTACTGTGCTCGGAGCAGCAGATTTGTACCACAGATGGACCGGTAGCTTTCGACCGGTCAGTTCACTTGGAGCCGATTCAGATCGATTGCAGAGGGGTACGGACCTTGCATCGCAAGAAAATTCCGTTTGTCAAAAGTTCCGTGGAGGAACCACGGTCAGGAGGAGCATACCTGGGAACTGCAGGACCTGATGCGGCAAAGGTATCCAGAGCTGTTCAGCCAGGTATACCTCATAACCTCTCAAGACGTTCAATTTACTTTCCTATTTTAAACTAGTAGGACTGAAATTTCAAGAATAGGGGCTAATCTTTTGTTTATTGGGGTCTAGACCTTGTCAATTGGACGAATTGGTCTTAGAATCAAAACTACACACAGCAAACCTAACGTAGAGATGTAAATCTTTCAACTCTCATGGGATGTTACAAGCCTTTTTCCCGATAGGAGTCCCATAGGCTTAACATTGATTTCGGGGATGAAATCTTTGTTTTGTTTATTGGGATTTGTAACATCCCATTTCCAACTAGACCCCTGGGAGTTATTTTGTCTTAACAGAACCTTAAGAAGCCCAGGAATTGAAGTTTGTCGACCAAGATTTTGAGTCAAGGGGTGGTCACGCCCGTGACCGACCCGTCACGCCCGTGACCTAGGGTGTGACCCCCTTCGACGATCGTCGACCTCAGGAAGACGATCGTCGAGCTCAGAAATTTCAACATAGGTCAGACACGCACGTGATCGATCCGTCACGCCCGTGACCTTGGAATGGCGTTGAGTGAGCTAAGCTCACTCAACGCCGTTGTCGGGATGGCATTGAGTGAGCTTAGCTCACTCTAAGCCATAAGCAGGATGGCGTTGAGTGCATTGAGTGCACTCAACGCCATAAGTTGAATGGCGTTGAGTGCATTGCTTGCACTCAACGCCATCTGGTGTCGGCAGGTTGGCGTTTAGTGAGCTGAGCTCACTCAACGCCGTAATATGTCAGGCGGGATGGCGTTGAGT
The DNA here is from genome assembly GCA_039513925.1 of Platanthera zijinensis. NCBI lineage: Eukaryota > Viridiplantae > Streptophyta > Magnoliopsida > Asparagales > Orchidaceae > Platanthera > Platanthera zijinensis. Next base: position 171,390,208 of record CM077078.1, read on the forward strand.
GCGTTGAGTGAACTCAACGCCATAAGTTGAACGGCGTTGAGTGCACTAACCACACTCAACGCCATTTGGTGCTTTCTGGATTGCGTTGAGTGAGCAGAGCTCACTCAACGCCATAATCTGGATGGCGTTGAGTGAGCTAAGCTCACTCAACGCCATAACCTTGTCGGCGTTGAGTGAGGTAAGCTCACTCAAAGCCATAATCTGGACGGCGTTGAGTGAGCTAAGCTCACTCAACGCCATAATCTGGACGGCATTGAGTGAGCTAAGCTCACTCAACGCCATCGTTTAATAGGGGCTTATTCTGGATGGCGGTGAGTGAGCAGAGCTCACTCAACGCTATAATACGGATGGCGTTGAGTGAGTTGAGCTCACTCAATGCCATAGTCTGGGAGGCCATTCTGATAGCATTGAGTGAGCAGAGCTCACTCAACGCCGTAACTGGGATGGCGTTGAGTGAGCTTAGCTCACTCAACGCCGTAGCATAGATTGCGTTGAGTGAGCAGAGCTCACTCAACACCATTTTAATTAGAATTTTTCTTGCATCCTTTTTTGGCTGTGTGCTGGTTCAGCTGAACCGGGCCGGTCTAGGAAGTGGGCCAGAATGCATTATTTGGCTGTTTTCTCTTATTAAGACTTAGTTAAGTCTTATTTTATGAAGTTTGACCGGCTATGCCATGTGGCAGCCGTTTCCTCCTCCTCCAGCCATGGCCGAGCCCCAGCCTTCATGGTCGTCAATGGCATTTGATGCCATTTCCTTCCCTCTTTCCCTTGAAATGGCTTGATTCAACTCCTCTCAGGGAGAGGAGGAGTTTCAAGCCCTCCTCCAGCTATTACAAGCCGTTTCAGCTCCCCTCCACCATGGCCGAGCTTGCTCTTGAAGAGGCAATAATGGCTGGACAGCCTATAACCGCCCACTCCCCATTCTTCTCTTTAAAAACGTCCCTTAGGCTCAGAGATGAAGTTTCCCACCCTTACCCGATGGATTGAAGCATGTGCTGTGCTGTAGAAGGATTCCGGCGATGCCACCACCGCACAAATAGCATCCCGATCATCGGCTCGACTCCAAACCTCGAATAAGGTCCTCCCCTCCCTCTTTTTCTGCGAATAGATCTTAGGATTCAATAGGATTGAGAATCGTGCTCAACTGAGCCCGATTGGAGCTTTCATTTTCATGGATTTTCCATGAAATTCGTGTGCTCGGGCTTGCCGGAAAAAGCCTCTCCGGCGGCTACGCCGCCGCCTGGCGATGGCCGTCAACGGAGGTGGTGGTGGCGGTGTCCGACCAGGGATGAGGCTGGACGACCGGCTTTGGGAGGGAGAAGTGTGCCCAGGCGCGTGCTATCTAGACCATCGGCTGGAGGTTGAAGAAACCTCCCAGCCGACGGATCAACCTTTGAGATCTGTGCTGTTAAATTAAATTCTTGCTTTTATGTTAATTTTTATACTAGAATATCAGTCACTTTAGAAAATTTAGGAAAAATACTTAGATGCTCCTAAAAAAAAGTTGTCCACACCAATATTGTAGCTCTATGAGTCTAAGAAACTTTAAAATTTGTTTCAAGCGTTTTGGACCACTGGATAGACCTCAACACTCATTTTAGTGAGGTCTACCTAGACGGCTGTCCTGACCATAGAAAAATTCCCCACTCCAATCCAGTCATCAAAATGACTTGAAATTTCGGGTGTGGCCTAATCGTACCTATATCTAGGTGCTGTCCAAAAATTAGGATTTTTGGAAATGTTTTTCTATATTTTTTAGAAAAATATAATAATCCTAGAATAAATTAATTAGATGTCTAAATGACTTCCAAACCCTCCCAATTTATGGTGAGTGGTCCCTGGGTTTATCATATGGTCATGGTAAAAATTTTATCTCATTTGGAGATGTTTTGAATAGGTTTTTATCCCACCCTAGGTTGATCCTTATAGGATAATTTAGGATCAAACACCCCCTTGGTATTTGAGTGGCCATATCACCTCAAAAGAGGCTGATATTTTGGTCACTGACTTTTTAGGGGATGACACACCCTCCAAGGGAGTTTGGGGTGGTTTGGTGTAGGGTAGCCCTAGAACCCTAGGGAACGTCCCTTAATGGGGATTTTTAGGGTTGTGAAGGTCATGGGGTCAAATGACATTGGATTTACTTGAAATTTAGTGAAGAGGACCATAAGGGTACTAAAGTCCTTTGGTCAAAATTTTAGGATATTTGGAGACATTTAGCTTACCTAAAACCCAATTCCTAGTTTAGGTCACCAACATTAATTTGACTTATTAAGCTATCAATTGAACTTCAAATCAAGTAAAGTTTGGGCAAAGTGATTTTCTAGTTTAAATGGCCATAATATAATTTTGTTGAGGCTTTTGGGTTAATTTATACAGTACTTTATTTACAACTCTAGTTGTGCCCTAGATATTTATTTTGATGATTTTGGAATTTTTGTTCACTGGAATGTTATAAAATCATGGATTAGGGTATCTTATAGCATGTTAAACCTTTTATATTTTTCTTGGGAGTTTTATCTGATTATTTTGGGTACTTGCTTCTTTAACTTACCATTTGGGATATGTAGTCAAAAATACAAATGATGCCCATTTATTATTTGGAAATTTATTAAATTTGTTAAGTGGGTGTTTTAGAGCATGATTGTCATCCTGTAAATTTCTCTTGATTTTTAGATAATTAAAAATAGTACCTCCTTCACTAAGCTAGGAAGATTAGTATTTTACATTAAAATAAATTCAGAGCCCAAGTATTTGAGTAAAATTATGGGACTTGGTTTATGATGGTTTTAGGACACCATGAAGCTTCTATAATTTTCTTGGGATTTTTAGATACATATTTACAGTACTTTCTTCATAATATAATAAAAGTGGTTTAAAATGGTAAATTAGGAAATGTAGGCCTAAACACCTCTTAAATTTCTCAAAATTTGGAATTACTGCTTAAATGCCACATAGGATTTTTACTGATTTTATGGTGATTTATTGTTGGCTCATTTGTGCAATTCATGTTCATACTAGGGCATTGGGAGGCTGAGAATAAATAAATTAATTGCCAGATGAAATAGGAAAATTATTATTTTCTGGATTTAGACTAATAATTATATGGTATACCTCCAGTAAATATTATAGGAGATTCGGAAGACAATTTGGTATACCACCCCTTGCATACCTCATAAAGCTTAGGATGGTTTGCGTTTAGTAAAACTGCAGAAGCTGAACTAGAGTGGGTAATGAACTTGTGAAATGAAATTTTGGTAGTTTGCTGGTTTGGATAGAGTGAGTTAAATCAAGTTCATTATTGGAAGTAAGGACGGGTAGGGTGTGAGATTGACTAGTTTGAAGCGGTGTTCGGGTTCGACGGAAGATCGTCCTCCCTGAGAAGAGGAAAAGTCAAAGTCACCCTAGGATTAGCCCACTGTAATATGGGAAGGCAATGGGTTAAGGGAACCAATCAATTACAATAAGTGCCTTGGAAAGGGAGCTTTGGGATTCACCCCATCATAGTTCCTAGTACCGCTGCGAGCCCTTCACCGGGTAAACCTCGGGAAGTCCAAGGTTAACCTTAAATCTTAGGAAAATAATGATCAAGAGTAACCATAATAATAGTTACACCTCACACCTACACTTGTACGCTTAGGAAGAAGAATTGGCATGGAATGGGTAGAGTAGGTCTGTGGTCTAAGGGTCTACTAGTAATGTTAATGGTTTGGTTTGTGATTGGGAAGTCCGGGGAGCTGGATGCTCGGGGACTTGGTATAAATTTGGAAGTCCAGGGAGCGGGATGCTCGGGGACTTGGTATATGCTTGGTATCCTAGAGAGCTGGAGGCTCGGTAACATGAGAACTTGTACAAATATAACTGTCATGATTGCATGTGCATAAAAGTGGTGGGTCGTCGGTACTGGACGATCGATCACACTGACGTCAGTACGTTGACTCGGCGGTGTGGGACACTTAGCCAAAGAAAGCCTGGTGGATATAGCCAGCACTAGTACGAGGATACTCTAGGTTGTGTTCTTCTAGGGGCGTACGGAAAGGCTAGGCTTGGTAGTGTGGTTACCTGCTTAGGAGTGGGGGGCCCAACCCACTGTCTCCGTTTGCCACCACAGAGATTCCTGGGAGTGAAGCTAGCTGCCTGAACAGGGGGAACTAAAGGTCTGTGCGCATGGAGTCGTGTGGGTGTGTTGCACTTGCTTGTGCATTCCATAGCATATTTGCGTGTCATAGCATAAACATTGCCACCTATCGTATAAAATGGTCTGGGACGTTATATACGATAAGCCCTGCAAAACGACCCCTTGGTATATAGGGGTAATCCCTATAAATCAATGGTTATATTTCTTGTGCTTTTACTTACTGTCTACTCCTTACTGTTTGATAACCAACACCCCAACGTATAAGTGGTATGGGAGACTTTATATGATGGGATCCCTACAAAAGATCCCTTGGCTTATGCGCTTCCGCATAAGTTAAGGTTACCTTTTCCTCTCTTTCTCTGTTCTGACATATTTACTATGGAATTGCTAGCATAGGCCCGCTGTCACCTGCTTTTGACTTATTCTCCACCTTCTTGTCCTTCCCTTTCTTCTTCTCCGCTCGGTACCTAGGAGCCATGGGGGATGGGGTAAGGGATGATAGGGCTTAGCCTTTTAGACTAACGGTTTTTGAACCACAATATTTTAGGTGTACCATATGGAAGGGTCACGGGTTTTGCAGTTTCTGACAGAGCTGACCCCACGACCGTGCTACAATTTTCACCAGCCGGGGCATGCACGGGTCAAATGCCCCATGATGGGTGGGATCCCACCAGATCAGCGGACAGGAGGCCGAAGACGTAGACGCAGACGTGGATTGCGAGGCAGCTACTGCAGGCCGAAAAGGAAGAAGCACCCAGATATGCAGCACCAGTAGAGTACGGAGTTGGTAGAGATGGGCCAGTCTAGCTTAGGTGCTCTCGGATCAGTGATAGTTATGGTGACACTTAGTTTTAGTTTTGCTTCCGCGAGTGACTTGTAGTGAGGATTACATGTACTGAGCACATGCCCTCCTTTTATACTCTGATTATTATTATTATGGACTCTCCCTTCGTGGAGATTTATTTATTTACATGTGGTTATGGTGGAATAGATTTATATTTACTTATACTACTATTCTGCGATCGATTTTGCCGGCAGGATCGTCATTTTGTAGTGACGACCTTCCTGAGCGTGATTGTGTCACCGCAAAGCGGCGGTTCTGGGCCTAAGACCCCGGTGTTTAAAAGAAAAAAAAATTGGGGTCTTACAACTAACAGGAAGACTCACTCTTGCCCTTAGCACAGTAGGGTTGTGTTAATAATCTATGGCAAAGTGATCCACTTTACCACAACACCAACATTCATGAATGTTGTATTTCCTCTTCTAAATAGCCTTTGAAGTGTGCAAGCTATTAATAGATGTCTATTTAGAGAGGAGAGTAATAGCCTTCTTCTTGTTTCTTTTTGAAAGAATCTGACAGAAGGAGAGTCTTACAGTAGATGTACTTGGCTTACTCTGAGTTCCACCAACAACAGTCTCCTTTGTACTAGAAATCAAGTTGATGGCATCAGAGACTGCCAAGTCAGGCTTACTAACAGACTGACCCTTGGTTTCGGTTTTTGTTAGAAGAGCCTGAGAATAGGCTACTCCCATATCCTTGAGTGTGGGGACTGGAGCACCAAATACAAATTATCTATGATTGATCATCTTAATTTCCTCATGGGGAGCCTTCAGTGCACTCACACCCATGTCCTTTCTTCTTCCATTGTAAGATATATTTGTAATCTTACAAGAAGAGTTCCATTCTTCCTGTAACTATACAGGTTTCCTTATCATATCTGATGGAATGGAGAATAACCTTGTGAAAGGTGGTCTGAGGCACTACTGGAGTTTTTCCTTTCTGTTTGGAATGAGCAGCTCTATTGTTCCACTAGAACCCCAAACCCATATTATCCTTTTGTGAGGTAAAGGAGCCAATCAGTGGCAACACTATCTTGGGTTTATTGAATTCAGGCACAATCTTTTTCTCCTTAAGGATCTTCTCTTCAAGATCCAAGATGATCTTGTTCTTCTGTCTTATGGTCCCAATTTGAATAATTTAGATTATATTCAGCTAGCTAATTTCCCTCATAATCTAAGCTAGCAAGGAGGATTTCTCAAACTGTAGGGAAGCAGCTTATTATAGGGAGACAATCTCCTCAGCTTGTCTATTGGCAAGCCTTTTGCTCTTCTTGAGAGCATCAAGAATTGCACCATACTTGTCAATCAATTCATTGACATCAACTTCAGAATCTGATCCCTATTCCCCACTGGAGGAAGTGAATGCATCAAATTCTAAGCAAGATTCATAGATAGAAGGAGAGCTTGGGATAGAGTGTACCTCATCAGGAATAGAAATGTCTTGATTGTCTTCTGATATGGCCATGAGACTGTACTCCTCATCCACTTTACAATAACTGTCAACTGAGGATAGTGAGGCCCTGATACCAGATGGGGCAGCAGTAAGTTTGTCATCTTCTTCAATGGACATAAGGCAAATATAGTCCTCCTCTTCCTCATATTCTGAAGATTAAGTATCACTATCTGATAGGCTGACAGTATTATTACCCAAGAAGCTCTTTTCATCATCCTTGACCTTGTGATGGATTTTGCTATGATACTTCATCTGCTCTTTCCTATTAACTAGATAATCAGTAATGACATATCCACTCTTATTGCAACAATAACAAATAACATTAGTATTATCATATGTGTTCTGTATGGAGTCATACCTTTCCCCAGAAGGTAAATTATGGGCTGTCTTTGCTGGATTAGGGCTTTCTTAATGAAGAGCTTGAAGAGCCCTTATTCTTCCACTATCTTCTCCTGCTCAACAACTTCTTGAACTGCTTGGAGAACATTGCTAGTTCTCCATCTGAAAGTTCATTCACAGAGGAGCTAGGTTCTGAGCATTCTGACTCAGCAACTCTCCTTGGAGGAGAATGAGTCTTTTCTTTGCTTCTTATTGTGGCTTCGGCTTTGAAGGACAATATCTTCTCTTTGTTGGGAGATCTAGCTACATCCTCTTCAGCCTTCCTGGAGTTCAGCTGCATCTCATGGGATAGCAGCTTCCCAAGCAAGTTCTGAAGCAGAGTGTTGGTCATGTTGCCAACTTCTCTGATAGCATAGATCTTGAAATCCCATTCCTTGTTTAGGGATCTCAAGTACATGTCATTCATCACATAATTAGTGAATTATCTACTATAGGTAATCAGATTGTTCACTATCATAAAGAACTTTTCATTACATTCTGCTATGAAGTCCTTGTTCCCTTGCTTGAATGCTTCATATTGTTGATTAAGGAGGGATTTTTTGTCATCCCTCGCCTCCTCTATACCCTCTAATAAGACAATGAGAGATTCTCACAATTCCTTTGTTGTCTTATAGTGGACAAGGTTGTGGAAGGTGTTGTGCGCTAGGGTTCGAAGAAAATAAACGCAACCGAACTAGCAACCCAATGAGGCAAGTATACCTATCGAATTGTAGCTGGGGACACAAGTGTCGTACTGAAATCTGGGAACTATTGGCTATGCTTACTCGCACGAACGTTATTATCTTATCGACGGAAAAACTAGGGTTTAGAGAATCTAATTGAGATTAAGGAATTAAAACTAATGCTAGAATGAGAGCTATTGCAATTAAGTAAAGTGCTATTAAGTAAAACTATTACTACGAAGGGTTGAAAATATGAAATGGAAATGCACTCGATCAAGAATCACCTCGGCTAAAGACGATTAAGAAAATGGGATAAAATTCTAAACTTAATAGGATAAAGGTCCTTGACCATGGAGGTTCCTAAAGCTTGAACACGCTTCTCTCGAAGTCGTACCCAACTGAGTTTAGGAAGGTCGGACCGACTCTCGTATAAATCGGAGGCCTAAAACTCGCTTTACGCGGTGAACCCCACTATTGGATTTTACTCCAATCCGGGGATTTGGACGTCTGCATCTCTCGAGGGGTGCGTACAACTCCCTTTACTCTTGAATGCTCACTTCATTCTATCGGCCTCTCGGCTAGCCAAGAATGAAAGCAAAGGTGGAGAGTTATATATCGATAATATACCTCCAACCCGTGATTAATCAAGAGTAATTCAAGGCCCTAACCTAAAAAGAAAATATTAATTAAAACATCAATAAACTTAATCGCTCTAACCTCGGATCATCAAGATCGAGTACAAGAGTATTAGTTAATCATAATGGAGTGGAGGAGGGGGATGAGTAGTAAAGCATATAAAAGGAACACTAGTAAAAGAAGAGCACTTATATTAATTAAAAAGGAGCAAGTTACACTAATGAAATTGAAATTACAAGTGCATGAAATTGAAACCTATTCTAGCCCTACAATTAGCACTAAGCAACACTAAAGATTACAAGGAAAGCATAAACAAGTAAAGATTAAACTAGGGTTAAAAGAAAATTACAAAGAGAGAGAGAGAGAGAGAGAAAGCATGAAAAAGATCAAGAACCAAAGGGGCAGCACCTCTCCCACTCAACCAAAGCTTGTTGAAATGGAAGGGGGGTCTCAATTTATAGAAAAAAATCTCGGGTTGGTCAAGCCCTCTGACACGCCCTAGGGGGGGCGTGTCGGGGGGGTGACAGTACTATGTTAACCTCGGGCTCTGGACTCTGGCGGGAAGGATCATTGCCTCTGTACGTCGGTGGTCACGCCCTATGTCACGCCCGTGTAGGGGGGCGTGACACTCACGTCATGTAGAAATCATTGGTCGGAAATCCGTCAGTCGTCCGAAAAGTTGATGTCACGCCCTAGGTCCCGCCCGTGACGGGGGGCATGATAGTACAGTTTGCGTCCTGTGGATAAACGGCATTTAATGCGACGACAAGCTTTGCGGCAGAGGGCGACGCCCCATGGTCACGCCTGGTGACACGTCGAGGGAGGGCGTGTCAGGGGGGCGTGACAGCGGTTTTGTTCGTTTTTTTGTCCCTTCCAGCAGGAGTCCTTGGGATAGGGTGACACGCCCTAGGTCACGCCCAGGGAGGGCGTGATAGGGGGGTCAGGTCATTTTGGCCAATTTTCTGGAAACCTGCAAAAAGACAAGAAAAAGTCAGTGGCAATAATATTTACATATAAATGATAAAAATAAACTAATAATAATAGACATGATTTGTACAATATAAATAGAAAATAAATAATAGTTTAGGCTACAAAACGTATTATCAAATTCCCCAAGCTTAAGCATTGCTTGTCCCCAGAAAAATATAAAAACTAGAAATTTATAAAAAGGACTAATCAAAAAGTTTTAATTATGCCTACACAAGTACTATGCGAAATTCTAAGTAGGGAAAAGGTGAAATGTAAGTATAAAAAAATTATTTAGGTATGGTAAAACTTTTATAAACTTTACTCAATAAAAACAAATCATCCAAAATTTTAACGAGATTTTTTAAATAGACTTAAGCAAAGCAACGAAAATGAAAAACACGCATTGAGTTGTTACCAGATCCAAGCAACGCATTATAATTATATCAATTTTAATTAACAAAAATCTAGGTTTAAATCAAAAACTAAAACTGATTTACTTTTCTTTTTTCTTAGTTGTTAAATAAAATCAAAAAACGTGAATCAAAGGACTTAAATAGGAAAGAAACGTTTGGTTTAGGAATATGATTAGGAGTGGAATTCAAAGATAAACGTGAAGGTTTAAAATCACACTAAACCAAAGCAAAGAGTTTCAAAAACTTTCATAAAAAGATATATACATTTTTTTTTCTTTTTCTTCTTTTTTCCACTTTTTTCTTTTTTCAAAACAAAGTCCATAAATATTTTTATTTTCCTTTTGAATTGGCCAAACAAAAATAAACAACACTTTTGAGCATGCTTTTTTCAAAAACCTTTCTCCCACAAAAAATCACAAAATATCCTATCAAAATCGTCAAAATAATTTATGAAACTCAAAAAGGCTAGTGCGATTCGATAGGTTGGAAATTTTGGCTTTGGTGAAAGTGAAATGAAGGGAGGAGCTATCAAATGAAATCGGAAAAGGCTCAAAAACGGCTAACTAGTGGTAAAAGTTTTTAGGTTGGCAGGAAAGCTCAAACGAAAAAAAAACGGCCTAAATCATTTTCACGCTTTTGAATTTATTTAAAACAAAGGTTTGAAAAATTTCAAAAAGCGAGTCCTAGATAATAAAAGAAGATTTATGAAATTAACTTTAAAATTGAAATAATAGGTGACTTGGATCGTTCACATCTACTACGTTATTAAAAAGTTGACTTTATAAAAATTATTCAAAAACGAAAAAGAAAATAGTGGATGATGAATTTTTGAGAAAGTAAAGAAAATAAAAAACAAAAAAAACCATAATAGAAATGCGAGTTTTAGAAAAATATTTCACCTTAACATGCTACCGTGAATTAGAAACACAACATGGACAACATTTTACTTGTGAAACATAATTAAAAAAGACAATTAGAAATATTATAATTAACTACGTTGTTTATAGAAAATTCTGAGAAAACCAAAAACAAAAACTAGGGGTACTATTGAAATACCAAAATATCTAAACTATTCAAAAACACATATTTTTTTAATTTTTTGAAATATTCTCTTTTTTTTTTGGATTTTGGAATTTTTTTCTCTTTTTTTTTGGAATTTTAAGATATTAAAATTTTTTTATTTTGAAAATATTTAAAATATATACAAAAAGAAATATATTTACACTAAGCAAAAATGAAGGAGGAAGTCCTCCCCCAAGCTTAAAATAGACATTGTCCTCAATGGCTAAAGAAGGGGATTGAAGAAGGAGAGAAAAATAAAGGCAGAATTGAAAGATAGGATTGAAAGACAGGATTGAAAGACAGGTACTTCCCCGGATTTATTTGCTGCGAAAGCTGAGTGATGCCGCTCCTCCGAATGTCTTCTTTGGACTTCGTGATGGATTCAGCAACGTTGGAGCAGGCGATCGCAGAAGCTTCAGCTTGTCGAAGCCGTCCGAGGCAAAAATTGTAAAATAAAGAAAACAGAAAAAGATAACTTGGGTTACCTCCCAAGAGCGCCCTTTGTTTAAAGCATCTTTGAGCTCGACGCATCAAAAAAATAATATTGTCCAAAAATATTGTTGTCCAGAAATAAAATTGTTTGTAGCAAAAATTAAAAGTTTGAAGTTAAAGTTCGTGAAGCAGAAACTTAATAATGTTTGGACTGACATCATCATCACCAGAAAAATAGAGTTTAAGACGCTGACCATTCACTTTGAAATTACCCTTATCAGGGTGAGAAATTAAAACAGTTCCATAAGGAAATACTTCTAAAACAGAAAACGGGCCAGACCAGGGAGATTTTAATTTGCCCGGAAATAAACGTAAACGAGAATTATATAAAAGGACTTGGTCACCCGGCTTAAAGTTTTTTAGGGTGCCTTAAGTGTTTATCGTGTAAACGCTTCGTCTGCTCTTTATAAAGTTAATTATTTTCAAAAGCATAAGAGTGCCACTCATCCAGTTCATTTAGTTTAAATTTTCGAAGGTCACCAACTCAGTGGGGATCGAAGTTTAAAAATTTTAAGGCCCAAAAGGCGTGGTGTTCTAACTCTACGGGCAGATGGCACGATTTTCCATAGACCAGCCGATACGACGTACATCCGAGGGCGGTTTTGTACGCTGTTCGGTAGGCCCATAGAGCATCGTCAAGTTTGGCTGACCAGTCTTTCCTCGAAGTTGAAACAGTCTTTTCTAATATTCTTTTTATTTCTCTATTAACTACTTTGACTTGTCCGTTAGTTTGGGGGTGGTAGGCAGTGGAAAGCTTATGTGTAACGCCGTATTTGGTAAGGATTTTTGAAAATTATGCGTTATAGAAATGGGAACCCCTATCGCTAACGATTGCGCGTGGCGTACCGAATCTAGAAAATAATCTTTTTAGAAATGTGACTACAACTCGGGAGTCGTTCGTAGGAAGAGCTTGGGCCTCAGCCCATCGTGAAACATAATAAACAGCAACTAAAATATATTTGTTTCCGAAGCTAGAAGGAAGGGGGCCAACAAAATCAATTCCTCAGAGGTCGAAAATTTCGCACACTAAGAAATAATTTTGCGGCATTTCATTTTTATTAGAGATGTTGCCCGACCGTTGGCAACTATCACACCTACTCACAAAGGCTTGCGCGTCTTTAAACAGGCTAGGCCAGTAAAAACCCGCGCAAAGCACCTTATGAGCGGTGCGAGCAGCTTGATAATGCCCACCTGTCGGACCTTCATGCAAATTCTTTAGAATATCAATTCCTTCACCATAAGAAACACATCTCCTTATCACTTGATCCGCACAAATTCTGAAAAGATGCGGGTCTTCCCAAAAGTAGTTCTTCAGCTCAGAAAAGAATTTCTTCTTTTGCTGAGAGGGGAACTCTTTTGGGAGCACCCGGGCAAGTAGATAGTTGGCGATGTGCGCGAAACAAGGAGAAGTAGATGTGTTAACTAAAAGCAGCTTCTCATAAGGAAAATCATCATTAAAAGATTTTTCATTTAATTTTTCTATAAAGGGGTTATCTAATCTGGATAAATGGTTGGCCGCCAAGTTCTCGGCTCCTCGCTTATCACGGATCTCTAAGTCAAACTCATGGAGGAGTAAGACCCAGCGAATCAAGCGAGGCTTGGCATCCGTTTTGGCAAGAAGGTACTTGAGGGCCGAGTGGTTCGTAAAAACAATGATTTTTGAAAGTGTAATGTAAGGGCGGAATTTATCAAAAGCGAATACTACAGCTAAGAGCTCCTTCTCGGTTGTGGTGTAATTTTCTTGTGCAGATGTGAGGGTTTTACTAGCGTAATAGATGGGGTGGAAGTTTTTAGATATGCGTTGACCTAATACGGCTCCCACCGCAAAACTACTCGCATCGCACATTATCTCGAAAGGAAGGTCCCACACCAGAGCTATCATAATAGGTGCGTTAATTAACTTTTCTTTAATTGATTCGAAGGACGAAAGACAAGAGTCATCAAAAATGAATGGAGCGTCTTTTTCTAAGAGATGGGTGAGGAGCTTAGTGATCTTGGAGAAGTCCTTTATAAAATGACGGTAAAAGCCAGCGTGGCCTAGGAAACTTCATATAGCTTTTATGTTTGTAGGCAGTGGCAACTTATCAATAACTTCTATCTTGGCAACGTCTACCTCAATACCTTTAGCAGAAATTTTATGACCCAAAACTAACCCTTCCCTCACCATAAAATGGCATTTTTCCCAATTTAGGGCAAGGTTAGTTTCTTCGCATCGTTCTAAGACTTTTTCGAGGTTTTCTAAACATCTATCGAAGGAATCGCCGAACACGGAGAAATCGTCCATAAATACCACCATAATGCTTTCTACTTACTTGTCAAATATTGCGAGCATACATCGCTGGAATGTACCTAGCGCATTGCACAATCCAAATGGCATTCTTCGGTAAGCGAATGTGCCGAAGGGACAAGTAAACGTAGATTTCTCTTGGTCCTCGGGAGAGATGGGTATTTGAAAGTACCCCGAGAGGTCATCGAGAAAACAATAAAAGCTATGGCCGGATAATCATTCTAAAATCTGGTCGATAAACGGCAAAGGAAAGTGGTCCTTGCGGGTGGCGTCATTCAACTTATGATAATCTATACACATACGCCAACCCATCACCGTCCGTGTCGGGATTAATTCATTATTCTCATTACTAACTACGGTTATCCCTCCCTTATTTAGAACTACCTGAATGGGGCTAACCCACTTACTGTCCGATATAGGGTAGATAATTCCTGCGTCTAATAATTTCATAACCTCGCCCTTAACTACTTCTTTCATATTCGGGTTTATACGGCGGTGAGGTTGAATAGAGTTATGCGAATTATCTTCCATTAAAATTATATGGGTACAGAAAGATGGGCTTATGCCTTTGATATCAGAAATTTGTCAAGCAATAGCCCGGCGATGCTTCCGTAGAACTAGAAGAAGTTTATCGTTTTACGTATCCGTGAGGTAGGCCGAAATGATAACTGGTAACTTGGAATCTTTTTCTAAGAAAGCATACTTAAGGTGTTCAGGAAGTTCTTTAAGTTCTAGGGTAGGGGGTTCTTCATAAGAGGATTTAGAGATTCTTTCTTTTTCAAAAATAATATCTTCATAAACTTTTTTATAAGGCACGTAATAAGGGGTAGGGCTAGCAGCCAAGACGGCTTCTTGTAGCGATTCAGTGGGAAGAAAAGAGGAAGAACAAAAATCAGAAAATTCTTTTTCAAACTCAAAAAGACAATCAGAACATTCATCACTTCCCTGCAGCAATTCAGCGGGAAGAGAAGAAGAAAAACAAAAATCAGAAAGTTCCTTTTCAAAGTCGGAGAGCCAGTAGGAAGACTCATCACTCACGGCGTCTACGAAAAAACATGAGTCATCATTTTCTAGGGTGTTCTTCATCGAAGGTGTGATAGAAAAAGTGACTTCGTCGTCGCCTACTCGAAGGAAAATCTTACCATTGCTTACATCAATGATGGCTCTGGAGGTGGCAAGGAAGGGTCGGCCAAGGATCAGGGGAACCTCGACGTCTTCTTCGATGTCCAAAATGACAAAGTCCATCGGGAAGATGAACTTGTCGACTTTCACTAGAACGTTCTCCACTATTCCAAATGGGTACTTGATAGAACTATCAGCTAGCTGGATACTCATACACGTGGGGTTTAGGATATCAATCCATAACTTTTTAAACAACGAAAAGGGCATCAGGTTTATACTCGTGCCTAAGTCGGCTAACGCGTGTTTAACAAAAAGATCACCGAAGACAGACGGGATAGAGAAACTACCCGGGTCACTGATTTTCTTCGGTAAACCGTTTGTTAAAATGGCAGAGCACTCGACATTTAGCGTGACGTGCGAAAGATTCTCTAGCTTCTTCTTATTGGTGAGGAGGTCCTTAAGATACTTGGCGTATTTTGGCAGCTGCGAAATAGCCTCGTGGAAGGGAAGATTAATGTGGATTTGCTTGAAGATCTCTAAAAAGCGGGAGTACTAATCATCTTGACATTGTCTATTAAGTTCAGAGGGGTATGGAGGAGTTGAATTATTTTTGAAGATGGGTGGTGGAGTTAGATTATTTTCTAAAATAGGGGTCATAACTTCTTCAATAGAGGGTGGAAGCGGAGCGGAGCTTTGATTTTTAAAGGCAGGAGCGGAGCTTTGATTTTCAAAGGTAGGAGCGGAGCTTGCCTCGGGCTCTTCACTTACCATACCGGAGACTTGCTTCCCACTCCGAAGAGTTATAGCTTTCGTTTGCTCTCTCGGGTTGGGTTCTATATTAGAAGGAAGAGACCCTGTGGGTCGCTCAGAAATTATTTTCGCGAGCTGTCCTACCTGATTTTCTAGACTTTTTACGCTTCCGGTTAAAGTTCTTATAGTAGCGTCATTTGTGGTGATATATTTAGAAAGTAATTCCTCCAAGCTTGGAGGTTTTGGGTAATTTTGAAGAGGTGGTGGTTGTGGTGGTGCAGAAAAATCATTTTGCGGTGGTGGGCGCATCGCATTCGATGGATTACTCCATGAAAAGTTCGGATGATTTCTTAAAGCAGGGTTATAACTATTCGGAAAATTAAAACCAGGAGGATGAAAATTCACAGCAGGAAAATTATTAAAAGCAGTTCTAGGCAAATTATTAACATAATCTAAATGTTCTGGAGTAGGGGTTGCAGATTCCCATACCCGAGGGTCGGAGGCAGCAGTCATCTCCGTGATTTTTTTCCTTAGGATTTATACTTGCAGAGCGAGTTGGGAGACGTTGTCCACTTCATAGATACCTGCAGGCTTGTTCGGGCGATACCTAGGCACATTCCATTTATAAGTGTTCATGGCCATGTCCTCAAAAAGCTCAAGAGCGGCTTCCGGTGTCTTATGATTTAAAGTACCGCCAGAAGCTGCGTCTATCATTTGCTTCGTGCTTTGATTTAGCCCGTTATAGAACGTCTGCACTTGTAACCATACAGGCAGCACGTGATGTGGGCATCATCTTAATAATTCTTTAAATCACTCCCAGGTTTCATATAGGGTTTCAGAGTCTATTTGTTCGAAGGCAGAGATATCGTTCCTAAGTTTTGCAGTTTTAGCTGGCGGAAAATACTTCGCCAAAATTTTTTCAGTTAATTCATTCCAGGTGGTTATGCTATTTTTAGGAAGTGTGTTCAGCCACTGCTTAGCTTTAGTTCTTAAAGAGAAGGGGAAGAGTCTTAGCCTGATTGCATCATTTGTGACACCATTTATCTTGAAGGTGTCACAAATTTCAAGAAAGCTAGCTATATGTGTGTTCGGATCTTCATCTTGAAGTCCGTCAAATTGCACATATTGCTGCACCATTTGAATTATGCTAGGCTTTAGTTCGAAGTTATTATTTGTTATAGCAGGGCGGACTATACTTGATTCTGTTCCCTCGAGGTTCGGTCGTGCATAATAGGACATAGTCCTTTGCACGACCTCATCTACGTTGGGTTCTACCATTCTTAAAGTAGCAAATGACTCGGAGTCCTCAACCGGCACTTGGATAGTAGGACCTTGAAATCGCAATCTTCTCCGAAGAGTACGCTCAATTTCGTTGTACAAGTCCAAAATAACCAACGGACTCCCGCGGGTCATGCACTAAAAGAACAGAAAAGAAGAAGAGAAAGAGAAAAAGGATAAACTAGAAAAAAAAACTAGATTAGAAATTTTTTTGAAATAGATTTTTTTATAGATTAACTCCCAACTTCCCAAGGACTACCCCGTGAAGGGTTCGCAAGGTACTAGACAAGATAGTGGCGCTTAAAGCCCTTTGCCCTTTTCGAGAGAATTAGGTGGCGTAGAAAAATTGTGAAGTTGGTTACTATTAAGAGCGGTGATAAAATTTTTTGATTTTTTAAAACTTTAAAGAAAGAGGATGAGAAAGAGAAGAGAAAAAATTAATTGGTTCGTGTTTTCAATATATCAACGGAAGTTGATCCCCGACAACGGCGCCAAAAACTTGTTGCGCGCTAGGGTTCGAATAAAATAAACGCAACCGAACTAGCAACCCAATGAGACAAGTATACCTATCGAATTGTAGCTAGGGGACATAAGTGTCGTATTGAAATCCGGGAACTATTGGCTATTCTTACTCACACGAACGCTATTATCTTATCGACGGAATTACGAGTGTTTAGAGAATCTAATTGAGATTAAGGAAATAAAACTAATGCTAGAATGAGAGCTATTGCAATTAAGTAAAGTGCTATTAAGTAAAATGATTACTACGAAGGGTTGAAAATATGAAATGGAAATGCACTCGATCAAGAATCACCTCGGCTAAAGACGATTAAGAAAATGCGATAAAAATCTAAACTTAATAGGATAAAGGTCCTTGACTGTGGAGGTTCCTAAAGCTTGAACACGCTTCTCTCAAAATCGTGCCCAACTGAGTTTAGGATGGTCCGACCGACTGTCGTCCAAATCGGAGGCCTAAAACTCGCTTTACGCGGTGAACCCACTATTGGATTTTACTCCAATCCGGGAGATTTGGACGTCTGCCTCTCTCGAGGGGTGCGTACAACTCCCTTTACTCTTGAATGCTCACTTAATTCTATCGGCCTCTCGGCTAGCCCAGAATGAAAGCAAAGGTGGAGAGTATATATCGATAATATACCTCCAACTTGTGATTAATCAAGAGTAATTCAAGGCCCTAACCTAAAAAGAAAAGATTAATTAAAACATCATAACTTAATCGCTCTAACCTCGGATCATCAAGATCGAGTACAAGGAGGATTAGTTAATCATAATGGAGTGGAGGAGGGGGATGAGTAGTAAAGCATATAAAAAGGAACACTAGTAAAGGAAGAGCACTTATATTAATTAAAATGAGCAAGTTATAGTAGTGAAAATGAAATTACAAGTGCATGAAATTGAAACCTATTCTAGCCCTACAATTAGCACTAAGCAACACTAAAGATTATAAGGAAAGCATAAATAAGTAAAGATTAAATTAGGGTTAAAAGATAATTACAAAGAGAGAGAGAGAGAGAGAAAAAGCATGAAAAAGATCAAGAACCAAAGGGGCAGCACCTCCCCCACTCAATCAACGCTTGCTGAAATGGAAGGGGGGGTCTCAATTTATACAAAAAAATCTCGGGTTGGTCACGCCCTCCGACACGCCCTAGGGGGGGCGTGTTAGGGGGCGTGATAGTACTATGTTGACCTCGGGCTCTGGACTCTGGCGGGAAGGATCATTTCCTCTATACGTCGGTGGTCACGCCCTATGTCATGCCCATGTAGGGGGGGCGTGACACTCACGTCATGTCGAAATCATTGGTCGGAAATCTGTCAGTCGTCCGAAAAGTTGATGTCACGCCCCAGGTCATGCCCGTGACGGGGGGGCGTGACAGTAACTTTTGCGTCCTGTGGAGAAATGGCATTTAATGAGGCGGCAGGCTTTGCGGCAGAGGGCGACACGCCCATGGTCATGCCTGGTGACATGCCCAGGGAGGGCGTGTCAGGGGGGCGTGACAGCGGTTTTGTTCATTTTTCTGTCCCTTCCAGCAGGAGTCCTCGGGATTGGGTGACACGCCCTAGGTCACGCCCAGGGAGGGCGTGATAGGGGGGCGTGTCAGGTCATTTTGGCCAATTTTCTGGAAACCTGCAAAAAGACAAGAAAATGTCAGTGGCAATAATATTTACATAAAAATGATAAAAAATAAACTAATAATAGACATGATTTGTACAATATAAAATAGAAAATACGATAATAGTTTAGGCTACAAAACGTATTATCAGAAGGTGGAGACATCTATGGCACTAATAATGATATTCTATGCCTTCTTGTTCATGGTTACCAAGATTACCTCATCCTTAGTCATCTCAAAGTACTTCTTGGTAGTTTGGTTGTTTGCATCAAGGGCAGATATCTTCATAGGAATGAAGGTTCCTCTTTGACTATGATGAAAATCATTGTGTCTGAGGGTTCCATGAATAGCCCGACCCACTCTTTCAAAATCCCAAAATTTTCCTTTTTGCAGACAGGGTGCTTTGTCGAGCTCAACTCCTTATAGTTCTCACCTGAACCCATGGAGAAAATCTTCAACAACTCTTGGAGATCTGTTTAGACTATTAAGTCCTTTTTGAATAACCTCCAACTAATACCACTTGAAAGTCTTTGTTTCATGAGTATTGAAACACCTACAGGGCGGTGAATAGGTTTTTGAGTCATTTGTAACTATCTTTTAGTTTTGTAAGTTGAGTGATTTACTTTATGTTAGCTTTGAAGAATTGATACCAACACACCTGTATTTCTAGTGGTTCCCCTAGGTATGGGTGCATCCACTTTCCCTCCCACCTTTCTAATAGTGTGTTAGACAAGGAAATCTCCACCAAATCTCAGCTCAATGAACTTACAACATAGATCCCACAGGATCTCTCAGACTCCTCCAAGTAATACCTCAGGCCCAAGAACATATACTCAGAGATAAAATCTCATACAGCTTAGTGATCCCTCAGATCACCTACCACAGACTTAATCCAAAGTCCTACACTTAGGCTAGGAGGATAGACCTACACTCAGATCCACCACATGATCCTGTCTCAGAGAATAAATCTCTTACCTCAGGCACACAGGCCCTACCTCATAACCATAGAATGATCCTATAACTCGGCCTTTATATTTCAGGCTTACAACTCAGATCAATAATGATCCTACTGAAAGAGTGAGTTGTTGTTGATGACATGATCAATAGAAAGTGTTCTCTGAGCCTTATCTATGGACTGAGTGGGCTTAGCCCAACTTCTTCAAAGTACCAAGGAAGTAGATCTTCAGGTTGGTTCAACTTGTGTTGGGAAGAATCTTAGAAACTATAGCTTCTAAACTAGCTGATGAAGAAAAGATGATATTTTCGTGCTTTGTTTCTTCAATCAGCCAACCTAGTATGAAGTCTTCAGACTTGTTGTTGAACACCAGTTGCAGGTCTCTTCTTCTTCATTTTCAGCAAGAAGATGACCAGAAAGCTTCTTCTCACAAAAGTTAAAAAGCCCTATTTAATTTCTCGAAACTCTGCTTTTCTTTCTCATAAATCCAAAGACTCTATGCGCAGTGTGGACCCCTAGAATGAGCAACTACAACACACCTTTTGCATTAACTACAGTACAAATGGTAAGCGATGCCTTTTGTCTTCTAGTATGCAAAACTCGCGATATTTGAATTTTTGTTAACATCAGAATGACTCAGCTCCTCTGGATTTAGCAAATTCTAAACAATCTACAAATGCATTGAGTGAAGCCTTGTCACTCAACGCAAAATTACTTAGCTGAATTATTCATCTTCAAGCATTGAGTGCATTGAGTGAGCTTTCATCACTCAATGCATATAGACATTTATTGTCTAACTATATAGGCATTGTGTCAGCCTTCATCACTCAACGCCTCTGGACTTAGTTGAAATTTCTATGTATGAAGGTGTTGAGTGCAGCTTCTTCACTCAACACTCTTGTACTTGGCCAGGCTTCTTGATGAGGCATTGAGTGGCCTACCTTCACTCAATGCTTCTATAATTAGACAGAATGTTTGTTGATTAGGCATTGAGTGAACTATCTTCACTCAATGCTTCGATACTTAGCCATACTTCTTGTCTTCACCACTGATTCTTTGACTTCATGGGCTTCTGTCAACGCTATGAGCCTCTTGGCATTGAGTGAATTGCCTTCACTCAACGATTCTGGACTTAGCCAAATTTATTCTTTACCAGCATCCTACCTTGAGTCCATCTGTCCTTGTGACTCAGACTACCGGTCAAATTAGTGCAATAGTGAACAATATGCATACATAGAACTAAGAGCATTGATCAAATACATTCATGTGTATACCATTTACTTGTGGGCCTTCTTCAAATCCAGTACATTATGATCAATCGAGCCAACAAACTAGAACTCAAAGCAACTACAGATACTAAATCGACGCCACTTCAAGGCAGAAGTCGACTCATGCGTTGATATGATATCAACGCAACATTGATAACAGAGTAGTTTTATTCTGAAGCAAAATGTCGATGCAATTCTTACATGAAGTCGATTAAGCGTCGAGTGTAGCTCAAAATGGAAATTATAGAGGCTTCATCCAAACTTAATCCATGGGAGACTTTATGGATTTAATTCAAAAAATTCTATCCATTGAATGAAGGCTTAAATTAAATAATTCTTTATCAGATTCCGAGAAGAATTTAAAGAAAGATTTTGAAGAAATTTTCGAGATTTAATAAAGCAATTTTGGAAGAAGTTATCATAATTCCGTCTGAAGATATTATTCTATGAAAGTGATAATTCAAAATTATTCATAGAGAATATAATAAAAGAATCAAATGAAAAAAATGGAAGAGAATCAGAAAACAAGAATGGAAATATAGAGAGAGCCACCTACTATTTTTATCTTCTTCTTCTTCTTCAATCTTCTCTACTAGTGCTTCAGCAAACACTCAAAATGAATTATAACAGAAGATCATTGTACCAAAGGCTAATAACCCATGCAAAATTTTCTTCTAGCAAGAGGTTCATCACATTGAAGGATTTAATACACTCAGTGCCAAACAGTGCTAAAAATCTTACTGAGGGGACTCATCTACAAGACTTTTCTTCACCACCTTCTTTCTCGATCTCATTCTTACTTCACTTGTACTAATTGAATAAATGTTTTAAGAATCCTTTTTCAAAGGATTCAGGTTGTGGTTCTAAGAGACTTCTTACCAAAATACTCAGTTTGTTATTGCTCCAGATCTCCTTACTAAAAGATCTGGTTGTTTGTTCTAAGAGTCTCCTTATCAAAAGAATCAAACACTCAGATATTATATTCCTATCAAAGTGGTAGAAGAGTGGATGCACCAAGATTTTGGGAAACCACAATATCTTTGGTGTTATCTGTGTTTGTGTTTTTTTTGTTTACTTTTGTTATGTTGTGTTTACTTTTAGTGTGTTAGTTTTCTGGTCAGTAATTCGTGTGTTCAAATTCGAAGATAACTGAAATATAGGAGATTAATTAAGATCAATTTTTAAATATCTATTCCCCCCCCCACCCCTCCCTCAATATAATTCTTAGAGGATTTATTCTACTATTCACTCTTTCAATTCGTAATAGATCTAGGTTGATAAAATAAAGGTTAAAAACTTGATAAAAAAGATCTGAATATTGGGAAAGCGACACACACACATATATATACATCTATTTTCAAAATTTGATCCAATAATTTTAAAGGATTTGCTTCCACAAGACCTCCAACATTTATTTTAGAAAGGTTCACACTATGGAAGGCTAGAATTAAACTACACAAGATTTATATTAATGTGTGTATCTTTGGTTCTATTTTTACAGGACCACTTATGTTATACAGAAAAGATGCAAGTGGTAACACCTCAAAAATACCTATACCAAGATATGAATGGACTGAATAAGTGAATAAAGTGAATGAATGGGATGCAAAAGCAATGAACATTGATGCGTTGGCAAGTGCACCGGTTGCTGTCAAGTAATAATTTTGGGAATATCTTCCCCAAATGTCGATCTTGAGGGAATGCAGGTTGTCTATCATGATAGCATCGTAGAAAGATCGTTACAAAGAGTTAAATGAAACAATAGAGGTTGGCTTTTGATTCCTAATGCTAAGATAACAAAAAGAAAACTAATGTCGATCGTAAGCACCGCTTTTCTTAGTGGATGGAACAAGAACAGGCTGTTATGCCATACTTCATGAGGCGAATGGATGGAGAGCAAGTGGATGAAATGAACACACGTGCGGAGAGTGAGAGTAATAATCACCACATCAACCACCAACACTAGCCTTCGCTAGAGTGGTTCTATTACGCGAGTGGAGTGGATGTGAATGGAGGCGAGTGCATCACAGATAACAAAAGAGGATGTAACTAACCCAAGCAAACTTCATTCATAGACAAATAAAAGCAAGTTCAGGTTCATTATAAGCTTAAAAATAAAACCCACTTTGGAGAGGAGGAAGAATAAACCAAAAGGGGCAAAGCTTAGCCGTGGTTCTTCGCCGGAATGGTTGGTTGTCATTCCACTTCTCGACTCAGACCGTGGTTGCGTCTAGAGGTAAATAAGTTGTCAATCCACTTATCGTCCTCTGCCTTCTTCCCTTTCCTTCAATATTTTCTCCCTTTTTCCCAAATGAGCAGCATCGAAAGATCTCCGTTGCACACTGATGGTGGCTGGGATCTTTCCAAAGGGTTGAAAATGACTTCGGATGACCGGAGAAGGCTTCCCGGAGGGTGGAGATGAGTTGAGGACCTGTGGGGGAGAGAAACGGTGCTTCCGTGCAGCGGAACAAAAAAATGGAATTGCATGCCCTAATTCACGGAGCACGAGCTTAAATACGGATAACAGAAAATCATATGGCACTTTCAGTGGCGCAAACCGGTGGTCATACGCACAGAAGGTTTATGATCATCCATTCTGCCCTAGAGAAACCTGCAGCTAGACAGAAAAAATTAATATATATGTGCACGATCAATGGTGCACGACTGGAGGTCGTGCGCACTGGATCCCATGATAGTCTGATTAGTAATGGCAGAACTCCAGAAAAAAGGATAAACACGCACGAGCAGTGGAGCAAGACCAGTGGTCGTGCGCACTTTGTCCTACGGTTGTACGATTGCCCCAGACAGAACTTCAAAAAATGGAGAATAGTGCGTACGATTAGTGGCTCATAATAGTTGTCGTGGGCTATAGATCAAATTATCCTGCGCACTATTCCTATACCGTTTTGGGTTCGATGAACTGACCACGCTTGACCAGTGGTCATGCGCTAAGGAGTCCACTGACTGTACGCGTATAAAAACGCACGATTAGTGGCCTTTAGGCAAAAACATTCCCAAACAATCTAGGAACACTCACACGACCTTTCTACATGCAGTAAAAACAAAAGAGCCACCGAAATTGGCATTCCATATTCTCCTAACACAGAAAACACCAAGTATAGGGCAAAAGTATAAAACTACGAAATTACACTTAAAACTGGCCTAAAGTGCACTTAATATGGAATGGACATAGTAATAAATATGAACAATTATGGCTCTCAAGTGTAATTCATCATCGAGAAAATTGGCCCAGATGAGTCCAAAAATATGTATATAACTTGGACTCATCAAACATCCTTGTATCAAAAATATTAGATGAAATATTTCATAAAGTGGTTGATTGCCAGTCAGCAAATGAAATCTGGGTATCATTGTCTTGGATTGTTTATGGAAGCTTAGACAAAAGGTAGGATAAAAGGTCTCTTCTCATATCCCAATATGATAATTTTTAGAAGAAAGCTAAAGAGTCTGTGGCTGAGATTTATAAAAGGTTTAGCTTCATTATCAATGAAGTTAAAGGACTAGACAAGGATATCTCACTCACTGAGATCAATGACAAGCTTCGCATGTGCTTCCCTAGAATATGGAACTCAAGGATCTTGGCCATCAAAGAGTCTAGATGCCATAAGGAAATTACTAATGATGCCCTGTTAGGCAAGATCATGTCCTATAAACTTCTTTTAAATATTTGGGATGAGCCTGAAGTAAACTACAAACACTCTACCCCTATAGAAAAGTTCATTGATCTCAAGGCTACTAATGGAAAACATTCTAACTCTAAAGAGAGGATGTTCAATATCCTCTGTAATAGATTCAATACATGAGTTAAAGTAAAAAACTCTAAAAGAAGAGAAGGAGCATCAACAAGACGAAATTTTACAAGACATTAAGCAAGGAAGTTAACTGCTTTTCTAGTAGAAAGTCAAGCCATATTGGTCCTAACTATCTTGAAGAGAAGAAGGATAAGTCCAGTAAGAAGGAACACAAGAACCAATTTATCAATAAAAAGGACAATAAGAAAGGAAAAGGTTTCATTGTAGAAACTTGGAGTGACTCATGGTAACATTCAAGCCCTACATTAGATAGTAAAGATGAAGCTACTGTTGAAAAAGCATGTATGATGGATTTAGAAACCTATTCAGAGGATGAAGAGGACAAGTTAGATTATTTTAATAATTTTGATTGTTCATATAATGAATTTAAAAAATGTTTCAAAGATTTTTGTAGAGACCAATTAGAAACAAAGAAACAGTTAAAACATATTAGAAAAGAAATTTAATTATGTAAGAGTTGTCCATGTGATGATGAGCAAATACAGCAAGACAATCTTCTGAAAATTGTAGTTGAGAAGCTTAAATAAAAATTAATAAAGTTAATTAAAGAGAACACACATTTAAAATATAAGCTCACAAAGGAAAAAACCTTTGAGGATTTCTTAAATGGAAGGAGTCGACAGCTCAGGAACATCACTGAAACTTTAACTAAAATATTTAATCACTTGGGATTTGGAACTAACCCTACCAGCTCAGTAAAATCTTCCACCACACCTACTTGGAGGAATCCTCTATCCTTTATTAAGGATGAGGACAAAAAACCTATTGTAATCCTAGATGATGACCCTAAAAAGATTATTGTCTTTAACAGATTATGTTCACTTAAAAGTAAAGGAATTCTAGAAAATGGACCAATAGAACATAAACAATAAGGAATAAATTTTTTGATCACAGGGAATATGTGTAGACTTTATATAAAAATGACTCTACGTGTGCATCGACTTATTTTCAACGCTTACATGAGTCTATATCAACACAATATCGACTTATCATGTTGTATGCGCCGACATCATATCGACAAAACTAGAAAGTTGCGTCGAGTTGAAGTCGATGAAATTTCCCAATATAGAATTCAAATGTATTTAATACAGCCAAGTTTTTTTGTTATCATCAGTATAAACTCACGTACAAAAATTTTGCTAGATATAGTCATACTGCTAAAAGTTATTGGTTTGATAGACAAAAATTCTTTTATCCTATGCGGTATCATGAAAGGAATTCTTTTAAGTGAGGGATTGTCCTTCTCTAAACTAGTTGTATTTAAATAGTGAATACTCCAGGAACATGACTAGACACAAAGGATTGTTGGAGAACTATTAGGAAAAAATGGTACCAAGGTAATTTTTAGTGATTCTAATTATGGTCAAACCAAAGGCTATGTGATCGAAATTGGAGATATCACCTTCTCTAAAGTAGCTTATTTTGAAGACTTCAATATAATTTAATTAGCATTTGTAAGATTTATGATGGTGAATAGAAAGTTGTTTTTACCCACCACTTATGTCAAATGGTCAATACTATAATAGATGCAATTGTGTTATATGGGTCTAGAAAGGGAAACGTATATGTGATTGAATTCAACTTAAATTCTAGAGAAATTTGTCTGTCCAATGCTAATGTAGATAAAAATGAGCTATGACATATGAGGCTTGGTCACCATAATCATAAGACGATAGCCAAGATTGCAAAGGATTTTTATTAGGGGCTTACCAAGAGGTAAGTATAGTTAACTATATCCATGTAGAGAATGACAGCTAGGTAAACCAACCAAATCATTATTCAAATGAATTTGTAAGAATGATTCAATTAGAATATTATATTTATTGCATATGGACTTTTTTGGTCCACAAACTACTCAGAGCTTAGGAGGAAATGTTGGAACATGTGTTCTGTATCTCTCAGGTTTGATAATATTAAATCCCAAAAAGTATTTGATCAAACACTTTTGGGTATAGTATCCAGGTTTACATGTGTAAAGATTTTCAGGATCGGTGAATTTTTGCACTATCATAGGCGATATCTACTTTCATTGGCGATAGCCTCGGTGTGGAAACATCAGCGATCTGTGGACTAGTGGAACGCGCGGTTTGTCCGAAAAGGAAGTGTTAAATTAGGATATCGCCCAGCAATAACAGTTGTAAATTTGGAAATGTCTATCCTTTCCATTCCAGCGCAAGACAGTTGGCTGTGGTGGTACCAAAACTAGATATCACCAAGCGATAACCCCTATCACCCGACGATAGCACTAAAATCAATATAAGCATGATTTTTCTCCTAGCGGCGAGTGCTTAAACACTAGAACATTTAACGACGATTCTTGTCATCCTTCTTGCTGAGAGCCACCATCTAAGAAGGAAAATTCTTTCCCTCTTGCAAAATGAAGGAGATCTTTCAAGACAAAATGCCAAAATGAGATTTAGAAAATGATCGCATGTCATACCGACAAGAATCAAAAGCACCGATCATTCACCACCTCCAGAGATATACCATTTTGAGGGAGCAGTAAATTTCCTTAATATTACGTCTTCTTTTTCATTATTTATAATATTTTGTGTAGAGAAATCATCCAGTGTCGACGTAAAATTCCTGGGAAGAGTTTGTAGGAAATCATTTTGGGAGGTTGTCGAATTTCTGGGAGAAATCTGTGGAAATCGTCCTCTGAGGATGTCTAAATTTTGTAGATCTAGTAGGTTCATCGATCTTATTGGGAAGGAGTGAGAGAGCCAACTGGTCCTAGGGTAGGATCGGTATAGAAACCACAATAAATTTTATATTCACTGCCTCCGATCTTCGGCATCATGGATATCCAGTTTTGAAAAAAGTAAACTCTATTTTGTGAAATGAAATCATGTCTTCTTATTTGATCTTTAATTGCATGTGCCTATTGTTAAAATTTTAATTTCTTTTGTGTCCCAACTACTATATGAATGTCAGAAACAAGGAACAAAGTTTCTATCGATATCGCTCGGCGATAACTCCAGAGAAATTGCTTATTGTCTCTGAATAATTTTGGTATCTAGTAGTTCTCTACAAACCTTATTCACCCCCATCTATGGTTTGCCACCGGATCCAACAATTATTATCGAGACAGGTTACTTCAAAAAGGTATTAAGGTCCTATGTAGATGACCAATGCTAATCACGCCTTTCTCGAGCGACAAGGAGTAAATATGCCTCTATTACTTGTGAGGAATGATTACAGCCACTGGAGAACTCGCATGAAAATATTTTTGATGACACAAAGCATGGACGTGTGGGCAATGGTCGAGACGAAATACATTACACCCACTATTTCTGTATCAGATCAAATTTTGGAAATACCTCATGATAAATGGGAAGACAAATGGGATGAGGTGTACTAATAATGCCAAATCTATGAACTCTTTATTTTGCACTTTAGATAAGGCTGAATTTAATAAAATCTATAATTGTGAAACTACTTGTGATATTTGACATTTAATTGAATTGACTCATGAAGGTACCTCGTAGGTAAAGGAGTCGAAGTAGTTTCGACTGGAGTCCAAATATGAATAGTTCTGGATGGGGATTGACGAGGAGATGGACAACATGTACACTCATTTCAAAAAGATTGTTAACACCTCTAGATCTATCAGAAAGGCCTTTTTAAATGGGAACTTGGTAAGGAAGATCCTATAGTCCCTGCCTCCCTGATTCAATCCAAAGGTGCCTTCTTTTGTAACGATGGATCGAGTGAATGTGTTGCTTCCTAACGGGTGCTTGAGGCGTACGGATAGAGCCTGTTGTGTTAATGTGCGGACAGGAAGTCATGACTTTGACTTAGAAGCATATGTGCTGCTGATATCTAAGTTTGATGTGATCTTTGGTATGGGCTGGCTCTCGGGACAACGTGCTTGTATTGATTAAAACTCTAAGAAAGTCATACTAGTCCACAACACCGAACGCGAGACTAAGTTCATGGGTATGCGAGGATCGAGCAAGATATATATATCTACTCTCTAATGTACTCTCGGTATGTTTACCAATCATGACAAAGTAATAAAGATGAGGAGTAGCTTCCCCAAAGATCGATCTCACGCAGAGTGCAAGTAGGGAGCATGGACATCGCTTTTCGAAAAACGAGTGAAAGTTCAACTATGAAAATGGGAGGTTTGGTTTTGGGTTAATACGCTAAGCATGATTAAACTAGTGTGGGTCGCCTTCACCGCGTAGTATGGGTGGTTCACTGCAACGAGTAATAGCGTAGATGAACGAGCAAATAAGGCGCGTAAACACCTTTTCGCAGTACGCGCTTTTAGCAATCGCTAGAACGGCTCAAACACAGCCTAAGATTAAAACATCATTAACAAACCTTGATGAAACTCAAGCAAAAATAGTGTATCAAGTTACAAGTTTACTAGCACCAGTTAAGAACATAGCAAGCTAAATAAAAGTGAAGGAATACAACCCAGCGCACGAAATCTCTCCAAGATTCTCAGCCCAAAGCGAAGGTTGTCAATCAACATCCTAGCTCGGTCTTCGGAAGGCGTCTGGGATCCTGAAGGGTTGTCACTTCCTTCTTATAACCAGTCCTCTTTGTGTCGAGTCGCTAAGTCAGATCTGAACAGAGAACTTCTCAAGTACAGCAACAAGGAACTCTAAGGATAGCTTAGAGGTTGGAGAAGATGAAGATGGCCGAAGACGGAACTTTTGAAAGCTTTTGGAGGAGAAATGGTGGTCGGAGGAGCTTCCCACGTAGGGGGAGAGAGAGTGATGGCAGGAGGGATGATTTCCCTCTCAAAGGTACGGAAATGGAGGGCGAAAATCGAGTTGTTCAGTCTAGAAGAAATCTGCGTCTTAAATAGTAAAAGTAAGAAAAAAATTGTCACGCACGTTCTGGTGCACGGCCGAGCATGAACCGTGTGATATTAATCTCAAGAAAATGCCTGAGGAAGAAGAAGCATTGACCCGTGCATTTTACTCAAGCACGGGCGATTCCGCCCGTGCGATAAGGAAATCGCGCGGATAACGACAAAATGCACAAAACGCAGGCAACCGGGTGGAATCATGCGTTTAACTCTCGCACGGGGTCTTCCGTCCGTGCGTGAAGGAAAACACGGGATTAACCACAGAATGGCCTAAAAAGAGAAGCTACAGAAAAACTGTGTGTTTCCTTCACGTACGGTTCTGAAGAAACAGTGTGTGAAGGAATTATACGGGTCGATCAATCCTTCCAGAATAACTTGCAGCAAACGCACGACCAGAAGTAACGGTGCGCTAAGAAAACATAAGACCGTGCGTTTTCCTCAAATCAGAACTATGAAAAGTGGGAAACCGACCACCTGCAAGCTGCAAAAATATAGCAATGGAGGACCCTCCAACAACACTGTTAAACAATCAAAGCAACAGAAGGAAACACGGGGAGCACAAAGTGCTTACCCCCATCAATAGAATGCGAAATTACACACACCCAGGCCCAAAAGAGTGCACAATGAGGTCAAAGACCGAATGATGCAAATATAACCGATATCCAGTTAAAATGCAGTGCACACGTGAGAAAACAAGCCCAGATGAGCCCAAAAAACCCTATATAAATTAGACTCATCACACCACCATACATAAACATTTTCTCGTCCCGAGCAAATCATTTCTCCGTGGACTCGAAAATAGCTAGCTGGCTTAGTAATTTCTAAATAAAGTAAAACGAGAAATCGAAAACTGCATGGGCATAGACAATAAAATAGACAAACCTTCTAATTATGCTACAGAGCATATAAATTTTGACATATGTAAATAGATATTGTACCTACTCAAATTAGGAATGTTGGAGAATCGTTCGGTCATATGTAGGAAGAAAGTAGGCAGGCCACTGAGTTGAGAAT